>OX276349.1:1998521-3220926 GCA_946251885.1 Cosmia pyralina
CACCAAGGGTTACGTTCAACCTGCTGCGTGTCTATTGGATACCTATTCATAAATTCTTCTTACATACCTATCCATCACTACACAATACTCACCTTTGAAAAGTTCATGAAAATCAATTTTGAGAACGTCAAAAAATTGTCAAGAAATAGTCACCAAGGTCAAAAAAATAGTCGCATTATGATTCCGAAGTTATAGCTATAAGTTGGTGAGGATTGTGGGGTGAACGTCTCCACGCAATCCTCTAGTCTAGTGTAAGCAAACGGCTGGGAGTATCGACTTTGTTTCAATTCTTCGTCGTTTACTCTATCTTTGAAATACTCAAAACTTTGCACATTGTGTTTTTGATTAGGATAGATGAGTTGTACCCACATTTGTTAATAAAAATTTATTATTATTATCTCCTTTATTTAAGTATTATATACATATAAATTATATTTTTAAATATTAGAATATAAAAACATTTAAAAATATAAATAAATAAATAAATAATAAATAAATATGTTTGGACATATCACACACAATATAAAAAATAGTAGCCCACCGATATCGGGAACAGGGTCCAAGCTACCGGTGGTCAGGGCTGCTGAGAGAGGAACCTCCTAACGATACGCGCCGTGTCCAGAAGTACCGCTTTCAGAATCAAGCCCTTGATCCAGCTGCCTAACGAGAGCCTCCTCAGGTGTTGATCGAGGCTCTTGGCTATTATGCCATTGGCCGTCACGACTATCGGCACAACGATTGCTGTATCCACATCCCACATGTCGACAACCTCGTGAGCCGGGTCAAGATACTTGATCTGCTTATCTTTTTCAGCTTTCACGAGGTTCTCGTCATGTGGGACCGCTATATCAATAATCATTGTGCGACGCTCTAATCGATCTATCACCACTATATCTGGCTTATTGGCAACAATAGTCCTGTCAGTGATGATAGATCGATCCCAATACAACGTGATATTGCCATTTTCGAGAACTGGGTCGGGCACATACCTATAGTACGGTACTTCCGATTCCACAAGACTGTATTTCAGAGCAAGTTGTTGGTATTATTATTATTTATTAATTCCAAAAAACAGTCAAGAAATAGTAATAAACTCATAACGCTATGTCAAATCTCGAACAGAGATATAAAGGTGTCTTGGTGAGGATTACGTGATGAGCCTTACTCGCCACAATCCTCACCTGATTACCGCGGAACGCTTACGTTTTTGAATTTGGTGTCAAAAAATAGTTGTCTCCAACCATAATAATTTCGACCAGCACCCTAATTGCGTAACACTTTATCAATGTTGGTTTTATTTTGACAGTTCAATAACATTCATTGCGTTATTTACGTTGTCGAGCAGACATATTTTTCGAACATATGACGCAATGGATTAGCAATTTGTTTCAAAATGAAACCAACTCGGATCGATTGTATTACGCAATTAGGGTGCTGGTTTACTGTGTAGAAGTATGATAAACTTCCATGTAAAGTTCTACATACATTTTGTTTTGGTACAGTCGCGAACATTAAAATTACAATTTTAATATTGTTGTTTATTAATTTAAAACGGTAATAAAATATTGTTGTAATATTTCTACCTGTACATAATATTCCTCCAATTTTAAATGTTTCCTGCTATTTCCTTCCGGTTGGTTTTATGAGTTAACTGATAAAATATAAAAGACTTTTATTTCAGATTAATTTTATTGTAAGTAGGATTTAGCTTAATGGAGGCTGCGGCCGGCATGGCATAATAATAAAATCTTGATTTATTTATCTCTATAACTTCGGAATCATAATGCGATTATTTTTTTGACCTTGGTGACTATATATGACAATTTTTTGGTGTCCTCAAAATTGATTTTCATGAAGTTTTCAAAGGTGAGGATTATGTGATGAAGGACACCTTCTTACTACTTATAATAATTGTAGTAACTTAGTGGCTCAGTTGTGGCTGCTTGCGCTTCGACACGCGTCATCGTATCAGACACGGGTCGTCAAAGAGTATAGTATTGCATGTAAGAAAATTAATTAGTAACTTATATAAAAAAATATTTCACTAAAACATAGGCTTGGAAACGTTGAGTATTTTTGATCGATTCTAAACTCCAACGTTCGTGGCAGGCGCGGTCATACAACGTGGGAGAGAGACGACACGATAACACCTACTAAATATTCGCCATCCTGCTTACGTTTTATGACCGCGACTACCACGTGTCTTGGCGTTTAGTGATCTTATTCTTAATGATGCTGTTCAAAAATGTTAATTATTATAAGTTCATACTTTTTTTTAATTACTCTTTGAATTATATTGCTAAAAATATCGTGTCTCGATGCACTAATAGGAAAATTTCTCTTTCGTCCAGTGTGTGCCGTAAACATCGCAGTTGAAATGGTCCCGGGAAAATGCTTTCAGACCAACTGATATCCACCAATTTAATAAAAAAAATTGTAAAGGTAATAATTAAATAAGAAATCTTATTGAATTTCGATGTATCTGTGAACAAAAAATGATCATGTAATAGTACTTACTGAAACTTTCCGTGAGTCTATAATTTCCTCTAGCAGTAAATTCGGGGTATAACGGGGTATTCCCCACTAAAGTTTTCTAGCTAGCTAACCTTCATAGGTAATCAATTTAATGTGCTCAAACGTAAATTAAATTCAAAATTATACAATATTAGCACTTATTTGGAATAAATTTTTTTCTCGTTATAATCGTATTTAAAATAAAACAACTTGTACATGACAACGTGTTCAAGAGTTGCCAATTGATTTAAATTGTAGATCTTATATTTTTTTTTTATATCTATTCGAATTTCGACTTATGATGAGAGAGCTCAAAAAATGTTATCGTGCATTCACCTCAATTTGTGAAAGCTTTGTATACCTACAATTTGTATATTATTGTATAAGAAAGAATAGTACACAGTAAACCTAGACATTTTCAGATATATTCTGCTATATGCTATTGGTGCTCTTATTGATAAAATAAGAATCAAGTTTAAATGAATCTGCTTTGTGTAACTGCTAGGATGAAAATAAAACAAATATACAACGTTATTTTTTGTATAGTAACACCCCAAAACGTTATTAGGAAACTACTTGCAGGTTAGCACTATATTGAAAAATAACGTTGTTCATATATAATAATGTGTCCATGTAAAATATATTAACAAAAGATTTTTTTTAAAAAAAGTACATCCTTTTATAGTAGATATAAAAATATGTAAGTACTAAAAAGAAACAAAAAGTTTTCCTAATGCTTATCAATATCGAAAATAAAAGCTTTGGATCCAGTCAATCATTTTGCAGATTAAGAAAATCATTAATATTTCTTAGCAATAGGAAAAATAATATTTTGTAAGTAATTGCAAAGAAATTGCATCTGAAGTTCATAAAATTATTGATTACTTTTTAAATGTGTAAAATCATTATTACAGCTTATTAAGAATGATCGCAATGCGCAAATTATATCTTTTCTGTTTAGGGTAAATACCTACAGACTTTTCAATAAATGTTTTTTAATTGAAGCGTTTATTTTAATTCTAGTACTTAAATCTTGTTTTTAACAAATGCGTATTTTTGGCATATCCTATGAACAAACTATAAATGAAGTAAAATTGGTAGAGGCATCACTGATTTGATATTCATAGAAGCCCATACTATTATTAGCCTTGTAAATCTTATAATAGTTCGATATAACAACATGTTTAGAAAGGTTGGTCTAATCTGTCTTCCGACTCTTTATTTTCCAAGCCCCTATGGTATATTTCAGCCAAATAAGGCCCAAGTCACAGCCCATCTGTAACCAGGAAAGCACCGGTGTCACTTTGGAGCCCTCTATCTCCGTCCATCTAACTGGAATCTCGGCAATTGGAATGTCTAGTTTTTGTGCTATATACAGTAATTCTACGTCAAACGCCCTGAAAAAAATACGTCAACCTGATTATTAATTCATATTGTAGATGTAGACAATACAGACGCACAAACTATTTATAATAGTAATTACAGGGAGTTAGGTTAAACGGGAACGAACATACTGTAAGACAGTGAAGTACTAATGAAAATTAACAATATTTACTATGGGACCAACTACGAAATGTGAAAAAAAAATCAGCTGTTGAATTTGTAGTTATGCGAACATAAATTTCAGATTTTTTTTTGTGACAACACGTAATATATTTTTGGTGTCCGGAAACAAGGAAAATGTTTAAAAAAAACTAAGCTTATCACTATTATAATGTATTGGGAATTTACAAAATGGCGAAATTAACTTGGTTAATTCTATTAAGGATTGTAACGCATTTAGAATTATGTGCTGAAGATTCTTACCATCTATTTACATGTAGACTTTTAAAACAAATATCAGCTGCTTTCCTAGTGAACAGCTTGAAGCCGCACTGTGTGTCCTTAATGCCTTTGACAGTGAACAGCCACACGAGGAAGTGGAAGCCATACATCAAAATATTCCTAAAAAAGAAATATAATTATTTGAGTTTCAAAGCTAATTTAATTTACAATGCCACCAAGACTAAAAGATCAATAGATTTTTATTCTTTAAGTTGGATACAATGGGTGACTGGTAATTAGTAACCGATACCATATTGTACTCATGATAACAATTAACTTCTACTATGGGACCAAACTTGAAATCACGAAAAAAAAATCGGCTGTTCCCTACATTTGTGTTCGCATAACTCGTCAAAATGTAGGGAACAGCTGATTTATTTCGCAGATTCAGTTTTGGTCCCATAGTAAAAGTTGTTTGTTATCATGAGTACAATGCGTGCCACTAAAGATGAGACTTGACACACGACATGGTTTGAGTTGCGCAGTAGATGATTTTAGGTCTCTTTAGCCACAGCTTTAGCGGTATGAGGTCTTAGCGCGGGCCGGGACCGGCCGTCATCAGGGCGGCGGAAAGAGCGCGGGAGGCGCTGTCAAGTCTCTTCTTTCGTGGCGCGTATACCGACACTTATACTGATTACCAGTCATCATATACCTCTAACTGTTACAAGTCAATTAAATAACTTTAGGTTCTGTTCTGTCTGTTTGAGACCTTCCATATTTTACGGGCATTATCTTTCCTCGATTTCTAGAATGTTCAAGTTTTCCTCATGGTATGTACTGCATCCGTTTCATCATTCATTTATTTATTCATGTATGTATACAGGGCTTGTGTTCGCAACTCCACGCCCAAGTGCGTATTTATTTGCGCACGCGCACCGCATCCTTTTCATATCTATGGGCGTTTCACTAATACTATGCGCATAATTATCATAGAGAAGACTGTAGTAAGCAGTACTTATTATGATGCCATTTCTATATAGTTACTAACTGGAGCATATAAATGGCGATGAGTAACATGTTTACAAAATAATCAGGATGTTAAACAGTGTTATCAACAGATTTAGAAGATTGAAATGACGTTTGTGTATTGATTATAATCTTTTAATTAATTAAAAGTTGTTAGGTTGACTGTAGCAGAACAGAGAAACATTTATTATTTATTTGCATAATTTAGGCTCATTTAAATTACATTCAAACATAAGCTCGGGAATTTTTCTGAAGTAGTAGGAAAACTACAGAAAGCCACGTGCAACGGCCACGTCACACAGCTGTTCATACAGGCGCGCCGCGAGTAACAGACCACATTTTTTAAGGAAATCGTCGATAACATCAGTTTATATTCTAGAGTATCCTGTGGCCAAACTGAAGTGAGATTCGCTCGCGCCGATTGTGTCAACTAACTAGTACGGAGGTGTTCAAACCAGCGTGCAGCGTGAATATTAGCGCGACTTTCTGCGCAGTCTCGTCCTGCGTCGTATTCGCCACAGTGTGGCTAGAGCTTTATGCCTGAGTTTTGACTAACAAATTCCATTTTGATATTTAATGATTTTCTTTTCTTTATCCTGTTTCTTACATGATATTTGACCAAACCATCAATTTTTGCCATTACGTCATTCTACATATTTCTTCACTATAATACATTACAATATTATTCAATGACGTTTCGGAAAGATAGTTCCAAAGTAACATGCATTTGGTCAAAACCGTAATCCGTTGCTGATTTTTCGGCCCTAAATTAACACATTTCATTCCCGCTTTTAGACAAAATTATCCGGCATACTTTAACTTCGATCTTAAATGTGGTCATGGACGACCGAGCTTGGGCGCACGCTACTCTTCCAATTAGTATGGGAATCCGCAAAATTTCTAGCATTAGTTTATCGGCTTTCATATCCTCGGTCCACGGCATTGAGAAATTAATCAGGAAAACCCTAGCCTCCACATTGATTAATTTTGATGTGCCTTGTTTGACCGAGGCTATGAACGCCTGGAGACTCGCTTGCCCGAATTCACATCCACCCGACAATCGATCTTTCCAGAGACGATGGGATGAGCCGCTCTGCAGAGTAGTACAGAATAATTTACTTGATACGTCTGCTACTACTGCGGAGCGTGCGCGCTTGCTGGCTATGATGGGTAAGTGGGAGTCGGGTGTGTGGCTTCATACACTACCGTCATCGAACATGGCACTTCGTTCGACGACACTACATTCCTTCTCGTTGTTTCCTTGCGACAAGGAACTCCTTGTTGTTCTCCTCATCACTGTTACTGTGGTGAAGTTGTCAACAGCCTCGGTCTCCATGACCTGTCTTGCAGCCGCAGTGCGTGTCGCTTAGCGCGGCATGCGAACATTAATGACATCATCCGACGAGCCCTTGTCACCGTCGGCGTTCCAGCTGTATTAGAACCTAATGGCTTGGCACGTGACGATGGCAAGAGACCGGACGGCATGTCTTTGAAGGTGGGTAGACCTTTAGTGTGGGACGAAACTCTTGCGCCACCCTCTCATCATTTTTTTATAAGAGTAAACCGTGCGTGTTCTTGCCGGCTCTTCTCCATAGAAAACAACCAATTGGAACCGTGCACCTAGCTTCTGACGTTTCATAAGTGCCCATGTAGGTTTATGTGAAATAAAATATTTTGATTTTTGATACCATCTTCCTGGCTCGGCGCTGTGCTAGCGCTGCGGCTGCGGAAAACCTCATGCGGCGGAAGTATAATAACCTTATAATTTCTTAAGTAATTATATTTTCGAGCCGTTTGGGGTTGAAACCCTCGGCCCGTGCGGTCAGAGTGCTTACGATTTGTTCAACGAAATCTCCAAACAGCTGGTTGACACTTCCTGTGACACAAGGGATGGCTTTTACCTTGACCAGAAGATAAGCATTGACATACAACTTGCCAATGCCGCCATTAACTTTAACATTACAATACAATAACAATATTTTTGAGAAATAAAAAAAAAGCTTAAAAAAAATATGTACATATTATCTCTTACCTAAAAACGCTACGCGTCGCCAAAGATTCTTTTTCTAGATGCGCCCTAGATCCGATCACAATGGCTATGCTGTCACTGACATCACTTGGCTGGGAGAATGGATCACACTTTGTAAGGCTCTTCAATGCAACTTCTAGTTTTGCCAAGTCCTCGAATTTAGATGCCCCATCTGCATCAGCAAATAAAATGCTGGCTCCTCTACAGCTCTCAATACCCTGAGATTTGATTGTAACAGTAATAATTTATTAAATATTGTGATGAGTGTGATAGATAACATAAAGGTATATCTGTAAATTGTCATAATAAATTGGAGCCTAGGAAAAAAACACATGAGTGCCATAAACACAAGGGCACTGATGATTATCTGCATATTTTTTTGATGTCATTCAGTACCAATCTAGCATGCTGCCCACCTGATGGTTAAGCGGCTGCTACACGGTCGTCGGCTGACTTTTGTAATTTGGTTGTAAACCACTAAGGTCACCTCTGTTGGAACTCGGTTTGCGACTGTATAGCAGGCACTATAGTAGTATCCTTCACCAGAAACAAAACTGAAATGTCTTGTGCCAGGAATCCAACCTTTAACACATTCTGGGACACTAAATATCCATAGACGTCATAACAATAAAACTTCTATTGTGTCTCGTGTCCCAGAAAGTGTTAAACTAAATATAGCAATGCTACTTAGCAACAGAAATAGTTGAGATGGGAGCACTTCCCCGGATGAGTTCCTTTAGAAAAAGGCCTACTAGCAGTCTACACCCTGTTCCAAAACTTTTTTGTGTTAGACTTACATCAAATTGTGTTGGAACAGAGTATACAAATATTACTTTCTGATCAATTCAGACTTACCAGCCGCACAGCACCACCTTTCCCTCTATTCTTGATCAGTTCAAGGCACCTCACTTTCTCACTGCCATACTTTATGGAGTAACCCTCTGTCACTTGCACGGTGTTGTCTCTACTGCCATCACTTACTACTATTATTTCATATTTGTACGAAGGCTGTTCTTTCACTCTGTCTTCTAAAAATTCTATCGCTTCATCAAGCATAGGTGGTACTAGAAAGATAGTATTAATGTACAATAATTTTACAAAGGTAATGAGAAAGTGAAGTTTTATTTTTAAAGTTATAAAATTAGTCATTGCCGAAAAATAGGAATAAGAAGGATACCATAAATAACTTACACCTCTCTTCCTCATTGTAAGCAGGCACCACTACACTCAAGTGTACACTTTGTGGCTCTGTAATATTTGGAAATTGTGCTTTTCTCTTGGTTTTAGGATCATTGTATGTGGTCTCTTCTTGGAAGCGTTCCACCACTGGATAAGGGTTTGTTATCACATATATTATGATACATATCTACAAAATACACAAATAAAAACGCAACTTGTCAGTTAAATCTTGAAGAAGCCTTAATTCATAAACTATAACACAATTATATGAATATAAGTAGCTCTGCCGGAAAGAATTTTAGGTTATCACCGATTATTTGTTGCCAACAGGACACTTCATACACGTATTTATTTCAATTCGTTGTTTTACTCACCGAAACAAGTAAGGTAACAGTGGCCGCAGAACCGTACAGAATAATAGTCCAAATAAATATAAATAGATCCATTGTACTATTTTTAACTACTAGCTTGTTTTAATTACTATTTTTTTTATTGTTCTTTCTTACTTGTTCAAACACAATTTGCTGAAGTTCAAGATTATTCAGAGGATATAACTGAGCTGAAACCTGAAAATGCCTAACCTAATGTCATTGATGATGTGTTGTGTTTTGTGTTGTGTGTCGTTCCGTCGTTCGTTTCGTGAAGTTGACTTGACACTCGACGTTTTTTTTTTTTTTTTTTTTTTTTTCTTTTTTTGGCTTCAAGGAAACGAAAATATTATAATGATTTTTAAACGGGATTTAGGATAGGATGGAGATATAGGATCAGTATAATAAAGGTGATAAAATAATGATGATCAACTTACAATGACGAAAATTTACAACTTAATATTATTTAAAATAATGAATGAGACTATACATTTATATACAGGGAAGCTATTTGTACAAAGTAAAGAAATTATTGAGGTAAGAAAAGGATTACTGAGGGACAAGAGGTTATTAAGAAAAGAAGAACGGTCATATAAAGGACAGGAGAAAAAAATGTGGCTTAGGTCGCCTACGTCTGTGCCACACAAGCACATGGGGTCGTCGATGATATGAAGTTTGGCAAGATGGCCTGGAGAACAAACATGACCCAGTCTCATCCGTATTAAAACAGAGGTCTCCATCTTGCCAAACATTGCCCTGCCAAACCACGGTTTTTCCGGAACATCGGGTTGAATTAGTGAAAAATAACGACCCTTTGACTTGCTTTCGATATCCCAAGCTACCTTCCAGGTGTCCCAAAGAAAAGTCTTTGGTAGGATCATAAGATCAATGCTGAAATATGTATAAGGAGCTAAGTCCCCACACTGCACCGCATCACCGGCGAGTGTATTAGCCACTTCATTGCTATGGATTCCAGCATGAGCCGGAATCCACGCAAATTCCAAAGTATTACCTTCAGAGATGGTTCTGAACGCAAATTCTCTAATTAAATAAATGATTGGCAACTGTGATTTGTGTTCGAAAGGGGATTTGTTGATGGCTCGAAGAGCACTTTGGGAATCTGTAAAAATTATAGTTTTTTTGAGCTTAAAAACACGAGTATATTCGATGGCTTTTAAAATACCGAAACATTCCCCCGTAAAAACCGAAGTTTCCGGAGGCAGTTTTATTTTTTGTACGATGTTGTATTGAGAATGGTAAGTACCTATCCCAACACAACCCATCGGAGAACGCTTGGCAGCATCCGTAAATATATGGTGATATTCTAAGTGATCAGCAAGGAAATTGTTAAAACTTTTAGCACAATCGGGAGCTAATTTACTACGTACACAGTTAAATTTAATGATGGGGCTGAATTGTAAACTCTCATATCTACAGTTAAATATGGGAAGTTTATTGGAACGGTGAATAGGAGAAGAAAGTGAAAGGATTTTTTTATAGCTTATAACTAAACAAGGAGCACGTTTATGGGACCAGTAATCTGAAGATTCAATCTGCAACACTAAAGAGTCTAGTTTAGGAATGAGAGGATGAGTTGAGAAATGAAGAATCCGGAACAAATATTTGTCTGATAAGAATTGTCTTCTAAGATGTAAAGGAGCTTCCCCACATTCAACTTGGAGAGCATTAATGGGACTAGACTTCATGGCACCCGAAATAATGCGTAATGCTTTAGACTGAATACGATCCAATTTTTTAAAAGCCATGATACTACCAGGTTCTAAAACGAACAATCCATAATCCAGAGTGCTTCTGATAATTGCGTTGTAAATAAGTTTCAACGAAAACGGATGTGCACCCCACCACACACCAGAGAGGCATCTAAGCATGTTTAGGTAATTTTCACATTTGTTGACAATAAAATCTTAAAAGGGCAAGACTTATTAGTAGCATAGTGAAAACCAGAGCAAAGGCAGCAAGATGCACTTTCTTGTTCTCTTTCACAACTATCCCCAGTGTGGCCTTGACCACATTTATAACAACGAGACTTGGACCTGCACTGAATTTTAGTGTGTCCAAAACGACAGCAGTTAAAACACTGTACGGTAGGGAAAATACACACATCAAAAGTGTCTAGGGATCAAGCATTTTTATGCGGATTTCTTGAGATTGAGATGTGGCTTTGTAATAAATTTATGATTTTATAAATTTATATGGATCCTTTTTGGTGCATTTCATAATTTGAATCAGGAACTGTGAATCAAATTCGAGTAAAAGATGAAAATCAGCTGTCAATATTTTCCCTATAAAAACATACAACGCATTGAAGACATTATTAGTGCTACTGTTTCCCTACTACTGATTAAAACCAACTTTATTATGGAGCGGCGACGTCATTTAAGCAGGGAAGAAATGCTCAGAGCCGTGGGAATGATAGAAGCTGGTTCCCGGCAACGTACTGTGGCTTTAGCTCTGAATACAAGTCAGAGTGTTATCAGTCGACTTTGGACACGTTACCGAAGCACTGGTACCGTGGCTGAGCGCCATGGAGGACGGTATCGCTGCACCACACGGAGACAAGACCGATACATTCAAATCTTAACTCGAAGAGCTCCAACTATAACCGCCATGATGTTAGCCGTGAGGCTTCATCACTCTTCAGGGAACTTAATTAGCGACCAAACAGTCAGAAACCGCTTGCATGAAGTGAACCTTCATTCCCGAAGACCGCTACGGGTACCACCTATAGCAATGCACAATCGTAGGATTCGATATCAATGGGCTCTTGAACACAGAAATTGGGCAGAAGAACAATGGCGTTTCGTGTGCTTTTCTGATGAGTCTCGTTTTGGTATGAGACCGGATACAAGACGTATACGACACTGGAGAACCCCTGGACGCCAACAGCGATTAAAATCCTGCCAGGAAGTCCATCCTTATAGTGGTGGAACCATCATGGTATGGGCGGGTATTTGGATCGGCGGAAGAACTGAGTTGATTTGGATCAGAGGCAACCTCAACGCTCAAATTTATGCTGAGACGATTGTATCAGACGTCATCGTTCCTCTACAAGTGCAAATCGGTCCCTTATTTCAGTTAATGCATGATAATGCACGACCGCACACCGCAAGAGTTGTAAGACAGACTCTCGCCGCAGCTAACATCAATGTCCTGCCCTGGCCTGCTCAGTCGCCAGACTTGAACCCGATTGAGCATGCATGGGATATGCTACAGAGAAGAGCTCTGCCGAATATGGAGGGTATCCAGTCGCAAGAAGACCTTTTTTTGTTGTTGCAACGAACATGGGCGGCCATTCCACAGCGTGATTTGGATGAACTCATTTTGAGTATGCCAAACCGATGTTCTTGTGTTGTTAGTGTTCGCGGTAGAAACACGGATTATTAATTGTTTAAGTTACCCAATAAAATTTTAAAGAAAACTGTTATTTCAGTCTTTTTTTCGAACTTTAATGTTAGTGGTTCAAATGTCAAAAATCCCTTTATTAGGAAAATGGCAAATTTCTTTATTAATGCAAAGGTGACTTGGTTTATCGTTACTGTGACAAACGAAAACACTTTATTTGATGAATCCTTAAAGAAAATTTTAATTAATATCAATCAGGAGAAAAGTTATTGCAAAAATATATGTTGATCCCTAGACACTTTTGATGTGTGTATATAAATCTACAGGTAATGCATTATAGCACATAAAAATTCTTTTCGGTAGAACCTGCCCATCAAATGTAACAACTATGGATTGGGATGGTTTCCAAATGGTTGTACCATCAACAGTGGCTTTAAAATTAAGACGTCTGACTTTTAAAATCGGTCCGCAACCAATAGGTACCGTTATGTTATCAATAACCTCCTCCGGAGACCATTCTGCAGGAACACCACGCACTAAACCCATTCTGGTAACATTAAAAGTAGGTATAAAAGCTTTGTAATTATATGTTTCAAGACTATTATGTGTAATAAAGGAATTTGCGTCCAGAAAATTCGAAAAAGATAAAGAAATTTTATTGCGTCCGATTTTTTTGACACTCCCGTTGATTATGTTTTGGAAGGCATTGTGTTTTAGGAACTTGCCAAAAGTGATTGGGTGCAGTGTCGTTCCATCGTCTGGTGAAATAATATTTTTTTGTACATGTATGACAAATGGCGCGCTGTCCGTTTTGTCGTATGTTTTCCGACCTATCTGAGTGGAAACAACTAAGGATGGAGCAGGGATATCGGGCATTTTGTTACTAGTACAAGGTATTTCATTAGTGACGATTATTTCAGGGCAGTTGGGCTCTGATGCAGTAAGTTCTGCCATGCAACCACAACCCGAAGACGCGGAACCGTGGTTTTTTCGGGTACGGCGACGCTTATTGCAGTGCTTGCACACATGCACACGACTATTTTTTAAATGACGAGCTGAAGTCGACCCATCGGTATCCATGCCCGATTCATTAGAGATGATGGTAACAAAATTGCCTGCCGGGGGAACCAAATCCCCCGGATCAGGCGGGTCTTTCATATTCGTTTAAATAACTAAAAAAAAAACTTACCACTACCGATAAAAATATTCTACACTAAAATTAAACTAAAAGTAAAAGAAAATGGAACACTAAAACTACGACTACTGATCTTATATTTAGGGTTTTATAAATTTATAAAAATTATCTCAAAAAAGACGCGTCCGCCAAGTACGAAGTTTCCCGCGCTTTTCCTTTTTTAGTATTGTTGGTTTAGGTAAGCAACGGTGTTACCAGATCTGATCAAATCTTAGGCTGGACTCACACACCCGGAATTAGGGGCTGAAAAAAGATCATGGATCCATCATGGTTCCAGTGTGAGAGAGAGACGGAGCTGTATTACGACCTATAGCACCATCCTTTTTAACCGACTTCAAAACGGAGGAGGTTCTCAATTCGTCGGAAACTATTTTTTAAGTTCTGATAAATCATGAGTCTCGTGTTTCTCAGCTCAGGTAAACGTCTTGGATATGGAAGCGGAGTTAATACTCATTGCACTAGATTTAGCGGATTCGGATCACGATCGAGCAACCTGTCCAGCTGCAGCATGTGACGTCGAGAACTGTGCTGAATCACACCACCAGTTATTACACTATAAAATACCTCAAGCACTGAACAGTGATAATAACACTGCATCTAAACCGTCGTCGCCGCCACCGCTGGTGGCCCCTGAAACAGTCACATATATCAAGAACAGCGAGTGTAAAGTATTGCTGAAAGTTGTGCCCGTAACTGCATGGACTTAACGGCATTTTCAGTGCAAGTGCATTATTAGATGATGGATCTACTGTAACTCTGATCAGTGCAGAGCTGGCGTCACGCGCCGGGCTCCGCTGGCGCTGCGAGATACTGTGCATGCATGGTGCGTGGGACAACAGCGCGCTGGTGTGCGACGCCCCGACGTGATGAGTGTTGTATAGCGAACCGTAATGGTGAGAGATTTAATATTTCTGCTCGCAGTATCCAGAACTTTAGTGTACCTACCTGTACAAAATATTGATATAGTTAATTTAAAAACCGGCCAAGTGCGTGTCGGGCCACGCGCAGTAATAGGGTTCCGTAGTGCACTCCGCCGCCCGTCGTTATTCGAGCGTAAATATTATTAATTTAGAACAAACATAGCGCCATCTAGTATAATTTATGCGAAGCACTACGATGAGCGGCTTCATAGACTCGAAGATAACAACTACAGACGGCTACGTGTAGATATTGTACACACACATGTCAACTGTCCGCCTTTATAAGCAGAGCTGTTTTCGAACAGATCGTCCACCTAGATTTACATTCCAACCTCGCCGCCGAGGTCGTAATCGTAACCGCCTGCCCCCCCTACACCCTACTCGGTGAAGCTGTGCCTGCTGGGGGCACAGCTGAGCCTGTAGCTCTTAACCCCCACATTATGATCCAGCCTGCCCCGTCTGGCTGTTCTCCCCTTAGCGACGCACAGTCGCCTATACCTTAGTTTGTAAGACCTGGCTGGAGTTCGCTTAAAGCACCCACAGAAAACGTTCGGTTAACCAGTCTCGATCTCCAATGGTCAACTGCGATATGTCATTCACAAAAACGAAAAACGAACAAATCGTCATTCACAAGCTAGAGGTTCAGAGTTCGGTAGCCCTGCAGCCTTCTCTGTTTCCTAAGTAAGCCTGGTTCCTGTTCGATAGCTCCGCAGTCTTCAGGAACTAGACAGCTAGGGAAGGTCTGAAGGGCGACAGCCACGCAGTCCCTTTCATTCCTTCACTTAGGGTTGCCACATGGTAAATCAATTATTGTAACGTGTAACATAATTTAAGTTAAAGTTGCCAATAAATTATCATCAAGTTCAACGGGGCTTTATTTTCACAACCTGCAACCCTAAAGAAATCAACATTAATAAGAATGTTTTATAACATTATTTAATAATGTTCTAATTGATAATGTTACAGATATTTCTATTTTTTTTATTCACATGATCTTAGTACCTAATAATAAGTGTTTTTACCCGACTGCGCCAGAAGGAGGGTTATGTTTTTCGAGAGTATGTATGTATGTATAATTGTTTGGCACGCTCTGCGGCCTGAACGGCTCGATGGATTTTAGCTTGAGAGGTGTCGTTAAATTCGTATTAGCTTGAGAGGTGTCGTTAGTATTCGAATATTTATCTAAGTAAATTATGATTTTTGTAATTTTTTGTTTTTCTAAACTACCCCCTCAAAGTGTCAAAGTTTGTATGGGAAAATTTTAACGCGCAATCCGATTAACTCAAAACTCAGTACTTATACTTAAAACCAAAAATAAAGAATAATGTGTATCAGGGTTTTTCGAAAATCTACCTCTGACGGGGTGATAAAGGGTAGTCAATTTTACAGGGGACGATTTTACTGCGTGGCTTGATTAACTCGAAAATTGGTGTAAATAATAATTGAGTCAGGCTATGGACACATCCCAAACGATTTTTTTTTAATTCCACCCCTGTGGGGGTGAAAACAGGAAATACAATTTACACGAAAAATCTCATTTGGTTAGTTAATTTGAAACTTGGCACAAATACTTGCTTAAGTTTAAGTAAGTAATAAAATTTGTAATCATTACTTTTTCAGAACTACCCCTCAAAGGGGGTTTAGGGATGGTAAAGTTTGTATAGACGAATATTAAAGCGTAGTCTGATTAACTCGAAACTCAGTATTTACACTTTTGACATAAAAGTAACATAAATAAGATTTTGGGTTTTTTGAAAATCGACCCTGAAGGGGCAAAAAGGGGTAATTATATTTTAAGGGGAGCATTTTACTGCGTAGTTTGATTGACTCAAAACATTTTATAAATAATCTTTGAGTCAAGTTATGGAAATGAATTTTCAAGATTGGGGGTGAAAAGAGACTTTTTATACGAAATATCTTATCTTTCTTCAATATTTGCCTTAGTAATTAATGAAGGTCGACACTTTTAGTTTTTTAAAACAACCCCTCACAGAGGATATTTTAGGGGGTGTCAAAGTTAGCAAGGAAAATTTTTAACGCGCTGTCTGATTAACTTGGAACTCGGTATTAATATTATCTGGCAGTTTGAATACTTTATGCGGTCTACCCAAATGTTCTTTCTTTGTTATTGTTCGTCGAGTCATTGAGCTCCTAAGTACTGAGTTCATCTATACGAGTACTGAGTCTGACAAATGCTTGCACTGACTGGACAGGGGCTGTACTATGACGTGAAAAAAGATCATGGATCCATCATGGTTCCGTTGTGAAAAAAGGATGGTGCTATGGGTCTTATATAGCTTCGTCTCTCTCTCACACTCTGGAACCATGATGGATCCATGATCGATTTTCACGTCATAGTACGGCCCCTGGTCCACTCAAATCTGTGTGATTCTTTTCTTAGAAGACCGTTTCAGCAGCTAATCTACATGGTCCTCACATGATCTGACCAAGATTATGTTTGTACTTTGAAAAGAGATTTTGACCCCTGAGTTTGTTTCGCCATTTCATCTCAGGGGTAGTCAGATTATCAGATAGGAATGATGTCGACTCAATCTAGCTTATTTTTTTTTCTTAATATGAAGTTCAAAAGTGATTTCGATTTTTTTGTGATTTTTTTCCTGTTTACAAAATTTTCATTGTAAATCCGCACTAATATTATAAATAACTGTCTGTATATAAGTTACCTTTTCACGCCTTAACCACTGAGTGGTTTTCGTTAAAATTTAGCAAAGAGATAAATGGCATCCTTTGACGACACGGTTGGCGCAGTGGTTGAGCGATTGACTGCTGCGCAGCATGTCGCGGGTTCGATTCCCGCACGGAACAAATATTTGTACGGCCTACAAGTATTTGTTCCGAGTCTGGGTGTTTTTCTATCTATAATATGTATGTATTTACAAAAAAAAAAAAAAATATATATAAGTAGTTTATCAGCCATCTCGTTACCATAACACAAGCATTAGGTTGCTTAGCTTGGGGCTAGATGGCGTTGTGTGATATGTCCAAACATATATTTATTTATTATTTATTTATTTATTTATCCTAGGGAAGGACCTAGGCTACTTTTTGTTTTAAAAATAATCCTAAAGAGGGATATAGGGGATGAAAGTTTGTACGGAAACCCTAGAATTTCATAGGTTAGGGATGTGAAAATTAAAATTTATGTTTTTGGTAAGAAATAAAGAACTACATTTTTCAGGGTTTTTTCTAGGGGGATGATTTCAAAATTCACAATTAATATTGATATTTTTGTGTACTTATTTCTAAGAGATTTAAAGGATTGTAAATATAGTCATAGTACGCAGCTTGAGATAACATTTAGACTTTATTTTATTAAAATCGGTTCACTCGGTTAGAAGTTATTACAATTTAAAGACATAAAAATAACTTGGCTAATGCGTACACAATCACTTACGGGCTACGCTATTAAAATGAATAATTATTAATTTTAAGCACTAGCACGCCGCTATCACTAAATACGTTGAGTGCTAAACCAATTTAAAACATTATTCTATTTCTGTCCATTTTGAAGTTGTGAGGGATGAAATGATATTTTTAGAACATGTTCAGCGCTAACTGTATTTATTGTTTTTGGTGCAAGCGAGCTTAGAGTAATTAAAACCTATATTATGAATCTATAACCATCCCAGTGCGTGTCGGACTTCGCACGTTTAGGGTTTCGTACCAAATCTGATTTATCAATATATTGGTAGTTTTTAGTAAAATATACGTAGTCATAAACATTAGCACCAAATTTCAAGTTCATAGGTCCATGTAAAGTTTTATTTTTATTTTATTTTATTGAGGGATAATAAACAGCTACAATATAAAATATAACATTTAGAAAAAATATATAAGAAGTGTTAACAATATTGTGGCCCACTACATTATCCGCATATTACAAAACAAATATGGTAAAGAGTGCCACTAGATGAACAAAAAAAATGAATTAATAATATTATACGATAATAATACAATAAAAAATAAATAATAAGAAGAAAAATAAAAGACTTAACAATATAACAATAAAAAAAATAGAAATATTAAAATTAAAGGACTAACATTAATTAATAATATCATTATTACTAAATAGATGTTTCATTACTAGTGATCGGATAATCGGATGCATATTTACCTAAAGTTAATATTTGGCTAACAAACTATGGAAGCGGCTTCATAATATTTTTTTTCTTAATATAAATACCGGGATTCCAGAAAATGTGGGAATGTACAACTAATCGGATACATGGTATGGAAACGACTTCTTATAAAATGTAGTTTTATTTATTTAAAAATACCAGGAAATCGGGATCACATAAATATTCCGTTTGTTACACGTGGTCCCCGCGAGAAATACAAAGCTGCCGATTTAAAATGGATGTCCCTGGAAGGTCCGTCAATATATCGTACCGTGTAATATATCGTATCGTGGGTTGTTTTCATAGGTTCGAGGGTGTTAAAGCCGATAGTGACATTAAAATGTAAATCCAAGATGGCGGCTGCGAACATTTTCAATTTTTCGTCATGGGTGTCGTTTTCATGGTTTTCGAGAGTGTTAAAGCCGATAGTGACGTTAAAATGTAAATCCAAGATGGCGGCTGCGATTTTTTTTTAATTTTTCGTCATGGGTGTCGTTTCCATGGTTTTCGAGGGTTTTAAAGCCAATAGTGGCGTTAAAATGTAAATCCAAGATGGCGGCTGCAAAATTTTCAAACTTTTCGTCATGGGTGTCGTTTTAATGGTTTTCGAAGGTGTTAAAACCGATAGTAATGTTAAAATGTAAATCCAAGATGGCGGCTACAAACATTTTCAAATTTTTCGTCATGGGTGTCGTTTTCATGGTTTTCGAGAGTGTTAAAGCCGATATTGACGTCAAAATCTAAATCCAAGATGGTGGCTGCGATTTTTTTTAATTTTTCGTCATGGGTGTCGTTCCCATGGTTTTCGAGAGTGTTAAAGCCGATATTGACGTCAAAATGTAAATCCAAGATGGCGGCTGCGATTTTTTTTAATTTTTCATCATGGGTGTCGTTCCCATGGTTTTCGAGGGTTTTAAAGCCGATAGTGGCGTTAAAATGTAAATCCAAGATGGCGGCTGCAAAATTTTCAAACTTTTCGTCATGGCTGTCGTTTTCATGGTTTTCGAGAGTTTTAAAGCCGATAGTGGCGTTAAAATGTAAATCCAAAATGGCGGCTACAAACATTTTCAAATTTTTCGTCATGGGTGTCGTTTTCATGGTTTTCGAGAGTGTTAAAGCCGATATTGACGTCAAAATGTAAATCCAAGATGGTGGCTGCGATTTTTTTTAATTTTTCGTCATGGGTGTCGTCCCCATGGTTTTTGAGGATTTTAAAGCCGATAGTGGCGTTAAAATGTAAATCCAAGATGGCGGCTACAAAATTTTCAAACTTTTCGTCATAGGTGTCGTTTTTATGGTTTTCGAAGGTGTTAAAACCGATAGTAATGTTAAAATGTAAATCCAAGATGGCGGCTACAAACATTTTCAAATTTTTCGTCATGGGTGTCGTTTTCATGGTTTTCGAGTGTTAAAGCCGATATTGACGTCAAAATGTAAATCCAAGATGGCGGCTGCGATTTTTTTTAATTTTTCATCATGGGTGTCGTTCCCATGGTTTTCGAGGGTTTTAAAGCCGATAGTGGCGTTAAAATGTAAATCCAAGATGGCGGCTGCAAAATTTTCAAACTTTTCGTCATGGGTGTCGTTTTCATGGTTTTTGAGGGTGTTAAAGCCGATAGTAATGTTAAAATGTAAATCCAACATGGCGGTTGCCAACATTTTATTTTTTTTGTCATGGGTGTCGTTTTCATGGTTTTCGAGGGTTTTAAAAACGATAGTCATGTTAAAATGTAAATTCTAGATGGCGGCTGCAAAATTTTCAAACTTCTTGTCATGTGTCGTTTTCATGGTTTACGACGGTTTTAAACCCGATAGTGGCGTTTAAATGTAAATCCAAGATGGCGGCTGCCAACATTTAAAAATATTTTGTCATGGGTGTCGTTTTCATGGTTTTCGAGGGTTTTAAAGCCGATAGTGGCGTTAAATTGTAAATCCAAGATGGCGGCTGTAAAATTTTCTAACTTATCGTCGTGTGTCGTTTTCATGGTTTTCGAGAAAGCCGATAGTGGCGTTAAAATATAAATTGTTTTCATGGGTTTGGAGTGTGCTAATGCCGATAGTGAAGTCAAAATGCGTGGCGCTTGGCTGATGCTTAGTTAACTAACCCTGCGTCAGCGCAGCGTATCGCGTTTCAACCTGAAAACACGTGTGATAGTAATTAAAAAACCATCAATCATCTTGCATTTACATTTTAATGTCACTATCGGCTTTAACACCCTGGTAAAGCATGAAAACGACACCTATGACGAAAAATTTTAAAATGTTCGCAGCGGCCATCTTGGATTTATATTTTAATGTCACTGTCAGCTTTAACACCCTCAAAAAGCAAGAAAACGACACCCATGACGAAAAATTAAAAAAAATCGCAGCCGCCATCTTGGATTTACATTTTAACGTCACTATCGGCTTTAACACTCTCGAAAACCATAAAAACGACACCTATGCCGAAAAATTTGAAAATATTCGCAGCCGCCATCTTGGATTTACATTTTAGTGTTACTATCGGCTTTAACGCCCTCGAAAGCCATAAAAACGACACCCATGACGAAAAATTTGAAAATGTTCGCAGCCGCCATCTTGGATTTACATTTTCATGTCACTATCAGCTTTAACACCTTTGAAAACCATAAAAACGAAACCCATGACGAAAAATTTGAAAATATTCGCAGCCGCCATCTTGGATTTACATTTTCAGCAGCTTTCACTATGGGACCAACTCTGAAATCACGAAAAATTTACGATGTTTGAGACAAAAGTTTAATACCTACTCGACCAAAATGTATGAAACAGCTGATTTATGTTTCCTGATTTAGGGTTGATCCCATAGTGAAAGTTGTTCATGAGAAAAACACCCTGTGAAAATTTAGTGATAAAAAAGTTACCCTCTAATAGTCAAAAAATACTTAATTTATCAATTCCGGAATCGCGACAATTTGACGATCGATACAAAAGTGCATTCCATATTAGCCAAAACCTAAACGTAACTAAATATACATTCCATTCTATAATCAGCACTCTAAATTTGTGAATCCCGGAATTCCGGGATTTTTTTGATACAA
Organism: Cosmia pyralina; assembly: GCA_946251885.1. Classification (NCBI taxonomy): domain Eukaryota; kingdom Metazoa; phylum Arthropoda; class Insecta; order Lepidoptera; family Noctuidae; genus Cosmia; species Cosmia pyralina. The sequence goes on from OX276349.1 coordinate 2,020,078, forward strand.
TAGTGCAATCCATATTAGCCAACACCTGAACGCAAGTACCTAACTAAAACATTCGATTCCAAAATCAGAACTTAAAAATTGTCGTTCCGGAATCCCGGGATTTTTTCGATACATAAGTGCAATCCATATTAACTAACATCTGAACTTAAGCACATTATACATTCCATTCTATAATCAGCACTCTAAATTTGTGAATCCCGGAATTCCGGGATTTTTTTGATACAATAGTGCAATCCATATTAGCCAACACCTGAACGCAAGTATCTAACTAAAACATTCGATTCCAAAATCAGAACTTAAAAATTGTCGTTCCGGAATCCCGGGATTTTTTCGATACATAAGTGCAATCCATATTAACTAACATCTGAACTTAAGCAAATTATACGTTCGATTCTTTAATCAGAAGTCAAAATTGGCCGATACCGGAATTTTGGGATTTTACAATCCAAAAGCCCACTCCATACTTAGCCAACACCTCAACTTTAGGTTAATATGCATCCGATTATCCGATCTCTATTCATTACATTCCATTTGAATTGAGCTTTTGAGCATATAAAGATATCAATATCAATAAAGTTTTGATTGTAAGAATCTACCATACGACGCATAGGGCAGCGCAAACCAGAATTAGTACGACATAATATGTTGACAGCAAACAAAGTACCTGCACGAACACTACGCTTATTAACGGTGCGAGGAACTGCATAACATAATTTGCTCGTGAGGTCAATTGAGTCAAATCCACTATGAACAATAGCATGTAGTACAGTAACTTCCAAGAGTTTGCGTCTGGATTCCAAGGTAATCAACTTATATTTATGTAACAATTGAGAATACGACAAGTATATCCCGTGACACCTATAATGCAAGGCTCGAAGAAACTTACGCTGGACCTTCTCGATCTCATCTTTGTATTTCTGATAGAATGGGTTCCAGATTGGAACGGCATATTCAAGCTGTGATCTTACAAGAGTCTTATATAGGTAAAGATAAGTAGAAACTCGCTTGAACTCAGTAGATGACCTCATGACGAACCCATACATCTTGAATGCATTATTTACTATTTTTCCCACATGTAGATTTAACGATAACTTATTGTCAAGTAATACACCCAGATCTCTCACAGATGAAATATTATTAAGCATCGTATTACACAATTTATATTTAAAATTTATGGGAGATCTGTTTCTAGTAAAGTTAATATAATTACATTTAGAGAGGCTAAGATGTAGCTTATTGTCAAGACAGTATCTGGCGAGTCTATCCAGGTCTGCCTGGAAGTTGAAGTTAAAAAAAATTTCGGAACAAAATTTTGTAAAAAAAAGCTGACTTTGGTGGCTTCTCATTCCTTTGTTTTTCAATATTTTTTAAAACAAAAATACACTATTTATCTACTCAACGAGCTCTAAACAACGATATCCCACTCGATGGGGTGGGTCAATTTTTTTTTTGTTGCATGGCTTTGGGTCAACATGATGCTTATAATGTGAAAATTTTAAGACTGTAGCTTCAACAGTTTGGCTGCACAACCTGTGTGACAGACGACGGACAGACGGACACGTGAGTGACAACGATAGAGCTCCGTTTGGACCTTCCGGGTACGGAACCCTAAAAAGATTATTTGATTATTATTTGTCTGTCTGTCTATTTGTTACTTTTTCACACCTTACGGATAGGCCATGGCATGGGTTCGGACATAGGATAATTTTTATTCCGGTAGTACGTTCCCCTGGGATAATTTCCGACTTACACGCGAGCGAAGCCGCGGGCAAAAGCTAGTATCATATATTAGGATGTATGTATATTATGTATTGGTACATTTGTATGTGAGCAATAATTAATATTATCTGTCTATATGGTGTAAACAAAATAGAAAAAAAAAACGTGCGGTCGGGGGACCCCGTCAGGAATGAGGTTCCTTATCACGTATAATTTGCATCAATCACATATTATGTCTTCATGAGATCATTAGCAAAAGGGGGCGCAATAAAAATGTCGACCTAGGCCATTGACTGGGGTATCGTTGTTTAGAGCTAGATGAGTAAATAAAAAAAAATGTTTTGAAAAATATTGGAAAGCAATGGAATGAGAAGCCACCAAAGTCAGCTTTTTTTTTTACAAAATTTTGTTCCGATGAACTTTTTAACTCCCATTGTCTTACGGCGCTCGGCGGCGGCGCTTAAGGAGCTCGTGGCTAAGTAATAACAGCCGCACGGGTCGATCCATCAGGTTAAGCTACGCTTGACGAGGTTGGTCCGTGGATTGGTGACCATTCTTTACATACCGAGACTCCTCCGTGCCTCGGAAAGCATGTTAAGCCGTTGGTCCCGGCTGTCATTCGTGGATCTTTGACAGTCGTTACGGGTCGTCAGAAGCCCGAAAGTCTGACAACCAGTCTTACCAAGGGGTATCGTATTACCCAGTAACTGGGTTGTGGCGGTCAGATAGGCAGTCGCTCCATGTAAAATACTGGTATTCAGCTGCATCCGGTTAGACTGGAAGCCGACCCCAACATAGTTGGGAAAAGGTTAGGCAGATGATGATGTCTTACAGCGATACAGAGGATATTCTAGCGGTCGCCTCATGATTACCTGATAAAGGTATTCGTGGGGTGACTGTTGGAGTGCCTTCTGTGTCGTTGGAATATCTTCTGTAATATGTGTAGGTAGGCCGTGCATTCTTTCAATTTGTAATTTTTCTTTCTATTTAAATATTTGCAAAGAATAATGTTAGATGTTCACAAATATAAAATCATAGTAATTACTGAGCCTGATTGCATTTAATTGTAAGTAATTGTCAATGTTTATGAGGAACGTTGGCTCCTGAGATAAAAGTAGGTATCTCTTAGAGATTTTGACTATCACTTGTACTACAATGTTCAGTGTATCTGTTCTGTGTTTTCTTAATACAATAAACTTATTATTTATTTATTAAATGAACTTGTCCTTTGGTCATAATGTTACTAACAAATACCAATATGTTGATAAATCAGACTTGGTACAAAACCCTAAATGTGCGAAGTCCGACACGCACTTGGCCGGTTGTTAAGTTTCCTTCAAAATGGTTGAGCTAATTGGTGCTGATCCATGCGTCATGTTCGTGAACGGGCGCCGTCAGTTGGGACTGGTCGTCTCTTAGCTGCCATGGCTTATTTTTAATTTTAATATTTAATTTAATTGTTTTAGTTTTTATCTTTTTATTACGGACGCTTTTTAACGTGCACGTCTTTCTACATTGTTCTCACATGTATATTTTCAACATGAACGATGTAACCAATATTTTGTAAAAATATTAGGATTTAAAAGAGTGTCCGTGGAGTTTCTTGCCCGTTCTTCTCCATAGGGATCTACTACGCTTTGGAATGGGCAACTAGCTTCATCTTTCTGACTGACCGACCCATTGACAGTTCAAAAGTGCCTGTAATTGGTTTATTTGAAATAAATGCTTTGAGTTTGAGTTGTCGTTTTGCATCCTCGTCAAATTTAAGGGTGTGGTATACCAGACCATCAAACCGAACCACTTTTTCCATGGCACCAACATCATAATCGCGAAAAAATAGCCAGCTGTCCCATACGTTTGCATTTGCATTTGTCGAGTAGGTATTGAAGTTTTCTATGGGACAGTTGAAAATTTTTTCGCGATTACGATGGTGGTCCCATGGAGAAAGTTGTTCGGTTTGATGTTCTGTATCACATCCTGAAATTTGACGAGGATGCAAAACGACATGTTGTATAGATAGATAGATAGACAAATGAAAAAAATACCGATATTTGTTTTCTGGAAAACCTACTTCCTACCATTGCTAAGAAATTTTATTGGATTAGAAGGCATGAAAGGTAATAAAACACTTGAGATTTGCTGTGTTTCCCATATTTTATGCATTTAGTTTCAATGTAAACGTGTACGTCAATGTGAACACTTCATACATAGGTAATAGAAGATACTGGCGAAAGGCTCTTCTAATAAGTTTGTGAGCGGTAATCTAAAACAGTAGTTTATGATACTGTTACATAATGAGGGGTATTAAAACACGAGTTTCGCAAGGTTTTTAACAGTATCACTGGCCTGGTATCACACTAGTGTTTTAATACCTAGTTATGTGCAGTTTCATACGCTACTAACTTTATCTACACTCATGCAATAGGTACCTATTTATAAATAAAAACCCAAAGTTAGCAAAAAGTAAACATTTATTTATTGCACTATGTAGGTACACACAGTTACAGCTAAGCTAACAACTAAGTATATGACCCCGTTGGGGCGCAGCAAGATAACTTTAATTTTATTTATTGAGGGATAATAAACAGCTACAATATAAAATATAACATTTAGAAAAAATATATAAGAAGTGTTAACAATATTGTGGCCCACTACATTATCCGCATATTACAAAACAAATATGGTAAAGAGTGCCACTAGATGAGCAAAAAAAATGAATTAATAATATTATACGATAATAATACAATAAAAAATAAATAATAAAAAGAAAAATAAAAGACTTAACAATATAACAATAAAAAAAAATAGAAATATTAAAATTAAAGGACTAACATTAATTAATAATATCATTATTACTAAATAGATGTTTCATTACATTCCATTTGAATTGAGCTTTTGAGCATATAAAGATATCAATATCAATAAAGTTTTGATTGTAAGAATCTACCATACGACGCATAGGACAGCGCAAACCAGAATTATTACGACATATGTTGACAGCAAACAAAGTACCTGCACGAACACTACGCTTATTAACGGTGCGAGGAACTGCATAACATAATTTGCTCGTGAGGTCAATTGAGTCAAATCCACTATGAACAATAGCATGTAGTACAGTAACTTCCAAGAGTTTGCGTCTGGATTCCAAGGTAATCAACTTATATTTATGTAACAATTGAGAATACGACAAGTATATCCCGTGACACCTATAATGCAAGGCTCGAAGAAATTTACGCTGGACCTTCTCGATCTCATCTTTGTATTTCTGATAGAATGGGTTCCAGATTGGAACGGCATATTCAAGCTGTGATCTTACAAGAGTCTTATATAGGTAAAGATAAGTAGAAACTAGCTTGAACTCAGTAGATGACCTCATGACGAACCCATACATCTTGAATGCATTATTTACAATTTTTCCACATGTAGATTTAACGATAACTTATTGTCAAGTAATACACCCAGATCTCTCACAGATGAAATATTATTAAGCATCGTATTACACAATTTATATTTAAAATTTATGGGAGATCTGTTTCTAGTAAAGTTAATATAATTAAATTTAGAGAGGCTAAGATGTAGCTTATTGTCAAGACAGTATCTGGCGAGTCTATCCAGGTCTGCCTGGAGTTTGAGGCAATCTCCTTCAGTTTGTACAGTTGTATAAGCTTTGAGGTCATCAGCATATAAAAGAAACTTGGTATTTAAAAAGCACTTATTTATATCATTTATATACATAATAAATAATAAAGGTCCCAGGATTGAGCCTTGCGGAACGCCTGAGGTAATAGGCACGGAACCAGACTGATGGCCATTCACAACAATCTTTTGAGTTCTGTTTTTAATGTAGGATGTGAACCAACGAAGCAGATTTCCCCGTATACCTTTAAAGGCAATCTTATTCAATAAAATTTCATGGTCAACCTTGTCAAAAGCCTTTTTGAAATCTGTATAAACAGCGTCAACTTGCAAGCGCTTATCAGTGTTTTCAAAAAGATAATTGGAAAAGATTAATAGGTTGGAAATAGTCGATCGCTGCTGAACGAATCCATGTTGTTCTGGGATGATAACGCTATGCAAGATTGGATATATTTCATTGTGCACGAGTCTTTCAAAAAGTTTTGACAAAGTCGACAGAATCGAGATAGGCCGATATTGCTCTATATCATGCTTTGACCCATCCTTATGTACGGGCGTAATGTTAGCCTGTTTCCATACATCAGGGAAAACACCCTCACTTAAGCACTTATTATAAATTGTATAGAGTGGCTTACATATACTGCCAGCAGTAGCCTTAAAAAACAGAGCCGGATACCCATCTGGGCCCGCTCCCTTGGATGCATCAAGCAGATTCAGCTCCTTAAGTATTTTAGGTTCCTCGATATGCAGGTTATCTATTAAACTAATATTGGCACCACATAGTGTAGATGGGGTCCAGGTTGACAGCGAGGGAGAACTAGGTTCAAATACAGACTGGAAAAAATCCGAGAACATGTTGCAAATCACGTCCGGGGCACTTGACTTAACGTTTTGGTAGTGCATCGTGGAGGGAACTTAAAACTAGAATATTGTGTCTATAACAACAAGCACAATAATGGCTCCGAAACCATCACAAACTATATATAGAGATACCAAAAAGGGAAAGAAAACCATCGTGACGTGGATTACGTTACTATGGGTACGGAGTTATGGAGCTATCATCGGTCAACCGCGCATGCATCTAGCGCGGTCCCCATATGATAAAAATCTAATTGAAAACTCCTTGCTCGATCCGAAAAAGTTATTTTATAGCATCATCTTGTTTAGAAATCTGTATTATAATAAAACTTTTTAATTTTATTTCAGTACAAGCATAAAGTCTGTCGTTCATTAGGTAACTTTTTTAAAATTCCTAATCAGAACTTTACGCTATGAGTGTAGATCTTCTTTCTCTACTCCGTGGTGTAGATAAATAATATTTCATTCTACACTTCTGGACACATCTTTTGGCCCACCTTGTATTTTCAGTTTCGTTTGGTCCTAGCTAATATTTTATATTAGGTCGAGCAAAAAGTTTTTATGCAGTTTTGAACCTGGCACATTCACAATTTCATTCAATAGTCTTTTTTTGAATTTCGAACACAGAATTTAAAGAAACAAAAGACAATTTGGAGCCTGTTTGTTGATATCAAACAATCGAATACTAAGAAAACTTGGTTTTATTGGTTTACTTGGATTTAATTCTTGAAAAAGTGATTGATATCTTTGGTTTTGCAACAAACATTACTTATTCTTAACATTATGGTGAGGTTCTATCAATAATCTATGGATACTTCACCTGAAGTCGCCGCCCAAGCTGTGGCACTTATTCAGGCCGGACACAGCCAAAGAAACGTGAGTGCTCAACTTAATTTAAGTCGATCTGCGGTCCGAAATGTTTATCGGAGGTACCTAGAGACTGGCGGCTTTGTTCGTCGCCAAGGAAGGCCACGATCTCGGGTCACAACTGAAAGGCAGGATCGATTCATCGTGACGACCAGCTTGAGAAATCGTCACCTTACCTCCATTGAGATACAAAACCAACTTCGCGACTTCCACGGAGTATCTGTGAGCGCTCGAACTGTTCGGAGAAGGTTAAAAGAACGCGATATGGTACCACACAAGCCAGCTAATGGCCCCAAACTAACGCGAGCCCACCGAACAGCGCGCCTTCATTTCGCACGCAGTCATTTAAATTGGACACAGCAAGATTGGAGCCGTGTACTCTTTTCTGATGAGTCTAAAATTGTGTTACATGGCAATGATGGAAGGAAGAAGGTCTACCGACGTAAGGGAGAGCGTTTCGCGCAATGCTGCTTTGAAGAGAGGGTTGCTTATGGCGGTGGCTCATGGACTGTCTGGGGCGGTATATCCTCGAGCGGCAAAACTCAACTTGAGGTTGTTACAGGACCACGGCTGCCAACATTAAATGCTGAAAGGTACATTCGTGAGTGCTTAGAACCTCACGTGATACCATACGCGGACTATGTGGGCCCAAATTTCCTTTTTATGCATGATAATGCAAGAGCCCATGCGGCCGGCATCGTCAGGGAATATCTTCGGGATGTGAACATCACAGTTATGGACTGGCCAGCCAGAAGCCCAGACATGAACCCCATTAAGCACATGTGGGACGAGCTAAAAAGACGTGTTAGGGCTCGTCAGCCAGTTGCCCAGACGATGCAGGAGTTGAAAACTGCCATAGAAGAGGAATGGGAGATGATCCCTCAAAATTTCATAGAGCGGTTGATAAACTCTATGCCTAATCGTATGAGAGCTGTGGTAGATGCCCATGGAGGCAACACGCGTTATTAAATTAAACCTTTATTTGATAAAACATGTTTTTTATTCAAAAATCAATTGCCTTTAACAAGGCGCATATCCGACTTGTTAGGCGTAGCTCCATGTCGTATGGTATTCTGAATTCAAATTTAAAACAATACGATCGAAAAAGATGGTAAAATGTATCAGGTTTAAAACTGCATCAACAGTTTTTGTTCAATCTAGCAATCATATTTCGGTAGGGGCCATCGAAACCTAAACTCTAAGGTGGGCCAATAGATGTGTCCAGAAGTGTATTATTTTAACACCGATGCCACTGAAATTCCAACACTGTTACGTAATACAAACGTCGAACAATTTTCTGTTACAATTATCTAATAAAAACTAAACAACAATACATTTTACAAATAACTTAAGTTATAACTTACGAGGTTGCTATTTACTCTAGGACAATATTTTTAATTGCATAGGTACCTATAGAAAAAGAAAGAAAGAAGAGAAAAGATAAATGCGTTTAATTGGCATTACAGCAAAAAAAAAAAAAATACACCTTAAAATTATAAAAAACACAAAACAAAGATTGTAATGCCAAAAGGGCCTCAGCTCAGCATATTGTCAATATGTCATATAGAAAAACCAAGATAATCGAAAAACTGTTGAAAATTCGTTGAAAATCGAAAACTGTAGTCTTGCTAGGTAACCTATGTTATGATCACAGAAATCTAAATAATAAGGCACGTGCCTTATTATTTAGATTTCTGTGGTTATGATTTACATACCTATTAATTGTGTAAGTAATTAAACAATACAAAACGGCTTTTATCATCAAACCTCGCTAGCGTGGTCACAAGACTGGCAGCTTTGCCAGTTTTTTGGCAAAGAACGAACTCTGGTTAGACAATGCTAACGTGTAACAGACCATGTTGTCCGAAGCTGGAGCAACTCAAGAAGCGCCTAAGCATAGGCGCTTCGTGAGTTGAATAATAAATAATTCTAATTAATTGTTAACATTACGTCATTTTGAATCCCATGGGCTGCCAGGCCATTGGAGCGGAAAAGTACAAAGCTAGAAAAAGTTTACCTAACCAATAGAATTCTACAAAAAATATGTCATTTGACTTTAGTGGAATTCTTTTGGCTAATTTTTACACTTCTTCGCTCCACTCCGCCACGCCCCAAAAGACAGGCAAATTCTTAAGAGGCAGTTGAACCTTACAGAATTCCAATAAATTCAGCAACCCACCCCGTGCCGCCATTATTCATGGTGGTTACAAACACTATCTTCACAAAGTTATCCTCACTCGTGTAGTCGGCAGGTACGTCCTCACAGAACGTTCGCACTACTACACCCTTACTGTCCACCAGCTGCACATAATTCTGATCGCAACTAATACCCAAGTCGAACGTGGGGAAATGTAGCAGTAAACGTGTTCCTGAGGGAGTCTCAAGCTCCCACTCGCAGCTCGATACCTGCCTGTAAACGTTCGGGTACAGGGGACTGGTGACTTTACCCACCACACTTTGCAGTTGCCCACCGCACCCCCGACCTTTATCGGATATCACGTATACCAAATCGAACGTGACACGATCACCAGCATGTTCATGGTTGTGCAATAACAAATATCTACCAGTGGAGAAGACAGGGTTATTGTTCTCATATTCTGTGAGAATTTTGGAAAGTCTTGGCGCACTAGCGTTATTACCGTCAAGAATGTCAAGATAACAATCTTCATTCCAGTAACTTGGGACGGCGTTCAAGAAATACGCGGATATCGTATAGTTAACTGGAGCAGTGATCAGCGTGTAACAGTCATGGTTGGGGTTACTATCAAAGTCACTCACATAAACAGCCTGAACTCGTCCGTGAGGCTCCGTATAATTTCTGCCACAGAATCCTGTGAACACTGCTTCTATTTCCACACCTTTATATACATTAGAATCTGAGTCTGCTGATGTGATTAAGTTTATAGATGTAGTTCCATAAACATAAAAGTCCGTAGGCTCCTTACGCCCGCATAGCTCGAACCGATCGGGAAAGCGCAAAGAGCCGTCGTAAAAGGAACTACGGCTAAAGAAGTCATCCGTTTGTTGGTTCAAGATAAAATCTTTTCCGAGCGTAGTGTTTTGAACGCCTGGATTGCTGGATATCAGCAACTTGTCTCTATTGCAGCGCTTTACGCCTGTACTGTCAGTGACGGGGGGCTGTATGTCTAAATCTTTAACAGTGATACGTAGTAAAATGTACGGAGACGCACTAACATCCAAGCGATATACGCAATGAAGGCCCCGAGGAACGGAGCCTGTTTCATAACCGGGAGACTTCAAGCGTTGTGGCGTATTGCTCACTGAAATGACGGAACTCCCACATACTGACGGCTGAGCTGTTAATGTGGACACAAAGCCTTGACTTCCTATTTCACCATCCGTGGACAGCCTGACGCTCATCACATTACCAGATGAAATTAATTGCGGTGGGAGGCTGTGACCACAATAGGTTCCTATTACTAAGGCATTAGGCATTAAGCCATCCTTTATTTCAACTAAGTCGCAATCGCATTTACTGTACCCTATAGCAGTTTGGTTGATATTTTGGCAAGGGGCTACGTGGAACTTGGTGAATTCGATTTTTATAACAGTGTCTGGTGGTGATATTATTGACCAATGACAATCTAAGAATTCTTCGTATACAGTATGACCCATGAAAGGAGATTTCAGAGATTGCGATGATGCGGTTGTTAAATTAATAAGTCCACCACATTTAGCTGCTTCAGAATAGCTAAAGTAAACTTGAACTTTGAAGCCTTTAAGGTTTACACTAGAGTCTGATACAAACTGTAACAACGCTGTGGTCCCTTTGCTTCTAAGAGTTGTCGTCGAGTTAATGTTACCACACATTAGTGCTAAACGCTTATCATCATCAATTTTGAGTCCATCATACACTGCGATATAATCATTATAACAGTCTCTTTGGCTTTCTACGTCAATATAAAGGAATTTAAGTACAACAATCTTGGTAGGTGGTGCTTCAATGAACCACGTGCAGTTCATATTTAATTCGTAATTTTCAGAAAGCGATGATGTTAGTATAGCACTCTCGTTTACTCTGCCTCCACATGAATATGTGAAATAAGCAATTCTAAATCCTTTCCTCTGTATATATCTATCACTATTAAATGTCAATGTTACTTTTTCAGGCTGAGTTGTGACGGGAGGAATTTTGTCACCGCAGTAAACTTCGTATAGATAATTATAATCTGACTGGCCTGATACTGTTAAATTATCAGACAAACAGTCAGGAGTAGAGCCTTCTAGTTCAAAATCAAGGAACTTGAGTACAATTTTGTTGTTCGGAGCAGATATTTCATATTGGCAACTCATACTTGATCGGTAAGTATATGGAAAACCTGGACTATATAAAAATTGTTCTTTAAGAGTTGCTACATAGTTTCCACCGCATATAGAATCCCATTCTGCTTTGAATCCATCGAGATTTTTATCGGCGTCTGTACGTAAGACAACTTTCATGCGATTAAAAGTTGAATTATATACAGGTGGCGTGTTTCGTCCACATACCCTTGCTATCTCCGTGTAAACGTCGTCTTTCCAGTCATAAATTATGACAGCATCTTTAGTGCAATTAGTTGTGTCCTCAACAAAAAATCGTTCTACAAATTTAAGAGATACTCTGAAGCCTAAATCAGCCTCTATTTCCCAGGAGCATTCCTGGTTAGGTAAATAATTTTTAGGATAATTAGGCGATACAAATGTAGTTTGATACGAACTAAGATATCCGCCACATTGGTCAGCAGCAGTTCTAACCATAAGCTTTATATTTGTATTGTTTTTCACATTCGAGTGATACTGAATGTACATATTACTGAAATGCGTCACTAATGGGCTATCTAAAAATGTCTCTTTGCAATAATCACCAATTACAGGTGCGTTTTGTCTTAAGTTTGAACTTATTTTCAAATACTCGTCATCACAATTTAACGTGAAATGCCCTTCCATTTTAATTTCAATTCTATTAGTCGGGCCAGTAAGAATCCAAGCACAATCTATAGTACCATTATAAGAATCAGGTAAGTTTAAAATATTTACAGGATTTTCTCCTACTTGAATAACACCACCACATGGTTGAGGTTTCCATTCTAAATGGAAGTAAAACGAACTCAGTCTACTTTTTCTTGCAGTAACATCAATTATTGATGATGGGATTCTATATGATACTTCAGTGTTCCCACAAATTTCCAGAGAAAACTTATTTTTCATTAACGACCTAATAATGACTTGAGGATCAAAGAATTTGCAACGTGTTCTGGTTATTGACGAATTTATCTTGGCTGTTAAAAATATGGAATTGTAAGTAAGATTTGTTATAAGAGCATTATAGTCATTATTTGTGTTTTCTTGGCTATTATAATGCCATTCACAAGTATAAGATCGGTTTAAGTCCGGTGATACGAGAACCTGGTTCATATCAGATAGATCTCCGCCGCATAGCGCTTGTTCGTCAGAGCTAAACCTAGCTTTGAAGCGGTGGGAGGACGACGTGCGGTTGAGCCATACATAAAGTGCTAATTTATTTCCAGAAGACTCAAAAACGTTTGTTCCAGGAATATAATCGTCGCCAGGAATTGATTGTATAACAGTATGAAAGGCATCGTCATTGAAAATACCAATTCTGTGCTTTTCTACGTCCATGTCTATAAGCTCTAACCGCACTCTTCGAGACTTATTTGGAACTTTTACTATCCAACTGCAGTACCTTAATGTGGTTTCTTGAGGATAACTTGGAGAAGTTAAGTAACCGTCTGAAGCCGTTATTACGCCACCACACATAGGTCGGGAAGAATTAAAGCTGATTCGAAATCCTCTATTCTCCGATATTTGATCCCATGTATCCGGCTTACCGAAATAAAGTTTAATACTAAACTCGTTTCTTGAAGTTTCAATCGGCTCAAGAGAGCGATCATCATCACATAAGCTTTTTAGTACGGTGATAGTGTTATTGGTAAGCACAGTTTCTTCAATTGTTATTTTGATTCCACAAGATAACTCAGGTTGAGGTAACTGAATATCATCGGGTTTAATTCGAAAAACGTGTCTTGGAGGTCCTATAATGTGCCACTCACAGACTGTCCCGTAAGGAAGTACTTGCATGTGCGGGTACCCAGGCGATGTCAGTTCACCGGCATCGGTGACAATGGTCCCACCACACGTATCGATGGACACATTGGCTTTGAATCCATTTCGCGGTTCTGCCAATTGAGTTATGTATTTAATATACATTGTATTGCCAGTACTCTTGATGGTTCCAGGTCTATCATTGCCACAATATTGGCCGTGTAGAGGAGAATTTTTCGATGATCCGAATCGTATTTCGACTGCTTCAGTTCCACAATCATCCACATGATCCAAATCAAATCTATCAATAAAATCTATTCTAATAATTTCTCCAGGTGGGCCGGTAAAGACCCACTCACATTCTGAATACGGAACTGGCACTGATGGATAATTTGGTGAATTTATTATTTCCCAATTGTGGTCAGAAGTAAGAAAGGATGTTAAACCACATTCATAATTGTTCTCTTCGTAATTAACTACAAAACTTTGATATGTGAACGATCCTTTCGTGTAACTTATAAATAAAGTATTACTAGAAGTAATTATATCTGCTTTAATTTCGTGATCGTAACCGCAATACTTTCCACTTGCCAAAAGGGGCGCTTCTGCAGAATCGCCATTCCGTAAAACTACATTTGTTGCGCAATCGTCATTTTTATTTGTAATATTAAAATGATTTAATTCTAATTTGATAGTCCTGCCTGGGCGCACTTTGACAACCCAGTTGCATTTAATTTTAGGCAAATACCGATATTGCGGCTGTTGGTCCCACCAAGTGGGACTGATTTCACCGGACAAACTAGTCACGAGTCCTCCGCATTTTGACTTGACTCGAGCAAGAAATCCTTTCCTAGTAATGGATGAATCTGTTTTAAATTTAATTTTCATGTAAGTAGACGAATTAAAGCCTATTTTGGCTGATTTTGTAGTACATATATTTTCATTGACAGGCTTCCAATTTCCAGGAGTGTCAGAGGAATAAATAGAAACCGAATCTGCAAAACAAGAGTGGGTATCTTCTATATTAAAATCTGCGAAATTTAATTTTAAATGTCTTCCCATTTGTGATTTGTAAACCCATTCACAATTTAAATCATCTGAATAGTCGTTTGGATAATTCGGTGACGTAAAAGTAATCGTATCGTTTTCTGGCAAAACTGTCACAGTCTCGTTCGAACCGCAGTTTATTTCATCTCCAGTTTCAAGTTCAGAATTTCTAGAAGCTTTTGTCCAACTCATATGAAACATCGAACCCGTATTTGATTCATCCGTTGTAAGGGTCATGTAAACTACACTGGAGGAGCTTTGAATGACTTTTGTTTCAACAAGTACACCATTTAGTTCTTCTAAAATCGAAGCAGTTGAATCATACCCGTCATAAACAGTTAATTTGTTATAGTTTACCTCGCTGTGTGAATAAATTTCCAAAACATCAAGTGTAATAGATATAGTTTCTGAATCGGTAACGAGCACGCGCCAAGTATATTCACCAGATCCTAAATATCGCGTCGGGTACAACGGTGAAGATATCTCGCCACTATCTCCCGTAATATCATTTTCTCGTTGGAATCCATAATGTAAGAGAAAACCTTGACCACTGGTTTTGGAATTACTGTGGAACTTAACATATATTTGTGATGCTGTGCTATGATTGCTAGGAGTTTCACTACTACAATATACACCCAATAGCCGACCTGCACCGTTATTTTCGCGAACTTCTACGTAGTCATCGTTACAACCTTCAGAGAATTCTAAGTCAAATCGCTCGAATTGGACGTATGCAGTGTTTCCAGGGGATGATTTTAGTAGCCATTCACAATCAGTGTTTACAGGATATGGGCCAGGGTAGTTCGGAGACGCGATGGTTCCTTCTTCCGAGGTTAATGCACCTCCGCAGGCGTTACTAAGTGGTGAATAGTGAGCTGCGAACATGCCAGTAGTTCTGCCGGTGTAACTGCCGAATTCTATCGTCAAGGCACTGCCGCGGCTGACAATCATGGGTGGAACTTTGCGTCCACAATATTCCCCGATTAGCGGAGCATTACTATCATCTCCGTCGAGCACTCTTAGGAAAGAAGAGGGGCATGTTCTATTTGTGACTACATTACTGTCTTTTGGCAGCGACATAAGAGTTAATGTTAAATATATTTTCTGATCGGGCGAATCCGCAAGAATAGTCCAAATACAGCTTTTGTTGGTATGTTGAACAAAGTTATCGCTAGTTATGATACCCTCATTTGCAGCACTTATAAGAGCACCACACGTAACAGTAAAGTTAGCTTTGAAACCTTTGGCAGTTCCATAAGCATCGGTTTTGAATTGCACAACTATGCTATTGTACTTGCTAATAAATTGTGTTTCATTTGAATTTGGACATATACGGTACGTGTAATTTGAGGAAGGTCTATAGTTTTTATCATAATCGTAGATTTGAATCGAATCTCCACAGATGCTTTCCCCATCATCCAATTCAAAAATAGAATAAAGATCAAGATCCATAAAGTTAAGTTCAACACGGTGATATGCGGGGACCGTAATATACCAAAAACAATCCAAATTATTGTCATAATTCTTTGGGTAGTTCTTAGAGTATATGAGCCCGGATTTGGTATTCATAGCACCTCCACATTTCGAATTGGCAGATCGAAAATCTGATGAGAAGTGAACATCCCTGAGCGTTGACCGTTTGGACAAACGTACCAACATGAAATTGCTATCAGATTGGACAGACACAAATTCTCGATGGCAAATTTTTGTAAGAAGTGGAGCCTTTGTATTTTGACCGTTATATATTTCAATAGCATCAGTAGAACAATTAGCGGTGTCTGTCATAAAAACGTCTGTAAATGAGATTGTGATACTCTTACCTACTTGTGTTTCTATAAGCCACTCACAATCAAGTTCCTGGTCGTTAGTTTTACTTTTGTCGAGAATTATAGAGCCTGAGGGTTTTTTAATATGTCCACCACATCCATAACTGATCCATTCTAAACGAAACCCAGTGCGGGGCATATAAATACCAGAGGAAAATTTTATTTGTAATGTATTACTCTTTGTACTAATTGGACGCGGAGTTGTACTGCCACAGATTTTACTAGAATAATTTGGATCGGATAACTCTTTTGTTTGCAAGTAATCTAGATGGCAATCGTCGTTGTACATATAATGCCGAGATCTCATCCAATTACGATAAAATCGGTGAGTTTTGTAAACATCGAAGTGTGTAAAGGTCACATTAATTTTATTTCCTTTGGGAACTGTGATGCTCCATATACAATTTAAGTTCAACGGGTAATTACTTGGATAACCCGGACTCTCAATTACTCCGTGTCTTCCAGTTATATTATTATTACATATTGTTTGATAATTAAACAGAAATCCTTTACCGCCCTGATATATATCAGATCTGAATTTAACGAACGCATAATTAGTTGATGTTTCGATGCTAGCTAGCTCCGGTGACATGTAACAATGTTTTCCTAATCTGGAGGCACTCGTGTCGCGACCGTCAAAAATTTCAACATAATCGTCTCTACAATTATGAGTTCTTTCAAGATCAAGCTCTGTAAATGTAATACGGATCCGTGAACCTTCACCAGTAACTATTCTATAGAAACATTCAGCGTTTTCGTTGTAATCATTTGGATAGTTCGGCGATGATACAGAGCCAGAAGGGCTTGTCAGTGTTCCTCCACATCCTGTTATAGTACCATCCCATTCAATTTTGAACCCAGTTCCGGTTAAATAGAAATCAGAATGAAAATGGAGATATATAGCATTAGATAATGATACGATTCGTTTTGATTGGAACATCCCACAATACTGGCCAATCAATGGTGAATTTTCGTTGCCACCATTTCTTATTTCTAAAAAGTCACCAAGGTAACATTTGTCTCGTATAGGTCGTTCTATATTAAACTGTGAAATATTGAGCATGATTTGTTGGCCAACCGGCGCCGTGATGATCCATGTGCAGTCGCGATTGGGTTCGTACGACCGAGGCCAGCCGGGAGAGTATATGAAGCCATGAGTTTTAATATAAGCTCCGCCACAGTGAGATTTTTCATCTAAAAATGTATATGATACAGAAAAACCAGAAGAACGAATGCTGCCATCAGACTCAAAATGTAACGTGAGCCGGTTAGTGGATGTGGTCAAGGCTGGAGGCGCGTGAGTACCACAGAATTTGCCCAATACATTATTTTCATTGTTATCATCTATCTCTATCAGCTCCAGGTAATCGCTGCCACAGCTGGGCATGTCCTCAATGTCAAATCTGTTCCATGTTAACTTTATGTGCATTCCTTCAGGAGCAATTAGTATCCACTTGCAGGTCTGATAGTTTTTGTAAGTAGCAGCATCTCCGGACGGATGATTTATTAATCCAGTGGTATCTCTGTGAATACCCCCGCACTCAGTATTGATAGTAGTATAGTTAGCATAGAATCCAGTGCCCGATAGACTTAAATCTGATTTGAATCTTATGTACATATAATTAAGAGTGGATGTTTGAACAGGCGGCGTGTGCGCGGCACCACCACAGTATCTGCCTAGTAAAGTAGAGTTCTGGTCGTGGCCGTCCCTGACCTCAACGTTATCGTACCGGCAGTCGTAGTACCGGTTGTCTTCAATATCGAAATCTTGAAATGTTAATTCTATTGCTTTGCCGGGAACTGTTTTGATAATATAAACACACACTTTGTTTTCTGGATAACTGAACGGATAACCGGGTGATTTTATAATTCCACTGTCACCTTCGATAGTTTTCTCACATATGGCCTCGTACGTGATTCGAAAACCATCGGCGGGCATACTTCTATCAGTTTTAAATTTAAAATATAGTTCATTCGACGATGATGTATATGATTTTGGAAAAGTAGTTCCACAAAATTTCCCGACAAGTCGTGAATCCGGAGATGGACCGTCATAAATTTTTAAATAATCGTATTGACACTTAAAAGACCGTTCAAGCTTGAATAATTTGAAATCGATTTTTATCTTGGTATCCAAGCTAGTTTTAATTTTATACTCGCATAGTAAATTACTAAGGTAAAGCCCATTATAAGTAGGAGAAACGAGTTCCCCCTTATCAGCAGTGTAGTAACCTCCACAGCCAGGAATGCCTTCGACAGGCGCGTAAGCAATTTGGAATCCATGTCCCGCACCGTAAGCGTCTGAATGAAAGTGTATCAACATGTCGGAGCCTGCTGACTGCACGGGCGCGGGCTGTGTCGTGTTACAGTACCTATTGATAAGCGGATCCGTCATATGTTCACCGTCATAAATTGCTAAATAGTCAAAACTACAGTTTGAATGTGATTCAATGTCGAGAGCAAAGAAATGTAAGTTAATCCTTTTACCGAGAGTGGTCGTTAAGCGCCAATAGCAATCACGATTAGGAGGGTACGGACCGGGAGAGCCTGGGGAGCTGATGTGACCGTGCGTGGTGGCGTCCACCTCACCCCCGCACACTGGGTTTATACTAGTCCAGTGTAGTGCAAACCCGTCTTTAGCGACTGTTTTGTCTGAATGGAACCAGAAATATAAATTGTTATGACTTGAAACAATGTTACCGCCTTTAGGATAATTATTACCACAAAATCTTCCTATAAGTTGACTAGAAGATTTTCGACCATCGTGAATTTGTAGGAAATCGTACACACATTCGGGACTTCCTTCTAAATTAAATTTACTGAACGTTACATTAATTACTTTATCAGGAGCTGTGTGTATTACCCAAGCGCATTGAGAATTATGATTATACGTCGTATTAGTCAAAGGATAAACAATGCTGCCTTCTTCGTTATCTAGAACACCACCACAAGACTTTGTCCTTACCTGACACAAGGCGCCCGAGTACTGTGCCGCGCACTCACAACGGAAGCCTCCAATTGCACTGTCGTCTGGTCTACAGATTCCTCCGTTGTGGCAAGGATTCACTCCGCAAACGGCGGTGGGCATTTCACAGTGAGCACCGCCGTAGCCCTTGAAACAGATACAGGTGTAGCCGGTACGAAGGGAATGGCATTGTCCGTGGATGCCACATGGATTGATTTCACAACCATCAGTGTAGTTGCCCCCGCCTGTTGCGACGTAGCAGCCACTGATTCCTACTCCATCACCTTCCATGCCGTCGGGGCATATACATTGTGCTGATTGGCCAGTTGGCGATACGCTTTCTATGCACTGCGCAGACGGGTGGCATCCTCCATGACCGATGTTGCACGTACCTCTCCAAGAGCACATAATTCCGTCACCTTGGTAACCAGGTGGACATGAACCACATATTCGGGAGCCGATGGTGTTGTGACATGTCACTAAAGGACTGCAGCCTCCGTTGGGAATAGTTGTGCATTCGTCGATATCGTAACAGCTGTGACCGTCGCCTTCGTAACCAGAAGGACACTGTCCACATCGGAATGAGCCCGGCAGATTGATACAGTCAACCTTGGGGTTCACGGAACACCGAGGACCTTGATATGATTCACATTCGTTAATATCGGTTAAGCAAGTGACATCGGTACCATTCGTTGTCCATCCCTGGTTGCATATACATTGAATGCCCTCTCCTGAATTTACTTGTACACAGGTTCCATGGCCACACATTTCAAAGTTGCCACCGGAACAATCCCTTTTCTTCCTAGTGCAATGTAAGCCAAACCAGCCAGATTTGCACAAACACTCATAAAATCCTGGTCTGTTGATGCACGTAGCTCCATTTTGACATCCAAGGTCTGTTCCAGCAAAATTCCGGCATTCGTTTACGTCGACGTCACAATCTCTGCCTTCCCAATTTGAAGGGCAAAGACAGTGGTAGCCGTTTACTAAGTTGAGGCAAGTTCCACCATGCGCGCACGGATGAGATTGACATTCGTCTTTTCCTCTATTATTTAATTGAATTTGTAGATTTAGCACTTTCCTATGAATATTGTTAACTTTCCGCCAAAGCATTGACATATTGAAAAGGAAGTCATTCGGAAGCGTAGAATCTTTGTTCTCCAATCTTTGCAATCTTTCTAATATACCATTTATGTTCTTGTCTGTGTTTTCAGTATTCGATGGCTCGTACTGCGCACCTTCACTCGGGATGTTTGGTTTGAGTACGTTCGTATCACCAACAAAGATGTTCGATTTCGGTCCATTAGGGCGTAGATATATATTTTTATCAAATGCTGGTTCTAGAATTAGATCACCTCCCGAAGTCTTGATTTTTGGACGGTCCTGGTAGATTTCACAATCAAGAGGAACAAAACAAAGCACGCCTAGCAGGAAGAGGCATTTTCCGAGTGTGCTGGGCATGGTCCATGTGTCTAGGTAGACGGTTGTGTTCGCACTGTGTGCTGCACTGGTATTTCGAGTGCCTCTATAACTTGTATTATCAAAGGGGGCGTATTGCTATACGCCCCTACCAATGATTACTTGTTTATGATTAACCAATTCGGGCCATCTGGTGTAATCGATAATATGTGTTTTCTAGAATATCATGAGAATATATTACTTTGTATGATTATGAATTTAAATCGATATCGCGCTGCGGCTTTTGTTGTGATTTGTGTTTTTTTGGTTTGATAGCTTTGTTACGCCTCATTTTTATTGATTATCCTATAGTACGAGTATTACGAATTTTAGCTGTGGTATCCACCCCTCACAAACTCGTATTAGCACTACTTACTATGTAAATAACAGTGATAGGAAGCTATAACATCCACATTAGGGTATAGAACCGGGAAATCCCGTTCCCGAAAGTACCGGGAAATCCCGGTTCTTTCGCAGTAAAAAAAGAACCGGGATTCAAAATAAATCCCGGTTCTTTCGGAACTTTTGAAAACTAAAAATTTAGTATCAAAATATCAGATTTTATCTGGACTTTAGTGTAAGTATACATTTTCTTTTGTTCCAGTTATTCGTATTTGCAGTAGGTTGGCTGCTTGTATAACTGAAGGTTTATTATTATTAAACTGCCAGATTTTAAATTATTTTTGTATCAGATTTTATCTAGACTATATTTAAGTATACCTTCTTTTGTTCCTCTTATTTGTATTTGAAGAAGGTAGGCTACTTGTGTAACTGAAGGTTGATTAATATTCATAATAAATGTTTAATTTTAGAGTTTAATATTTTATTCCGTTTTCATGTTTGATATACTACTCTGTCAAGAAAGTACCGGGTAACGATTAATAATACACAAAATGTTAGTTATTCATCCAAAGTTATTATAAGTATGCTCCTTCAGAAACGATACACTTAAGCCAACGAATAATCAAATCATTAAAACATTTTTAAACACTTTTTCCGGAATTGAGTACAGTTCTCGCCGCGAATTCTCCTTTATGTCTTCTACCGAATTAAAACGGGTGCCACGAAGTGATAATTTGAGTTTAGGAAAAAGAAAGAAGGTCGGCTGGAACCATATCTGGCGAATAAGGTGATTGCTCAATGGTATTTGTTGAGTTTTTGGTCAAAAGTAAGGATTTTCAGTCACTATTTCCTTCACTTTTGCGATGTTAACTTCAGTTGAAGACGTTGATGGCCTAGCAGAGCGAGGCAAATCTTGCATGTCATTCGGAGTAGATAAGTGCAAAATTTTATCAATTTTAAAAGGAACAATCCAATCTAATAGTTACACACTCGCATCAGGTGAATCGATCGAGCCAATGGATGAATACCTAGGGTTTAAACAGTCCAGGCAGATACAACAAAAGATGTCAAAACAAGAACTGATAAAAAAATTCTCACACCGCCTCAACCTTATCTTAAAAAGCAACCTAAACTCTAGTCATAGTCATAGTCATAGTCATTTTATTCATTAACAATAAATTGTATCTGAAATTACAAACAAGTTAAACATTACAACAACACACAAATTAATATAACATTGTATTTACATTAAAGATCATCAATAGTATATAGACACTTGTTCAATAAGAATCTTTTGAGTTTTATTTTAAAAGAGCTAGAGTATATAGCACTCTTTAAATCTAAAGGCAGCTTATTAAATAAAATAACCGATTGGTATCTAGGACAGTGCTTCACAATATTTAAATTAGGCTGTATCTTGTAAAATTTCATATCTTGCCTACGCGTGCCTTCTCTAATCTCTCGTTCTTCTGCAGTCTCATATTCGTGTATATATTTGGCCATGTTACTTAAAAGCACGAGTACATAAATGCTCGGTACTGTAAGTATATCTAGATTAGTGAAGTGTTCACGGCAACTCTCTCTTTGCGGAATACGAACTATAGTGCGAATTGCTCGTTTTTGTAATACAAAAGCTCTTTTGATGTTATAAGCATAACTATTTCCCCAAAACATTATGCTATATCTAATTTTAGATTCTACCAACGCAAAATATACCATTTTTAATTGTTCAATATCAATTTCTGTTCTCAGAGCTCTTAACGCGTAACATGCGGAGCAAATTGATGCGCTTATCGCATTTAATTCAGGTTTCCAATTTAGTAGTTCATCTATATGGATTTCTAAAAATTTTACTTCCTTCACAAGATCAATTTTGTCATTATTTAAAACAACATCTAAATTGTCATTATTACGGGCTGTGGTTCTAAATAATAGTACTTTGGTCTTTGCAGTATTTATTAATAAATTGTTTTTAGTGAACCACGCGTAAAATGCTTGCAATGCATCATTTACCATTATTGTTAATTTATTAATGTCTTTAGCCGCTATTATGGCATTTGTGTCATCTGCAAAAATTACTATATCAATGTCGGGTAAAATAGTATTCATGTAATTGATTAAGTCATTCATAAACAATATAAATAAAATTGGTCCTAATATCGATCCTTGCGGAACACCCGTAGTCATGTTTACTGTCCGTGATTTGTAAACCTTTTTGTAGCCATTTTGTATTTTGTCAATTTGTACGTACATTTTTCTGTTTTTCAGATATGATGAGAATAGTTTCAAGGCCTTACCTCTAATTCCATAATGCATCATTTTTTTAAGAAGTAATTCGTGGTCTATAGTGTCAAATGCGGAACTTAAGTCGAGGAAAATCCCTGCTACTCTCATTTTATTATTAATTTTTTCTATTACATCATCAAGTAAGGTATATATGGCGTCTGAAGTGCCAACACCTCTTTGGTAACCGAACTGTCTTTTGTTCAGTATTCTATTCGCGCGCAAGTGAGAAAGAAGTCGATTTTTAATAATTTTTTCAAATATTTTTGACAGAACTGGTAGCAAGGAGATCGGCCTGTAGTTTTTAGGATCATTCCTACTGCCTTTTTTATATACAGGTATTACTTTCGCTATTTTTAACTGGTCTGGGAAGATAGATTCCTCAATACACTTGTTATAAAAGTCGCATATAGGCTCAGCTAGTATTATGATATGTTCCTTAATTACCGATATTGGGATCTCATCATGACCACAACAATACTTATTCTCCATACTTTTAACTACGGTCAAGATCTCATTTGGAGTAACCGAAGCAATTATCATTTCACTATTTATTTCGTTAGCATACATATTAAAGTATACTGTATTTTGACCACTTTTGTTTGCCCTAGTGATGCATTTGTCATCAAACTGTTTGGCTAAGATGTCAGATATTACTACTGGATCCACTACAATTTGGTCATCAACTTTGAGACGAAATTCAGGTTTCATCGCTTTCTCCTTATTAGTGCATTTGTTCACTAGTTTCCATACTTCTTTACTTAAATTTTTAGAACTATTAATTTTCTCCATTACTGCATATTTTTTAGCCTTTGTTACAACCTGTCTATACAGTCTAACATACTTGTTTTTATACGTTAAGACACTAGACTCAAGTTTCATTCCATTATGTGCACACAGGAAACGTTTCATTTTACTTGATGTCCGAATTCCTTTAGTGATCCACCTTAATTTGATATTATTTCTAAAGCTTATTTTGTAATCTTTTTTTCTGTAGCTATTTTGGAATATTTTATTAAATGTTTTGAGGAATGTATTTATACCCATACTACTCCAATCATTTTCAAGAATACCCTGTACAAATTGCGTACTGTTTTTACTATTAAATATTCTCATATTTGTGACAACAGTTTGGTTTCTATCACTCGCTAAATTACCTACATTACCCAAGCGAATATCTGCAAAAATACCACCATGGCCGTCTGCCAAACCATTGTGATCTACAGCACATCCCAGAATATACGAATCAGATAAGTTGGTAATTATATTGTCAATACACAAATTACAATCGTTACGGATGAAAGTAGCAGAATCAATTAGATGCCTGAAATTATAACACCTAAGTAAACTAAGAAATTTCATACGCTGCTTACTATCCTTTAGTAGGTCAATATTAAAATCTCCACAAAATATAGATTTCTTATTGAACAAGTAATCAAGTAACTTCTCCAAGTGATCCAAGAACATTTCAAAATTTTTATCTACAGGATTTCGATAACAACAACAGATGTACAAACCAGTGGAAACATCTTTAACACCGCATACTTCAAAACATTCAACTTTGTATAACTTATTTACCGCGTCAATAATTTCTGTTTCCCTATCCTCATGACTTAAAATTAAACTGCCTCCTCTCTTTTTACTTTTTCTGGTATTGTATGAGATTAGTTTGTAATTAGCTATATTGAAATAAATTGCTGTTTTCATTCAAAAAATGCTCGCTTATACAAATATAGTCTAACCTTTTATCGAGGGTATGTAGATAAACTTCTAGTTCAGTCTTCTTGTTAATAATTCCACAAACATTCTGATGAAATATGTTTAAATTTATACAGTCATTTACTAAATTATTATTCACGAAAAAAGTTCGATGTCGGTATAGGTTCTACAGCCTGGTTTCTTAAAGAATTCGATGAAATTGGTTGAGGCTCATCGCTGCTTTTATTATTCTTGTTTTTAATAAGCATTTTTTTAAAGTAGTAAGGTATAGTGCCGGTTTTCAACTGACTTATTTCACAACATTTGTATATATCATTAAAATTTACTGCACATTGAAACAATTCCATGTAATTCTTTAAGTCGCCGAAAATATTTACCATAGTTTTATTCTTTACTTTGCCTGTATATTTATAAAACATTTCTTGTGTATATTCTAGATGCTTATTTGTGTCAAACGTATATGCATATTTAAAAGTCTGGTTACTAAGATATAGGAGTCGATTGAATGCTTCTATTCTGGTATTAAATAAATTAACATTCCATTTTAGTTTAAAGTTAGGAGAACATAAGATGACGTTGGTGTGCGTTATATTCTCAAGTTTACATTTTATGTGATTCACCAATTCATCGTACTTGTTTGAGGCTAAGAAATCTTTTTCACCTAAGAGGATAATGCAATAGTCATATAAGTTGTAATTTACAATTTTATTTTCTAACTTTTCTAGAAGTTCCACAATACCTGCATTTGGCATACAATAGTGAAAGATGTTGGCATTTGGAAAAGTATTTTCAGCAATACCTAGTATATTATTCACATTATTATCACTAATTATACATAATTTGTACGAATTATTATCTTTGAAGCTGGGATCAAGTTGTGACTTCGTATCTGATGTATTAATTTGCTCTGTACTACCCTCTGTCGTTACTTGCAATTGAGATACACAGCAGACAACATTTGAATCTTCTTCAATCGTATTTGACACTAGAAACGGTATTTTATTTATTCCAGTGTCTTGATCAGGACTTTGCTGAACATTATTAAAGTCTAGTTTCGTTTTAATAAGATTTTTACGCTTTATTTTGGCTGAGGATGTCTTTATTTTTGTGCTCGTACATATGTGTGTCAATTTGTCAATTTTTAATTTGTAGTCACTGATTTGTTTACGTTGAGTATTATTTTCTAAAAGTAAATTCTCAATTTCAGTATCAGCAATTGCTAACTTTTCTTCAAGTTGACATATTCTGTTTCTCAGATCTTTTACATCGTCATTAGGTCGAAAATACATATCCGGGTAGCTTCGGTTTAGATCATTTGAGGGCGTCGAAGTCAGAGATGCGTACTCGTCATTTTTTGATAAATCGTCAACTACTACCTCAAACGAGTTATTATTAGAAGCAATTAGCTTAGATTTATTTCTCATTGTTATATTATTTATATATGTTTTTTCGTGACTGGTTGTGGGACTATTAGACATATACTCCGATATTTTGGTCTTTTTCCTACCATCGGCATGGCTATTTTTACTCGCCATTATAATATATCGGTATATGACGAATTATTAATTATAAATGTTCAAAATAGAAAAACACTTTTGCTTCCAGCACTAATGTTTTATATAAGAGTTTCAATTCGTATTGGTTGTCAAAGCTTCATTAACGTGGCGTAAGCTAAGTCTGGTGTAAACACGTCACATAAGCTCAAGATGTTGTAACAAACGTCTATTGTGTGTTAGCATTGAGCATGTGTGCGTAGATGCGGCCAATCTGCGGGTTGCCCTAGGTCAGGGACGCAAGTCATTGCAGTTATTTTTCTAAAGTTATTCACTTATTACTCACGGTTCCCATGGAATCCAAAGGTGTAGTATACATCAATCTTTAGTCCGTTTCACAAGGAACACAATGATATACAGCACTGATCAATTTAACAACTATTAACCACCTTTTTTAATTTTTTTTTTACAAAGACAACAAATACGGTATTTGCTTTTTGAATGTTCAACTGTGTCTAGGAACACAATTAAAGCCGTCAACACATTTGCAATACCTATTCTCACATACTCTTTCGGAATTATACGATGGTCAAAGACTGATATCAAAAAACTACAGTGCACTATCAATACACTCCTCACCAAACATAGAAAACACCATCCAAAATCATGCATACAACGAGTTACACTGCCACGCCAAGAAGGAGGAAGAGGATTAATAGACATACATAATTTACACAACAAACAGATACTTTCACTCAGAGCGTACTTCCATAACAAATCAGAACATTCATCACTACACAAACAGGTAACAGAAACAGATAAAAAACTTACACCACTAAACCTACAAAACAGGGACACGCAAATAAATGAACACATTGTTAGTACACAACAAAAATTGCAACATGGTCTGCAAAAGCCCTACACGGAAGACACCGAGCCGTCCTGAGCCGGCCACATGTCGACAAGGTTAAAAGTCGAACGAATGGCTCAAACAGAAAGTACATAATAAAGGAGCAACATCAGCCGACTGACTTGTGCAGACATTGCAACACTACCTCTTAAACCATACCTACAGCATATAACAGGAGCGTGTAAATCACTTGCACAAACCGATATAAACACCGCTACGATCAAGTGGCTGCAATTATACACCAACAGTTAGCATATAAGTATAAACTAATTAACGAAATGGTACCATATTATAAATATAAACCAGAAATAATATTAGAAAGTAAGGATCAGAAAATTTACTGGGACCGAACAATAATAACAGATAAAACTATTATAGACCACCGATCACGACAAAACCAATGAAACAGTATATCTGATAGATATAGCAATACCTAACTCGCACAATATTCAAACCACCATATCCGAAAAGCTCACTGAGTATCAAGATCTCGCCATAGAAATTAAAACCCAATGGTAAGCACAAACCGTTCATATTGTCCCATTGTTCTTTCACCTACTGGTGTAATACCAAAATCTCTCACACAAAGCCTTAACACCCTACAGATGCCTACTCACACACTTTACATGCTCCAAAAAGCCACCATCCTTAACACATGTCGCATCACCCGAAAGTTCCTGACTTCTTCAACATTGTCATCCACCTTTTCTATCTAAATTTCACCTTACATACTTGGTCCCGACCCGTGTGTAAGGTTTCTTAACCTCTCTTAAATGAAAAGAAACATAAAGAACCGAAAATAATATATTAATAATAATTCTTAGCTTCCGTATCCTGGCTACGTTTCGGTGACCTTTTCGGGGAAACTGAAGGTTTCGTCTGTGCAATTATGGACGAAGTTATCTTGACGAATAACTATCGGAGACATATATGAAGGACGGGACGGTTGACGTGTGTCGCGCATGCCACCGTCCGGGTGAGTCCATCAGACATATTATCTCTGGTTGTTCTCGTCTGGCTAACGGCGAGTACTTGCACAGGCATAACCAAGTAGCTAGGATTATCCACCAGCAACTTGCTTTGAAATATAAACTTGTCGATTCTGAGGTACCGTACTACAAGTATGTGCCCGCCCCAGTTCTCGAAAATTACCATGTCAATTTGTACTGGGATCGGTCTATCATTACTGACAGGACTGTTGTCGCCAATAAGCCTGATATAGTGGTGAAAGATCGGTTAGCGCGCCACGCAATGATAGTCGATGTTACACACCACACCACCACATGACGAGAACCTCGTGAAAGCTGAGAAAGAGAAACAACTAAAATATCTCAACTTAGCTCACGAGGTTGTTGACATGTGGAATGTGAGCTCGGCTGTCATTGTGCCGATTGTCGTAACGGCCAATGGCCTGATGGCCGAAAGCCTCGACCAACATCTCTCGAGGCTATCATTAGGCGGTTGGATCAAGGGCCTGATTTAGAAGGCCGTGCCTAGCCGTATCAAGGAGTACCTTGATACGGCTCGCATTGTGAGAAGGTTCCTGTCTCTGCAGCCCTAACCACCGGTAGCTTGGACCCTGCTCCCGACACCGGCGGACCTCTATTTTTTTATATCCTTTTCTTAAGAAATATTTAAAAATGTAAATAGATAAGAAATAAAATAAATAAACGACATAATAATTCCTTTATTTTTAGGCTAACGGACAAAAGCTGAATAAGAGCAGTTTTAGTCCCTAAATCGGCCCGGTAATCAAGGAGAAATCAGAGTAGCTCATTGAAAAACAAAATCGCCGATTGCGTTACCTACCTCCCACCTCTTTTTGAAGTCGGTAAAAAAATAACAATTGGAAAACAAACAGATTGATTAAAGGTTCAGTAGGATCTTGTACTGTATAGGTACCTATACTTATAATGTAATCGTCTTTAACTAATGTTATTTGTCTTATGGCGTTTTATATAAAATTAAAATAAATAAACGGATCTAATCAAAGACTCACCCTGTTTTTATCTTGTTCGTCGTTCCCCGACTGCAGAGGATCGCAATCACAAGCGATGCGTCTCCTTTGCGTACTTCCAGAGTTCCTGGCTTCACCCTCTATTACTTGGGACTTACGTAGTAACCGGCGAAATGTTTGTTTCGAACCTGAAAACAATGAACTTAAATCATAATTTTTTACAACTTGTGTTATGGGTTCAACTCTGAAATCATGAAAGTTTTCTCACCTTTTTATGTCTAGCTCGATTTTTTTTTTCTAAAATATATTTGAAGAGCGTTCATCGCGCGCGGGCTGGCAACGTCGCATTTCTAGAGGTTTTTGTGATTATTTTATTTATATCAAATTATTTTTTTTTCTGTCAAATAACTAAACCGTTGTATATTATAATTATTTTTAACATTCAGGTACTCTTTAGAGTAGATAATTATTTAATCGTAATACTGCAAATAGAATAATTGACAATGTAATGTAAATTTTTATCAGTAGAAACCAAAATAACTGTCAAAAATAGCATACGTAATTAAACTGAAAAAAATATTACTTTGATTTAAATTGAATAAAATATGTAATCACAAAATCCTCTAGAACTGCGACGCTGCTAGCCCGCGCGGGATGAGCGCTCTTGTCGGAATCGGATCAGCACGCAACATGAAGATCAAGACGGATCAATGCTCCGGTTCTTTTCGCGGCCTTCAGAAATTTTTAGCATGACCTATCCATATCAGCACTATTCAAATCATCAGAATAAATAGTGACGTTGAGAAATTGAAAGCGAAAAAAAAAACGTTGTAACAGGTACAAAAGTTTAATACAAAAATCTCACAATCAGTCAGTTTTAGATTTAATACGAATCGAAATAAAATTAACTAATCAAGCTTTTTTACATAAAATAATATAAATGCAAATATAAATGGCAACTGCAAATAATCACAAATAATTTTCTTTTTATAAATTATTTCACATTTCGGTTTGTCACAGGCGTATAGAACAAGGTGACCGCATGGCGACAAAAAAAACATTTAAGAGGGAACGTTGGTATGGAAATTTGTCATATTTATTACTAGCTGCGCGGTTTCACCCGAGTAGACTGGGATAAAAAGTAGCCTATGAGTTAATCCGGGGAGGGGGGGGGGGGGGTTCTATTTACATACGAAATTTCATCCAAATTGGTCCAGCCGTTTGAGCGTGAAGAAGTAACAAACATACACACACACACTCACAAACATTTGACTATATAATATTAGTGTGTGAAAACGTCTGGACCGATTTGGATGAAATTCGGTATGTAGATAGCTTATACCCTGGAATAACACATAGGCTACATTTTATCCCGGTCTACGCGGGTGGAACCGCGGGGCGCAGCTAATATTTTATACATTATATACTCTATAATATTAAAAACTTTCGACAAACACTCACAAAACAAAAAGCTAAGCAATTTTCAAAAAATATTTGTTGAGTCGCGGGCACTTGTCATCTTTTAGTTAATTTTCTTTTCCTACTCTCGTAAAAAAGATACCTAGTATAAATCTCATGCAGGACGCAAGTAAAAGTGGACTTCACATTTTAATTCCCCGACTGTACGCTAATTTATTGTACACACGGCTACATATCAAGCTATACATTTCCAGTACAAGTTGACCTCGCATTGTATAGGAATTCCGTATAATTAGAGGTTTGCTTATACTGGAATTATATAGCTTGATACTCGTATGTAGCCGAGTGTACACTGAGTAACATCAAATATATCGTCTTTCGTTGACTTGATTTATCTACAGGGTATTTCAGAATTCCTGGA
Organism: Cosmia pyralina; assembly: GCA_946251885.1. Classification (NCBI taxonomy): domain Eukaryota; kingdom Metazoa; phylum Arthropoda; class Insecta; order Lepidoptera; family Noctuidae; genus Cosmia; species Cosmia pyralina. The sequence goes on from OX276349.1 coordinate 2,051,061, forward strand.
ATTCTTTAAAAATAAAGACATTTTTTAAATCAGAACCAATGGGTTAACGTGATTACGCAGTAGTAGCCCGCGAAATTAAAATTTTCTTCCGTTTTTTGCAATTTGCAGCTCAGTATCAAGTTGTTGATAAAAATATGATTTGCGACTCTAACAAATATGTATTTACGTAATTATAACCTTAAGAATCGTCTCTCTAAGTTCTAAGTCTAATTTCGCGGCTACTACTGCAATACCCCTTAAAGGACGACACGACACGACTTTGGAAACATTTAAGTTATGTTAGTAAACCATAGCTGAATTCTTTTGTTTACCAATAAACTAAAATTAGAGTACAACTATCTCTGAATAATATAAAACGCAAGTAACGGTTCAGAGCTGCCAAACTAGCTTACATAAACTTCAAGCAGCGTCTTTCAGGCTTAACTTCTAATGTTACGTACTTAATGGACCGAGTTTGAAATACCTCTAAATTAATTTGTTCATTTTCAATACCGTCTCTTTTTTGTTTTATCGTTAATTATTAATTGCGCTAAGGTAGCTCGCGAAATTCATATTTTAATGGTACCTGATTTGACCTGTAATTCGTAATTTTGTATTTTTTATTTTGACACTATTCTTTTTTATATTAGCTACGAATTTAATGTTTTAATTTTAATTAATTAATGTTTGCATGCCTAATTTAAGGTAGGTTGTACAGGGATCACAATTGTTTTTTTTTAATACCTTATGTCATGTACCTACAATCAATGCAAATAAATAAACTTTACTTTACTTGCGTTTTTTGCAATTTGCAGGTCAGTATAAGGTCGTATCTTGATCTAAAATATGATTCGCGACCGTAATAAGAATGTATTTACAGAATTATAATCATTAGTCATTAATACAACTCTTTAAGACCAGGTAATCCTAGTGAATGAATATTTCATGAAATCTTGACATTTAAGGATTTATACTTACCTATTTAAGGAGTATATTGATTCTAATGATTATAATTAAGCAAATACATGTTTGCTACGGTCGCGAATCATATTTTGATCAACATACAATCTAATCAATCTGCCTAACCTTTTCCCAACTATGTTGGGGTCGGCTTCCAGTCTAACCGGATGCAGCTGAATACCAGTATTTTACATGGAGCGACTGCCTATCTGACCTCCACAACCCGGTAACTGGTTTATACGATACCCCTTAGTTAGACTGGTTGTCAGACTTTCGGGCTTCTGACGACCCGTAACGACTGTCAAAGATCCACGAATGACAGCCGGGACCAACGGCTTAACGTGCTTTCCGAGGCACGGAGGAGTCTCGGTATGTAAAGATGGTCACCCATCCACGGATCAACCCCGGCAAGCGTAGCTTAACCTGATAGATCGGCCCATGCGGCTGTTATTACTTAGCCACGAGCTCCTCCTCCAACATACAATCTAATCTGACGTGCAAATTGCAAAAAACAAGGAAATTTGAATTTCGCGGGCTACCCTGGCGCTTCCTCCTTAAGGCGAGTAGAGCTGCCAACTAGCGTCACCATTGTGAAAAAAATAATAAGTCTGGAGATTATGGAACATTTTGAAATTTCCTATGCTCACATTTTTAATCAGACGAGGTAGATTTGTTTTTCGAAGCCGTAGCAGTAATCAAAATGTTCCATATCTCCAGACTTATGATTTTTTTCTCAACGGGGGCCTAGTTAGCAGCACTACTCGCCTTAAGGAAGATACCGCAGCAGCATAAGCTTAGAACACAGTAGAGTCAGCGTCATTCAAAAATCGTAAGTTAATTGTACTTACGACTTATTTAAGTACTGGGCGTACATTTTACACATTCCGATTTAGAAAGTGAACGGGCCTTCTACAGGTATGACATATGATGCCGAACACAGCCACAGACAGCCGAACTTTTCCTAAAAGTCAATGAGAAAGGAGTAAATATTTACGTGCGGGTAGAAACAAACCATTCTAAAAATGAACGCCCCTCCACAGCGGTTACGCTCGCATGCAAAGAAGTGTATAGACGCAATACACAGAATTGGTCTTTGTCATTGGTTGCTCAGTCACCGGCGAGTACGGTCAACAACTAAACTAAATAAATGCCTTACAGACTAACATACATAAAAATATAAACAATAACACTGATTTTTTTTTCCGACAAACAGCCGGATTTGTCGGCCAACTAGTGTATAAATGACACGAATGCGCGACAGAGCGAACGCGTCGTTCCATACAAAGCGCATGCTCCCCGCCGTGCAATGTTGTTACCTGGACTGATCGCAGTTGACCTCCAGGTGCGGCGACGAGTCCATGTTGACAGTAAAGTCGCCGCAAGTAAAGTGTTGCAATAAGTATTTCCTCTCACACATTGAAATAATCACGTTTTGTGGAGGGGCGTTCAATTTTTAGATTGGTTCAGCTGTATTGTTATATCGTTGATAATACAACTATCGTTGATAATAAAACAGTACCTAATTGCGCTTCATAGGTTTGTTAAATTCGTCTGCTCAGCAACGTAAACAACGCAGTGAACGTGGTGAACTGTCAAAATGAAACCCATTGCGATCAATAGGGATGATGACTTAATTATTTTTTAGACACGTATTTTTTCTGTTTTTTACGTAATCAAAAGATTACGGCGATACATTGAGTTAAAATTGCGGCATGACGTCACTCCTTGCTAGATTATACACGTAGTTTGTTATAGTTGTGACGTAGCGAAGCCCCCACTCCCCAACTTTACTGCGTTTTATCTAAGTGTTTTTTTAATTAAAATGATATTGGTGCCGATTCTCTTGTGAACGCACTAAACTAAAATTAGAGAATCGCTATCTATAACTAACAGGCAGCGCGAGAAAAGGACAGCTATAGCTATGAACTAAGTTGGAGATGTCAAACTAGTTCACGCCTTGCGCTTCACCGTGTTTTTTAGTCGACATGTTTTTACGTGTCGTCGAAATGTCTATGGAAAAATTAGTTGTAACTAATTTGACAGCTCTAATTTACTTTTGTCCCTTTCTTGTCATAATAGAGAGTAAAAGTTAACAATAGCCTAAATTAAGTTTAGTTTGTGCACAACAGAATCGGCACCAATGCCAAAGATACGTGTCTAACATTTTTTTTATTACCTATTTGATTGATGGACTAAATCGATTTTTTTTTACTCGGGAAACATCCCTATTCTCATTAACATTGTAAGTTTTGAACAGTGGGGTAAAAATAGCTGCCTAACTTAAATAGCTGCCTAACTTAAATAGCTGCCTAACTTAAATAGCTGCCTTACTTAAATAGCTGCGATACAGGTCTTAGTTTTTCTATTCCGTTATTTTCACAGGTTACAGTATGATATTGTCGCAAATAAATATTTTCAAGTTAAGTTTGATTTTCATCAACTTCAACTTTTGAGTTTTTAACTAAGTAGAAGATAACGACAAAATTTTACTAAGCTCGTTAACAAAGAACACACGTAAGTAGGTGCACTGTGACCTACTAATAGTAATATATATAGTTAATTTATAATATGTATAGTAATTAATAACTAATAAAAACTTGTTTACAATATTTTATTTACAACATAAGGAGAAACACATAAAACATAAGACCGAAAGAAAGAAATCAATTTTTTTTTGTGTATGTGGGTGATAGATGTGTGTGTGTGTGCTGTGTGAGCTCAGTCAGGGACACGGATTGTTTAGCAAATTGACCATCTACTCAAATAGTATGTATATTAAAAAAAAAACACAACTGTCCCTTCCTTATCAGCCGTGTGGAATTTCTCGCACTCCTCTTCATAAAAAACTATCAAATTGGAACCGTGCACCTTAACGTGCATTTAATTATGATTAAAACTAATTGAAAAAAAAAGCAGTCAGCAGGCAGGGGGGGGGGGGGGCAGTTGTCTGGCAGTTTGAGTAAGTTTCTTTGGTAAAGTTTGTCGAATTATTCAGAGTTGAGTTGCACGATTACTGACAAATGCGTGCATTGACTGGACAGGTTCACTCCAATCTGTGGTTCTTTCCTCAAAAGATCATTTCAGACACCAATCTACTTGGTCTACACATGATCTGACTAAGATTATGTCTGGATTTTAATCATTTATCATTTAATAAAAAGTTTTGAATTTGTATACGATACAGCTGTAACACGGCTTATTTACGTAGCGACTCAATCTGCTAAACAATATATTTCCCTGCATGTCTTAGAACCATAACTTCGGAGACATGTGGCATCTACCAACCCGCACTGGGCCCGCATGGTAGATTATATTCCACTCCCTCTCACAGAGAGGAGGCCTGTGTCCCAGCAGTGGGAACATTATAGGCTGATCGTTTCACTGTTTTAGTGATGTGTATGAGCCTGGAGGTGTTTTTTTTTGTTCAACTTGTTTAGAGCGGTATGAGTTGCAGGTAACTAAGTGTTCTTACACACAAGCGACACGTGTCAACAGCATGCGTCGACGACCGCCTCCGACCTAAAGCGACGCTGGCATTTGTAGCGTGTCGCGTCCGCCATTTTGTCACTCCTGAATTATTTGTAGTGCACTGACAAAATGGCGGACGCGACGCACTACCTACAACATTCTAGCGTCGCTTTAGGTCGGCGGCTGCGTCGGCGCGTCGACAACTGCCGTCATCGCGTGACAACGTCTGCGGTTGACGCGTGTCGCTCGTGTGTAAGAATCATCACTCTGCTTAGTTTCGATTTCTTTTTAATACACTTCAAACATCTTTATGCGTTTCTCCTCAACTTATTTTGATTTATACTATATAATACAAATAATAGAGATTTTATTCTTATAACGATTATTGAGGCACGAACAGTGAAATAGCACCAAGTAGTTATTTCACACTCTAATAACAAAACATCCAGATCAGTGTTACGTGTTGATTACGTCAAACAATCAAATGCACCATTTTATTGTGCGTTTTATATTTTATCCTGCATTATTTCTAAATAGATTTTATTTAGGATACGGAGACTAGAACAATGAATCAGTGTATTAGGGAGTACACTTTTTTATCATAAAAAATGACGTATGTCTGGTGCGTCTATAAATGATAATGTGAAACAACTGTTGTAGTGTGGTACCTACAGCAATATTACAATAACAATATGACTGTGACAATTAATGACTAATTACTTGTCCTAGAGTAATTAGTCATTAATTGTCACAGTCATATATCAACCTTGACGTTAGCCGAATATTTTTAAGCGGCCAATGTTTGTGTTAAAGCTGGATAGTAGCAGGTGTTGGCGGGACTTGAGTAGATGTGAGGGGGGCACGGTAGTGACACATCTTTCGACGTGAGGGGCGGAGGTTCGGTAGTGATACATCTGTAGACGTGAGGGGCGGAGGTTCGGTAGTGATACATCTGTAGACGTGAGGGGCGGAGGTTCGGTAGTGATACATCTGTAGACGTGAGGGGCGGAGGTTCGGTAGTGATACATCTGTAGACGTGAGGGGCGGAGGTTCGGTAGTGATACATCTGTAGACGTGAGGGCCGGAGGTTCGGTAGTGATACATCTGTAGGCGTGAGGGGTGGAGGTTCGGTAGTGATACATCTGTAGACGTGAGGGGCGGAGGTTCGGTAGTGATACATCTGTAGACGTGAGGGGCGGAGGTTCGGTAGTGATACATCTGTAGACGTGAGGGCCGGAGGTTCGGTAGTGATACATCTGTAGGCGTGAGGGGTGGAGGTTCGGTAGTGATATATCTGTAGACGTTAGGGGCGGAGGTTCGGTAGTGATACATCTGTAGACGTGAGGGGCGGAGGTTCGGTAGTGATACATCTGTAGACGTGAGGGGCGGAGGTTCGGTAGTGATACATCTGTAGACGTGAGGGGCGGAGGTTCGGTAGTGATACATCTGTAGACGTGAGGGGCGGAGGTTCGGTAGTGATACATCTGTAGACGTGAGGGGCGGAGGTTCGGTAGTGATACATCTGTAGACGTGAGGGCCGGAGGTTCGGTAGTGATACATCTGTAGGCGTGAGGGGTGGAGGTTCGGTAGTGATATATCTGTAGACGTTAGGGGCGGAGGTTCGGTAGTGATACATCTGTAGGCGTGAGGGGCGGAGGTTCGGTAGTGATACATCTGTAGACGTTAGGGGCGGAGGTTCGGTAGTGATACATCTGTAGGCGTGAGGGGCGGAGGTTCGGTAGTGATACATCTGTAGGCGTGAGGGGTGGAGGTTCGGTAGTGATACATCTGTAGGCGTGAGGGGCGGAGGTTCGGTAGTGATACATCTGTAGACGTGAGGGCCGGAGGTTCGGTAGTGATACATCTGTAGACGTGAGGGCCGGAGGTTCGGTAGTGATACATCTGTAGACGTGAGGGCCGGAGGTTCGGTAGTGATACATCAGTAGGCGTGAGGGGCGGAGGGTTCGGTAGTGACACGTCGTAGTGTTGATAAGTGTGGTTACTCCCAAAAGCACCGCTTAGTGAGGCCGCCACGTGAGGCCGCCACGTGAGGCTAACACTAGGCTCGGTGAGGATGCGGCTTGCTAGACGAGCGTGACGTTTCTGCACATCTTACGCGAAATAACGTTTGTTCCGTGACCCCGTGAGGCTAATACCGCGTGCGTGCGGTCGTTTAGGTTTGGTTTACTTGGCCGGTCGGGACTGCCGACATTAGTAGAGTGGAGGCGCGGGCGAGGGCGGGGGGGCGCGCGCGGCGGGCTCGGGCTCGGACTCGCAGGCGTCTGTGGAGGCCGGCGTGGGCGGCGGGGGCCGGTTGGAGGCGCGGTAGTGTCTGTACGCGCGGCGGCGCGGGGCAGCGTCGTCGCTGCCCGTGGCGGGCGAGGGCGGCGGGTTGGCAGTGGGCCGCGGGTAGCGTGCGCAGTTGCTATCCAATGTGCTGCAACAATGAAACGTTTATATTAAACACTTGACCGTTATTCGAAGCATAATTAAACTATTGAGATAGGCTGAACCATGTTTCCTGTGCCTTTTTTCCTTACGTTTCTAGCGATATAGCTCTGTCTCGCTCTCATGACGTCACCAGGTCAGAGAGGGGAGCGCATTTTTGAGCTCGCGCGCTCGGTCTTGTTCATTGGCGTTCTTTTCCTTGCCGGAGACGGTTGCTGCTTAGCAGGTGAGTTATCTATATTTCTTTTTCACAACCGTCTATATTTTTCCTTTCGACGAAAGTTGGCATACTTACCAATTTACAATTTTTATTAAAACTGTTTCTAGTGAATGATTTGATAATACAGTGAATCAACGTTGATATTTTCAGAATTTAACGGTTTTCCGTTCGCGTGTTGTTTATTCTTTTTCTTTTCCAGTGTGTGTAATTCAATTGTTTTCAGTATAATACCGAATATGTAATGGATAAAGAAATAACGTTGATTTCGCAAGATAAACCGGTCGCAGGTCCTTCGAATACCGCTAATAATAGAGAATCTAGTGCCAAACGGATGCGTTCACATCCGAACAGCAGCAGTAGTAGTAGCTCTGATAGTAGCGATTCTAGTTCCAGTTCACCTAGTTCTTCTGACCATAAGTCTAAACATGCGCGTCGCCGTCACCGTAAGGGGGGGCAAGCACAAGCATCGCCGCTCGGAGCGTAAAGTGAAACATAATATAAATAATAGTATACCGCTGCTCGACGACGCCCTTTCCCTTTTCACGGAGGATGATTTAGAACTGGAGGGTAGTAGTCTTATAAATAATTTAGATGTTGAAACTAAGCTTAAGGAACCGGCTGTTCCAAAGACAGACGAGCGTTACTTGAACATTTTAAGAGAAATTCAGTTTTAAATCGTATAACCATAGCCCGGGTTTCGTCGAACTCGAGGCAAACGAGATCAGACCACGGTATTTTAAAACAAAAGGAGAAGGAACTTTGTGCATTTTTGACATGGATCCGAGACCAGAGAGAATTAACTTCGAGGCTATAAAAAAGTTGAATGACATTTTCACTTCTGGTGAGTTCAGAAGGTTTCGGCAGACCTATTGCAAATGATTTGCGGCCATAGTGCTGAATCTATACAGATGCGCAGAGACAGCATAACTAATGCAGTTCGCGATCCCATCTGAGGTTAGCTTATTCAATTCTTAGCAGTTAGTTGTTGCATTAGAAAAAGCTGGCGGTATCAAAAAAGCCTTCTGGCCTGCTTCTAGATCGGCTGGTACATCTACAAAATCGGCTTATGGTAATACCTCAACTTCGCAAGTTGGAAAATGGCTCAAACGTCCCTCGCATGGGCAATATTCAGTTCCACCCTCACAGGGTAAGAACTATAACTCAAGCATGCCTTCACAAGGCTGTAAGAACTGTAACGTCCCCTCGCAGGGTGGCTTTTTGCAGCATAATATACAGTGTCCTTCGCAAGGACCAGCACATGCATATACGTCCCTCGCAGGGGCAATATTCAGTTCCACCCTCGCAGGGTATAGAACTATAACTCAAGCATGCCTTCACAAGGCTGTCAGAACTGTAACGTCCCCTCGCAGGGTGGCTTTTTGCAGCATAATATACGGTGTCCTTCGCAAGGACCAGCACATGCATATACGTCCCTCGCAGGGGCAATATTCAGTTCCACCCTCGCAGGGTATAGAAATATAACTCAAGCATGCCTTCACAAGGCTGTCAGAACTGTAACGTCCCCTCGCAGGGTGGCTTTTTGCAGCATAATATACAGTGTCCTTCGCAAGGACCAGCACATGCGTATATACGTCCCTTGCAGGGGCAATATTCAGTTCCACCCACGCAGGGTAAGAACTATATAACTCAAGCATGACTTCACAAGGCTGTCAGAACTGTAACGTCCCCTCGCAGGGTGGCTTTTTGCAGAATAATATACAGTGTCCTTCGCAAGGACCAGCACATGCGTATTGCAACTATCCTCAACAGGGTAGTGGCGTAATGGATAGAAGTTCCTTTCGCTCCCGCGGGGCAAAACAAACCCAAAGATACCACGCTCATAAACGTGGCGGAAATAAGCGAAGGTCATCACCTTCAGGCTTAAATGCCAAGAGAAGTAAATATTGACATGAAAATATTTCAAGCCGGTCAGTTATCGAATTTCGTCGATCATTGGAAGGAAATGCAAGCACCAGATTTTCACCAAAAACTTTTGCCAGTTTGACAAATTGGATTGCCCAAATTATGAGAAGCCAAGGTGTGAGAATATTAGTATTTCTCGACGATTTTCTTTTGGCTCACCAAGACCCAGCAGTTCTCGCAGGCCATGTAAGTCTTCTCGTAAAAACATTAAAATATCTGAGTTGGCAAATAAATTTCGAAAAATCTATCCTAACACCAAAGAAATCCCTGGTTTACCTAGGAGTACTGTGGGATCCTTGGCTAAACCTCGAACGTCTGCCAAGGGAAAAAGTAACCTCATTACTAGCGAAGATTCGCGAAATCGTAGATTTGCGGAAGACAAACCTAAAGAAGTTGCAAAGAGTAATAGGAGCACTAAACTTTGCGAGTTTTGTTGTCCAAAGAGGGAGATTGCACTATCGAGCTCTATTGAAATTCCTAAACACACTACAATTGGACAATTCTGTCAAGGTATACACTGTACCTGCAGATGCAATAGGCGACCTACAATGGTGGAGCCACAATTTGCAACATCCGTCAATTCTACACCACGCACCAGCGACTAAAACGGACGCCTCCGACTTAGGCTGGGGGGCCCAGATGGACAACCAGTCTCTATGGGGAACGTGGTCCCAGAACGAGAAGAATTGTCACTGCAACGTAAAAGAAATGTTGGCAATATTGAAGGTTTTTCAAAGTCATCCCGTGTATCTGAGTTGATCTACGGTCACCATACAATGCGACAATCGCACGGTAGTAGCGTATCTCCGTCACGCAGGGGTAACCAAATCCTCGCGATTGATGGACATAACATACGACCTGTTTTGTTTGATAGATCAGTACCAAATTCATATCAATGTGTACTACATTCCGGGGAGGTACAACAACCATGCCGATAACCTATCGCGGTTTCGCCAGGTCCCCGAATGGCATCTGATACCCGAGATTACCAAGATAATATTTTTAAAATGGGGAATTCCCCAAGTGGACCTGTTTGCTTCCAGCAACGGTCACGTAGTCCCTCATTACGTGTCGAAAGATCAGAACGACAAACAAGCTGTAGCCCACGATGCATTCTCGATTGCTTGGAAATTCGATCTGGCATGGGTGTTCGCACCCCCGTTCCTGATTCCCAGGGTTTTTGAGCTACCTCAATCGGGCATCAGGAATTTACTTGATAGTAGCACCGCGATGGGAGAAAGTCTTTTGGCGCGGAGGTCTCAAAGCCTGGGCTCTGGCCCCACCGTTCACAATACAGAACCTGAACAAAGTATTGATCGATGTGACAACGGGACTGCCACCTCCTCGCGTCCAGGATCTAGTGTTGGAAGTTTGGAAATGTGGGGGTGGACACATCATTTAGGTAAGTGGAATAATTCTCAGATAGATCTTTTGAAAAGTTCTTGGCGCGATTCTACCCTAAGAACTTGCAAACCTGCATGGAACCGCTGGGTTTCGTGGTGTAGAGTCATATTAGCCCTAAGAATCCCTCAGGATCTGACCTAGCTCGTTTTCTGGCTGATCTGCATATAAAACATAAACTGTCTTATAATACAATATTGTTACACAAGTCTGTGGTCTCCACCCTTTGTAATAATGTAAATGATTCAGGTGTTCTAAGTAATCATGCTTTGGTGTAACATATTTTGAAATCGATTTCAATCAAAAACCAATTGTTTCTAAGTTACCCGTGTGGAATATTGATGATTTTGTATGTTTTCTTGGCGTTAGAACAATAAATCATGACTACATTTTTGATGTTTCGAGTCAAGCCGCTGCCCTCTTAGTACTCTGTTCTGGTAGGCGTATTCATGACTTGACACTCCTAATGACCGATAACGATAATTTGGACCCCGTATACTGGGTTGAACAAACTGTATCACTGCTTTCCACTAGACGTCAGGAAGCTAAATGTCCTAACTTGTTTGTCACCACGGCTCGTGCGGCCTCACGAACTATTATTGCAGGCTGGATTAAAGCTCTGATGCGTCAGGCAGGTATTGTTGCTAGTCCTGAGTGTCCCTTCCGCTGTTGCTTCCAAGAATTGGTTGGACAACTTCCCCATGGAAGATATTATGGCTCGGGGAAATTGGAGGTCCTCAAACACTTTTAATCGATTTTATAAACGACAGGTTTCGGGCTCTTCTAGGAGTGACAGCATTACTGCTCTATTTAAACCTGTCTCATAGTGAATTATGTTGATTTATTGATATTTTGTTGAATATTTTCAAACACATCTTTTCTTTTTTCTTGATCTTTCCCTGCACATTGGCGTTCGTCATGAGCGTCACCAGGCGATAACAGACAATATCTCAATAGTTTAATTATGCTTCGAATAACGGTCAAGTGTTTAATATCGGCGTTTTACCTGAAATAAAACGCTTATTAAACTACTTACCTTATTCGAAGCATAATATTAATTTCTGCCAGGTGACATAGTCAATCATCCAATGAACAAGACCGAGCGCGCGAGCTCAAAAATGCGCTCCCCTCTCTGACCTGGTGACGTCATGAGAGCGAGACAGAGCTATATCGCTAGAAACGTAAGGAAAAAAGGCACAGGAAACATGGTTCAGCCTATCTCAATAGTTTAATTATTGTGCAGTGTATTAGTTGTTCATTGATTTTTTTAGTGTCAAATAGAACATCGTACAAGCAACACGTATTTTATTTTTCTCCAAAAAAGTCAAAGAAACTTCAACCTTAACACACTCAATATATGGTCCAGATTCGAGCCGCATATTATGAAGAACCCTGTCGAAGCGATCGCCGGCCCAGAACAATAGAAAGCGATAAGGCGGCCGGCCATCCGAGCTTAATGAGTGAATGAGTGACTATTTATTGCAAGTTTAAACAAAGTGAAATAAATACGTTTTATAACTTTGATACCGATTTGTAAATTTCGAGATTACCATGGCTGAGGAAGTGTTAGAATCATTGAACCTGGTGGAACACATTGCAAAGACACTGAAGATTACCCAAGTGAATTTTAAGAAGTGCCCAAAAGCCAGATTAACAAGAAACTATGTCGAAAACCGTCTTAAATGTGTAGAAGATCATTGGGAAAGATATCAACGGGCCTACGAATCAATAATACGCACTACGCCGAAGGGAAAAGAAACCGGAATACCCTACATTGAAAATAATGAATTTTTCGAACATGAAGAATTATATATTACTTTAAAATCGGATCTTATGGAGTTGCTGGGACCTGAACAATCTAGTACCACGTCGCCAACATCTAGTGCTAATAAAGAAACTCGAGTAATGTTACCAAAAATACAAATACCCACGTTTAGTGGACAGTATGAAGACTGGATGTCCTTCCGTGACCTCTTCACCGCACTGGTACATACAAACGAATGTCTTACTAATGCACAGAAATTACATTATTTGAAAACTAGCATTACGGGAGAAGCCGAAGCTAAGTTGAAACATATTAAAGTAACGGATTCCAACTATGAAGAAGCTTGGAATATATTGAAATTAAGGTACGGAAACAAACGCATTAATATCAACGCTATTATGAAGAGATTTTTTTCGCAAAAGAAGATAACCTTAAATACTTCAAGCAACATAAAAAGTCTATTGGACACAAGCTTTGAATGTTTGCACCATCTCAAAAACATGGAAGTGAAAATCGAAAATTGGGATACAATAATAATATTCGTGATGGTGCAAAAATTGGACTGTGACACGCATAAGGATTGGGAAAATCATGTAAGTAATATAGAAGATCCTGATACTTTACCGTCGCTTGAATCATTTCGGAAATTTCTAGAAAATCGTTTTCGTACATTAGAGCTCACAGAACCAGTCAAATCGAAGTCAACTCCAGCTACCGTTCGTGAAAAAACATTTCACATCACAGCAAACGAAATTAACAAGACAATATGCAAAATGTGTAACGAAAATCATTCACTAAGTCATTGTAAAACATTTGGAAAATACACACCATCAGAACGAAGTGATTTTATCAAAACTAACAACTTATGCTTCAACTGCCTTGCCTCAGGACACTCTGTAAGGTATTGTCGCATACCAACAAGCTGCAGATTGTGTCGAAGACGTCATCACACCCTCCTTCATGAAACAATAGACGAAAATACAACTACTTCGGACAACACAAAGAATACAACCAACGAACAACCCGGAGTGGCACTACATACAAACATGGAAAAGGTGGAAGAAGAAGAAGACATAACAATGGTGGCGTCACACATTTCGATCAAACAAAGTACAGCGTTGCTAGCTACAGCAGTCGTTCAAGTTAGAAGCGAGGACAATTACAGCATCACCCTACGCGCTTTGATCGACCAAGGCTCACAAGCGAGCTTTATTAGTGAACGAGCCGCCCAACTGCTCAAGGCCAAGCGGTACCCAATCAAGGGCACCGTGGTTGGTGTGGGGTCAACTAGAGAAGACATCAAACAAGCAGTTCAGCTCAACCTTGAATCGACGTGTGGAACTTTCAGTCTAGAGGTTAGAACATACATCATGTCAAAACAACTGACTACCAAGATACCATCTAAAACCATCAAAACAAGCGGCTGGCCTCACCTGAAAGGACTGACATTGGCTGACCCTAACTACTTCAGGCCTGGGTCGATTGATTTGCTACTAGGAGTCGACGTCTATGCCCAAATAATACAGAACGAACTAATCAAAGGTCCGCCAGGTTCTCCGTGTGCACACAAAACCACACTTGGCTGGATTTTATTTGGCAAAGTCGAAGATATAACACAACAACCTGATTCAGTTCTCGTCTTGCATCACCAAGTGATGGTAGAAGATTTCTTGAAAACACTTTGGGAAGTCGAACAAGGGACAACAAGAAAACAAACCAAAGAAGAACAAAAATGCGAGAATCATTATGAAGAAAACTACAAAAGAGACAGTAGCGGGAGATACATAGTCAAACTTCCGTTCCGTAATAACACACCTGTAACACCGAGTACAAATAGTAGAGAGATAGCAACGAAGAGACTGATACAACAAGAAAGAAGATTACACCAAACACCGGATCTGAGAAAAGAATATGACAAAGTTTTAGAAGAATATCTGACCATGGGACATATGGTACAGGTACCCGGAAATGAAATAAACAAACCTTCTGTTTATTTACCACATCACGCCGTCATAAGAGCAGATAAGGAAACAACAAAAACCAGAGTCGTATTCGACGCGTCCTGTAAATACAACAATGGGAGTTCTTTAAATGACGAGCTTCTGACTGGACCTGTACTACAAGAAGATATGAGAAGTATATTGATGAGATGGCGCATGCACAAAGTATGCTTCGCAAGTGACATCATAAAAATGTATCGAATGATTCTACTGGATGAACGTGACACCGATTATCACAGAATACTCTGGCGTCGTCCGCACTTAGAGTCAGAAAAGACTGTAAGTAAGAACGAAGAAGTAAAAGATTACAGATTGCGGACAGTCACATTTGGAACAGCATCTGCCCCATACCTCGCCGTAAAAACTTTGATGAAGCTCGCAGAAGATGAAGGTAAACCTTATCCGGAAGCCGCTAGAATAATACAAGAAGATTTCTACGTAGATGATTTAACATCAGGCTGTGACACAACTGAAAAGGCAATTGAAATCAGCCAACAAATCATTACAATCCTGAAAAAAGGAGGCTTCGAACTACAAAAATGGGCTTCCAATGATACAGAGTTCCTTAAATCAATAGACGCAAGTAAAATCACCAACAAAGCCAGTCTAAACATCAAATTAGATGGCGTTATAAAGGCACTGGGACTGTCATGGAACCTTGGAGAAGACGAATTTCACTATCAAATACACTTAAAGCCTGCAACCACCATTACAAAAAGAACAATCTTATCAGATTTACAGAAATTATTCGATCCACTAGGATGGATAGCACCCGCTATAGTCACCGCTAAAATCTTTGTACAAAAATTATGGCTAGAAGGCATTGGTTGGGATCAAGAAGTAGGAAATGAAATGGAAGAAGAATGGAAATTCATCAGAAAAGATTTGGAAAACGTCAACAAAATAAAAATCAAACGCTGGCTAAACACTTTGAGCACTGAAAAGCAACAAATCACACTACATGGATTCTGCGACGCATCAGAAAAGGCTTATGGAGCTGTCGTATACTGTCGTGTAAAGAGAAATGATGGAGAAATAATGACTCACCTAGTGGCCGCAAGAACGAAGGTCGCTCCTGTAAAAACAATTTCATTGCCAAGGCTAGAACTTAGTGGAGCAGTATTATTATCAAGACTACTCCATCAAGCAAGCCAAGCCATGAGAATACCAACTGAGAATACATATGCTTGGACTGACTCAACAATCGTATTAGCATGGCTTCTAGGAGAACCAAATAGATGGAAGCCATTTGTTGCAAATAGAGTGGTGGAGATACTGGAACAGACAACCAGCAGTCGATGGTTTCACGTACAGTCATGTCATAACCCAGCTGACATAGCATCGAGAGGTTTACCTGTGTCAGAACTACGCTACAAAACACTGTGGTGGACCGGACCCGACTGGCTTCATGATGAACCTATTGAATTTGTTCGACCTACAACACTAAACACAGATATAGAAAGGAAGAAGACTATACTTTCCCACGTTCAGGTGACGGAGAGTGAGAAGAAAGGTATCAACTTCGAAGATTACGATTCGCTTACCGAATTATTGAAAATAATAATTTATTGCAAGAAGTTTCTAAACATGAAGAAAGATCCAAAGGGACTAGAATATGGTATTACAACAGATGAAATGCAGAACGCCTTAAATATTTGTATAAGACAAGTACAAGAAGAGGAATTTTTAGAAGACATAAGAAGACTAATAGAAAAACAGACTGTGAAGAAAACCAGCATCTTGAAGTCGCTGAACCCGTTCATCGATGAGAACAATATCCTGAGGGTGGGCGGTAGGCTACGGCACGCCGACGTTGATGAAAATCTGAAACATCCAATAATATTAGGCAAACGGAATGGTCTGGTACCTTTGCTGCTGGCCGATGCACACCTAAAAACAATACACGGCGGAATAAAAATAATGACAACTTACCTGATGAGTAGATTCTGGATCGTCGGCTGCAAGAGTATGGTAAAGCAATACACACAAAAATGGCTAAAGAGGACAACAGAATACAAGGTCGGCGATATAGTACTGGTACGATGTGAAAATATGCCACCCAGTCAGTGGCCACTCGCACGCATACTTGCTACACACCCCGGCCAAGACAACGTAACGCGAGTATATACGGTTCGATGTAATAACAAGACTATGAAGAGATCAATATCGGCCCTGTGTGCGTTACCTGTTTACACCGGAGATTAGAATTTAAAATCATTTACTTTTATTACTTTTAATTTTGTCTAAGTATATTTGTCTAGTTTGCTAAATCGTTAAATGCCTGCATAACAAAATTATTATGTAGCTATATAGATACTTATGAATCATAGTGTCACCTAATTTGTTTACCTTTCTATTAGTTTGTTTCTTTCATTTATATAACTTGAACCTTCTGAGTTAAGTAGGTACTTTGCTAAAGGAATTGTTAGTGTATTTATCTTGTGAAGTATGTAATTACCTACACAACATTTTGTTTTTATTTTTTTTGTGAAAAGGCGCCTATGGCCCTTTTGGTGGGCGGTATGTGCAGTGTATTAGTTGTTCATTGATTTTTTTAGTGTCAAATAGAACATCGTACAAGCAACACGTATTTTATTTTTCTCCAAAAAAGTCAAAGAAACTTCAACCTTAACACACTCAATATTTTCTGCCAGGTGACATAGTCAATCATCCAATGAACAAGACCGAGCGCGCGAGCTCAAAAATGCGCTCCCCTCTCTGACCTGGTGACGTCATGAGAGCGAGACAGAGCTATATCGCTAGAAACGTAAGGAAAAAAGGCACAGGAAACATGGTTCAGCCTATCTCAATAGTTTAATTATGCTTCGAATAAGGTAAGTAGTTTAATAAGCGTTTTATTTCAGGTAAAACGCCGATATTTGTGTACGAGTGCGATTTGTATAGGTACATATTCAGACATAAAGCTTTGCTAAGTACAATGTCGCGGGACACCCGGTTGGAACGAAGTTCCTTTCGCTCTATATTATGTACTAGCTTTTGCCAGCAGATTCGCCCGCGTGAGTATCGGAAATTAACCCACGGGAACCGTAATTTTTTCCAGGATAAAAAGTAGCCTATGTGCTATTCCAGAATATAATCTATCTCTGTGCCAAATTTCATCCAGATCTGTTCAGTCGTTCTGGCGTGATTGAGTAACAAACATCCATCCATCCAAACGTTCGAATTTATAAAAGTAGTAAGATGAATACAGAGAGCCATCTAGTTTGGTCTCAAGTGTCACAAGTTTTGGTTTTTGTTTTTAATAACAGACGGCTTAACACTTTTTCGTGACGTCACACGTCTGCCAGTTTACTCCTACCACAAGCCGCGTTAAAGAACTTCGAAAATACTCATAACTCTCACCATAGTGCGTCATTTAACAGTATGACAAAAGAAATAAAACGAACTAGGTATACTGACTCAGTGTACGTGGTGGTGAGCGCGACCAGAGCGGTGAGGTCGCGTTTGTGCAGCGGCACGAGCGCGGGTGCCAGGGCGGGCTGCAGGGCGGCGGGACCAGCCGCGCGGGGCCGCGGCGCGGGCGCACGGGCCGCGCGGCGCACTCGGCGCAGCGCGGCCCAGGCGAGGCCTAGCCCAGCCGCAGCGCATGCGACGCAGCTGCTCACCACGAAGGCGTTAGAGCGGCGCGCGACGGGCGCAGTGTGCTCCTTGCCGCCCGCGAACCCGCAGGTGGCCGCGGACTCGTCGGAGCCGTCCTCGCAGTGCTGGTGGCCGTCACATAGCAGCCGCGGCGCGAGACAGAGCCGTTCGTCGCATCTGCAGTACAAAACATTTTGTAAAAACTAATTCAGTGTAAATATAGATAACATAAAATAACATCACGCATTGTTTCCTCGAAGGGCTGGGCAGACTTGTACCTGTAGTACACCCACATATTAAATTCGATTTTATTTCTAGGTATCATAAAGAACAAACTCAATGACATTTAAAACAAAGTTCGAAATCCGTTGCAATCAAACCACTACGAATCCAAAACGAACTATCTACTCTAGTGTTATACAGGGTGTCCAGTAAATAGCACGACATACTGCAGGAGGTGATAGCTTGGGTCAATACCTATCAAAACAACACAATATATGTTCAGCAAAATCTTATGGATTTTTTTTCACCACTGTAGGTTAAAGTTATGCGAAAAGAAAATCGTTATGTGAAAATTTAAACAAAAAATACTATTTCTTGAAAACATTCTTGTTTTTGATAGAAAAAAGACTTATCAATGAGTAAAGTAACTATTCACGAATAATTTGATGTAAAAAAAATAATAGAAAAGGAATGTTTCATTACGAGATGCTTAAAAATCTGTTTCAAGGTAGAGATTTTTCGATATTTCGGAAAATTTTGTATAACTGTAAATCCGTAAGATTTTGCTGAACATATATTGTTGTTTTGGTAGGTATTGACCCAAGCTATCACCCCCTGCAGTATGTCGTGCTATTTACTGGACACCCTGTATGTAGTCTAAATTGATTTTCGAGTGGCCGAAAATGAATTTAGACTACATAATATATTAGGTCTTTACCTACGAAATTGCCGTTCTGCAGTACTGGCCATTTCAAATCAAAATAATTTTTGTTTGGCTAAGAATTCTAATTTCAAATTAATTTTATTTTAAAAACATTGATTTTTTTTTCCAAAAGTAGTCATTTGTTTATTGATTAGTGTTACATTTTCATCGCATTTCAATCTTTTTCGTCATCATGGATACATTAAAAATTCGAGTAATTATGGAGTATGAGTACCGTCGTGGCAGCAACGCGGCACAAGCGGCACGCAACATCAACGACGTTTACGGAGCTAACACTACAAACCAACGCACCACTTGTTATTGGTTTGCTCGCTTCCGTTCTGGAAATTTCGACCTGAAAAATGAACCTCGCGGTCGTCCGAAGACTTTGGTCGACAATGACGAATTAAAGGCGATTGTGGAAGCTGATGATACACAATCTACGGCTGAATTAGCAGCAGCTTTCGACATTAGCGTCAAAACAATATTGGTCCATTTGCGTCAAATTGGCAAGGTAAAAAAGCTTGACAAATGGGTGCCCCACGAACTCAATGATCGCCAGCGCGAAGTACGCGTCGAGACGTGCCTTGCACTGCTCAACATACACACAAATGAATGAATTTTGAACCGCATTGTTACCTGCGATGAAAAATGGATTCTGTTTGATAACCGCAAGCGCTCAGCAAGTTGGTTGGATCCTGGTTCAGCACCTAAACAATGCCCTAAACGAAAACTTACCCCTAGAAAAGTGATGGTCACTGTTTGGTGGTCTAGCGCCGGTGTGATTCATCACAGCTTCTTACCAAACGGGGTGAGCATTACTTCAGATGTGTACTGTGAAGAACTGAACACAATGATGGAGAAGCTGGCACATCTCCAACCAGCATTGGTCAATCGCTCGTCTCCGCTGCTCCTGCACGACAACGCGCGACCTCATACTGCACAGCAGACGGTCTCCAAGCTGCAAGAACTGGGGTTGGAAGCTCTCCGTCATCCGCCCTACTCACCAGACCTTGCGCCTACAGACTACTACTTTTTCCAGAATTTGGATAACTTCTTGGCGGGAAAAAAATTCAATACCCGAGAGGCAGTACAAAATGCCTTTGAAGAATTTGTTGCCTCCCGTCCAGCTGATTTCTTTAAGAAGGGCATCAATAAACTGCCACTGCGTTGGCAAAGATGCATTGATTGCATGGGTGATTACTTCGATTAATACAAATAAAAAATGCATGAAAAAAATTCGTTTAAATTTTTTCATACAAAACGGCAATTTCATAGGTAAAGACCTACTAACACTAGAGTAGATAGATAAAAAAAAAAGCAATGGAACGTAATCTATAATTCTGAATTCAAATAACGAGTGTAAAAAGATGCTTAACGAAGCCGAGAGTCACTTGTACTCCCCGTCATTGTGATCATTTTTAGGGTTCCGTACATCAAAAGGAAAAATACGGAACCCTTATAAGATCACTTCGTTATTCTGTCAGTCTGTCAAGACCCTTTTTCTCAGGGACGCGTGGAGGTATCAAGTTGAAATTAATACCAAATACGTAGACCTATGTTCTCTTGGAGTCCCAAAAAAAGCTTCTAAGTCAACGCAGTAAAAAAATACGGCCATTTATGCGCCATATTTTGATACTCGCAAGTAAATCAAAACCTATAGGGTACTTCCCGTAGACCTACAATCACGAAATTTGGCATGAAGCAAGGTCTCAAAGCACAAATAAAGGAAAAAGTCTGAAAATCGTTCAATTTTAACACATAAAACAATTTTTTTTGGGATTTCGGTTTTTCTATTACAATTGTAGGGATAAATTATTTTCAACCACAGAACCCTTCATTGTGCGTGGGCCGACACGCACTTGACCGGCTTTTGTATTGGATCATGCTTTTTTTTACACGAAAACCAGTTTTCGCCGGCGGCGGTCGTCGACGCATGCAGTTGCCTCTGCTCGGTGTCGTTGTACGGTTCCGTACCGGAAGGCATCGGGCAGCGGCGCGCGCTCGCAGTAGGCGCCGGCGTCACACGCGCCCAGCGCCGCGCCGCACGCGCCGTCCGCGCAGCGCAGCCCCGCCGCGCACGCGCCGCACGCTGCCTCGTCCGCGCCGTTCTCGCAGTCCTTTTGCCCATCACATCTGTACCATGATAGAGCTATTAATATGCATTTAGTATTTCAACGGTCGAGCCGAAGTCAGTCAGTCGGAAATCCGACCATGAATAATGGAATACTTGGATGTAATTTTCATAGGTTTCGGAGATGCTGCACGCGCTGCATGACCGCCATAGAAACGGGTTTTGTCGACGGAAGAATAGACAAAATGACAGATTATAGAAATATTCCTACGCATTCTACGCGTCTAAGCATGGCAAAGTGTGATTTTGTTTATTTTGCCGTCGACAAAACGTCGTCTTGCTACACGTGCTGATGTCGGAAATGAGGCAAAAACAAAGATAGAAATAATAATTTTGAATTAAAATTGAACGAACAAACGAATTTTTCATCATGGTTTTTAGTTCAAATAGGGTAACTGCTATAGTAATGGGCCACGCTATAGTAACTGGCCAATCATAAATAAGAGGTAGAAACAAGGAGAAGAAGCAAGCTCATGAATGAAAAGGACAAAAGATATAATTTTGTCCTTTTCATTCATTAGCTTGCTTGCATCACCTTGTTTTTACCTCTTTTTTTATGAGTGGCCAGTTACTATAGTGTGGCCAATTACTATAGCAGTCACCCTACATGGTATATTGTTTTCCAAGTTTTTCGGAATGTTGATACAAAAAATGTAGCTCATTTCCAGATCTTTAATTAAAAGAGTAGTCTAGGGGAGGCCTTTGCGGAAACCAAGACAATCTCAATACCGATGTCAAATACAATGTACATATTTAAGTTTAATAAGTTACTTTATATTTACTTATTAGCTTACTTTCATATTCATGTTTTGTAAGATTGTGGAATAAAGGTTATTATTATAAAAAAAGTAGTGTGGGCACTAACTTCCAGTGGTGCGGGATGCAGCGCGGCTCGGGCGCGGCGGGGTCGCACAGGAAGCGCTGCGGGTGGCAGGGCGCGGGCAGGCCGCAGCGCAGCGCACAGCCGCACGCGCCGGCTGCGCCGCACGCGCCCGGAGCGCCGCCGCACGCGCCGCCTCGCCAGCAAGGGTGCGTGCGCGCCACCTGCACCCACAACCGAACGTTAAGGGAGATATGCTAAGGAAAATTCCCATTTTCATGCGAGAGAGTTTCAATGATGATATATATAATTTAATAATTATAATAGGCTGGTGAACAGTTTTTGGGAAACCGATTAAAAATGTTCCTTGTGGTCTATTTTGCCACGCACATGGCGTCATCCTGTACGCTGTGGTGGCACATACCTTGTGCACGGCGCGCGCGGCCACAAGGCGCGGCACGTGCGGCACGGGTGCGGCGGGCGCCTCACGCCGCGTCAGCGCCACGCGCATGGCGCCGGCCTGGCCCGAGAAATACGCCCAGCCGCCCCACACGCACAGAGCGGTCGCCCAGCCGCCCTGCCATACGACGCGCCTGTGGAAACAAAACAATAATTCATAGAAAAAAAAAATAATTCGTATGAAAGTGAAAATGCCAATGGCCTTGTAGCATTAAATCCGCCTTATGTATCGAGTTTTGTACATGAATAAATTAATAAATACTGTCCAATCAATATTCCGGGCATATAATAAGCCCAGTAAAAAGCGCTCGGCGTATAAAACGCCCTAACTCTATTTTATACGACGTGCTTTTCCATTTTTTTTTTTGTTTTCTTGGCTAAGTCTATACAGATTTTTTCCCTTACTAGAAAATAAATAATCATTGAAAGAAGAAAAACATTCATTAATTTCAAACTGGGCTGTGGAGGTCAGATAGCAGTCGCTCCTTTAAAAATACTGGTATTCAGGTGCATCCGGTTAGACTGGAAGCCGACCCCAACATAATTGGGAAAAGGCGTTAGGCAGATTGATTATGAAGAAACACATTGAAATAGTATTATGATGGATATATTTACCATTGAACATTTAAACTTTTTAAACTATCGCGATTTGTACACATTATAAAACAACATTGAGAACGGGTCTGCTCGCGATATTCCTTTTTTCATTATTTTTTTTTTATTGAACATTTATTTACAGAAAACAAAACCAAGAAAGGCGTGGGACTGCCATACTAACGCCTGGGTTATCCCGGGACAAAACAATTTAGCGTCATGCGATTTGGACCATCACGCGTACCATCGCGGACATTTGCGGCGAACCTCTTTTGAACCTAATTACCATAATAAGGTTACAGGCACTAACTATTATCTACCCGTAACCGTACGGATATGTCCAATTACAGACCCATTACATTGATCCCTATCCTATCAAAGATTTTTGAAAAGGCAATGTACGGGAAAATAATCAACTTTTTAAATAAAAACAGCATACTTACTGAGAATCAATTTGGTTTTAGGAAGAATAGTTCAACTTCGCTTGCTTGTTTTACTTTGGTCAAACTGATATCTGAAGCCCTTAATAACAAAATGTCTGTATTATCAGTGTTTTTAGATATGAGCAAAGCATTTGATTTTGTTCCACATAATCGTCTACTTTGCAAAATGGAGAAATACGGCATAAGAGGCAAGGCGCATGACTGGCTTAAAAGTTATCTATCGAGTCGCCAGCAAAGGACAGTAGTATCAAAAATGGACAATAACACAAAAAAAACCTACTGTTCGGAGTTAAAAATAAATAGTTGTGGTGTTCCTCAGGGAAGCGTATTAGGGCCTCCATTATTTATAATATACATAAATGACCTATGCAAGAGCTTAAATCATAATTGTACACTATTTGCCGATGACACTACTCTCACAATAAAATGTTCAAATAGGAATGATCTTGAAACTGATACTAACAATGAAATACTAAAGGCAATGAAATGGCTGGAATCTAATAATTTACGTGTAAATATTGAAAAAACAAAGTTAGTACAATTTCAAACATACAATAATTCTTTGGTAAAACCACCTCAAATACACTACAATCAATCAATTTTGAAACCCGCACCTTCAACCTTATTCTTGGGAATAGTTATTGACGAAAAATTAAATTGGAAAGAACATGTAAAAAAAGTCTGCACTCGACTCGACAAATTTGTGTTTGCTCTTCGAAAACTGAGACGAATAGCCAGTAAAGAAATAGCCCTCAATGCGTATCATGGCTATGTTGCATCAGTGCTGCGTTACGGCCTCGTGATTTGGGGAAATTCAGTAGACGTGAGCAGAGCATTCATTGCACAAAAAAAATGTGTCAGAGCTGTGTATGGAGCAGAATATTTAGAGCATTGTAAGCCATTATTTAAAGCACTGAAAATTCTTCCACTTCCTTGCCTATATATTTTTGAAATTTGCATGTTTGTAAAAAGGTATTCGCACATGTTTCCATTGTATGAACATATTTCTAAAAGAGTGAAAAGCAGAAGCCCAAATAAATTACTTGCACCTAGCCAGAGACTACATCTGTATAGCAGGAATTCCAATTGCATGGCCATCAAAATCTTTAACAATTTACCCTCACGCATCAGAGTGTTGCCCACAAATAAATTCAGAGGAACAATATTTGCCTGGCTTTTAGACAACTGTTTCTATTCAGTTAATGAATTTTTAAATTATAAATTTTGACATTACTTACATTTATTAATACTTACTTTGTGTGTGTGTATGTATACTTCTCGACTAGTACTTACTGTTTTTTTTTTGTTTTTGTTTTTGACATTTTTTTTTTCATTCATAAATAATAAATATAATAAAGTTGTGCTTGTAAAACTTGACATTGTATAAAAATTAAAAATTTTCATTTGAATGAATTATATTAATGGGGAATATATCTTCTTCTTAGCGTTTCGATGACAAACTAACTAGGTACTATGATTATTTTGTTTTTTAATATTTCTACACCGGCAACGGTAGTGTATGTGAAACTGTTTAATATTAAGATCTTAATGTACCATATACTCAGAAATAAATAAATCTATCTATCTACCACAATGACATGCATTGCAAATTTTGTTTTTTTGTTATCCTACATTGTGTGCCACTGCTGGGCAAAGGCCTCCCTTTTCCTTCCACACCTCCCTGTCTTGTGCGATCTCTGACCATGTTGGCCCTGCAAACCTTATCAGATCGTCACACCACCTATGCCGTGGCGTGCCTCGACGGTGATGTCCTCCCTCAGGCGTCCAGTGAGTGACGATCTTTGCCCATATCTCCGGGTGCATTCGTGCGATGTGTCCGCTCTACTCCCACTTCAGCCTGGCTGTTTTTTCTCCAACATCTGCTACTTGAGTTATGGTGCGCAGGGTGGGAAATGATGCAAATAATTATGACAGAAAAATGACTAACTTGTTGGAGCCATCCAGATCGACGGCATGTATCTGTCTGGTGACGGCCCAGTAGACTGTGCCAGTGGTGTGGTCCACTGTGAGGGCGGTAACGTTGCTCGCTCGCGCCAGCTCCACTCGTGATGTACCGTCCACGTTCGCGCGCATTATCACGCCCAGGGCTGCGTCGTTCCAGATCAAGAACCTATAAAAAATAAGGCAATCGTAAAGCCGTGCGTAAGTTGTTCGTAATACTCGGTCGACCTTAATGTTCGGGAAATTTGAGTTGAAATTCAATTAGTTACACAATCTGTCTCCCTGACTGCCAAGAATTTAACCGAGGGGATGCTTGAAAGAAATTAATAATCCTAACTAGTATTATAAATGCGAAAGTGAAATTGTTACGCTTTCACCTAAAACGGCTGAACAGATTTGGATGAAATTTGGCACATGAGTAGACCATGACCTGGAGAAGGACATATGCTATTTTTCATCCTAGATCCCAACAACCAATCTAGTAGCATTCTGTTCTTCAAAATCCGACAAGAGAAAATCAGTCCTTTTTTGGTAAAAAGGACTGATTTTCTCTTGTGGTTTGACGTTATTAATTTCTGTTTACTGGCGTAATTCAACACACGCCAATTCAAAAAGACAAATTAAAAGTTAATCATTAAACATATAAACAAATACAAAAGCACCTCACCTCTTAGTCTGATGAAAAGCCAAAAAGCGTGGCATCATATTATCTCCTCTCAGAATCACTCCGGATGTCGAGTTATTGTCAATAGAGGTCGCGTTGATGGAGTCCGTATCTGCACAAGTCCAGTATAAGGCTCGTCCTAGTATGTCGAGGACCATGTGGAATGGACGGCCGAGTCCTGAGATCACTGTTAATGATTCTGTGATAGCGGAGGTGACGGAGTAAGAGATCGGGACTCGACGGATTGAGTGAGAGTCTTCGTCCATCCAGTAGAAATGTCTGGGAAGATAAAGAAATAGTTGAGTTGCTGTCTAGGCTAGATGTGTAGTAAAATCTTGGATAGATACTAAACTCCAAAGTCAAAGTATTTATTACTGTGTTATTTGGTGATTCATTAGGTCTTATAGTTAGGTTAGGTTAGGTTATGGTGACTCAAAAAACTACCCAATAGGGCATACAGTATTTAACAATATAATAATTTAAAATCAAGAGTCGTGACTCGGTCATAAAATGTACGAGCAGGACGGTGAATATTTTGTGTAGTAATTTTAGAGTCTGGCCACACT
Organism: Cosmia pyralina; assembly: GCA_946251885.1. Lineage (NCBI taxonomy): Eukaryota > Metazoa > Arthropoda > Insecta > Lepidoptera > Noctuidae > Cosmia > Cosmia pyralina. Next base: position 2,077,392 of record OX276349.1, read on the forward strand.
AACTCTGCAGAAGTGAAAAAATGGTAGAATTTGAAAATCTATAGATGGCAACACCGTTTGTATGTACTATGGAAAAATTAATTTGATACTAGTTGTTTTTTGATAGGTTATTTTGTTTATATTCAACTTGAAGATTAAGTTTTAATTCTTCACTTATTCCACCTGGAATTTACAAATAATAAGAACTTGTTATTTTACTGTTTATAGTAGTTTTACAGTTAGTGATTACCGCATAACCACAAAGTTTGTTGTTTTGCTTCATCATGATGTAATTTGACACGATCTTCTTTAAACAACATGCAGGCGTATGAGTATATGTATGAGTTCTTAGATAAACAATCTCATCATCATCTGCTTAGCCTTTTCCCAACTATGTTGATGTCGGCTTCCAGTCTAACAAGGATGCAGCTGAATACCAGTATTTTACATGGAGCGTCTGCCTATCTGACCTCCAGTAACTAGGCATAAAAAGTAAAACAAACAAAATGTAGGGGATATTTTGTTTTAAATGGGGTATGAATAAAATGGATGTGTTAAATGTGATTTGAATCTACATTTTCCCTGTAAATCCAGTTTAATATAAATTCTAGACACCATTTTTTGAGTTTTTTAAGTTAAACACGTAAATGGACACAAGTGTACGTCAATAAACTTTTTTGTCCAATACTTACTTGTTTACAGGATCGTATTCGATGGCTTTCACGTTTTTCAGCCCGGTCAGAGGTATGTAAACATCGTTGCATTCGCCGTTAGCAACAACTATCCGTCCAATTGCATTCTTTTGAGCGAATATCAGAAATTCCTCGGGTTCTGTAATCAGGTAAATGATACTTCGTTTGGAAGGGTAACTACCATTATTAATGCATTCAAAACCATGCTATTAGCCGACTTTTGCACGGACGTAAAAATATCGCGGCGATGTTTTTTCGCGTACTGCATTTTCAACGCTCTGCTTAGCGCCAAGAGTTGAAAATCCAACAGTGTGTTTTTTCGTCGTGCTGGGATGCACTCTGTTGTTGTTAGGTTGGATTCTCAAAGCTCGGCTCAACACCGAGAGTTGAAAATCCAGTACGCGATAAAACCCCGCCGCGATATTTTTACGTCCGTGCGAACGTCGGCTTAGAGATACTTCATTTGGAAGGGTAACTACCATTCTTAATGCATTCAAAACAACGCTATTAGCGGCGTCGATTTGCTTCTATACAGAATATTATTATTTTTACTACGAAGTTGTTACGAAAAACCCTACCGCGTTATCATACTCAAGCGAGAAATCTAAAATACTCGGCTACAGAAAGTACTCGTAGTAGATAGATTTGGAATTCGATTTTTTGTTTACAGATACAGCTTCCAATATTCAAAGGCGAGACTATTCCTGCTTTTCGTGATGCGGATATCGTACGTACACGAGTTTTTTCTTTTACTTATTTCGATAATCGCCTATTCGAGCCGTAATTTTCTCCTAATTACGACATTAAGGCTGCTTTTCCACCAGAGATGTGCTACGTTGCTATGGATGCGTTTGATATCCACCAATAATATTCATTGGTCCACATAGCATAGCACTGCTGGAAACGGGTTCAACTGAGCTATGTTTCTTATATGGAGGGATGCGTGCTATGGTTGCGTGTGATAGATTATTTTTAAATTAATTACCATTTTTAATTGTTATTTTGGTACATTTCTGTATAATAGAACATCCAAACAATAGATTTACATACACTTTTAATTTATCCTACTTATATGTATTGTTATTGATAAAATTGTAATGTTTTGCATAACCTAAAACTTGTAACAAGTATGTAATACCTGATTTACATTATTTCAATAATTCTTTCATTATTTCAGTTTGTCTGTAAATGTAGATTAGTTAAACTATTAAAGAATAATGTAGTGAAACATAGAAAATATTCCAAACCGGAATCCACCTTTTATGTCGTTGATATTTTGGATGACGGTAGATTGAAACGTCAAAGTTGTTTGTTAGCGACTATAAAAGGGGTTGCTCCGAGAGTCGGGGCTCTCACCTACCCTGATGACCCCATAACCCTCCTTCAGGAGAGTAGCAAGGCCACCAGTACGGTTTACAAATGTAAACCACCCAGGAATACATTCCGACCTCGCCGCCGAAGTCGCAATCGTAACCGCCCCCCCTATCCCCTACTCGGTAAAGCTGTGCCTGCTGGGGGCACAGCCGAGCCTGTTGTACTTAACCCCCCTATCATGCTCCAGCCTGCCCCGTCTGGCTGCTCTATCATTAGCGACGTTCAGTCGTCTAATATTTTACTTTAGTTTTAAGCCTGGCCGGAGGCTTTAAGTTCGCTTAAAGCACCCACAGGAAACGCCCGGTGAAGCAGTCTCGACCCTCAGTGGTCAACTGCGAGATGCCATACTAAACTAACTAACTAACTAGTCGGGGCACATTTCTTGATCCAGATGTCGACCAGAACGGAACTCCGGCCTACAAGTTAAGTAATATTGTTGCTAATATGATTGATTTCTATTGTTATTATGTTTAACTATGTTGTTCTGTATGTGTTATCAATATGGCCAGTATTGCCAATGTGTCAAATATTAATGTTCTTTTCCTATAGAGTGTTATTGCTACTATTATTCTGAGTACCCTCAGATAGAATTAACTGTTTCGAGATAACGATAATTTATGGAAATATAAGAAATGTGTTGATAGAATACTTTAAAACTGTTCCCATGGAGTTTCTTGTCCTTCTTCTCCATGAAGACCTAGTTTTGCGAACGTACAATAGCTTTCTTAGAAAAATAATTATTGACAAGCCTAATTTAAATAATAAGTATCTAGTCTTGTCTTTTTGTGCTTTTCTTCATGAAACCCTTTCCTTACACACCATATTCATAATACTTTCATACACAGTAAATAACCAATAACCATTCTGACATTCAAGGCTTGCTATTTTAGTAATATCTACCTATATTTCTAACACGTGCGTAATGCGCGAGTGGTGTAGCTGCCACTCCCCGTGCCTTCCCTAGTATCGATGCATCGCGCAGCTCGAGCTGCGCATCTTCCTTGCGGCGGCGCATCTTCATAGCACATCTTACTCGCTCCGCTACACAGCTTAGCATTAGTGGAAACGGCCACATAGTTTCGTAGCTTAGCTTTCACATTCTCGCAGCATATTAGCTGATAGCACATCTCTGGAGGAAAAGCAGCCTAATTGTACATACATTATACGCCGTACCTGTACAAGTTAAGTTATCCTTGTTGAGCCGGTAGTGCTGCGGACAAGCGCACCGGTAGTCTGGGACCGCGGCCAGGCACAGGTGCGCGCACCCGCCGTTGTCGGCCGCGCACTGGCTGCCCGCGCCACGCCCGTTGCGCCCGAATACCTTTAGCTCTGATATGTATTCAATACCTGAGTGGATCACTTTGCGAGATTCACCCGAGATTTTCGATGCTGATTCTACGATGCCTGTAGATAAAAGTTATAGTTACATTCAAAGACAACACAATTGGTGCAGTGGCTGGCAGAAAAGTTGAAAGGAAATCGTTTGTCTTGACATGGGCTCGTGATGAGGTGGGATAGAACACAATATGACTAAACAAGAATTTAAAATCAAACTTACTAAAATAATCGTCTCTTAATAGAACTAATAATGTACCCACTTAAAATAAGTCATTGTTTAATTTATGTTGTTACTAGCTGCGCCCCTCTGAGTACTTATTCAAATCACACTAATATTACAAAGGCGAAAGTGTGTTTGTGTATGTGTTTGTATGTTTGTTACTTTTTTACGCTCAAACGGCTGGACCGATTTGGATGAAATTTGGAATGTAGATAGCTTATAGCCTGGATTAACACATAGGCTACTTTTTATACCGCTCTATGTGTTAATCCAGGCTATAAGCTATCTACATACCAAATTTCATCCAAATCGGTCCAGCCGTTTGAGCGTAAAAAAGTAACAAACATACAAACACACACACAAACACACTTTCGCCTTTGTAATATTAGTGTGATTTGAATAAGTACTTGCATATATTATATATCTATATATCTGAAGGAACATTGGCTCCTAAAATACCTGTGGTTTAGGAGCCGATGTTGTGTGTGCAGAGGTCAAAACTAAAATGGCCACTCATCTTGTCGTGTAATATAAGTGCAATGAGCCTGATCGACCGTATGAGCAGTCAAGAGGCTGTATAGTCATTGTATGATATGAAGTTATGAAGGAAAAGGATTGAATTATTAGGTGATGGCTGCCAGGAAAGACACAGGCCCATTATTACATTTCGACAGTGATTTTTGCGTTAAATGGCCAACTTTGGCGTTCTTATTCTGAGAAACTGAAAGACTTCGACAACTTTGACTATTATTGTCTGGTAGAGAATAGTTACTAGTATTAGGTCTTTACCTATGAAATTGCCGTTCTGCAGTACTGGCCATTTCAAATCAAAATAATTTTTGTTTGGCTAAGATTTCTAATTTCAAATTAATTTTATTTTAAAAACATGGATTTTTTTTTTCCAAAAGTAGTCATTTGTTTATTGATTAGTGTTACATTTTCATCGCATTTCAATCTTTTTCGTCATCATGGATACGTTAAAAATTCGAGTAATTATGGAATATGAGCACCGTCGTGGCAGCAACGCGGCACAAGCGGCACGCAACATCAACGACGTTTACGGAGCTAACACTACAAACCAACGCACCACTTGTTATTGGTTTGCTCGCTTCCGTTCTGGAAATTTCGACCTGAAAAATGAACCTCGCGGACGTCCGAAGACTTTGGTCGACAATGACAAATTAAAGGCGATTGTGGAAGCTGATGATACACAATCTACGGCTGAATTAGCAGCAGCTTTCGACGTAAACAATATTGGTCCATTTGCGTCAAATTGGCAAGGTAAAAAAGCTTGACAAATGGGTGCCTCACGAAATCAATTATCGCCAGCGCGAAGTACGCGTCGAGACGTGCCTTGCACTGCTCAACAGACACACAAATGAAGGAATTTTGAACCGCATTGTTACCTGCGATGAAAAATGGATTCTGTTTGATAACCGCAAGCGCTCAGCAAGTTGGTTGGATCCTGGTTCAACACCTAAACAATGCCCTAAACGAAAACTTACCCCTAGAAAAGTGATGGTCACTGTTTGGTGGTCTAGCGCCGGTGTGATTCATCACAGCTTCTTACCAAACGGGGTGAGCATTACTTCAGATGTGTACTGTGAAGAACTGAACACAATGATGGAGAAGCTGGCACATCTCCAACCAGCATTGGTCAATCGCTCGTCTCCGCTGCTCCTGCACGACAACGCGCGACCTCATACTGCACAGCAGACGGTCTCCAAGTTGCAAGACCTGGGGTTGGAAGCTCTCCGTCATCCGCCCTACTCACCAGACCTTGCGCCTACAGACTACTACTTTTTCCAGAATTTGGATAACTTCTTGGCGGGAAAAAAATTCAATACCCGAGAGGCAGTACAAAATGCCTTTGAAAAATTTGTTGCCTCCCGTCCAGCTGATTTCTTTAAGAAGGGCATCAATAAACTGCCATTGCGTTGGCAAAGATGCATTGATTGCATGGGTGATTACTTCGATTAATATAAATAAAAAATGCATGAAAAAAATTCGTTTAAATATTTTCATACAAAACGGCAATTTCATAGGTAAAGACCTATTATATATATTTATATAAAGGCAAAAATGTGCCAATGCATTTTATGATTATGGTGATTTTTCGAGCTTGTGGATTGAACCCTATGGAAATGAATTGAAAAATATATAATAATATCTCTTAAATAGTGGTTTAGTTCCTAATGGCCTCAGAATTTTGAAATATGTATGGAATATCTATAAAATAAATCCCATTCAAAATCATAAAACTACTAACTACACACACACACAACACTACATTATTAGTAAAATTTATACCAGAATAAATGTTAGTCACACTTTAAACAAAAATAATTAAATTATAAGACTCAATATAAAGTAATTACAACTGCCAAATTGCTACATAATGCGATGCGTCGCCGTGCTTCAATATACCTAATCTGTCAGAACGCAATTTTGTGATAGACCTGTTGTACGAATTAAGATAATTGTGATAGGCCTGTTGTACGAATTAAGATAATTGTGATAGGCCTGTTGTACGAACTACAGATAATTGTTATAGGCCTGTTGCAAGAACTACAGATAATTGTGATAGGCCTGTTGTACGAACTACAGATGATTGTGATAGGCCTGTTGTACGAACTACAGATAATTGTGATTGGCCTGTTGTACGAACTACAGATAATTGTGATAAGCCTGTTGTACGAACTACAGATAATTGTGATAGGCCTGTTGTACGAACTACAGATAATTGTGATAGGCCTGTTGTACGAACTACAGATAATTGTGATAGGCCTGTTGTACGAACTACAGATAATTGTGATAGGCCTGTTGTACGAACTACAGATAATTGTGATAGGCCTGTTGTACGAACTACAGATAATTGTGATAGGCCTGTTGTACGAACTACAGATAATTGTGATAGGGCTGTTGTACGAACTACAGATAATTGTGATAGGCCTGTTGTACGAATTAAGATAATTGTGATAGGCCTGTTGTACGAACTACAGATAATTGTGATAGGCCTGTTGTAAGAACTACAGATAATTGTGATAGGCCTGTTGTACGAACTACAGATAATTGTGATACGCCTGTTGTACGAACTACAGATAATTGTGATAGGCCTGTTGTACGAACTACAGATAATTGTGATAGGCCTGTTGTACGAACTACAGATAATTGTGATAGGCCTGTTGTACGAACTAGGCCTGTTGTATGAACTACAGATAATTGTGATAGGCCTGTTGTATGAACTAAAGATAATTGATCCGTGTTTGGCTGTGAATTTTGTGTTCGCACATGAGAAATTCTTTGTATGGAAGTAAATTTAAAAAAAGCAGCACATACCTGTATTCCAATCACCCCAGAACATCTTGTCATTATGCAGCGCCAGTGTATAGGGCATGGATACATTGTTCACGAGCGCCTTCCTTCCCGTACCATTAAGAAACGCGAACTCAATAGCAGGCGGGTCCAATGCTGCCCAATAGATGGCGCGTCGTTCATAGTCTATGGCTATGGAGTGCACCTTGCCCACTTGTTCAAAGAGTATGGTGGGTGATGAGCCATCCATGCCGGCTCGTTTGATGGTTTTAGAGCCTAGTTCTGACCAGTACATGTAGCTGGAACAATAATATTAAGATCATTTGTTAAGTTGTCCCCAAGGTTTGTGCTATTTGTTGGAGCTTTAGGTTAGAGTATAAACTACGTTGGTTTGGGGGTCTTTCTGACTTAGTCACAACGCGTTAAGCGCAGGCCACACCTAGAACGAAGCGAAACGAAGATAAGTTCGTTTCGCTTCGTTCTGCTTCGCTTAGTACGCGGTGTGAACCGAAGTATAAATAAGTCGCGGAACGAAGCGAAACGAACTTAGCTTCTTTTCGCTTCGCTCCCAGTGTAGCCTGCGCTTTATGGCTCAAGAGACACAACGCGTTGTAGACGTTTTTTTTTATACATGAGCGTTTGTGTTCTTGGAGCCTAACAATACATCGAATTGATAAACTTAAAAGTAATAAACTTTTCTCTTTTTGTAATTAATGTACAAGTATGTAGGGGTGTACGAGTACATCGACGACGATGTTGACCTTTATACTAGACTACTCTAAAATTAATGAAACCGGTTGAGATATTATTTTTATATAACACCAGTTTTTGCCGGCGGCTTCGCCCACGTGGATGTCAGAAATAATCACACGGGAATCCAGGTTATAAACCATCTGTGTGCCAAATTTCATCCAAATCCGTTCAGCCGTTTTTGAGTGATTGAGAAACAAACATACAAACTTTCACATTTATTATATTAGTAGCAGTAACATATTATATGATGAATTGTTATTTATTGACACACTTGACAACATATTGAATTTTTTTTCAGTTTTGTCGTGGGTTCAAACCCAGACGGGCGCGTTACTTTATGTAAATAATTTCATCGCCACTGCTCTTAAAACGGTGAAGGAAAACATCGTGAGGAAACCGACATGTGACATCCACCAACCCCCACTGGGCCCTCGTGAAAGATTACAGCCCACTCCCTCTCGAAGAGAGGAGGCCTGTGTCCCAGCAGTGGGAACATTATAGGCTGATTATGCTTAATATGCTTTAATGCCAACAGCAAAAAGTTTGATTAATTCGAGCTTTAGTTAAAAACTTACCCTTTCTTAGGATCCAGAGCGATGCTCTTAGGTTTCTTGAGTCCCTGCCAGACGAGGGCCCTGCGACTGGAGCCGTCAAGCCGCGCCACTTCAATACGTTGGGTCACCGTGTCCGTCCAGTAAATGTTCTGAGCCGACCAGTCTATTGCTATACCTAGTATGGAAAATTAGTTTTGATCATTTCACTTTACGGACCTCCAACATATATAAACATAAACATATTATTATTATTTATTTATTCAATCAATCAAGTTATGTACATGACTCATACACAACTCTCAACAAACAATACATTGACATTACAGTACAAATACAATACAAAACAATAACCACCACACTATTCAACATTTAAATTCGTGATCGTCGACTATATGTGACATGCAAGTCACTGCAGCGTCTAACATATGGACAGTCGAGCCTGTCCGCTATCATCATCAACACGCTGTTGTGAAAAACTTTTACTATGGGACCAAGCCTGAAATCGCGAAAAAAAAAACAGCTGTTCCCTACATGTTGATTCCTTGATTATTTTATAATTTCTCAATTAGATACAAAGTAGAACGATCGTTATTTCTTACAATAATTTCGTAAAATATAAGTTTTAACAAAAAAAAAATTAAAATCGTTTTAATTTGTTTTCAATTTATTGTAAAAAATAAAACTAAAACGCAGTGTTGATTTTTTCAGGTATCCAGCTCAAATCGCTTTCCACCACTTTTATCACTAGAAAACAAAAACTCACATTTTATCCCAAAAATCAGTGTTGTAAACAATGTTGCACATACCTTCAACCAGCCCCATCCACTCCAACACTTTCTCCATGTTGGATCCGTTGACAGAACATCGGTTGATAGTCTTAGTTTTACTGTCTGACCAGTACAGCTTGTTGCCAGATACATGCACTGCTAACGCACTAAAAAAAAAAAACAGGTACACTCACAGGCACAATTAACCGCCCAGCTATATCTTTCGTCACCCTGTTTTTTTACGGTAGCTATGGCTTTAACAATTAATTAAACACTTATTTATACCCTTATAATGTACTAGCTTTTGTCCGCGACTTCGTCCGCGTGAAACATCTTAAAATATTGTAACTATTAAAAAAAAAAGGAGTATGTAAGTATCGTAGCAGGTGGAGTTCTGTAATTTCTTAGTTTCTGCTCCCATGGGAAGAAGGCGTGAGGTTTATTTATGAGATAAAACAAATAAAAAAAGTTTCTGATTTGCTGCACCGACCCTACATAAATTGGGACAAGAGCATCCGAATAGAGTCCCTGGTGAGGGGGATACATTGATAATTTTGTGTCTTTAAAATTCCTATAAAACCAAATGTAGGTTGGGGAAAAGGTCTTTTCGCATTATAGTATGAATGAACTTAAAATGAAATCTCTTTGGCTATACTATTTGTATCTGGCTGGTTTTGGTATCATTGAAAGTTTAAATTTTAAAGAACATAATTCCTAATTCAAATTAGGAAAATGTGTGATTTTCATTTGTTTTTCGTACTGTCAAGATGAGTGAATCTAATGAAGAAATCCGATACATTTTAAAATTTTACTACAAAAAAGGTAGAAAGTAGCACAAATTTGGTTTAAGCGTTTTGAATCCGGAAATTTTAATGTCAAAGATGCACGTCGCTCTGGTCGCCCTATTACGGATAAAATGGATGCCATTTTTGAAAAAGTGGAGCAAGATCGGCATATTAGTAGTTACGACGTAGCTGAAGAACTGGGAATTGACCAAAAAACAGTTTTGGCGCATTTGAAAAAACTGGGTACACAAAAAAGCTCGCTATTTGGGTACCTCACGAGCTCACTGAAAGAAACCTAATGAACCGTGTACTCATTTGCGATTCTTTATTACGACGTAATGAAACCGAACCATTTTTTTAGAAGCTGATAACTAGTGATGAAAAGTGGATCACGAACGACAAGAACGTGCGAAAAAGGTCGTGGTCAAAGGCCGGTCAGGCTTCACAGACTGTGGCGAAACCAGAGTTAACTCGCAACAAGGTGATGCTGTGTGTGTGGTGGGATTGGAAGGGCATTATTCATTATGAGCTGTTACCACCAGGCAGGACCATCGATTCTGAACTCTACTGCGAACAACTGATGAGATTAAAGCAAGAAGTTGAGAGAAAGCGGCCGGAATTAATCAACAGAAGGGGTGTGGTATTTCATCATGATAACGCTAGACCTCACACATCTTTAGCCACACAGCAAAAATTAAGAGAGTTAGGCTGGGAGGTGTTAATGCATCCGCCGTATAGTCCTAACCTGACCTGAGCGAAATATCAGAATTCTTTAGGCAGTGTCAGGTTAACATCACGAGAGCACTGCCAAAACCACTTGTCGCGGTATTTTGATCAGAAGTCCCAAAATTTCTATAGCAATGGGATCATGTCCCTACCTACAAGATGGCAAAAAGTTATCGAACAAAATGGTACCTACATACTTTAGATAAATGTAAATAATGTACATTAAAAAATGTTTTGAATTTTCTTAAAAAATGCGAAGAAACTTTTTCCCCAACCTATTATATGGTTAAATCATTTGGATTTTCCATATGTGTTATTTCACTACATTGTCTACTGTTGTACTAAAACCGAAAAATGATAACAAACATTTTTTTCGATAAAATAAAAAATTACAAAGTAGCACCGTCTATTTTCTGTTTTATACGATTATACATAGACAGTTCCTAATTTTGCAGTATTTAAATCGAAGGTATTATTAAATATGTTAAAAACTTACTAAGCTAAAAATTGATTTAAGTATAGTATTTTGTCATAAATACTATAAATTACACATACACACACACATTACAGTACATTTGAACGAATCGCGTTTAAATTCCGGTGCTCGTGAGTCTTTTATCTCGCGTGTCAAACTAAACAGTGATTTCGCCATTTCACTTACACACCGAGCTAAACCACGCATCGATATATACTCTTAAATTACTAAAATTAATTATGTATGTATGACGCACTTACGTGACTTCTTTCAAGTCTTTGAGTGGCAGTATGACGTCATTCTTCTCGTTCTCAATACTGATGTGACCGATGACATTCTTGCGACTGTACACTAGAAAGGCTTCAGGTTCCACGCAGGTCTTCCTATCTTTGATTAGTTCCAGACCTGAAAGTGATGAAAAGGTGCGAATTGATTCAAACAGGGACGTGTAATGTAAATAAATAAGTTTTGAATATGAGGGTTACTTTTGGGGGCAAAATAGAAAAGTAAAAAAAGTTTTGCAAACCGTATCGTGTGACATATCACATGAAAGAACTTGTTGTGAGGGTCTTTTTTTTTTCTTTTTTTTTTTTTGTGGATGGGAAATCATCAAATGACTTCTCCCGCTCTGGGCAGAGCGGGAGGGCGTGTCAGACTTTTACTGACTAAAACCCACCCACGCTCCTTCAACTGCCCGTGCCAGGGCCACGGTATCTCTTTCGAACTACCCGCGACCCCGGCGGCATCGGCCCAATTGACCCCGTCACTGCTGACATCTCTTTGAGGCGCGCGTGGAGCACAACGCGCCGTCGACCAGGGCCTGTTCCTTACCGGACGGCGAGCTGCCCATTACTCGTCGTCCGCAAGCCCGCGCCTACGGTGGCCGGGAATCAGCAATCGATTCCCGCCGCCCAGGGCGTCTCCTACGGCGGCTAGGGGCGCGAGGGCGCGGCTGTTGCCTCTCCCTCACGCGTTCCGCTTCCTCCTTCGCGAGCATTACTGCTTCGCAGAAGGAGGTGACGGCTTCCCATACACTCTCGCTCCGCACCATGGCCTGGACCAGGTTTGGACGCGAGAGATCGCCGCCGCCGATCGCCTCCGTGAGAACACGGCGGTGCTCCGCCCAAGCCGGGCAGACCTCCACTGTATGCTCCACCGTGTCCTCCGGGTGATCCACACAATGGTGACACCCGGGCGTTTCCTCCCGCCTTATCCGAAACAGGAACCTCCCGAAACAACCGTGTCCGGTGAGGACCTGCGTCAGGCGGAAGGTGAGGACGCCGTGGCGCCTCTCCAACCACTCCTCAAAGAGGGGACTTATCGCCGCAATTGTGGCGTGCCCAGCGCTGGGTGTTGTGAGGGTCTCAAATAATTCTTTGTAAAATTTTGAAATGTATAGTTTTTTAAGTTATTTAAGAAAATTGATGAACATTGACCATTCCCCCTTATCTCCGAAACGGTGGTCTAATATTTCGAAAAAAAAAAAAAAACTGTAAATGGTCCGTGATTACAGGAAACCTATAAGAAGTCCTATAAACCTATAAACCTATAGGTCTTGTGCTTAGAAACTTACATTTACAGTCAGATTGTATGGATAAATATGTTTTTCAACTGTAATGTTAAGTTTGTCTTTAAGTCCGGAATTGGAAATTGGAACCCTCAGGGCGGAGTCCTACTCGTACTTGTCAGGTTTTTTTGAAACAACCAATGGGGAAGACAGCTGCCAAATTAGTTCCTTGGTGAAAATTTGCCGCGAGATGGCGCTAAGTATTTTTTCTTGTCGCCGATTGGTCGCTTTGTCTTCAAGATGACTTTTCCAGTCTTATAAGACTTCATGTTATAAAACACATATATACATTGTCATAAAACTAAAGTTCCCTGAAGGATTACCTATCACAATTAGTATTATATCACACTAATTTAAATAATGTGGATACAGTACAGATATTTTGAAATCATGGAAATTCATCATCATTTACAATCATCAATCATTTACTTTTTCTCTTATTCTTTCATACACGCACAATATTAAACACGCGAATCAAAACGGTTGTCGATGTTCGTATTGTTTGACACTGTACAACGTCATTACAACTGCAATGTGACATACGCGGTCACATAAGGGTCTCATCACAACAAGTATTGGATCGAAAAGTAGGTCTTTGTACTTTTATTTAACTTTTATGTGACGTTCAACGGTCGCTGACTTCTATGTAACTACTAAACGATATTAATGTCGTATAATTTGGGCCCTTTTCGCGTTTTATAGACGTTTATATGTACGTTTTTGCGACCAATCTTAAAAACGTAACTGAAAATGTAAAACGTTAACTTGACTATTATCAAACATTAATTTGTTAGTTGGGAGTGCTCTCTTGCGGCGAAGCTTCCAAGAAACAACCCCATTGGAACCGTGCACCTAGCTTCTGACGTTTCATAAGCGCCCATGTAGGTTTATGTGAAATAAAATATGTTGATTTTGATTAGTTTACATAAATTTTTCTATTTTGAGTAGACACATTACATTTTTTTGGCAATAATCTTACTAGTGTATGACTCACCAATAGGACAACTGCACACATAGTGGTCGGGAGTGTTGAGGCAGAGATGTGAGCATCCTCCATTGTTGTCGGCGCATTGGTTCCATCCCAGCGACTCGCCCAGGCGGAACGCTTTCACTCCCATCATATTTGCCATCTGCTCTACTACGGGCTGTCTTTCTAGACCTGTAGATATTATAGAACAATTAATTTTTTTTTCTTTGTAATTATTTAGTAATTAAACATCACCCTGCGCTCCATAACTGAAGTAGCAGATGTTGAAGAAAAAAATATCCAGGCTGAAGTAGAAGTGGGCCGCACGAATGCACGCAGAGATGGGCAAAGATCGTCACTGGACGCCTGAGGGACGTCGCCGTCGAGGCAGGCCACGGCGAAGGTGGTGTGACGAGCTGCTAAGGTTTGCAGAGCCAACATGGCACAAGACAGGGAGGTTTGGAAGGAAAAAGGGGAGACCTTTGCCCATAAGTGCACAAAGTAGGTTAATAAAAAAAAATAAAAAATAGTCTGTTTTTCATAAGAATGAATTTACCACATACTAACCAACGTAGTAACTATACCTGTCGTGAATCGTGAGTTGTGACGTCATCTGTAGATATTAGAACGGTAGTAAGACGGGCGTGGGTGTGGTGTGTGTGTGTGTGTGGATTCTTCCCAATTGTTTACAGTCCGGCCGTCAAGAGAATGCGTTATTACGAATATGTGTTTTGCGAATTTGATCCTTACTACTACTAGAAATTGTCCAACTGACAGGACAGACTGTAGTATTCTTGATAGTTTGGTATTTTTTTGCCTTTTTCAGAACTGTTCAATTTATGTTTCAGTACAGAATTAGATCATAAAAGTGTTATTTATACCCACTCAAAGATACAAGTCGTCTCTTAGTGCAAAAACATGGACATAAATACATAGAGCTGCAGGACGAATACATAAACTTTTTTAAAAGTCGGTTAATAAACAAGACAAATGTGTTTACGTACCTGTATTTTTGTTTATCCTATCTAACGTCCGTTTCTGCATATCCGTCCAGTAGAGGTGTTCGCCTAGCAAGGTAAGACCGAAGATGTGTAAGATCTCACTGCTGTGTAGTTCTTTCCTCTCTGTGCCATCCATGTTGCATACCTGTGGGAATAGGAGAATTTACCAATTAAAGACGTTTCTAAGACGGCACATTAAAATTAGAACTTAAATATTAGTAGGTATTTTCAAAAATGCTATCTTTTTCATACCGTTTGCTCTGCCTCCCTCCGGGCGTGATAGAGAGAGTGGCAAGTCTTGGAGGCAATTACCTACGTTTCCTTTTTGAAATATTGTTTCAACAACAACACAACACTGCCTAGTGTTTTCCCAATTAAGTTGGGGTCGGCTTCCAGTCTTACCGGATGTAGCTGAATACTAGTATTTTACATAGAGTGACTGCCTATCCGACCCCTTGGTAAGACTTTCAAGCTGATTACTCGTAACGACTTCTTTTCTATAATGTTCAATTCAATTAATCTTTATTGCAATCCATAGTGTACACATACAGGTGAAAAAAAAAAGAAGATTTTTATAAGATTCAAATTATTTTCGATCGAACTGTTTTTACAACAATATTAGCAGTTCATATAAGTAAATATAAAAATGAATGCCTATTTCCCAACGACTTTACCGATTTCATTCTTTTTTTTTATGTTTTCTAATACTTTTTAGAAGTTTCTTACGGAAAGAAAAATTAAGAAAAGTGGGTAGAAAATTGGAAAATTTCAGTAAACTTGACGACTATTTTAACTTCGCGCGTTTACATTAGAATATTTATAGCTAAGACAGGACAACGGCTGTCGGGTCAGCTAGTTTATTTATAAATGAGTGATGATACCTCAATCTTATGCGTCCTCGCGTCTCCCCAGTAAAGCTTGTTCTTGACTGTGTCGAGTGCGATGCCGTTGGGCCACGTGAGCTTCTCGTAGACCAGCAGCACCCGGCCACTGCCGTCCAGGTTGGCTCGTTCGATCTTAGGCTTCTTGTCGTTCCAATCTGACCAGAACATCCAGCCGGCGGTTGGGTGGAGGGCTATGGCTCGGGGATCGTATAGTTCGTTGTGGATTATCACCTAGAATTACATAACATAACTTTCAAGCTTATGTTCTTTGAAAGGGTAGGCAAAATTGTATAGTAAATTCATATTGTGTCAGTTGTGCTTTAGTCTCATGTATCATAATCAGTCTATAACGTTCCCACCACTGGGACACAGGCCTCCTCTCTGTGAGAGGGAGTGGGCCGTATTCCACTACGCAGGCCCAGTGCGGGTTGGTAGATGTCACATGTCTTCGAATGATTGGTTCTAGGACATGCCGGTTTCCTCACGATGTTTTCCTTCACCTTAGAAACAAAACTGAGAACGGGTCTTCTCGCGATATTCCTTTTTACGAGGTAAAGAGGTACCTACTTGTTTTCCGACGTTTCGACCGTTTGCAGCGATCGTGGTCACGGGAGGACCACCCGGTACCTGTTTACGTCGTAAAAAAGAATATCGCGAGAAGACCCGTTCTCAATTTTGTTTATAATGTGTACAAATCGCGAAAATTTAAAAAGTTTTCCTTCACCGTTGAGAGCAATGGTGATGAAATAAATTACACAAAGTAAAGCCGCTGCTGGGTTCGAACCTACGACCTACAACTCGTAAGCCGCGGCCGTTACCACTGAGCCATCACTACTCTCATGTATACAAGGTGTTATTTAAAACACTAACAACCTCTTAAGGGGTCATGGTACTCATCACCATGAACAACTTTTACTATGAGACTAAACCAGAAATCGCGAAAAAAAAACCAGCTGTTCCCTACATTTTGACGAGCGAACACTTAGGGCCTGTTTCACCACACATGATTAAGTTCCTATTAACTTATATAATTTCATACAAATTCTGTTCCATTTTTGAATTTATTCGGTAAGTAGTGGCTATTCGGACATCGTGAAATAAGCCATAAGCCTAAGATCGAACGAGCGAACATAAATGTAGGGAACAGTAGATTTTTTTTCCGCGATAACAGGTTTTGTCGCATAATAAAAGTTGTTCATAATGATGAGTACAATTACGTCTTAAGAGGTTAGTGTTCTACCAATAACCCTGTGTAATAGGGGACCTAGGGCGCCATTAACAGAATTAAGGTATTAAGCACTGGTCAAGGACAAATCCACTCTCTGGGCTGCATATGAAAAATCCTGATTGAAACCCCAGGAACACTGCACAATTTGAGGGTAGAAGCTAGGACCCCTCACTGTCACACTTTTGAACACTTGTCTAGGAGGCAGTCATTAATCCGATCGAACGTCCTATGACCCGACTTCGGGCCAAAAAGTTACGCGTCATTTCCGATTATTCTTAGTAGACATTTTGATAATATTATTATACCTTCTTCGAGGTGCCATCGAGCCGCGCCACGTTGATGGTATCAGTGACGGGGTCTGTCCAGTAGATGTTCCTAGCCAGAGGGTCGATAGCAATGCTGTCAGGCACTCCGCTGCTGTGTATTACTACTGCTTGTTCGCTTCCGTCTAGACGCGCTCTGGATATCGTCTTTGCCTGAAAAAATATTGATGTATTTATCAAAAAGTCAAAAGTATTTACAATTAATCAAAAGAAAAAATATGAAAAATAAAAACAAAAAAGGGCTTAAAACAAAGGATTAGCCATTAATATTTGTGTGAGATATGAAGCAGATTATTTAATATCCGAGGATGAGGATCTAAGTTTATTTAAGAGATCCGTCAAGGCGGCAAGACGATATTCAAAATTTCTTACGTTTATTGCCAATTGTAGCGCTGTTTCGTTGTATGTTGATCATAATATTCAATTCGCGGCAATTGTAATAAAATAATTACTAAATTTTAATAATTTAAAAATCAATATAGTTCTCAAAATTATACATGTGTTTGATGGACATAAAACTATTTCGTCAAAATGTGAGGTTTTAGAACAAAATTGATGATTTAAATGTTTATAATTTCCATTTTGTTGATTATGATTTTACTTCCATTCACTCTTTTCTACCCATATCTGCATCCGCACGAGCGCCGCTTTAATCAATGTGGATGCGGAGGTCTAAATAAATGCGGAAGCTCCGCAATTGCGGATGCGGATGCGAATATCCGCAACATCCCCGAGTACGAACAACGAACGAACACATCATCATCATCATCATCATACGAACATCATCCAACCATTCATTCATTAATTTTACGAACCGAAACAGCCATTTGAAGCTTCTTTTTTTATTTTGTTCGTTGTTCATGCAAGTCTTTAAGCTAATACATTAAGGTTTATTATTCAATGTTAGGCAACTCGCTCCTCATTGACTTACCAAACTATCAGCCCAGTAGATATACTCAAACTTAGGATCAAAGTCCACCGTAAGAGCCCTCTTCAGATCTTTGAGCGGCAGCGTGTAGGGCGTGAAGTCGGGCGAATCTAATGATATCTTGGATATGGCGGAGCGTTGCGCCACGACCAGGAGTGACTGCGGACTGTTGTAGCAGGTCGTGTTGCTGTTCTCGCGGAGTTTGGAGCCCGTTGGACAGGCGCACTGGTAGCCTGGGTGCACAGATACATAGAATACTAATTATTGTCTCACCATTTTTTTTATTCTATGGCACATACAATTTTAAGTTACCACCTAAATACATATTGTGGAATGTATATAAAATATTGAGTATTGTTCAAATTTAAATTCAAAGCTTTTATTCACTAAAAAGAAGAAAAGAAAACACTCAAAATTAAAAAAAATCTAATTATGTAGTGCAATAATGCTCAGTAGTTCTTTTTACAGCATCTCCGTGAGACACAAAGGCCTCGTCTTGTGCTTTCGACTTATTTCTTACTTTTGCAATTTTTTGCCATTGCATGTGGTTCCCCCCACTCTCTATTGGGCACATGGCATGCCATATTGCTAATAAGAACTTTTGACAGTTTCATAAGGCCTTCTTATCGCTAAAAGCGATCTTATACAGACAACCTTTGGATGCAGTTGATAAACAAGGAGAAGCAATATTCAGGTATTTTGTGGTGTACTATTGCAAATCGGGTTATGTGTAAATACAACCTTGCTATGAAGTAGTCGGTGACATATCACTAATGTGATGGATGGGTATCAATATGCAATATCATACATTCGAAATATGCAGCAGCTAATTCGCTGAAGCAAATGTTTCGGATTGAGGAAAAATTCCAAGCTTAGTAGTCTACTAATTAGAGAAAAACGTGTGTAGTCGGGGGACCTCCATCGGGAACGAAGTTCCTTCTACGTATGATTTAAAACAAAAACAAAGCAAAAGCAAAGCAGCCGTAATCTAGAATTTACATTTTGACATTACTATCGGCTTTAGCACCATCGAAAACAAATGAAAACGATGAAAAATTAGAAAATTTCCGCAGCCTAAATCTTGGATTTACATTTTAACGTCACTATCGGCTTGAACGCCCTCGAAAACCATGAAATCGACACCCACGATGAAAATTTTTGCAGACGTCAGCTTGTCTCTTTGAGAGAGAAAATCGCATGGAGGGACCATAACGCTTTTTCGTTACGTGACGATTTCTACCAGTTTACTCCTACCGCAAGCCGCGTTAAATAACTTCGTTCATATAACAAAATGATGAATAACATTTTAAGTCATGGATGCTACTGATAATGCAATATTCGTGGCTAAGTTCTGGGCTGACACACACATAATTTATAATTCCATCAATATGCTAAGAAAAAAATAATAATAATTACCTGGTGGGGTAGGTGCTAAGAGGCACAAATGTGAGCACCCTCCGTTATTTCCCTTGCATGGATAGTCACCAGAGGGCATCACTTGTCTATTTCCATCATACACTTTTAAATCTACAGGCACTGGGTCGGATTTTATTATCTCCTTCATTGGGCCTGTTGTTGATATGTCCCAGGTGTGAATTGACCTTAAACGAGAATTAATAATATAACTTTACTTTAAACAATTATTCTTAATGAGGAAAATAAGTGATTAAATCTAGATAAGTAAACAACAGTTGTCCATTAAATAAAAAACAATAGCAATTACTGTTAAGACAGACTGGCAAATTGATAACAATTTGTTAGATCTCAATTTACATCACTACTTGTATCATCTCATCATCTGCCTAGCCTTTTCCCAACTATGTTGGGGTCGGCTTCCAATCTAACCGGACGCAGCTGAATACCAGCATTTACATGGAGTGACTGCCTAACTGACCTCCACAACCCAGTTACTGGGTAACACAACCCAATAAGACTGGTTGTCAGACTTTCGGATTTCTGACGACCCGTCACGACCGTCCAAAATCCACGAATAACAGCCGGGTCCCGTTGGTCCGTTGGTGGTTGGTAAGCCGTTGCTTATCGTGCTTTCCGAGGCATGGACGGGTCTTGGTATGTAAAGATGGGCACCCATCCACGGACCAACCGCGGCAAGGGTAGCTTAACCTTATCGATCGACCCGTGCGGCTTAGCCACAAGCCCGTTGTTTTATATAATTACTATTACAAGTAAAACCTTACCATGTTTTCCAATCAGTCCAATAAAGCTTATAGTTAAAAAACGTAAGTGCATAAGGGTACACAAGATCTTCTTTAACAACACTTTTTCTCTTCTCTCCATTAAAATCAATAACATCAACAAAATGTAGCTTTGCATCCACCCAGTATATTAGGTTATTGACATAATCTATTGTGATACCATTTGGCCAGAATATATGGTCTTTGACTATAATTTTACGTGTAGCTGGATCACCGTTCATGCCAGCCCTCTCTATTTTGGGTACTTCGCCCCAGTCTGTCCAGAACATGAGACTGAAAATAGAGATGTTCATTTATTGATAGGATCTCCAACAGAGGCTACATAATTGCTAGCTAGTTTACAAGAATATAATTAAGTTTGACAAAGATATTAAAATAAATCAATACACATTTTTTTTTAAATCATATAGAGGAACACAAGAGATTAGTAGTGTTTAGAATGGAAAATATTTTTTACAAATGCATAGATGAATCAAGTTGCTATCTTACCCTTCTTTAGGAACAACGGCAATAGCCCGAGCAAGGTCTACTTCTGACCAGAACAGTACCTTTCTATACCTCTGCTCTATGCTAATGACTTCAATTTTATTGGTCTCCCCATCTGTCCAGTATATTTTATCTGTGTACCAGTCTATTGCTATACCGGTTGGTGTTATTAATCCTTCTGATACTATTCTAACCTGCAAATTAACATAGAATAATAATTTTGAATTCAGTCAGTTTTTCAGTGAGTCGTTGACCTCGGTTACATACGGCTGTGTTTGATATAAATTACTGTCGATTTTTAAAAGAATTCCACTATTTCTCAAAGTTTCGTATTGTTCCGCTTGTTATTTGGAAATTACCAGACCATTTAAGATGCCAACAAGTGCGGTGTCTGCAGTGACACGTTGTCCGAATGGAATCCGGCTACCGAAAGCTAGGGAATCGTAAGCTAATGTGGCGTTGCAGTCAATGCAGAATTGCAGGCAATACCCTGCAGCCTGACTTGCCAGTGTCACGCACCACAGTGATGGAACCTGAGTCGGTTTACCTGCAGGAAATTCGAGCGTTGTCTTTGAAATTTGCCACACTGGAGAGCATGAAAGAAGAAATCGTTGCGTTGAGGGATGAATTTGCTGAGTTCAAAACAACCTTGTCCTACCAGTACAGCGAGGTTGTGAAAGTCTCTGGAAAACCGAATGATATACTACTACTTATTTATTTATTTATTCAGTAGTACAATTACATCTTATACATCTTTATGTTGGCGCAAACATAAACTCATTAGTGTTTTACCGTGCACCAGAATCATCGACCATACAATTTAGATAACTAAAACCAACTTATAAACATAGTTAAAATGAAACAACAACTATAATAAAAATGAGGGTATTAAGTGAAACATTTATCTAATACTAACAAACGAGCGAACATCGGTGACCGAACTGACCGTCTTTAAAACAAAAAGTGGTGGAGGAATGTGATTTCGATTGATACAGGTTGTTCCTAAAAGTATGTTTTTAGTAATAGTTAATTTTCCTATATTTTGGTTTGTCAAGATATTGTTAAGTATTATAGTGTGTGTGTGTGTTTTGTTATTATTAGTATATGGAGTTACGTATTGTGAAGGTTGAGAAAGTCCAAGACCAAGTCAAACAACTGCAAGCCTGTTTGGATAAGTTAGAAGAACAGAATAATAATAAGTCACGTATGAATAACATTGAAGTTAAGGGTGTGCGTCAGACAGGTAACGAGTTCTCGTTATTTGAAATAATAGCCAAAGTTTGCGCTAAGGTCCCTAAAGAGTTACCCTGTCACTAAAAATCAAATTAACTTCATTACACGAGTACCTACTAGCGAGAAAGACCGTATAAAACCCATCACTGTCTGTTTCTGCCAACGTTACGTAAAAGAGGATGTCATAGCAACTGCTAGGCATGAACTAGATAAAATTGGATTGAGTGGCAACCATAAAATCTTCATAAATGATCACCTTACTATAGTAAGGTAGGGGGGGGGGGGGGGGGGGGGGGTTTATAAAAAACAAAATGTTGTCTAAAACTAAGAAAACCTCAGCAGAAATGGATTTCCTAATTTTCCAATACGTTTGGGTCAAACATGCGAAGATACACGTAAAAAAAACGATACGTCGCCATCGCTTGTTGTCAAATCGGAGAAAGATCTGCAGAAAATTGTTTAAATTACTCACATAACCGCTATTAGAATATGTGTATTATGTTTATAAGTCTGTGTTTTTTACGTGCGAAACAAAGTTGTTTTTTTGGAATATTAGTCTCGTTTAGTCTACTCTCGGCCCCTCGACCCCCAATAAATAATGTGTCCACTGGACCCCTAAATATAGTTTATTGTCGACCATTGGGGGTCGAGAGTGGATTTTATTTTCCAGGCAAGTTTTAGTTTCCTCTCGACCCCCAAAGTACAGTCAGTTACGATGATAAATCATCAGTCTACCCTATAGTAGCTTAAAATTATATTGGGGGTATTTTAGTTAAGTAGTATTATTTAACTAAAATACCCTCAATATAATTTTTATAATACTTAAAGGAATATGCTTAGTTCATCGTGTTTTAGTAGTTATCAAGTGATTGGTGCATGTACAAGTTGCAAACATGTCTGATATATCGACTACAAGTGATAGTAGGGCGCATTTAAAATTTAGAACTTCCCAGAGAGGAGGACGTGTACTGCTTCTGGAAGGTCATCAATACCATATCATGACAAAGATTAAAAACGGAACATCATATTGACGGTGTATTAGTAGGCCTACATGCCACGGAACTATGACAATATTAGAAGTGGAAAGTAAACTTATCAAATCTACTGTGCGTTTATGTCAAACTAATAGTACCAAAAATAAATTGCAACAGATCATGTCACTTGATAAAGAACGAGTGTCAAAAGATTTCAAACAGACTGTACCATCTTTAAACTATGATGCAGTGGTTGCGTTAAAGGACTCCGAGCCAACCGTTATAAAAGAATGTCCTAGAATTACTCTAATATTGCTCGTTTATTTTTTTAATATCAATTCCTGAATTTTGCTTTTCTGTAGCTTACTGTACCAAATTATGAATTTTAGGTATACACCTACCAACTTATCTGTGAAATGGCGAAAATTGGAACTACGGCCGTCATGTTGAAATGTCATTCGATTGTCAGTGTCTACTACATTCGGGTTCTCTGGTTGTTTTGTCGTGATATTGCTGAATTTATAAAGTTAAATATGCCGAAAGCTATTAAAAGTGATGTTCGAAACATTATTCTAAAGGTTAAAACCTTTTTTGAAGAAGAAGCTCGGGCGGGGTCTCCGATTATTCCATTTAATCAAATATACTGGGTGGGCCAAAAGAAATCACCCTATTGGAAGATGCTCTCATTTTTACAAATGGCCGCCAATGTCAACTCTGTTTTGACATTTGTGGACTAGACAGATGCAGAATACAAGTGAACAAGCCATGGAGCGTTACACTCCCCAAGAACGCGGAATAATCGTGTCTATTTTTTTGCGTAACAATTCGTCTGTGGTGTTGGCGCAGCGCGAATTCGTCACCGTCGCCGATTCCCCGGCCGTCCGACACCGACTGCGCAAACACTGCGCCGTTTGGCCACCAAACTTGAAGAGTATGGGACCACACGAAACGTTTTGGCGATTGGCACTGGCCCGCAAGATCGCCCGATTTAAGCGTTCCAGACTTTTTTTGTGGGGTTTTTTGAAGTCCCGTGTTTACGAGAACAAGCTCGAGACTCTGGAAGCCCTCAAGGAAACATTCGACACCAGTGCGAGAATCTGTCGCCCGAAGTTCTCGCCGAAGTGATGAAAAATGCCATAAAACGAGCCCGTATGGCAATCAATTATGACGGCGCCCATTTGGCCGATATAATCTTCTCGACTTGACCAATAAAATTCTAAAGGTTCAAATAAACATAATCAAAAAACAGAATCGATGTTTTTCATTTAGAAAAAAAAGAGAGCCAAACAACATCGGATGACTTCTTTTGGCCCAACTTGTACAAACGAATTTCGGCAGCGACAGGTTAGGGTTGTCAACTTTCTTGTTATAAATTACCCGATACTTAACTAATTATTTAAGTCCACGAAATATTCTTTTTTATTATTGCTGCAGGTTAGCGTAACGGTAATGTACATCTAATAGGTAAACTGCTAAGTGAGTGAGCAAACTCACCTGCCAGATTTGAAATTTCTACTAACATTTATTTTATTATCTTATATTTCAGGTGTGAGTTAAGGACTAATTTCAAAAATGGTTAAGGAAGGGCACGCAGCAGAAGAAACTGGTACAAACATTCGGACACCAGGCAAGGAGAGAAAACGTGAAAGTGGATTTGTGCATGTTGATGATTTTGAAATGGGAGTTATACGGAGGAAAGTACATGAATTTTATTCTGCTAAAAACGAGGTCCCTACTGTTTAAAAGCTTCTAGAGGTCTTAAAGACAGAAATAAATTACACAGGAACAGCGAGAGAGTCTGCGAAAGCTGCTTCACAAGGAAGGATTTCGTCTTAAAAAATCTCAATCCAATCGGAAGGTTCTGGAGCGTAATGAAATATCAGCTTGAAGAGCTAAGTGCATGCAGTGGATAAAAATAATAAATTTCCGCAGCCACGGCCCATCATTTATTTAGATGAGACCTATATTCACTCTTCGCATACATCGGGTATATGTTGGCAGGGAGAGGGTGTAGACGGAGTATTGGAACCTGTATCGAAAGGGCA
Organism: Cosmia pyralina; assembly: GCA_946251885.1. Lineage (NCBI taxonomy): Eukaryota > Metazoa > Arthropoda > Insecta > Lepidoptera > Noctuidae > Cosmia > Cosmia pyralina. The sequence goes on from OX276349.1 coordinate 2,102,222, forward strand.
AAAATATATTATTGTTCATGCGGGAGGAGATACTGGATTTGTTACAAATGCACTACTTGTGTTTAAATCAAACACAAAAAGTAGTGATTATCACGACGAGATGAATAGTACCAACTTTAAAAAGTGGGTTATTGAAAAACTTGTGCCTAATTTACGAGAGCCATCCATAATAGTGATGGATAATGCTCCTTATCAGCGTATTTGTGTGAATAAAGTCCCAAATACGAATTCCTTAAAAAAAAATATGCAATTATGGTTAGCCATAATAAAATTGACTACGGAGAGAATTTGACTAAACCTCAGCTTTTAGAAATAATTAAGAGAAACAAGCCTGAACCTGTATATGAATGAGATTGAAAAAAATTTAGAAGACAATAGACACAACTGCTTATATTTATCACCTTATCACTGTGATTTCAATCACATTGAACTCATATGGAGCACAATGAAAAGAAAAGTTGCTGATCTAAATATTGAGCACAAAAATGTTGGAATTCTCCGCCTAGTTAGAAAAGCTTTTGACGTTATTACAGTTTATGAGTGGGCACAGCATTGTAAACACGTTCGCAGGTTAGAAGGAGAATACTTAAAACATGATTTGTATTTAGATAAACCTTTTATTCTATAAGTGGTAAGTGACACTGAAACCGAAAGCGATAATGATGATAGTGGTACGGAAATAAGCGGAGTATGGCCTCACAACCAGGATGAAGATGTGTATGCAGGTTCATCTAAAGATCATAATTAGGGTAAACCTGGTTTTCAATAAATAATTTTAAACCCATTTGTTTTTTTTTTTATTACACTACACTACCACTACTAATACCACTGCTAATTATAATTAGTCAAATCTGGTGTTAGGGGTTAGGTACGGTCATAACTAAATGCTAGACATCCAGGTACCTCTTGTAGGGTAGGTACCTACTTAACTTCGCATTAAATGAAAGTTGTATCCCCCCCGTGGAACATTTTATCTGCTGAATTTCCACTTCATTGGATTACTTTTTAGATATAGCCATTGTTTATTGCTGAGAGACTAAACTGTTAGCGTACCTACGCAACTGTAAATTATCAAATTCTTTTTATTTATTTTATTATTTCTATATAGCTATCATTGTTTTTAATTTGTAAAAACTGTAATTCTTATTAAACGATTATGTCTAATGTGAAATTTCCCTTTTGAAAACTTACTCAATTTTAGGCACTTTATATTAATTAGCAACACTGAATCGACGGTGCCGTCCTCTTTCAGTTAACAGATAAGTTGGTAGGACTGTACTTACCGAACTAGGGGTCGAAAGTGGATGAGGTATACTTGTTCTTTGTATGAAAATTCAGTAACACCCCCTAGGGGTCGAGTGTAAACTATGTTTAGGAGTTGAGAGGAAATAAATAAACAATTTTTTTTTAGGGGTCGAGGGGCCGAGAGTGGACTAAACGCTTAGTCTTATGTGCGCTAGTTGCATTTTCCGGTGTGCCCAAGTAAGTCTGTTGAATATTATTTATTGCATTGTCACTTTTTGTTACGCTAATTTAAACCATTTCTCTCGTGCAATAGGGTACATTTTCGTTTATGGACCGTCCCCAGTTTTGACAATTTACTCCGAGATACTCTTATCTCTGTACTGGTCGACCTCTTTTGTTTCTTTTGATAAGAACTGTTTTTACTCTAGCTGTGTATTGCTGTGTCTATTATTTTATTTGACCCCTTCCCGCATTAAGCATTATAAAGGTCCCGACAATGACTGGCACAGTAATACGTACTTATTTAATTTATTTTTGACAATTTTGTATCTATTCTTATGTTATTTGATTGTAGTTAAATTTAATTATGGCCACGCTTAAAATCTACTACCAGAACGTGTGTGGTCTACGTACGAAGACGAATATTGTGTTTCGCGGAGTACCTATGTTCGAGTTCCTACGATATCATTATATTTACGGAGACGTGGCTGGATGATAGTTTTAATAACAGTGAATTATTTGATGCGCGTTACCTCGTTTGGAGATGGTTTGGAGACGCGATCGTGACTACTTCCGAACCGGTCAGTTGCGTGGTGGCATAGCGGTGAAACATGATCTTACAATAGTTGAGAGGTTGGACTAGCGTAGTTCTGCGGAGGATATTTGGCTATTTTTAATCCTTAAAAGGTCCAAACCACAGGTTAGTTACAATTTGCATATATGTGCACTTTACATGTGCAAGGAGAATCTAGGTAATTCTCATAGTATTCAGTTGCGTAATTTCACAGATAGTCTCAACAACTTAATTCCGACTCATCCACTTGACAAGTTTTTGCTGGGGGTGATTTTAATTTCGGTAATGACGTCGAGTGGTGTAATGGGAACATAGTTGCCAATGGTGAGTTAATCCCGCAAAATATTTCTTCTCAGCATGTGATACAATACAAACATTCAACATGTCACAGTATGGTGAGCGGAACATTAACTGTAGATTGCTTGATCTTGTATTCTGTAATGATACTGTGACTGTAAGAGATGTACGGACCCACTTGCTCTGCCTATTGATTTAGATCACAAGCCTTTAATTATGGAGACAAAATTTATTGAAATTCAAAAACTTGTCGACAAACCTAAACAACATTATATCTTCTCGAAGGGCAATTATGATGCTATTAAATCTGAACTTGATCTAATTAACTGGCCTCAGTTGTTACAGTCAAGAAGCTTGGAAGATGCCGTCACAATTTTTTATAGTAAACTATGAGCTTAGGGACAGACCTTCAAAATCGGTAAAACAGTCCTCGTATCCTCCTTGGTATACCCCAGCACTAATTAAAATTATTAGAGAAAAACAGTATTATCTTATCTGATTATCACTAATTTTCATTACTACGTACTCATACCAGAGTTTTTGAACTGGAAAAACTTGTTATGATAATTACTGTTATGCTTTCGACATTCCTATATTTTACTTTATGCGGATGACATGAAGATTCATAAAGTTGTGCGTGACATGTCTGATACATGTCAGTTGCAAGACGACCTGCATAGGTTTGAAACATATTGCATCCATAACAAACTCCAATTAAATGTCTCTAAATGCTTCCTCCTAACATGCTCACATTGTAATTCTTTGATAAATTTTTGTTACACCATGAACAATCAGCTCAATAGCAGGTTAAATAGCATAAGAGATTTAGGGGTAATCATAGACAGCAAGCTTCTGTTTGATCAACGTGTAAATAGCATAGTTGCAAAGGCATCCAAAGCTCTGGGATTTATACTAGGCACCACGGCCTGTTTCTAATCTCTTAAACCGGTTAAGATCTTGTATTGTTCTTTATGCGACTTATAAGTCCCGTATTGAGGGCGTCCAAAGAAACTTTCTACCGTTATCTGGATTATAGGGCTCAGCAATACTTAGTTGACTACGAGCACCGCTGCAAACGGTACCACTTCCTTCCTCTGGAGATGAGACGTTATATTGGGGATATGAGTCTACTTTTGGGTATTGCGAATGGCCATATTGACTGTCCTGAGCTCGTTGCTAATCTGTCATTACATACGAATCTGATGGGATTCCCTCAACAACCAATATTAAATGTACCTATTGTGATTACTAATTATATGCAGAATGTTTTATCAATAAGAAGTGCACTTAGTTTCAATAGGCTTCCTAGGAATCTTAATATCAACTTGTTCTGCACTAGTGTGGCGACCTTAAGACGGCTATTGGCTCAGTCTATTTTCAAGGATAGTTAACTTGACATATTATCTACTACTCTCTTTAACTAATTATATTAACTTGTATGTACTTTCTTTTTATCAACCTTTTCCTTGACTATATGTGGAGGCTTGGTATTAACAATTTTTTAATATTACATTCTTTATGTCTTTGGTTTGATAATCTGTAAGCCTTCTTTAAATTCCACCCAAATATTTCACCAGTTGCAGTCAGCGGTCTCTCCACTTTAAGAGCATCACAAAAATAAAATATTTTTTAACATGTTGACTGCCAGACAACAGACACAATGGAAAATCTATTGTTTAGGGTCACCGTGTGTCCGCAGTGGCAGTCAGTGACTTAATATTTTTTGGTAGATTTGTTAATTAATAATAACAGGCTATTAAATCATCATCATTTCAGCTGAAAGACGTCCACTGCTGGACATATGCTTTTCCCAAGCACCGCCGCATCACTTCGGCCAGTTCTGTGATTCCCGTACCCAGCGGATTCCTGCGGCCTTCACAAAGTCCACCCTGTGGACAGGCTTTTAATTATTTATTTTATCAATTATAATTATTTACATACCTTATCCCCTACATGAGTCTCATTATAACTCATACATTGTATCAATTCTGCAGTCTGATCTGACCAGCATATAAGATCCTTTCTGTGAAGGAAGTCCACAGCTGATCCTTGCTCGAGGTCCTCAACTATAGTGTTCACTTTACTGAGCTTCGATGTGTTCACCACACGTATATCTGATGCCGTGGAGTATAATAATATTGGGTTGCTAACTACTGCATAGAAACCTGAAACATTTGTAAAGGTAATTAAAATAGTCAAGATGTAGCTTAAGATTTAAATTAAATTAAATTTTTAATATCATGTCTGGTTTCTGAGGTTTAGAGTTGATTTATTTACAAGTGCAGTAAAATTGGTTTCATAAATCTTGATACAATGTGGTTCTGAACATTATATAGTTTGAATTAAAAGTTATTGAATGTTTATCAGAATGCAGGGAGTTTGTTATAAATTAATGTTAAATTACTTACTGTTGATTATCACAATAATCTTGATTGTATGTGTGAAAAACATGTCAATAATTAATAAAATAACAACACAACAAGAATCTAGCAGCGGTTATCATTAAATCCCAATCAATAGTTTAATTTTTGTTCTCAATAGTTGCAGGAATGTTATCATGTCAATTAAAAACAAACCTCCTAAGACAACCCACTGACCCAAAGTGACTTATTAACGAATAAACAACATAGGTAAGTACTTATTTGTAAATTATGATTATGATGTCTTGTAGAAACAAAGAAAATCTTTCGATAAATCACGAATATCTTTCAAGAATAAGTCAAGAAGTTCACGTCTTTGGTGATAAGTATGCAATGCAATTAGTACTCTTTCTATAGTCGATAACAAGCAATAACAACGATTATGGACAAACCTTTTAGCTGCAGGAACATTAACAAACAAAACACATTCATAATATTTTGAATTATTTTGTCCGCGTGAAGTATTCTTCGGCGTTTTGTCATAATGAAAACAAATGCATATCAATTGTCCAATCTTTCTTATGTTTATTTCACTTTGACACTAACTTGTTTAGCACGTAAATTAATTAAGGCACGGTTAAAAATCATCAGGCTGCATTTTCGTCTTAATTATAGACCAGGAAATAACTTCCTATCCTAAGAATTTTGGCTAAGGATAACAATTTCTCAGACAACGAGTTTGAGAGATCAACAAACGCAACAGTGTTGCCTCTTGCCTGCCAGTTTGCCATTGCCAGCTCAGAAAAGAAAGTCATTTTTCGGCCGATACATAATTATTTTTATAAACAAACTAAAAAATAAAAACAAGTAAGGAAAAATAGGGAAAAACAAAAATTCTTGTCTGAAATTATAGCCATGGTCGCATGTCTCCGTAATAACGTATTTATTTATCTTTGTTGACTTGGCAGTTATGCTTCCACTCACTGGGAACAGCACGTACCACGACTACTGTTTCAAAAACGTGAATATTTTCTTATGATTTTTTATAGACCTCACTTCACACATGTCCTAAAATTAATAAAAATTCATAATTGTACTAGTTTATCATTATTCTACGAGATGGCGTAGTTGTACAAAATTCACAGGGATCATTGAAATCATGATAAATAATTATGATCATATTTATCAGTTTCGAGCAGGTATTCAGGTCGGGATTGTCTAAAACTAGAAAAATCCAATGCACCTCATTTATTGAAATTGGCCCTGTAAACCCCCGTTCGCACGGGCGTAATAAAATCGCGGCGGGATTTTATAGCGCACTGGATTTTCAACTCTCGTTGTGGAGCCGAGCGTTGAGAATCCAACTTAACAATAACAGAGTACATTCTAGCGCGTCGAAAAAACACACTGTTGGATTTTGCACTCTCGGCGTTAAGCAGAGCGTTGAAAATCCAGTGCGCTATATCCCGCCGCGATTTTATTACGCCCGTGCGTACGGGGGTTAAGCGTGGTTACAAACTCTAAGGCCTCTGCTTCGAATTTCGCGGGCAGCGGGGCGGCGGCGGCGGAGCCGCGTCTCGCATTGTCCCGCCCCGCTTCCGCGCCGCTGTTTTCGAGGTCCGGTCCATTATGTTTTTATGCATAAAATCCTGCCGCTCCCGCGCCGCCGCCGCTGCCGCCCCGCTGCCCGCGAAATTCGAGGCAGAGGCCTTAGGCCTCGTTTACGGAACGCGGGGCGTCAGGCAGCGCGGTGCGCGGGGCAGGTTGCGGGGCGTCAAGCGTTTTCTCCGTTTATGGCACGCACGCGGCGGGCGGCGCAAGCGGTGTCGCACGCGGCGCCGCACGCGGTGTCATATAAAGAAGTTAAAACGACGAAACCCGAAGCGTCTCCCGCTGCGTCACCCACCGCGCGGAGGCGTCGCCCGTCGCTTGTCCCGCCACATGCGTCCTACAATTCAAACAAACGCGTGTAAAATCGCGTCACCGTAAACGCTCTCATAGAACGCCCTATGTTTGAGTTTAGTGCGGGCCGCGTCGCTCAACGCGCCGCGCAACGCGTGCCCGTAAACGAGGCATAGGTGAACGTGACATTTATGCATTATTAGCTATGTGCCTAACAAATTTAGTCATCAGGAGATTCGGCTTGTTCTGGTGGCTGGAATTCGTGAAGTCTCCGGGCGAGACGGTTGTGAGTCACAACCGTCTCGCCCGGAGACTTGACTTGACGAGAGACGAGACGAACCACGTAGGTATACAAGCTGTTCTTAAGAGTCGTCATAACTTGTGCCGACTCAAGAACAGCTTGTATACGTGGCTCAGAAGTGAGATGGGTCTATAGTTCTTCAGCAAGATTTTGTCACTTTTTAGGGTTCCGTACCTCAAAGGGAAAAAACGGAACCCTTATAGGATCACTCGTGTGTCTGTCTGTCTGTCTGTCACAGCCAATTTGCTCCGAATCTAATGGACTGATTAAGTTGAAATTTGATACACATATGAATTTCTGTGACCCAAACACGAACGGGTAAATAAATGAATTTTGATTAAGGACAGGTCACTTTTAGGGGCAAATAAGAAAATTAAAAAAAAAAGTTTTGCAAATTATACCGTGTGATTTATGAAATAAAAGGGCTTAGTACGAGGGACTCAAATATATGTTTTTTATAATTTTAAAATAAATTGTTTGAAAGTTATATAAGAAAATAGAAAAAACATTGACCATTCCTCCCCCCCCCCCTCTTCCTTGTAAATTTTGAAAAAAGTAGATTACTTACCTACCTACATGTGTACATGGGACTTCAATATAGGTAACTAGCGAAATATGGGCGGTACAGCGGGTTGAGGCTGAGTGATGTCCTGTCGGGATGTTTTATAAAAAACTGCTTGCGCCGTGCAGGATTTGTGTGACGTCAGGTTCGTATGTAGCGTTGTAGATTTTAAATTTCCACATTCCAAACTCCTGTTATTATTAAACGGGGAAAACAGACGCTACTGTTATTTTAGTGCTTACTGTAGCTAATTAGCACACTTGCATTTGTATGGTGTTTTACTTGAGTACCAACCTGCCTTCCTACCTAAGGTGTTTCACAAGGAGCTCTATCACAGGTATCTACATGGGATGCCAGCTAAGCAACCTTCCAAAATACCTCTCCGAAACAATAACGCTTACTGCACAAAACCTACTAAGCGCTCAATTATCTGCACAACACGCGATGTTCGTATAGAACAGTCCAGTAAAGTACTAAATAGTGGTTGTTTCGATTTGGCTCGCTGCAAAATTGACTCGATCCTCGATCGCCAACAATAACAACTAAGCACCGTACTATACAGCCGCAGCGCGATTGGCCGCTGTTAAACTTGTTCCAACATTGCCAATGAATAGTCCAGCTTATGATTTGGATTTTAGAGATTGCAAATAATTTGTATAGATTAATGATCCAAACTAATCCCTGGTTTCTGAAAGCGTTTTCCGTTTTAGATTATAGACAAGTTTTATCAAATAAAAGTTAATATTTGTTTTTGATGTGAAATATCTGTAGGCCTCTGCGCGCCTTGGGGGTAATTTTAACTCGTATGGCGCGACGGCAACCGCATGGTCATGCCACCATTCCGCCATGTTTCACATCTGCCGGGCGTTCCGTAGCGGCCACATTTTTTTGTTATTTTGGTCAACCAATCAAATTACATAGATAATAATCATGAAGTTTGAAGTTTCACAACAGATTTGGGTCAGTATGACTGTGGCATGCCTCGATCACAGATGACTAGGCTTTCAAAAAGCAAGGGGGGAAAATCGGTATCTTCTACAATAATAAAAGCTTATGTAAAATAATGGTAGAACCTTCTGTATTATTAGGTCGGTCGGTAGAAATGACTAAAAATTAGAAACCCTTTTAATGCAAGTCCTGACAGTAGTGGTGAGGTGTCAAACACGCAAGCACGTAAATTTGGCCCGACAATATCCGACAGTAGCCGTCAAATGCTGACAGCCGTGTCACACTTCGTGCAAAATACTGTCGGCCGTGGTGCCGCCACAGGCAAAGTGACTGCGTTACTGTGGGCTGGACTGAATGTGATTTCTTTGTCAAAGGACCTCTAAACTGAACATTACCTACACTGTTTGGTAAAGTACTCGTAGCTACGGGTATAGTTACGACTAATTTTATTGATTTAATTAAGCAAGAAAGGCATGATACAAATATTATGTTTAGACTTGAGTCAATTGTAATAGCTAAGAGCTAAAACACTTCCTGCAACGTTTGTTTTCTTACTTTTCTTTTGTAAACGGGAAGGGAGCGGCCATTAGGACATTTGTTTTATTATCGAGCATGAGGCGTGGATTAATTTGTGTAACCAAATTGAGGAAGCTTATTGATTCCGCTGCAATTATTCACCTGTGTCTTCGCACACACTTGTGAAAGAACTGTGCACTATAAAATCCCCCGCGTCGAGGGCAGTCTCCGCTCAATCCGATCCAGCCTTGTTGTCCTCCAAAAGCGGCGCCCTAAGCCGAGGTCCGTACCTACCCCTCAGAGGGTGCCCCTAGCGAGTGGTCGCTTAGTTTTATGCCCTGTCTGGAGGACTTAATTTATTGAGGCAGCCGACAACCTCCTAGGTTGACTTGCGAGATGCCATTTCCCAACAAACAAAAATGCAGTCTCCGCTGAGAAAAAAGGAGAAAGAAAGTCCAGCTTACCGTGTTTCGGCCACGGCCGGTCGTGGCCGAAATACGGTCAGCTGGACTTTAGGTATTAAAAAAGCTGTTCACTGTGGTGGGTATAGAGCGCCAGCTTTCAGCTGATCTTGAAGAGTGAAAACAAGGGAGGCCACGCACGACTCCCAAAAGTTGAAAGGTGTGTGGCAACCCTAACCTGTGCCCCTATATTTTTAGGATTCCGTAGCCAAATGGCAAAAACGGAACCCTTGTAACAGAGGTATGAAAAAATAATTCAATGCATTGAATTCTTTTTTCATACCTCTATACCGCTTGTGAGACCCACTTTAGAGAATATAATGTTTTATGTTTATTAGTGACTGCAATTTAATAGTTTTTGAGAGAAACAGAGAGTTTTTTATACACACACCAAACCTCACACACAAAATACAACACACTCACACATACACACAAAACACAACAAACACACACACACACTTACACACCACTCAAGAGCATGCATGCACTAAATTCCCTTCGTTTTATGATATATTGTAATTTTGTTGCATAAATTGTTAATGTTCCAAAATCGGGTGAAGACACTGACTCCCGTAACACAGGTACAATACAACCTGGCTCAGGAGTTAGGGCTTCAATTGAAAATGTTACTCCATTTTTTATGTCAATAAAATCTTTTTATTAATTTTTTATTATTTAGTTTTTGTTCTTTTATAGGATAATATTTATGGTTACAAAAACCACAAAAAATAACTTTATTTTTCAGTTTTTCGAGACATTAGATTTTTACTGTGAAAATAACATACAGACTTATTTTTGCGGATAGTGGAAGCAATACTGTTCATGTGTAAATATGGATGCCAAGAACCCTTCACTATGCGTGGCCCACACACACTTGACCGGTTTTAATTTAAAACGTACTTCCGACTTGTGTATATCTACGAGTAATTATGTAGAGTTTGTCGACTTCGTTTGTTAAACACGGATTTCATTGTTGGCCGCGGCACATTCATTGGGCGTTTGAATTTTATGTTGTGTGCGAAATTAAGATTAGTTTCCTGAAGAAATTAGAGGAGAATTGCTTTTTCGTTTGTACAAGCAGTTCTCCACATTGTATTTTTATTGAATTATGTTGAAAAAAAAAAAAATAGGGGACATTCTTCTTCGTTATGGTTATAGAGAATTGAAGTATTTTCACGTTGCCTCTGAAGTTAATAGAGACTAAAGTTCTCTGTAACCTTTAAATAAATATTAGGTTGGGGAAAAAGTCTTTTCGCATTATAGTATGTATGAACTTAAAATAAAATCTCTTTGGTTATACTATTTGTATCTGGCTGGTTTTGGTATCATTGAAAGTTTAAATTTTAAAGAACATAATTCCAAATTCAAATTAGGAAAATATGTGATTTTCATTTGTTTTTCGTAATGTCAAGATGAGTGAATCTAATGAAGAAATTCGATACATTTTAAAATTTTACTACAAAAAAGGTAAAAATGCAACGCAAGCCGCGAAAAAAATTTGCGATATTTATGGACCCAGTGCAATGTCTGCGAGAGTAGCACAAATTTGGTTTAAGCGTTTTCAACCCGGAAATTTTGATGTCAAAGATGCACGTCGCTCTGGTCGCCCTATTACGGATAAAATGGATGCCATTTTTGAAAAAGTGGAGCAAGATCGGCATATCAGTAGTTACGACGTAGCTGAAGAACTGGGAATTGAAAACAAAACAGTTTTGGCGCATTTGAAAAAAACTGGGTACACAAAAAAGCTCGATATTTGGGTACCTCACGAGCTCACTGAAAGAAACCTAATGAATCGTGTACTCATTTGTGATTCTTTATTACGACGTAATGAAACCGAACCATTTTTGAAGAAGCTGATATCTGGTGATGAAAAGTGGATCACGTACGACATGAACGTGCGAAAAAGGTCGTGGTCAAAAGCCGGTCAGGCTTCACAGACTGTGGCGAAACCCGGGTTAACTCGCAACAAGGTGATTCTGTGTGTGTGGTGGGATTGGAAGGGCATTATTCATTATGAGCTGTTACCACCAGGCAGGACCATCAATTCTGAACTCTACTGCGAACAACTGATGAGAATAAAGCAAGAAGTTGAGAGAAAGCGGCCGGAATCAATCAACAGAAGGGGTGTGGTTTTTCATCATGATAATGCTAGACCTCACACATCTTTAGCCACTCAGCAAAAATTAAGAGAGTTTGGCTGGGAGGTGTTAATGCATCCGCCGTATAGTCCTGACCTTGCACCTTCAGATTTCCACCTGTTTCGGTCTCTTCAGAATTCTTTAGGCAGTGTCAGGTTAACATCACGAGAGGACTGCCAAAACCACTTGTCGCGGTATTTTGATCAGAAGTCCCGTTTCTATAGCAATGGGATCATGTCCCTACCTACAAGATGGCAAAAAGTTATCCAACAAAATGGTACCTACATACTTCAGATAAATGTAAATAATGCATATAAAAAAATGTTTTGAATTTTCTTAAAAAATGCGAAGAAACTTTTTCCCCAACCTATTATGACAGAATAATCAAATTTAATTTTAATACTTATTCTCTATTATAAACCAAGAATACAAAGCTTGGGCTACCTTTATATTAAAAGACATTAAACTTATACTGCAGTACTTCACCGAATTAATTAATTAAGCAATAATAATACAGGGTGAGGTTTAAGGATGGGGATCGCAATGGCAGCTAACTGAAAATTCTCAAACCTTCAACGGCTATAGTTTTTCCAAGCTTATTAAAACTACATTTGAAGATTTAAGAATTAAGATATTTTAGGTGTTTCAGGTAATGTTTCCTAATTACAAAAAATACAGAAGGGTATCTACTTATGTTAGGCAATTAGGTATACCTATATTAAATGATAAATGATTTTACTTCTGTAATTAGGTTTGTACAAACACTTTTACACGTCAATCATATTTTTTAAAAACTAGATGAGGATGGTTTCCTATCTGACTACTCTGAGAAGAAAGGCCGAAACAAACTCAGAGGTCGCAGTCTCTTTTAAAGTCCAGACATAATCTTGATCAGATCATGTGTAGACCATGTAGATTGGTGTCTGAAATCGTCTTTTGTGGAAAGAACCACACAGATTGAATGGACCTGTCCAGTCAGAGCACGCATTTGTCGGTAATCGTGCAGCTCAGGAGCTCAACGATTCGACAAACAATACCATGGAAAGGATATTTGGGCAATGCCAAATTTCGCCAGTTATGTCTGCCCATGTAATAGGGGGCGAGCTTTTTACCATCAACCGGGCACAGAGGGTGTTCTATAGGTACACCTCTGCCCCCCTAGCGGGCGTACAGGCGATATATAATGTTGTTATGTTTACAGAAGGGTAGGTACCTATGTACAGAGGCCAGCACATCAAGCTGCCCCAATCTGTCAAATTTCTTTGATGGATTTTCAACTTTACAACAATGGAATAAGGTTCATATTCAATTGGGAAAATTTGACAGATTGGGGTAGCTTGTTGTGCTTGCCTCTGTACCTAAAGAATGTAAAGAGCTGTTTTAATTTTGGAAAAATTTAGATGGATTTTTGACAACGAATCCTTCCACCACATACGGGTCACCCTGTATATTAAAAGGTTCATGAAGTGCGTAATGGCCGCTGACAAAATTAATAATCTCAAAGAGAGTGTGCGTTTCAAATGATATCATTATGCGCTATTATTCGGATGATGAAATTAATCACGTACCGACATAAAATTTACATATTTTCTGCTGTATCGTGCTAGGCTGTTCTAACGAATTGAACGAGGTGGAGGTACTCTGTTTAGAGGTGCTTTGTTAAGTAATAATGTTGCCAGTTAAAAAAATATTTTGTGGGTTTTATTAGATAGGTGCTAAAGTTTAGCATTTAAATACTTTTTAGTACCTGGGCGACCGAGCTCTATTCGGGTGAAAATAGATAAAACGAACTTTCCCAGACACGAGACCTAACTAGATCGACTTTTTCGCGCCCGTAAACCCCTATATTGCAACTTTCATCGAAATCTTTAGAGTCGTTTTCAAGAACGTGATTACAAATATGTATGTACGTACTTATATGTTATTGGCTAAACCCGATTTCAGGCCTAACTAGTTTGTCCTAAGCCAAACCGGTCCTACGCTTGTCAGGATATTATACTAGTTTAGCCCAGGACTACTAAATATTTTAGGCTTAACTACACACATCAAAAGTGTCTAGGGATCAAGCATTTTTATGCGGATTTCTTGAGATTGAGATGTGGCTTTGTAATAAATTTATGATTTTATAAATTTATATGGATCCTTTTTGGTGCATTTCATAATTTGAATCAGGAACTGTGAATCAAATTCGAGTAAAAGATGAAAATCAGCTGTCAATATTTTCCCTATAAAAACATACAACGCATTGAAGACATTATTAGTGCTACTGTTTCCCTACTACTGATTAAAACCAACGTTATTATGGAGCGGCGACGTCATTTAAGCAGGGAAGAAATGCTCAGAGCCGTGGGAATGATAGAAGCTGGTTCCCGGCAACGTACTGTGGCTTTAGCTCTGAATACAAGTCAGAGTGTTATCAGTCGACTTTGGACACGTTACCGAAGCACTGGTACCGTGGCTGAGCGCCATGGAGGACGGTATCGCTGCACCACACGGAGACAAGACCGATACATTCAAATCTTAACTCGAAGAGCTCCAACTATAACCGCCATGATGTTAGCCGTGAGGCTTCATCACTCTTCAGGGAACTTAATTAGCGACCAAACAGTCAGAAACCGCTTGCATGAAGTGAACCTTCATTCCCGAAGACCGCTACGGGTACCACCTATAGCAATGCACAATCGTAGGATTCGATATCAATGGGCTCTTGAACACAGAAATTGGGCAGAAGAACAATGGCGTTTCGTGTGCTTTTCTGATGAGTCTCGTTTTGGTATGAGACCGGATACAAGACGTATATGACACTGGAGAACCCCTGGACGCCAACAGCGATTAAAATCCTGCCAGGAAGTCCATCCTTATAGTGGTGGAACCATCATGGTATGGGCGGGTATTTGGATCGGCGGAAGAACTGAGTTGATTTGGATCAGAGGCAACCTCAACGCTCAAATTTATGCTGAGACGATTGTATCAGACGTCATCGTTCCTCTACAAGTGCAAATCGGTCCCTTATTTCAGTTAATGCATGATAATGCACGACCGCACACCGCAAGAGTTGTAAGACAGACTCTCGCCGCAGCTAACATCAATGTCCTGCCCTGGCCTGCTCAGTCGCCAGACTTGAACCCGATTGAGCATGCATGGGATATGCTACAGAGAAGAGCTCTGCCGAATATGGAGGGTATCCAGTCGCAAGAAGACCTTTTTTTGTTGTTGCAACGAACATGGGCGGCCATTCCACAGCGTGATTTGGATGAACTCATTTTGAGTATGCCAAACCGATGTTCTTGTGTTGTTAGTGTTCGCGGTAGAAACACGGATTATTAATTGTTTAAGTTACCCAATAAAATTTTAAAGAAAACTGTTATTTCAGTCTTTTTTTCGAACTTTAATGTTAGTGGTTCAAATGTCAAAAATCCCTTTATTAGGAAAATGGCAAATTTCTTTATTAATGCAAAGGTGACTTGGTTTATCGTTACTGTGACAAACGAAAACACTTTATTTGATGAATCCTTAAAGAAAATTTTAATTAATATCAATCAGGAGAAAAGTTATTGCAAAAATATATGTTGATCCCTAGACACTTTTGATGTGTGTAGTTTGGCCTAGGCTGAACTGATAGTCAGAGGATACGACACGGGGCATTATGAAACAAAGGATTTATCAACACGTTGAGAGTAGTATCTTCTCCGGCACTACGGGAAGTACAGCCTCTTTGTCCTTGCGTAATAAGGCGCAAGCACCTATGCTCACTTCCGCAGCCTCGGCTTACTGCCTTCGTCTTCAGCGACCAGCCTCGGCCACTACGGGTAGCTTGGTGCGTGCGGGCGGAGGCTGCTCTCCATACGCGCCTCCGGCGTTAGAAAACACACTCTCGGGGTAAGGCAAACAAGTACCACGTTAGCTAACTCGGTTCTGTGACAGTTGTTAGGGTTCCGTACCTCAAAGGCTAATTAAGCTAGTTGGCTGCGACATAATCGTTTATTTTGTCACAAGCAACGATTCAATCAGTTTAGCCTAGGTCAAACTAACTAGGTTAGGCCGAAAGTATTCAGTCCAAACTAGATTCTCCAGGGCAAAACTAGTTTAACCTGACACGCTTAGGATAAACCAGTTTGGCCTGGGACAAACTAGTTTAGCCTGAAATCGGGTTTGCTCGGTAACATATACCTACAAATATTGCTTATTTAATAGTCACATCACACTAATATTATAAAGGCGAAAGTTTGTGAGTGTGTGTGTGTGTGTGTGTGTGTGTGTATGTTTGTTACTTCTTCACGCTCAAACGGCTAGACCGATTTGGATGAAATTCGGTATGTAGACAGCTTATACCCTGGATTAACACATAGGCCACTTTTTATCCCGAAAAAATGTAGTGCTCCCGTGGGATGAGCAAGGAATTCAAATATATTTGCTACTCTTTAAAACTCAAACGGCTCCACCGATTTTGATGAGATTTGGTGTGTTAGTTGCTGACACTGGATAAACACATAGGCTACTTTTTATATCGAAAAAATAGAGAAAGAAAGAAAAAGTATTTATTGTGACTATCACAGGAAGAACAAAAACTAAACTGAAATCACAATAATAAAGGTTTCAAAACAACAAAACAAAAATAAATAATCACATTATCACACTAATATTATAAAGGCGAAAGTTTGCGAGTGTGTGTGTGTGTGTTTGTTTGTTACTTCTTCACGCTCAAACGGCTGGACCGATTTGGATGAAATTCGGTATGTAGACAGCTTATACCCTGGATTAACACATTAAGCCAATTTTTATCCTGAAAAAATGTAGTGTTCCCGTGGGATGAGCAATTTTTTTGTGAATAATTTTCTCACCGATTAAATAATACACGTTTTGGTGTATCTCATAAACCGCGGGTAACACCGCGGGGCGCAGCTAGTTTAGTATAATTTTAATGTAGCAGCAGGCCGGAGTTTGTATTTGTGCCCGGTTGATGGCAATAGGCTCGCCCCCTATTACATGGGACTGAAACATAAGTGGCAAAATGTGGGTGTAGATAAGTATAGTACACCTCTGCCTAACCCTTCGGGGGGATTACAGGCGTGATGTTATTACGTGGCGTGAATATGGCTCATGAGTCTGGACTATGACGCAACTGAACATCTACTTACCATCCCAAAATAGTCACCGCATTCGTCTATTATCTTTACCACAAGCACATACTACTATGGCATTCAGCAAACAGGCTACACGCACCAACTCTACTTCATTCACACTCACACACTCATCCCCACACACTCACACTACCACATACTCCACTCAAACACTCCTTCCTATAGATAAAATATAAATTATTGTCTAGTTTTAATTTACGAGGAACCATACTTTGTACTTGGGGTGGAGACCTGGTGGCCTGAAATACAGGCTTCGGCTTAGCTTAAGCACCAATCTCCCACAATACTTTTCTTTAAGCCCATGACTGGACAATGTTGTTTTTTTGTTATTATTTTGTAAGGATATTGTGGTGAGAAAAATAAATAAATATTATTATTATTTAAATTGTCTTTGACATATCTCGGGACCTTTGGAAGGCGTACGAGGAGCCGAAGCCAACTCGCAGAGGCCCCTTATACAATTTTATATTATTGTTAATTAGAATGTTAAACGCTTAGACGATCTCCATCTACCTATATTCTGTCCACTGGTTACATTTGCAATCTATCAAAAGGTAGTTACACAAAATATATAGGTACAAAACTATAGGAAAGTTAGGTACATCGCAGATACACTATAATATGTACCAGCTAAGTAATAGTTGGCGCTCGTTTGCGCCACCATTGTCAAAGTAATGGCGGGCACCGCTATTTGGCGACTGGATACGGGGTCACATTACACCGAATGGTTAATTAAAATATCTACTGTTATTAGTGCGTGTATCCGAACTGTGAAATCATTTCAGTGGAATGGAGCAATGCGGAGCGTAAACGGCGTGGCTGTACAACCTACTCATTATGTTAAAGTAAGTACCTAATACATTTTACAGAGTGATTTCAACTTTATAATGGGAGCATCTGTAGACTGTACAGTTAATTTGTGTAAATGCTAGATCTAAATTTCCTAAAATTCAACCACCGAATTGTAGGTATCATCCGATTTCTGAAAACCAATCTCATTGGAATCAGCGTTAGTCTCACTAAAGTGACCACTCGTTAGAAAGAGACAAAGCGAATTTGCGGCCAATACCAGAGGGACAATTGCGTAACACGGAATCGCTTTCATTTTGACGTTTCAACAACATTCATTGCGTAATTACGTTGTTGAGTAGACAAATTTTGCCAACATTATGAAATAATAGATTAGCAATTTGCTTCAAAATGATTCAGATTCCGATTGACAGTGTGTTGCAATTAGGGTGCTGTAGTACTAATAAAGAGACACTATTTACTGGCCGCAAATTCGCTTTGTCTCTTTCTGTATTATATTTACTGCATAACTGAATACGGAACTCTCAGTCCATTCTCTATTGTCTATGGATTAACTGACAATTACTTGACATATTGTCTGACAGTTTGCTTTGATCAAGGGATTACTTTTTGTACGGAGAAAGTTCTCAATTCATCAGGAACTTTTGCTTTTTTTTAGGGTTTCGTACTCATAGGGTACCAACGCGCAACGGGACCCTATTACTAAGTCTCCGCTGTCATCCGTTCGTCTGTCACGGGCTCTATCTTTTTAACCGTAATTGGTAGAAACGTGAATGGCCGCCATATCAACAAAAATATAATAAAAATAAAATAAAGTTAAAAATTGAAGGGGGTTATTTACCCCCTTTTCCTCTTTTTTTTTTTTTTTTTTTTTTTTTTTTTTTTTAAACATTATTTATGTTTAAAATTTGTAGTATTCAATATTGTACTATGGTACGGAACCCTTCGTGTGCGAGTCCAACTCGCACTTGGCCGCTTTTTTGGCATTTTAACCACTCACGATAATCCTTTCACTACTTACTTACATTAAAATTAAACGAGCATCAGGTACTCCAGTGTTCTGTTTTATCACGTAGAAACTTAATAACATTACGCCTAAGAACTAAAGTGGGGATAATAGATGTCTCTTGAGACGATAAAACACTTAGTGTAAGTGTTACTTCGACATGGAACTTGAATTTAGTGAGCGGATAGCGGTAATGAAATCCAAACGCATGATTTTAAGGTAGTTGTTAGAATCGTAAGTTACATATAATTTATTTTATGTTTTGTTTACAAGTAGAATTACATATCATACATATACATACATACATAGTATTATGTACAGTTTTGAAAATAATATAAACTAGTAAAGCTCTTTATGAAGGAACTACTTATACCATTATTCATATTTCTGCCAACAAGTAATTAAAGGCATATAATTATGAGATATTTCATATTTCGATCGGCCTAGCCTTTTCCCAACTATGTTGGGGTCGGCTTCCAGTCGAACCGGATGCAGCTGAATACCAGTATTTTACATGGAGCGACTGCCTACCTGACCTCCACAACCCAGTAACTGGGTAATACGATACCCCCTGGTAAGACTGGTTGTCAGACTTTCGGGCTTCTGACGACCCGTAACGACTGTTAAAGATCCACGAATGACAGCCGGGACCAACGACTTATCGTGCTTTTCGAGGCACGGAGGAGTCTCGGTATGTAAAGATGGTCACCCATCCACTGACCAACCCCGGCAAGCGTAGCTTAACCTGGTGGATCGACCCGTGCGAGATATTTCATATTTGTCACAGGAAAAAAAAAACATTTTGAAAGAGTATAGTTGAATTGAAGCACGGCGACGCATCGCAATAAGTAGCAATTTGGCAGTTGTAATTATGTATATTTTGTCTTATATTTTTTTTTTTGTCTAAAGCTAGTATGAAATTTTAATTTCTTAAGAACTAACGTTCATTCGGGTATAAATTTTACGTAATAATAATAATGTAGTAAGCAGAAATTTACAGTTAATTCTGAGCGTTTTTAGTAGTTTTGTGGTTTTGAACGGGATTTTTTACTATAGCTAATACATACCTACATATTTCAAAATTCTGAGGCCGATATGAACTAAACCGTTCATTTGCTTATGTACAGTAGTCAATGCATGAGCTCAAAAAAATGCAGTTGCATATTTTATGAAAAACTTCCTTCGGAATTTTGTCTTCATTACATAGTATAAAATGAAGTCGCTTTCGCTGTCTTTTTAAACTACTCAACGGATTTTAATGCAATTTTCAGCAATAGATAGAGAGATTCAAGAGGAAGGTTCTTAAGAAGAGAAAAATTGGAAAAGTTGCCGGGAAAATTTGAAAATTTCGGAAAACTGAAAGTACATTTTTCAGGGGAATTTTGTATGAATTATTGAAATTTCGACAGGACAACGTCTCTCGGGTCAGCTAGTTATTTAAATAGATAAGAAAAAATTGCAAAAAGCGACTTACTAAGCGAAGCGAAGCGGAGTACTAATAAGTAGGTATTCTCCACCTTTCAATAAGTCAAAGTTGTCGAAGTCTTTCAGTTTCTCAGAATAGGAAAGCCAAAGTTGGCCAATTTGCGCAAAAATCACGGTCTTGTAATGTCTTGTCTGTCTTGTAATTATAATGTAAATTTTGCCAGTTTTAAATTATCCTTCTTTACCGTTTGTATTTCCTGTGCGTGTCCCAAATAAAATATTTTTCTTTCTTTCTTTCCTATCCCGGAACCTGAAAGAGTTATAACCAAACACTTTTCTTCTTTGTATGTAGGTACTGTAGGTAGAGGTACTGCAATTATCACTATAAACAATATTTTCCAGTTTCAAAGCCTCCTTTTTAATTCCCGTGTAGAAAATTAATGATTGCTTTACAGCGGCACAGCGCTTTAATGCCGATGTGCTCTAAGGCCTCTGCCTCGAATTTCGCGGGCAGCGGGGCGGCAGCGGCGGCGGCGCGGGAGCGGCAGGATTTTATGCATAAAAACAAATGGACCGGACCTCGAAAACAGCGGCGCGGAAGCGGGGCGGGACAATGCGAGACGCGCCGCCGCCGCCGCCGCCCCGCTGCCCGCGAAATTCGTGGCAGAGGCCTAAGTGGACTGGACAGGTAACTCTGCTACACTGGCTACAGTTTTACGCCCAGTAGGCGCCAACATAATATAGCCTCGCAGAGACTGTGGTATGAGTCCTCACTGCGGAATACTGAAATAGTAGGCTGTTTTTAGAGTGACTTTAGTTTGTTTTGTCCTTGGGCCTGAGTAGACAGTGAAATTCCAGCTTTGAATTTATTTCTAAAAGTTGTGACGTAGAAGCTTTGTGATTTCGCTACGATTTTATTTTAAGTATCCTTAGTATGTATCTATATGAGGAGCTCGTGGCTAAGTAATAACAGCCGCACGGGTCGATCCATCAGGTTAAGATACGCTTGCCGGGGTTGGTCAGTGGATGGGTGACCATCTTTACATACCGAGACTCCTCCGTGCCTCGGAAAGCATGTTAAGCCGTTGGTCCCGGCTGTAATTCGTGGATCTTTGACAGTCGTTACGGGTCGTCAGAAGCCCGAAAGTCTGACAACCAGTCTTACCAAGGGGTATCGTATTACCCAGTTACTGGGTTGTGGAGGTCAGATAGGCAGTCGCTCCATGTAAAATACTGGTATTCAGCTGCATCCGGTTTGACTGGAAGCCGACCCAAACATTTGTGTATGTATCTATGTATACATGTAAAGGGGGAAGAGCTCATGGGACACAAAAAATTCGTCGGCATCATGCTCTAAAGACTTCCAGTATTGCCACGTTGAATGGCAATGCTGAAAAGTTACTGATTATTTATTTAGGTATTTGCTGTTGGTTATTAATAAAGTCGTGTGAATAAACATAATCAACAATTTCTGTCAATGTAACACCAATTGGTCAGGCTTTTAATTTTGTTTCTGTCAAATCCTGTATCGTGTTGGCAAATCAAATTAAATTCGCTGATGATAATGACTGGCTTCTAAACGGCAAAATGTAATAACGTTACCTTTTGTTTCCAACTATATGACTTACTCGTCGCTAGCCGGAGATTTCCGTCTTCTATTATAACTGAGTTAATAAACAACACGACAATGCTAACGAGATCAAAGTATTTACACAGGACGCTTAAATTAGAGCTAATCTTATTACCGAGTTAATATAAATTAAATTACACGATGTTTGAATGTGAAACAATGTTGCAAGCGGCAGCTGGAGTGAAACAACGGAGTTCGGGTTAAACCTCCTATAGTTTGTAAAGGGTTAAATTTTAAAATACAATTGCTCAGTTCAAAACTAGTTAATAGTTGTCGAAGTAGCACCAAAAGACGGTTTGTTGGGAATAGATTCGTACTGTGTTGTTTCCGGACCATGTAAATTGTCAGAAAATTTGCAAGTAAAGTTATAATTCCTGAAGTAAGTACCAATAAAATTGAAAATTCTGTCGCTCTATTAAGGCGAAAATAACCGCCATTAATTATTTTAAACTGAAGATCACGTCTATATAATATATGTTAAATTAGAGCATTTTATTAATAATTTAATATCTGAATATTTTACATTATTATTACTTAATGTAATTAATTTGTAAAGTTATGTCTAACTTGGATAAAAAAACTGAGATTTACGCAACAATTATCAAGCGTATTTTTAAAAAACCTTTACCATTTTAAGGATAATTTTATTATTTATCTTTTCGTATACGTGTTTTAATATAATACCTTTTGTTTTATGTATAACTAGCTGCGCCCCGCGGTTTCACCCGCGTAGACCGGAACTAAAAGTAGCCTATGTGTTAATCCAGGCTATAAGCTGTCTACACACCAAATTTCATCCAAATCGGTCCAGCCGTTTGAGCGTGAAGAAGTAACAAACATACACACACACGCACACACACACTCAAAAACTTTGGCCTTTATAATATTAGTGTGATAGTGTGATGTGATAAATTAATAAAGTGTCGTAATTTGGGACAGCGCTCCTTGATGGGCAAGTCCTATTATTGGGTGGACGTACGATGCGTTGCGTGCACTCAAGGCATATATCTACGTCATAGTGAAAACGACTAATTAGCTTCTTCGACCAGAGACAATACTATTACGTACTAGATTTTAAGCGGTCAGTTCCGCTATCGTTCGTCCGTCGGGCGGTTTTCATTCGATGATCATCCCCTTCTGAACGGTATTTGTGGAGTGGTTATCGCTTCGTTTATGGTCACACAAACTGTCATAGAAGATATTATCGCCAGTTTAAGTATCAATCGCGGTGTGAGCTTCCAGATTACGGTCTTAGAAATTGTTGGGATAGCGTTTGCTGGTTGTGTAGTTAATAATATGACTCTCTTAGCCTTTTTCTTACTTATTTTAAGGTACTCATTTAATAAACTATTAATTGCTACAATGTTTTGGCATTTCTTTTTTCAAAACGACACGTGAAAGAAAGTTTTTGAAAAATATTTACAGAAACTTAACGTACTTTTTAACACGCTTTTATTAGCTTCACCTGTATGTATGTTTGTATGTCACGGAATCTTTGAATTCGATTTTTACCCACTTTAAATGGTCAGATTAATTCGAAATTTTGCACACATAACAGGGCCCGATGACAATACAATAATTTAAAAGTTTTGTCCCATTATCCATATCAGGATGATCAGGATTAACGATTTATCTCAAAAAAATTGAAAAATAAATTATAGTTTAAAAAACTAAAAAACACGGTTTAATATCATTAAACTGAACTAAAAAGTAAAAAATAAATTTTCAATATAAGAACAAAGTGATTATCGAGAAAATTAATGTCATTGTAAAAAATGCGTGGGGTGCTTTCGAATTACAGAGTTAGTGTAAGAATGTCGTACAAAGCACCCCACGCTTTATATATATATATATATATATATTATATATATATAGTTTTTTTTAAACTATAATTTATTTTAAAAATAATCATTGTCTATTTGATAATAAGCTCAATCAACAGATACCTAGTATCTTATTACGCCATTTCGTTAAAGAGGGCAGTATTGTTGAATGTTATACCAACCTAATGGGCCTCATTCTACCTGTGTCTCTTAGAAATCTCCAGTTTCAATGTTCTGGATAGCAATGATTTGTCACTGTCTTCAACAATTGATACTATCATTACTCATACCACACTAGAGTAAGTTCAACGTGGTGCTTACACGAAGATATGTTATCCTGTCATAAACGTGTCCACTTCCAAAAAAAATGGGGACAATCCAAAAAGTTCAATCTCGTCCTGTGAGTCTTCCATCAAAATAATGTAAGCTGACTTTTATTACAACAAAAAGCCGGTAATGCCCGCAAAAAAATGATAGTCCGCGAGATACGTGGCATATGTGCGGCCACAATTCAGGAGAAATGACCCAGACATCGTGTACGAATACTAACAATATTTACAGCGGCTATTACTAGCCTTTTATGTGACACAAATGCTAGTCGCTGTAATCTGGGACGGTTTTTACGAGCATTTTAAATAATGTCTAGTGTCTCAGGTATAAATCACAGGCACAATAGTTGCAACATTTGCATTAAACGACGCTTTGTATCCGAAATTGCTGTCATTTTAATTTAATATTAAACGTGTCCCAGTTAATTTATTTTAACGCGGGCCGCACTCGCTGTAAAAATTGCTTTACCGAGACTTTGGTTACCAATAGGTGGAATAATTTGATCACGGTTTACAGGTTTCAGAGTTTCAGCTCAATATTTACTAGTATTTCAGTTTGCGGCTCGAGCGGATTTTGTTGTAGGCATTGATCATTATTATTTCAGTTTCATAATTATTGATTTTAACCTAGGCTGTAAATAATGTACTAATTTATGAACCCATAGGTTCATGTCAATGTGTAACTCCAGTAGTTGCGAACCCCATAGCTTCACAACTACTGTAAGCCCGCGGTCGCCATCGGATGATGTTTTTTTGACGTTTATGTATATATAAGCTTATCTATTATATAAATAATTTTTCCTTATGCACACATGGGGTGCAGTCGCCACTTGAGGGGTTCTATTCACTGGCAGCTGCAAGTGGTTGACTGTTCAACGACTGACGTGTTTAAGTTTTAATATAAACGTTAAAAAGGTTTATAAATATTTATTTACTGCAGCAATAGACATTTAATACTTATGTCTGTAAAATAATATCCGACAAAGACACATCCTCTTCCCAAAAAAATTAATACTTATATAATTACATTGCTCGCATAAAACTCACTTGGAAAACAACGAGCTTAGAGAATATTGGGCACAATGATAACATACATAGAAGCGAAGGGCTTCAATTAAGAGCACTACCTCTATTAGCCAGCAAGACGCGCTTTACTGGCAATAACCGGCTATAACCGGCTGTAACCGGCTGTAACCGGCCCCGGCCGCCCTCGACAAGCCTAATCCGGATAAATGAGACGCGAAAGATGACATCCAGTCGCTAATTGGAGGACGGAATTAAGTGTGCACCTTGAGAAAATGTTATTAATTTGGTTTTTTGACGTTAGTGTACGAAGATGGTTTTCAGCTTTGTGTTGTGTGGCAAAGGGGTCCAGCAGTACATATATTTCGGCTGATATATATGATGATGGAAGCACCAATTCCATCCTCGGCAACTCTCATCTAGCTGCCACCCTGCGAAGACCGTGGTTATATTCAGGAAGAAGGCGTCTTACCATAACTTCGCAGAATAATAAACTGGCTCTTAATAAACGTAGGCTAAGGGCGGATTTCACCAATCAAACTGAACGCGATCAGCACATCTAAACCGCGTTCAAGAGCTGTCAGTCTCATCATTGTTGTGGAATATTGACTCTGACAGCTCTTGAACGAGGCTAAAATGTGCTGATCGCACTCAGTTTCATTGGTGAAATTGGCACTTAGTCGATACTAAGAGCCTATTTCACGGTGTCCGAATTAATTAAAAAATGGAACAGAATTTGTTTGAAATTATCTGCCAAGTAAGTTAATAGGAATTTTAAGTGGTTAAGTGGTGAAACAGGCCCTGATAGACGAAACTTTGTTTATTGAATAAGACAAAATATGCTTAACCTCACTCGAATTTATTTATTTATTTAATTTGGGAAAACAAACAGTAGTATACTAATGATAAACAGTGTTGTCTTAAAATTAGAACTTTACAAAATATACTACCCACAACATTTTCCACAGATTACTACATTATATAATAAAAACAAGCTATTAGCAAACGTGAACTGTAGCAGGGCTACCTTAATGAAAAAGAAGTTCTAAAAGATGTAACAAACAAATAAATTCATGCGTGATATACAATACAGGTCCCTAGCCTATTAACCCGTCGCGCGCCAATTAGCAGACACAATTGAAATTCTATTGTTATCTGTACACATGGTGTACAATCGACATTTTAAGAGTTAATAATGATTGTGTGCCTATGGAGCCTACAGCCGCAATTATAAGTAGGTAGGTAATTAATTAGCCAACAATCCAATTCCTCCTCTTCCGTCCTCTTCTGCATTACATATGGAACTTCACTCACTGCACTTGCAGACTACTTGGATTGAACCTACTGAAAGGATTCGCATTGCGAGTAGATAAGTTGATTTCCTAGGTAAAACTGCGTTTGTTTAAAGTTGTGATGGATACTTGCCTCCTTCATCGAAAAGTGGTGTTGTTATGTGGTTGTTTGTATGTGTTGTTGTGTGTCGAGCTCTGTTCTCAATCACTCCCTCACTTGTGAGAATCGTGACTCCGTTTCAATTTATCAACGGTGTTTCTCCATCTGTTGCAGTCGGTGGGCTGGTGGAGTGCGGCGCTGACTGGTACCTCCAGATGCTCAGGTATTTGATCCGACCACCGTTTTGCCCTGTATCTTTCCTGTCACCGTTAGACATTCCATGTTGTTGGTACCTCTGCGGGTAATGTGACCGATGTACGAGTATCTCACCACACGTTGTAGGCAAGTGGCAGACAGTCTTGTGCTTTTTTCTAGCTTGATATTTCTAAGTTAGAATCTTAGGATCTAGAAATCTTAGAATATCCGATACTTCTTCTTGTTTCACCTTCCGTGACAACATTTTATATTTATCTTTTTTTAATTAATTTGAATTTTGAATTCTAGTTGTATTTTATAATTATTGTTTTCAAAAGTTTTTTTTAAAGTTAATTACGTTGTTGTTTTGGAGGTAAATGCTGTAAGTATATACCAATAGTAGGGATACATACCAGTATTATTTTTTTGTATGTACTGCTGTTGGTCGGTAGCTTTGATCGTCCAAGTCTCATAGAGAAAGATAGAGAAGACAAGTGTGTGGACCAGGTGTTTCTTTGTCCGATTGATTTGAAGCATGCAGCGCACGAATGGTACGTGTCAACCGGCTTACCGCGGCTTCTGGACATCTGCGAGATGTCAGAGGCGTCACTGAGAGACTGCTGTTATATCCATTTTGCCTTAACATTAACACACTAAAAAATAAAACCGGTCAAGAGCGAGTCGGACTCGCGCACCGAGGCCGAGGGTTCCATACCATCATTTGTATGTAATTTTTGTTGATGATTTCTGAAAAACTGAGCTACTTAGAGTCATCGTTTTATTTTTCATCTAATCTATAGGTATATAAACTTCTATCACACAGAATAATTTCAGATTTTTTCTCTATGCAAACTTCGGAGAGGAGAGGTACGGTATTTTTTTTTTACATTTTTCATCAAAAGTAAAAAATTACGCGACTTAAAATGCGCAAACAGCGCTCTTTCATATACATAATATGATACCCCACATGCCCTATTAGTAGCTCACTTCGAATTTTTAATTAGATAGAATTACAAATTAACAATTTCCGGATTTTTCCTTTACTTGTGCTATGAAATTTTGATTCTTGCCAAATTTCATGATTCTAGGACAACCGGAAGTACCATAAGGTTTTGATTTACTTGCGAGTATAAAAATATGTCGCATAAATGGCCGTATTTTTTTATTGCGATGATTTAGAAGCTTGATTTTTTCAGCAAGTGATTTGATACCTCCACGCATTCCTCAGAAAATGGGTCTTGACAGACAGATATACAGACAGACAGACGGACATCGAAGTGATCCTATAAGGGTTCCGTTTTTCCTTATGAGGTACGGAACCCTAAGAGTAATTAATTCAAGAGCTTGTTCATATCTGTTTCGCCACGGTCCATGACTGATACAAAGTTATGTAGGTACCTATACATCCGTACAAGATAATATCTTAGACCTGAACCAGTGACTTAAGTATATTTATGTTAGTATCTATCTACATACTTTAACTTTCTGCCGATTTAACTTGGAAACAGAACTGTGTGATAAAGCTTCCAAACTTGTACTTTTGCTGAAGTTTCAGTCATACACGCGTACCTATGACTTTTCACGGGTCATTAGTTTCAAATATCTTGTTTTCACTGAACATTGTTGAAGATATAATAATATGAAGCTATAGTCTCGGGAGGAGCTCGTGGCTAAGTAATAACAGCCGCACGGGTCAATCCATCAGGTGAAGCTATGCTTGCCGGGATTGGTCCGTGGATGGGTGACCAGTCTTTACATACCGAGACTCCTCCGTGCCTCGGAAAGTACGTTAAGCCGTTGTTCCCGGCTGTCATTCGTGGATCTTTAACAGTCATTACAGGTCGTCAGAAGCCCGAAAGTCTGACAACCAGTCTTACCAAGAGGTATCATATTACCCAGGAACTGGGTTGTGGAGGTCAGATAGGCAGTCGCTCCATGTAAAATACTGGTATTCAGCTGCATCCGGTTAGACTAGAAAACGACCCCAACATAGTTGGGAAAATGCTAGGCAGATTTTAGTCTCTTTGGTTAATAGCAAAACAAAATCAAGTACTCATAGCTAGGTAGTAATTGAAACGTTAAAAAAAAAATAACATGCACGTCTTTAAACATCGTTCTCACCTATAATTTCAACGCGAATGATGTAACCAATATTTAGATTTAAAAGAGTGTGTTTGGAGTTACACTACTCGCCTGTTCCGACTTCTTCTCCATAGGAACCGTCCAGCTATGCTTTGGAATGGACTAGCTTCATATTTCTACTGACCGAACCCTTGACAATTTAAAAGTGCCTGTAATTTTAATTGTAGTAATAGCTTGAGTTTGAGTTTGACTTTTTGAGTTTGTGTGTGAGGTTTGCCAAAACCTCTCTCTTTTGTAGAACTGTTTGGCATTGTTGTTGATAAATAAAAAACTAGTCCCCTGTTTCTGAAAGATTTCAAATGAAACTCATCTTATGTAATAAAAAATCAAGCTTCTGAGTCAACGCAACGCAATAATATATACGGCCATTTATACTCGCAAGTAAATCAAAACCTTATTTCCCGTTGACCTAGAATCATGAAATTTGGCAAGAATTTAAAAGTAAAGGAAAAAGCCCGAAATTTGTTATTTTATTTCATAAAATTTTTTTTTTGCGATAACAATCTTAAGTTTGTTTTTGGGATAAATAAAAAGAGAGAGAAAAGAGAGGTGTGGTTGAGGTAAACAACTATGTTAGGGTCGGCTTCCAGTCTAACCGGATGCAGCTGAATACCAATATATTATGTATAAGTCATTACATGGAGCGACTGCCTATCTGATCTCCACAGCCCAGTGACTGGGTAATACGATACCCCTTGGTAAGACTGGTTGTCGGACTTTTGGGCTCCTGACAACCAGTAACAACTGTCAAAGATCCACGAATTACAGCCGGGACCGACGGCTTAACGTGCTTTCTGAGACACGAAAGAGTCTCGGTATGTAAAGATGGTCACCCATCCATCCATCCACCCATATTTATGGACCAACCCCGGCAAGCGTATCTTATTCTGATGGATCGATTCGTGCGGTTGTTATTTATTGAGCCTCGAGCTCCTCACAATCACCATAATAATGGTCACCAAATGGTTTCCCGATGGCAAAATGAAAAGGGGAAAAACCATTCCTACATCCTTAACCATTTCAATATATTTTCATAAAAAGATATTCCGGACACAGGCTCCAGACCCTTGCACAAACTACCGCCATGGCGCCATACGAGTACACAACTTAAAACCAAATCTATTTTAAGGGTCCAATGTAAGGCATTAAGATAAAAAAACGAAGATAAACATCAGCATCACTTTATTATAGGTACGTCGCGATAGCCGTGTAAGAGCGTGGCTACATGAAGGCGCTCCCGAGAGGACACTTGTTCATAAATTAAGAAGAGCTCCACTCATTCCCGTCTTATCTTTATGAGGGTCCCTGCCCACTAGCCGTGGAATTAAGTAATCACACAACATACTACTGAAATTGATCTTGAGAGGCGAAAAGGGACTCTAAAGACGTAGTTTGGCACAAGAGAACTAAATAATCTGGAAATTGCATTTGATCACAGTCAATCCTTTTTCGTAGGACGCAAAGTTATATTTTAACAGACGAAATCCTGATCCTGGAGAATTCAATTACAGGGTCAGGTATAATATAATACTATATATCAAAATAATTTCAGTAAAAGTAATCACACTGTTTAGAGTTTAGACAATCAAGCTGCCTACTTCCAGTGCACCATAGTGCCCAATCCATTGTTCGGCGAACTTGTTTTTTTTTTGTTTCAAGAATTCAAGTTCATTGACCTAGTGATTTAATTCTACAGAGTTTTCAAATTACCTCAAAATAAAAACTATACTTTTTGACCTAATTACTGGACTATTTTTTTTTTTTGTATGTCGTCAGCAAAGGCGATAAGAACTATGTGGTTTAATTTATTGCTTATATGTGAGTCACATTCTGTTTGTATATGTCTATTCATTACAGAACATCAATATTTGTGTTATTAAGTACTTAAGAAATTATTAATAAACCTCAAAAACAAACGAAATCAAATACGAGTATCACTGTATGGAAAGTGATCCAGTGTCTATGAAAATGACCGTCTATCTCTAACCGGACCGCTATTACCTTCAGAATGCTGTTGGAGCTTGCTCGGATACGGTGCAATGTGGAGGCCGCTCTCTTTCTCATGATGTCATGAAAGTCATTAATCTGAGCATCCATTTATTTATTTATTTATTTATTTAACCTTTTCGCACACAAAACGTACAAAGGCGGACTTAATGCCTTAGGCATTATCTACCAGTCAACCAAGGGTGGTGAAGAGATTAGATGGCAGGTGCTCAGTATGAGAGAAATACTTATATAAATACAATAATACACATACATACACTTACTATAAGAACCATTAACAATAATAAGGATTTATGCTAGCCATTCAAGACCAGATCATAAACACCAAAAATTATAGAAAATTCATAATTAAAGAAAACACAATAAGAAGCGATTTATGCAGAAAGTGCCACAGCAAACCGGAAACTATACAACACATCACAGGAGCTTGTAGCACACTCACCCAAAATGATTACACTCATAGACACAATCAACTTGTTAATATTATACACCAAAAACTCGCAACAAAACACAATCTCATGCAGGATCCTTACACACCATACTACAAATACTCACCTAGGGCTGTACTAGAAAACCAATCGTACAAATTATATTATGACCGTACTATAATTACGGATCATACAATATATAACAACAGACCCGATATAACACTTGTTGATATAGAAAACAAATACACATACATAATAGATATAGCAGTCCCTAACACTAATAATATACAGAAAACTATCTCGGAAAAAATTAGGAAATATACAGAACTACAAGAAGAAATCACCAGAGTCTGGAAAATGAACAGAGTAACCATAGTCCCAATAGTGGTATCGACGACTGGTATTATCCCAAAACAGTTATTTAACAGCTTAAATGCAATAAACCTTTCCAAATATACTTACCTCACACTTCAGAAAGCAGCTATATTAAACACATGTCGTATAGTCCGGAAATTCCTACAGTTAGATTTAGACAATAATTTCAATGCAGTATAAAGTACCTAATCCATCTACTCAAACTTAAAATCTCACCTTGGTTAACACCCGTGAGATTTTAAAAATACCAGGTTCTATCAACCTGAGAAAATAAATATAAAAAACAAAATAATAATAATAATAACCTCACCGCCGTATCTCTACGTTGACGTCGTGGTGGGGCTTGCGCGCTCCGAACTCTGGGTCTGTGCCGATGGAGTTTACTTTGCCGAAACAGGTCTCGGGTGAGGAGCCAGACCAAGAGAGATACGTGAACCCGCAGGGCAGCTTGTGGCGAGCTGTTGGGCAGTAGCGACCCCACGGACCCTATTTCCCGGGAGAAGTCTTGTTCTTCACCTCTGGCTTGCCTTTATTGACCGGCTGGAGTGAACACTGACGGGAACAGAGCTCCCACCTCATTCTTGCCTTTATTGGCCGGCTTGAGTGGAGATTCGCTAGAGCAAACGTGCTCAGAGGAAGGAAGTATTCTAGTAAGTGCTTGTAGGGATCTTGACCATCTTCCGGGCTCTGGGATTGTTCTGAGAGCCGTGGAATACCTCTCCACTCCTCAAGTACCTCAGGACATGTTGCCCCCTGTCGCTACGTCACTATGTGCTAGCGACCGTTTTCGGGGGCCCATTATTGAGTGTGCAAGTCACCCCCTGCCAATTTATCTGTGTATATTATATAACACTGGTCAGGCAGGGGACATAGTTCCTCCATAGTTCAAGGTACCCAATCCACTATAGCCACCCAAACCCATAGACCCAATGTATTTTGTTCCTATGTTCTGCAATAGTTCTGCACCAACCGGGGGTTGTCCTTGGGTGCAATTGCATAGTGCATACAGGGATAATCGTCGGCTGGTGCATTCTTTTCATCTAAAATTGTCTAAGAGGCCTCTGCGAGTTGGCTTCAGCTCCTCGTACGCCTTCCAAAGGTCCGGGACCCCAGGGTCCCGAGATATGTCAGAGACAATTTAAATAATAATAATAATACTAAGCATCACCCACGGTCATCGGTAATGAGACTGTATATCCCGCGAAAGTGTGGAGGCCGAGGCTTTTTAAACGCTAAGACTCTCCACAACCGCGAGATATGCAGTCTCAGGGAATATTTCCTAGAAGCCGACGTGGGGATGCACCGAGATGTGGTCTCAGTAGACAAGGGCCTCACCCCGCTCTCCTTAGCTAACGAGAACTGGCGCAAACCTATGGTATTAGATACTAATGACCGCAGGGAGGTATGGCAGAGCAAAGAGCTTCACGGGCGTTTTTACCGAGTCCTACATGGGCCCGATGTAGACCTCTTAGCGTCCGTATCCTGGTTGCGATTCGGTGATCTCTTTGGGGAAACCGAAGGTTTTGTCTTTGCGATTATGGATGAAGTTATGATGACGAACAACTACCGGAAATATATTGTGAAAGATGGCACGGTTGACATCTGTCGGGCATGCCACCGTCCGGGGGAATCAATCCGTCACATTATTTCTGGTTGTTCTCGTCTGGCTAACGGAGACTATTTGCATAGGCACAACCTTGTAGCCAGGATTATCCACCAGCAACTTGCTCTGAAATACAGTCTTGTGGAATCGGAAGTACCGTACTATAGGTATGTGCCCGATCCAGTTCTCGAAAATGGCAATATCACGTTGTATTGGGATCGATCTATCATCACTGACAGGACTATTGTTGCCAATAAGCCAGATATAGTGGTGATAGATCGATTAGAGCGTCGCACAATGATTATTGATATAGCGGTCCCGCATGACGAGAACCTCGTGAAAGCTGAAAAAGATAAGCAGATCAAGTATCTTGACCTGGCTCACGAGGTTGTCGACATGTAGGATGTGGATACAGCAATCGTTGTGCCGATAGTCGTGACGGCCAAGCCAATGGCATAATAGCCAAGAGTCTCGATAAACACCTGAGGAGGCTCTCGTTAGGCAGCTGGATCAAGGGCTTGATTCAGAAAGCGGTACTTCTGGACACGGCGCGTATCGTTAGGAGGTTCCTCTCTCAGCAGCCCTGACCACCGGTAGCTTGGACCCTGTTCCCGATATCGCTGGGCTACAATTTTTTATATTTTTAAATGTTTTTATATTTTTTATATTCTAATATTTAAAAATATAACTTATATGTATATTATACTTAAATAAAGTAAATAATATTAATAATATTTTTTTTATATATTTTTTTATATATTTTTTAAGAAATATTTAAAAATGTATTTTATAAGAAAAAAAAAATGAATAAACGAAATAATAATAATGTATTGTTGCCTCCTCGTTGCTACGTCATTATGTGCCAGCGACCGTTTCCGGGGGCCCATTATTGAGTGTGCAAATCACCTCCTGCCATTTTATCTGTGTATATTATATAAAATTGGTCAGGCAGGGGACATAGTTCTTCCATTGTTCAAGGTACCCAATCCACTATAGCTTCCCAAACCCATAGCTCAATAGGTTTTGGTTCCATGTTCTGTAATAGTCCTGCACCAACCGGGGGTTGTCCTTGGGTGCACTTGCAAAGTGCATACAGGGATAATCGTCGGCTGGTGCCTCCTCGTCATTAAAAATTGTTAAAGGGGCGAGTTGGCTTCGGCCCTTCGTACGCCTTTCAAAGTTCCGGGACCCCAGGATCCCGAGATATGTCAAAAACAATTTAAATAATAATATCTTTCCTAGCCGAAACTCATTGACCTGTTTGGCTGCCTGAGCCATTGTTTTCGTAATTTGCCTTGGCACCACCATCCTTGTACCAATTAATTTAAGGATGGCACATCAAGACTTTTACTTCTTTAGATTTTTATTAGAAGTCATCACAAATTCACATTCCACCTAGCCATATATCACCTCCCACACAATTCATCCACTTTTATTTTCTTACATTCATATTTATTACTTTTTTGTCATATACTCTTCAAGACCTGACCTCACATGATCTGACCTAGATCATTTCTGGACTTTAAAATAGACTTTGACCCTTTTTTTTTTTTTTTTTTTTTTTTTTTTTTTTTTTTTTTTTTTTTTTGTGGATGGGAAATCATCAAATGACTTCTCCCGCTCTGGGCAGAGGCGGGAGGGCGTGTCAGACTTTTACTGACTAAAACCCACCCATGTTCCTTCAGCTGCCCGTGCCAGGGCCACGGTATCTCTTTCGAACTACCCGCGACCCCGGCGGCAGACTTTGACCCCTGGGTTGGTTTTGCCATTCCTTCTCAGGGGTATTTTCTATATGACTACCATATTAAAAAAAAAGCTAGATTCTAGCTTTTTTAAATTTAATATGACATAATAAAAGTGATTCCGATATCCTATTTTCAAAGTAAACAATTTAATTTTTTTTTTTCATTTCTCCTCATCGCAAGTCCTATACTAGAATAATAGTGTCCAATTTATAACAAAAATGCCTCTATGACGTCATACATGTTCCTCATTCAATTTTAATGTTTTCTCCCAAAGTAAGTGTGTATGTGGTCTCCGTGCATGTTTGATCGTGTCGCCGGTATGGGGGTATCGTAAACATGTTCACCGCGGGTTTTGTTTGAGTTCGATGCTGGAACTCCATTCCTGGAACGAGAAATGGCACGGTTGGTACACGAAAGTCGTTGTTTTAATATGTACAAAATTTGCATAGTGCTAATATATGCAAATAGTTTTTTGTGGTTCTTTTAAACGAACAGCTCTTGCCATGTCTCGGGCTCTCTTGTCACTGGGTTTCCCTCGCTATGTTTGCAGATAAACGGTGTCCGCTCATGTCCTTGTATGCTCCAGCTGCCATCTGTACTTTGACTGAAATTACCAAGCTACGAAATTACGATGATAGCGATGCAATCCCATAATAACTGAGAAAAGGCAAGTAATGACGCATCCAAGTAGCTTCTATGATGCTCGCCCCACCCACTTAGTCCAGGTGTTAGTTTGTTGTTGTTGTCTTTATTTTAATTGAAATGCTGTGTTCTTTCGCCGGCTCTGATCACTATGGCTATAGGAAGTTTGAAGTTATTACGGTATAGGAAGTTTTTGCAAAACAGCAGTTATATTATTGAGAATATTTTGTAGCCCTCCATTCTATGTACTGTATATAGACGCCCTTCTTCAGTACTGATATCCTGGAATGCTTATAGCGATAATATTATTACAAAAAGTAAGTTTAAAAACTAAAACCCGAATACTGAAAAATCACGCTCTAAAAAGTATGGAACAAGAAAATATTCTCATCTGAAATTAGAAAAAGACACAAATTAAAAATCCGGAGTCACACGTAATCTGTTCGATGTATGTAGGTACAATGACGTGTGACTCCTAAAATAAAATAAATAAAAAAAAAGAAAATATGTTTGGCTCACATCTGCGGCGTGATTTTAGAAATTATTCCCAATTATCAGTTTCTTTGATACCCAACACATCACCATTAAAAAAAATTTTTTTTTAGTTCATGACTTTTTGTCTTCTAGAGGGCGCCGTCATTTAACGTGACGTCACATAACCTATAACCAGCGGACGATCAAGACGCTTCCAACGATACCTCATTTGTCAAATTATGATAAGAAGTTCAGAAGTTATTAGGGAACAGACGAACATACAAACATACATAGGTACATACCGGTCAAAATCAAAACTACTTATTCTGTGTCATAACCCTCTGTTCGCGACGCATATAATATACACGCGACGTACCTACATGTCAATATTTAATTGTAAGAGGTAAGAGAGGTGCGGGGTGCGCGGAGCCTGGGTCTTCAACGCACGGACCCCAGTAGTGCAAAAATAGCTATAGCGACCGCCGCACGTCTCTTGCGCTCCGTGTTTTCTCCATGTACCGCCACGTTAAAAGTAATATACTTGTATATCTGCAATTCGGAGTTTCACTTCAAAACCAGCTCCCAGCACACAAGAGTTACAAAGCTGGTCCTTCGAGCCGGATCTAGCTGAATGAACCGGACTCCGTCACGCACGATGGTGAATACAAGAAGCACTTCGAAGCGGCAAAAAGAAGAAGCCGAGGCTGAACAGCGTCAGGCCAAGCAGGAGCTACCATCGCTTAATCTAGTTCAAGCCGAAGAATCGCCGTTACCTGGAACATCACATGAACATATGGAAAATATCTGTGACAAAACAGTTTCTATGGATGTGGGTAGTATGCTCAAAAGTGAAAAACCAAAATCACTAAAGTCTAAAGTAGCAAGTACGTCCTCGTCCATTATGGCACGGAAAAAGAAGCTAGAACTAGAAGCGGCAGAAGCTAAAGCCCGCATACAAATGGAATTGATTGATAAAAAGCTAGCGGCGGATCTAGCACAGTTGGAAGAATACAGTTCACAATCGGAAGGAAGTGAAATACATACACACAAAGAAGTTGAGAAGTGGTTAGAACGCA
The DNA here is from genome assembly GCA_946251885.1 of Cosmia pyralina. Classification (NCBI taxonomy): domain Eukaryota; kingdom Metazoa; phylum Arthropoda; class Insecta; order Lepidoptera; family Noctuidae; genus Cosmia; species Cosmia pyralina. The sequence continues at coordinate 2,139,014 of OX276349.1, forward strand.
GTCAGCAGGAGCTGGAACAGCAGTCTGTGCCGCAGAATGGTAACAAAATGGACAGACCGCACCCGCCGCCGCCAGCCCGCGACGGCACTGAGGACACAGTTCACCTCCTAGTGACTGCACTGAGGGACCTAACCGCTGCCTCCGCTGCTGGCGGTTCCGACGCCAGAATGCTGAGCCGATTATGCACACCGCGTGACTTACCTTCGTTCTGCGGTGACCCAATGGAGTGGCTCCAATTCAAACAGGCGTACGAGGAATCAACACAAGTGTGTAATTTCAACGCTAAAGAGAATCTGTGGAGGCTACGAAAATGCCTTCATGGATCAGCTAAAGAAGCAGTAACCGCTCTGTTGATCGGAGCTACCTCACCAGACATCGTGATTTCTACGCTGGAATTGCAATTTGGCAACCCGGACATTATCATTTCCAGGATAAAACAAAGTATCAATAAACTCGCGCCAATATCTTCAGATTATCACAAAGATTTAGTGCCATTCGCGATAAAGGTTAAAAACTATGTGGCAGCAGTGTCAGCTATCGGTCATGATGAGTACCTGCGAGGAATGAATGTGGTTTCCATAATATTGTCCAAGCTACCTACAGTACTGGTATCCAAATGGGTCGATTACAGTTACCCACTCATCAATGAAGGCACAGAATCAAGGCTTATTGTGCTATCTAACTTTTTAAATGAAGAAGCTATCAAGATATCAAAAACGGCCGTATGCTTGACTAACGCATACTGTGATAGTTCTACAAAGCGTAAACAAAGTGACTCACACCGTTCACAAACATTATTAGTGCAAAATGAACTCAGTGAAAATAAGTGTAAGTTTTGCCGCATATCTAAACATAAACTTACTGACTGTAAAAAGTTCAAAAAGTCATTACGAAAGGACCGATGGCAATATGTAAAACGTTCTGGTTTATGTTATAAGTGTTTAGTGTCACGTCATAACAAGGACACGTGTCCGGCGGCTCCCTGCGATAAAGACAACTGTGGCCAGCCGCACCATCCTTTGTTGCACTATAACTGTACGAACACGAACTCTAATAATCAAACGAGTGTAAACATTACGGAAATAACAGACAATGAAGTGAGTGAACCGCGTTCTGAAGTCGTTACGCATATAAACATGAACTATAAAACTACGATATTGTTAAAAGTCATGCAAGTAAACATTCACGGACCTAATGGCATAATTAACGCGACAGCTCTGCTCGACGACGGATCGACTGTGTCATTGATAAGTTCGGGGCTGGCCGCACGGGCCGGGTTGCGCGGGCGACGGGAGTGCATGCATGTGCGCGGTGCGTGGGACAATACTGAGTTAGTGTGCGACACGCAGGTGATTGATACAACGTTGTCAAACCAAGATGGAACAATGTTTACGTTTAGCGCGCGCAGTGTAAAAGCACTAGATTTACCGAGGCAAAGTACGAACTTGGTTAATTGTGACAAGTTTACGCATCTACATAGACTGAAAAATGATTTATGTTTTGGACAGTTTAAGCCTGAAATATTAATAGGGCAAGATAACGTTCATTTAATCCTACCATTGGAAGTGATAGCCGGTGGTAAGCACGAGCCCTGCGCCACCCGTACGCCGCTGGGCTGGTGTGTGCACGGCAGGGCGCCTACGGGCGTGACGTCACCGACGCGCACGCCGCATGCAACTTTATTGATCACTAATTTTGGTAACAACGATGACGTCACCGAGAACAAACGGTTACTTAACGAATTACACGAAGAGGTTCGCCGTCACTTTGCCGTAGAATCCATGGGGGTTTCTGCTAAACCGCGGCTGAACTGCGATGATGAACGCGCTCGTGAACTGCTGGAGCAAACTTCGACTCTCGTTGACGGAAAGTGGTACATCGGGTTACCCTGGAAGGACGAAAAATGCATAATGCCCGACTCATTCTCTCACGCAATGTCTCGTCTAAAAAATGTCGAAAGAAAACTTACCGAAGATGATGTCATTAGCATGGAGTGCGCTGAAAATTTATTGCTGAAATACTCGCAGGCTCAATCGTTTCCCCAAGAGTTGAATGACCTGAAAAACGGGAAATATATACAGAAAAATAGTAAAATACTTACCTTGTCACCGTTTCTTGACGAGCACGGAGTCCTGCGCGCTGGTGGTCGCATAGAAAAAGCCATTGATGTTTCACCTAAAACTAAGAGACCTGCAATTATGGATGGTCGAAATTATATCGCACGGCTAATTGTCAAACATTACCACATTAGTGCCGCGCACGGTTATCATGAAACGGTTGTGAATAACTTAAAACAAAAATACTGGATTACCAGAATGAGACCTACTGTGAAAAATGTTTCATCCAAATGTATGATATGTCGGATCAAAAAGTGCAAACCTGAAATACCTAGAATGGGAGACTTACCTTATGCCAGGGTGACCCATCATCATCGAGCATTCACATTTTGTGGTGTGGATTTATTCGGCCCTATGGCAGTCACTATTGGCAGACGTAGAGAGAAGCGGTATGGCGTACTGTTTACTTGCTTGACCGTGAGGGCTATTTATACATCTGGAGACAGTCGCATCGCTCACGTCCGACTCCTTTATCATCGCTCTCCGTCGCATGGCTGCGAGACGAGGTTGGCCTCAACAGATATTCTCTGATAATGGCACGAATCTAAGAGGTGCCGATGCAGAACTCTCGAAATCATTAAAAGAACTGGATGAAGAAACGCTAAAGAATGCGGCCATGAATCAGGGTACCAAGTGGACTTTTATTCCCCCTGCCAGCCCACACTGGGGTGGGGCATGGGAAAGGTTAGTCCGAAGCGTCAAAACTTCCTTAAAAGTCATACTGAAAGAACGAGCACCGAAAGAAGAGACTTTGAATACTCTGCTAGCCGAAGTCGAAAATATAGTAAACAGCCGGCCATTGACCCACGTTTCAGTCGAGGCAAATAGCCAGGAAACATTAACACCAAACCATTTTCTTGTGGGGTCGTCATCCATCTTGCCCCAGATGGGTACTTTCGACGGGTCGGAATTTTACTTAAGGAAGCAGTGGCGCATTGCCCAGCTGCTTGCCGACCAGTATTGGAAACGTTGGGTGAAAGAGATCCTGCCCGACCTAGTACCAAGGAAGAAGTGGCATGCTGAGCAGAGACCCTTACAAGTGGGAGATCTTGTACTAGTGGTTGAGCCTGACGGGCCCCGGAATGCGTGACCGCGGGGCTTAATACAAGAAGTCATGCCTGGAAAAGACGGCCGAGTCAAAATGGTTAAGATCAAAACCAAAACTGGACTACTTACACGATCTGCCACGCGCGTCGCTCGCCTTCCGATTGGGGATGAGTGCTGCTAGTTCAGCACTAGGGTGGGGCATGTTCGCGACGCATATAATATACACGCGACGTACCTACATGTCAATATTTAATTGTAAGAGGTAAGAGAGGTGCGGGGTGCGCGGAGCCTGGGTCTTCAACGCACGGACCCCAGTAGTGCAAAAATAGCTATAGCGACCGCCGCACGTCTCTTGCGCTCCGTGTTTTCTCCATGTACCGCCACGTTAAAAGTAATATACTTGTATATCTGCAATTCGGAGTTTCACTTCAAAACCAGCTCCCAGCACACAAGAGTTACACCCTCCTTTTTACTTCGCCGTAGTCGGGTAAAAACTAATACAAATATTTCAGTTTATCACAAAACCGTATCCATCAGGGCTTTATGTTGTGTAGATTGTCTTGTAAAACTTTGGCGGAAACAGTAAATTTGGCAAAGCAGCATGGCGGCCGGCTCGTAAACACTATGATAACGGTCACATTTCGTGCTATTTGTATGAATTAATTATTAAAGTATGGCCCATTCTACGGTAATAGCAGTGCTAGGTTTTAGTTAGAGAATTGTCATTATTCTCTACCTTTCTGGACTTCAAATAGTACAAAAGCAACTAGATTTAAATAGATTTTGCATAGCTTGTGTACTTCCGTGGGTTGCTTCAGTAGTTTTTGACAATTTCGGTCCAATTTGAGTCACTTGCCGAATCAGCACATACCATTGAGGATTACAATAATAATCAGCCTATAATGCTTCTTCTGCTGGGACACAGGCTGTGAGAGGGAGTGGGCCGTAATCCACCATGCTGGCCCAGTGCGGGTTGGTAGATGTTATATCTATTCGAATTGTTGGTTCTAGGACATGCCGGTTTCCTCACGATGTTTTCCTTCACCGTTTTGAGAGCAGTGGTGATGAAACAATTTACACAAAGTAAAGCGCCTGTCTGGGTTTGAATCTACGACCTACAACTCGTAAGTCACAGCCGTTACCACTGGGCCACCACTGCTGCCACCATCGAGGATTACTTTTCAGAATGCAAAGCACAAACGTTTCGCTTTTGAGAAAGCAGCATACAGTATCATGGTGTAAAGTTACAGGATAAACCTATTTTAAATGAACTTGTTATCCCTGATAGTTGAAGTCCATATCATAAACGTTTAATAGAGTAACAGGCTGAGGTCATTCACCGGGTGCTTCCAAGACCAACGAGCTTCTGATGAAGATAAATAAAACTGAAATCAGTTAAAAATAGCCAATAAATTCCAACAATATAAAGCCAAACACCCACCCAATCTAACAAAGAGAAGCACAAACTAATTGCCAACAATTTATTTACACAAACTACGAACGAAATCAATAAACAAAAAGATGTGGGCCACAGTTAAATGGCAACGATAACTAAACGCCTTGTTTGAAAACCCGTGAATCTGTGCGGAGAGTTATTGGGGTTCAGTTTCTATAAGATGGTGGACACAACTCAGGTCCCCTGTCAATTTACCGCCCGTATTTATGTCCGCCGTGTCAAGTGATTTAAAAGTTGGACCACTGTTATTGTAATAAATCTGGCGGAGGCGCCATGGCCTTTTGACATTATTGGATTATGATTTATGGGGTTTGTTATGTTTTAATTGATTTGGTAGACTCAAATACTAAACTGCGACAAACAATGAGTGAGACACGATGCTAGCCTGACAAATAGTCTAAGTATGTGTCCCATCCCATCTTCCTGGCTCTGCGTGCTGTGCTGGCACTGCTGCTGCCGCTGCGGAAAACCTCAAGCGGCGGAAGTATAATAACCTTATCGGTAATTATATTTTCGAGCCGTTTGGTGTTGAAACCCTTGGGCCGTGGGGTCCGAGTGCTCATAGTTTGTTCAACGAAATCTCCAAACGGCTGGTTGACACTTCCCGTGACCCAAGGGCTGGCTTTTACCTTGGCCAGCGGCTTAGCATTGCCATACAACGTGGCAATGCCGCCAGTCTCTTGGGTACTTTACCAGTTGACAGCGATGCGGAGGAATTTTTCGACGCCATATTTTAGTTTTTTAATAGTTTTAGTTATGTTAGTATATAATTTTGTTATTTTTAGGTTAAGTAATAAATAAATAAATAAACTTTGAAACAAGTATGTACTTCGAAATATTTTTCATCATTTACAGACGCCAGCAGGTCAACCCACCCGAAACTGTCAAATTTTCCCAATCAACCTTAAACCTAATGCTTTAGCGATAAAGATGAAAATCTATTAAAGAAATTTGACAGATTGTAGTAGCTTGATGTGCTGGCGTCTGTACATAGATTAAAAAAAAAAAATATGTTACAAGTTTGAACACTTATGTTTAAAGACCGCTATAATATTACACATAATTATATTGTAGGCAAGTATATTTATTTTCTTACGTTAAATAATAAATCATTACACATTGAAAATCCCAAAAACATCTTGCCCGACCGAATGCTGAGGAGCCAAGCATGGAGTCCTAGGTTCGATCCCCAGAACCTAAGACTCGATGCTCGGCTCAGCATTCACGCTTATAAAGTTGCGACCACTAGACCAAAGAGGCAGTCAGTCAACGGTCAAGGCAGAAAAACTGTTGATCGCGCGCGGGCTGGCAACGTCGCATTTCTAGAGGTTTTTCGTAATTATTTAATTAAATTTAAAGCAAAGGACAATTTCCTCTGACAAATTTTTACATCGTTAGTATTTACCTATAAGTATTTGTATGCTATTTTTTGACAGTTATTTTGGAATTTACTCTTTTATAATGACATATTGTCAATTACTTTCTATTTTAAGAGTATTTACCAAAATAACGGTCAAAAAATAGCGTACATACTAAGCGTACATACTTATTTTAACCATGAATTCGATCTAAGAATTTGTCAGAGGAAATTGTCATTTGATTTAAAAATGAAATAATCACGAAAAGCCTCTAGAAATGCGACGTTGCCAGCTCGCGCGCGATCTACTCTCTTAATCCAATGTTTTTTGGAGATTATTGGATTAATGGTTCACGATGTTTTGCCATGACACGTTTAAATTGTTTTGGTGGTTATGTTGTTGTCCCATGGGGGTGGTAAAGGTGGATTAATGAGCGAGAACAGGACAGCGTCCACCTGTGAACTAATAGCTACAGGGATGCTGCGCGGTCATTTGTCATTGTTATGATAATAGTCGGGAAATTTCAGGAAAGACTGTTGTTTATTCACTATCAGGTAGTAAGTAGAGGATTGTGTGTAAGATCACAAAGATTAATTAAATTAGAGTTTCTTAGCACGTTCTTAGGGTTCCGTACCTCAAAAAGAAAAAAACGAAACCCTTATAGGATCACTTTGTTGTCCGTCTGTCTGTCAAGACCCTTTTTAACATATCAGGTATCAAGGTATCAAGTTGAAATTAATATCAAACGTCCTTTTGGAGCTCTAAAAAAAATCAAGCTTCTAAGTCAACGCAATAAGAAAATACGGTCATAAGCCGTTTAGTCCACTGTCGGCCCCTCGACCCCCAATAAAAAAATATGTCCACTAGACCCCTAAATATAGTTTATTCTCAACCCTTGGGGGTCGAGAGTGGATTTTTTTTAAAAGGCAAGTTTTAGTTTCCTATCGATCCCCAAAGTACAGTCAGTTACGATGCACTCTCGGCCCCTCGACCCCTTAATAAATAATGTGTCCACTGGACCCTTAAATATCGTTTCCTCTCGACCCCCAAAGTACAGTCAGTTACGATGATAAATCATCAGTCTAGTCTATAGTGCATACTATTTAACTAAAATACTCTCAATATAATTTTTATAATACCTGCTTAATGGAAGTGTAGTTCATCATTGAAACATTTGAAATATCTTGCACAGATGATCACCGAGTAAGTTTTTCACCTGGCCATCCGCTCTACAAAATGCCTCAAAATAGGAAAATAGTTGTCTATTTTCCCATTTTGTGGAGAGGATGGCCAGGTGAGAAACTTACTAATGCTTGTTTTACTCTTTTCAGTTGTGTTTTTGCATCGGGTTTTTTGTTTTTATCATATTTTTTTTATTTCAATCTTTTTAGTTTTATTATATATATTTAGAATTGACTCATTACTAGCTTTTATTTGATACCAATATTGTTGTAATTTATTTTGAAAAAACCTTCCCCTCCCTTTTTTTTTGTGTTTCCAGATACAAAATATAAATATTGTATAGCCTATGTCACTCTCACAATTAAGACGAATCTAACGACACCTCGTATGTTAAATATATATCTCAATGTATACCATGTTTTACGCAAATAAATATTTTATTTATTTATTATTTATAAAATCCATCATGCCGTTCAAGCTACAGAGCGTTCAAAGAAATAGACATACATACATACATACTCTCGAAAAACATTACCCTCCTTCTGGGGCAGTCGGGCAATAATAAGAATTCTACTTAAGTATTATATTGCTCGTTTATTTTTTTTAATATCAATTCCTGAATTTTGCTTTTCTGTAGCTTACTGTACCAAAATATTAATTTTAGGTAGGTACTTACCGAACTAGGGGTCGAAAGTGGACGAGGTATGCCTGTCCTTTGTATGAAAATTCAGTCTCACCCCCTGGGGGTCGAGTGTGAACTATGTTTAGGGCTTGAGAGGAAACAAATAAACAAATCTTTTTTTAGGGGTCGAAGGGCCGAGAGTGGACTAAATGATATAAGCGACATATTTTCATACTCGCAAATACATCAAAACGAATTGGGTACTTCCGGTTAACCTATATAGAATCATGAAATTTGGCAAGAAGCAAGTTCTCACAGCACAAGTAAAGGAAACTGTCCCAAAATCGTTAATGTAGCTTTATCACATAAAAAAATGCGGTTACCAGCTTACATTTGCAGTTGAAGAATTGACTGTGACGTATATCGATGTATCGGAGAACATTTTTCAACTACAAAGTTATGTTTGTTCTTGGGACAAAGTCAGCCCAACTACGGAACCTTCATTGGGCGTGCTCTGCGTCCGACACGACTTGTCTGGTTTTTTTTCTTCCGCTGTCTTCATTTTGAAAAATAAAAACTTTTTTACAAAAAAATACAACCGACTTCCAAAAACAACACTACAAAGTGAAAAATAACTTTAATTTCGGAAGTCGGTGTCTGATAAATGTATTTTCGTTTTTGCCACCGACTTCCGAAATTAAAGTTACTTTTCACTTTGTAGTGTTGTTTTTGGAAGTCGGTTGTATTTTTTTGTAAAAAAGTTTTTATTTTTCACTTTTTAGTGGTTCACATGTGCTTACCCCTTCACAGCGTACTGGCGTGATGTTATGTTATGAACTGGTGTGAGCAACAAACAGACATGAGATTTCAGCAATCCCAGTCCATTTGCTATCATTTATTGAGGAGTTCCGTTGCCTATCTCAGAAGTTCTTCATCAGATCTTCACCAAATTGAAATAGGACCACTCCAAGAAAGTACTCTTCCAAAAACTATCCAAATGGCTTCAAGTGTGCCTATAAAATTGTAAGAGTTCTCTCTATTTCTCCAGGATCCCATCATCAGATCCTGACTTGATGATCATGGGACCACCTGGGAAGTATACCCTTTCAAACAAAAAAAAAATAATCCAAATCGGTCCAGCCATCTTCGAGTAATCGGGGAACATACATAAAAAAAAAAAAAAAAAAAAAAAGGTTACGACGAATTGAGAACCTCCTCCTTTTTGAAGTCGGTTAAAAAGTATTTTTAGTTCTTCTCTCGGTTAGGTCCCATAATAAGGTAAAATTATATAGGAGCTATGTAGGTATGTAATTGTACTAGTACTCTTAAAAATAAACCAAATCGAACACAATAAATAATTACTATCCCAAGTTTCTTCCAAAACATTTCAAAGTTATTCTTTTCAAATTACATCCGAATCCAACAAACCTCTCTAAAATCACTGGAAATCCGCAGTTATTTAAATGTTGACCCAAGAGCGTTGTCACTTGAAGCGAAGTGGTGTGCCATATTGTCTTAAATCCGGATCACACGAGTTCCGGAGTTCCGCTTTGACAAGGGGCCTTCTCACGGACGTGGATGAGCAAACACAATGGGAACCAACGTGGCGAGGGATACTGCAGGCTGGCTTGCAGGCTGCCAGGACTTCGGTTTGTTAGGAAGTGAAGATTGAATTATGGAGTAATTTGTCTGATTGTATAACTGGAAGCGGGCTCTAGTGACTTATGAACGCACAGAAGAATAAACGAACTTGTGCAGACTATAATTATAATGTTTGCGATAGTGGTGTAATTGTAAACTACGTTCAATGAAGTAAGAAGTCCGTTGACCTGTTTGCCAGCTAAGTATTTTATTCAAGCCAATGATGTATAAATTAGGGGTGTAGCCGATACCGATGCCGATATATGGGCGATACTTCGGGTTTCCCGTATAACGGAATCGGCGATATTTTTATTACAATGAAGTATAAATTAGGGGTGTAGCCGATACCGATGCCGATATATCGGCGATACTTCGGGTTTACCGTTATATCGGTAACGGTGATATTTTTATTACGACGGCGGCGACAACGACAACGATACTTTTAAAATTTCGCGCTTCAAAAAGTAATGTAAACGCGCGTGTTCTTTTGTCTATTTCATTGCAAACGAGGCACAAACAACGGCGTCTTATAAGTACCCAAACTTGAAAAAAATGGCGCAGAAATACTTAAGTTTTCAAATGAGTTCTGTCTCATCTGAGAGACTATTTTTCACCGCAGGTCTCATTCAAACAAACTTGCGAAATCGCCTATCTCCGCAAAACTTGAGAATACTTTGTTTTTAAAAAAAATCTTATTAATGGTAATTGAAATTACACCTCAATTATTAATTTTAATAACTAATAATCTCATTTTAAGGGTGTGATGTTTTTATTAATTAAAAAAAATAACCCAAATTGTGTTGTATCTATTTTACCTTCATTTAATTTCAATAAGTTTATCGGCATCGGTATCGGTATCGCCGATATTTTACAAGAGTATCGGTATTGGTATCTTATCGACAAAAAGGCGTATCGATGCATCCCTAGTATAAATTATACAAAAAATAAAAAACACAGCAACCAGTAAGAACATTCTAGCAATGGTGTTAAAAAGAAACAATTGCACAAAATCGATTCACTCCTGATCAAACCACAAGAAAATAAAGAGGGTGTTTTTATTTATCTTAACAGTCTGTTCATGGACTCAAGGACTAAAGCAATCCCATTGAAATGTCCCGCAATGGTCCCGCTTGGCTTATTCTATAAGAGGAAACCGGTAGTGACGCAACTCCTGCCGGATATGTGCACACTGCAGCCGTATACTCTTACTGAGAAATAAAATGCATAATGCTAACAGAATTTTGTATATTTCTGAAGCACTAACAAGACTATTATTTATTTTCTTCCAGTCATTTGTCAGTTTGAGAAATGTACGTGGTTTATACAATGAAGTACAATTTTCTTATGTACGCATTAAAATCACGTAATATCATTAATTACAACACCGAAGTCAATATATTAGTGCTAACGAGCGACCATTATCGCGCCTAAATCACGGCTAAATGCAGACAAAATAACAAAACTAACTAAATGCAATATATTACGGAACAATAGGAGTTCAACAATTCTAACCGAAATTAGAGACTTCATTTAACAATCGTTTAAATTTAGTGCGCCATTAGCGATCAACTGCGCGGAACATAGCCGCCCAAGTGTGTTGCTGTGCCATGGAAAAACGGAAAATACCAATTCGCCCCATATTTACTTTAAAATGTTTAAAACGTCGCGCGCCGCTCAATTTACTACTTTGAAACGACCAAATTTCGTTCTGATACCAATTTGTGCGGGATACGTCCACTTAAATGTCCATATACTGCGCTATAGGTAGCTATGATTGAAACAGACGTTACACAGAATTAAAACTTCATATAGCAAATACGGTTTGGAGTTCCCGCAGTTAAGTACAAATGTTACAATCGCATTCACTATTATTGCCTTCGGACCAGTGCTGTAAGGCACATTCCAACTGCTGCCCACTCCAACAAATACCGCGCTGCTGCATTATTACCGATACATTACTGCTTGACACACATTACAACCTAAACTAGTCCTTAACACAACACAATAGAGATTAGCGTGTGTGTTTTCCAGTGAATAGTGTTGTACTAAGTCATTGTACAAACTGGATTGTTTTGGAACTGCGTTGTTACATAACTTAAGATAAGTCGTGTACACAAATAGTTTCATGAGCTGCTGTAATTAAGGGTAAATTTTGTTTTATGACAGTCTGGGGATGTGAAGGCTGAATTACGAACTGTTAGCGGAGATAGTGGAAGTGTGGGGAATTGGTTAATGCCTAAGTTTTGCGTAATTTTACAGCGCTGTAAAATTATTTAATGTTTATTAAGAGTTTATGACTGCGTTTGGGATTAGCATACTGGTGTTCGTTAGTTTGTTCAATCTCACCTATCTTATTTTGTTAGTTTGTTCAATCTCACCTATCTTATTTTGTTAGTTTGTTCAATCTCACCTATCTTATTTTGTTTACTCTAAAAGTAGTATTTTTATAATATTTTTATTCACGAAAGTATAAGTGTATTATCTAACGGCAGTAGGGATGATGACAAAAACATATTGTCCTTCATGTAGATTATTCAAAAATATTGGACATGTATTTTTTCTTTTTTAAGTAATCAGAAGATTACGGCGATACATTGAGTTAAAATGTGGCATGACGTCACTCCTTGCTTAGGTTTTATACTTACGTAATTTGTTATAGTTGTGACGTAGCGAGCCCCCAGTACATTATTATGATAAAACAAACAATATTTTTTTATTGAAGAAATTCTATTAATTTCAAATTCAAATTCAAAACATTTAATTCAGACTTTTCGTCCATAGAGTGTTAGTAGTACATCAAAATGACTTAAAGCTATGTTAGTAATTCACACATACAACAAATAGAAAAAACGCCAGTCAGCCTACAATATGTGCAGACCAATCCAATGCCTCCACATAGGACTATGGATGTAGTCTGCAATTACCCTCAGGTAGCTGTTGGGACTGCCCCTAACCCTTCGCATCAGCGATGCTGCTCTCTTACGTATAATGGCGTGAAAGCCGTCCACTTGAGCCTCAGCAAACATCGCTGATGCACTGCAGCAGCGAGGCAATCCCATCAGCAACCTGAAAGCATTGTGATATTGGACCCGCAAGGCATCGACGGTTCGCTGCGTGTAGCTAGTCCACAGACTACACGTATAAAAGGACTGGCAATATGCCCTAAATAAAGTCCTCTTTACCGCATAAGAGCACCGTGAAAATCTGCGAGCCAGCATATTACAACGAATCGTCAGCGCCCTGCGTTCCCTCTCTAAGTCTGCTTCATCAGTCAGGTCCTCATTGACTACATGACCTAGGTACACAAATTGAGTAACTCTGCTTAATGCCACACCCGCTAGTGTCACGGGCGGAACGTGAGAGGGACTCCTACGCCCAGCCCGAAACACCAGCAGCTCACTCTTCTTGACATTGAATTAATGCTCGGTTCCTATAAACAAAACCGAATCGTTTTGCTCACCAATGGTAGTATTTTTTATTGCCAAACTGGGCTTAAAAATAGATTTGAAACCTAATTTTAACCGTAATAGCTACTTCCATATGGAAGGCTACTATGCAAAGCTATAAGGTCTTTGTTTCATTATTGGTAAAGATACAAGAGTTTTAATTTTAACCAATAATAGTCCGTAAATTATATGATAGGATTTCTTTTTATGGCGGATAGGATTTCTTTTATTTTACCCAGGCATCATCGCTATTAATGCTACCCTGTAGTCTGAACACCAGAGGAGATAGGTAGGTTAAACACACAGACACTGTACGTTGACATAATTCTGTATTGAAGGACCACTATTAATATGAAATACTACTAATGTGGTAGACATTAGTCCACAGTAAGTACCCAATAGTCACACGGGGAAACACCAGCACATTACATTACGAGCCAAAACTAGAGCATTTTAATTAACGCGGCATCGATAGTGCTGCGTCCACACCGCGGCACCGCGCCGCTTCGCTGTTAACCCCCATTTATCATACAGGATTAAGCCAATCCCCTGTATATTATTTTTATTCGTCCCCGGGGGCGAATTCTGTCTGTTTGCTGGACAACGGCTGTTTATTATTATTTGCGGTGATTTTTCGGGTGTTGTTTCTTGGTTAGAATAAGATTATTTTCGAGGAAACGTGTGGCGGCCTAAAGCTCCCTGTGCTCGTCGCGCTTGTTTATATGAATACCAGCTGTTGTCCGCGACCTCGTCTGCGATCCAGGATAAATAAGTAGCCTATGTCCTTCTCCAGGTCTCAGGCTACCTATCTGACAAATTTCATCCAAATCCGTTCAGCCGTTTTTAACCGACTTCAAAAAGGAGGAGGTTCTCAATTCGTCGGAACCTTTTTTTTTTATTTTATTTTTTTTATTTTTTTTTATGTATGTTCCGCGATTACTCGAAGATGGCTAGACCGATTTGATTTTTTTTGTTTTATTCGAGAGGGTATACATCACAGTTGGTCCCATATAAAATTGATTAACTTTGCTTAGGTAGTTTTTGAGTTAGCTTCAATAATACGTATTTATTCCCCACTTTTATATGGATGTTGTTCTAGTTTGTTTTGCAGGTAGTGGTATTAGAATTTGTGTGGGGTAGGTACCACAACTAAAAAGTGAAAAATAATTTTTTTTTACAAAAAAATACAACCGACTTCCAAAAACAACACTACAAAGTGAAAAATAACTTTAATTTCGGAAGTCGGTGGCAAAAAACGAAAATACATTTAACTAGACACCGACTTCCGAAATTAAAGTTATTTTTCACTTTGTAGTGTTGTTTTTGGAAGTCGGTTGTATTTTTTTGTAAAAAAGTTTTAGCGTGAAAGCTTAACAAACAAACAAACTCATTTTTGAATTTATGATATTAGTTAGGATGACATAATCGCACGATCAATCAAATCATCATTATTCAGGTAAAAAAACGCGTATTCGCGCGATAGTCGCTTTCACTTAGGACGCAGGGTTCGTTTGAAGACATTGCGTCAAAAGGCGGAACTGTAACAAGCCTTCATTTTTGCTGGACGGAGAGTTCTGTCAATAAATGTAATGTAGGGAAAACCTGATAGAAATACCATGTCCATTGTCCAAATGTCCATCATCGTATCTCTGTTATCTCATAGACCACTTTACATACAAGCCGATATGCCGCCGATGCTTCTTTCATGTCAGTAGCCATGAATGAAAGGCTCTGAGAAAAACGGCCGTGACAGATACGCAGACATCGAAAGCTCTCAGAAAAGTTTCTTTTTAATTAACAACTCTTTTTTACTCCCCTAATTGTTTTTTTTTAAATTTTTTATTTAACTTCACCTGAATTATGTCCTGGAATTTTGAAAGTTAAATTTCACCAGCGTCCCGGTGTTATATTGAGCTGAAATTTGGCATACGTGTGTAAAATTGGTGACAATAAAAATATTGTGGTATCTGATGATGGAACTCAGTAATAAAACGACGCAACCCTATCGAGTTTGGGCTCGTTTGATTCGTCTTGACAAGGACTCTGGGCCTAGATGATATCCAGACCAATAAAATATTGATTAAAAAAATAATAATAAAAATAATACACTTTTGCAATCTCGGAGAGGCTAACGAGTTTGACTGTCGCCGATTTCAACATTTATTAAAAAAATAACCAAAATGTTTTATACAGGTTGTCTGGTAAAGAATGGGTAACCTAGAAATAGCATAATAATATATTAGACCATTTATGGCCATTCTAAATAAATACAAAAAAAAAAAACATCCCAAGTAGTACGCACGGCTACAGATCAAGCTATACATCTCCAGTATAAGCTGATCTGGCATTGTATAGGATTTCCTTACAATGAGAGGTCAGTGCAAACTGGAAATGTATAGCTTGAGGTGTAGCCGTATGTACCTAAGATTTTTTAGAAAAAAATACTGACTTTTTTTTCCTTATTTTACATTCTTCTTCATCACGACCACAAATGAACGAATCCCATCGGTATTTGTTGTTATAATATTGTACCACTATGCCGTTATAGAGGCAGTAAATAGTGTGACACGAAACGGCACAGTATTTTTTTTTTCTAAAAATTATACGATTTTTGCTATATACGGTGCTGCTACTTGGAACGTATTTTTTTTTGTAATTTTTTTCGAACGGCTATAAGTTCTATTATATGCTATTTCAAGGTTATCCATTATTTACCGAACACCTATATAGGGTGACTGGTAATTAGTGACTTAGTGACCGATACCTAAACACATGATTATACTCATGATAACAAACAACTTTTACTATGGGACCACACCTGAAATCGCGAAAAAAAAATCAGCTGCTCCCTACATTTTGACGAGTTATGCGAACCTGAATGTATGGGGCACCTGATTTTTTTTTTGCGATTTCGGGTTTGGTCCCATAGTAAAAGTTGTTTGTTATCATGAGTAAAATCATGTGTTTAAGTATCGGTCACTAATTACCATTCGCCCTATATAATGGTGCCCAAGTTACAGGCTGTGCCAGTTTGGGACCAACAAAACGATATCTATTGCAATTTGAATGTTGAATTAAACGATTTTTACTTTAGTTTATTTTTACGTACGGAATCCTAAAAAGTGGGATCAAATAGGACTTCTAAAATCTAGGTAGGTAGTGTTTTTGGGAGTTCATTTAATCCCGCCGAAATACACACACGAAGTAAGAATATTTTTTTTGTGGAACGAGTTGAAATTCTCTTTCGACTTTTGACTACTACGCTGCATGCCTACGTATGTTGGCTCCTGCAGTGGATTGGCCACGACTCTGACTTCACTGGAAAACAAAGAAACGTCAATATTATTTTTTGTATTAAATCCTGTCCATCAAAAACTAGTGTTGGTTTAGCAATTTCCTTGCTTATCATCATTTAGCTGCATGACATCCACTGCTAGACAAAGTCCCCTCCCAAGCAGTCACACCTAGGCTACACCAAAGGGTCCTGTGCTCCTCGCATCCAGCAGATCCCCGCTAATTTCACCAATTCATCGGTGAAATACATCTAGCTTGGACCTACTTGCTTTTCGCTTTTTTACTGCTTTTGATTATAAAATAAGAACCAAAAAACATGCGTTTATTATTTCAGCACGCAACTACATAATGAAAAACATTTGTCAACGAAAAATACAGTCTTTCTAATCTATTTACCTACATGTCACATTCATTTTTCCTTTAATCCACCTTCCTAAGGAAACTGCTGCCACAAAAGGGTGTGGTATTAAACAATATTTTAAAAGCGGCTAATCTGCAGCTCATAACTCATGTGTGGAGTATTTTAAAACGTGTTTTATATGGGAAAGCAAAAAGTTCAAGCTGGATGCTAGGCACGATGCTATACCGCCGTATTTATGACTCCTTCGTCCATAATGGTGCATTAATCATGTCGTTTTGGACGAGGATTATTTTTATTGGTAGTTTTAAGGCTTCAGGTTCAATATTTTCATATTTTCGAATGATTTTTACAAGGTCTGATGTTTTTGGCTTGCACAATTTTGGTTTCTTTAAAAACCTACGTAAGAAAGAAAATAATTAGCACAGACAACATAGTCTTCAAAATAAAAATAAAATAAGTGTAAGAAACCGTAAATACCGAAATCCGTAGTATGAAAGCAGAAATGTCTATCTATTCATCAACCTCTTCCAAAGAAAAAACGTCAATTACTATAAAGTTAAATATAGACGATACTCGCAGATAGGTACTCGTGGCTAAGTAATAACAGCCGCATGGGTCGATCGACAAGGTTAAGCTACGCTTGCCGGGGTTGGTCCGTGGATGGGTGACCATCTTTACATACCGAGACTCCTCCGTGCCTCGGAAAGCACGTTAAGCCGTTGGTCCCGGCTGTCATTCGTGGATCTTTGACACTCGTTACGGGTCGTCAGAAGCCCGAAAGTCTGACAACCAGTCTTACCAAGGGGTATCGTATTACCCAGTTACTGGGTTGTGGAGGTCAGATAGGCAGTCGCTCCATGTAAAATACTGGTATTCAGCTCCATCCGGTTAGACTGGAAGCCGACCCCAACATAGTTGGGAAAAGGCTAGGCAGATGATGATTACTCGCAGATAGACTCGTACTAGGTTTCTGAAAAATATTATACAAAGATGTGGAAATGCAATTTTCTATGATATTAAAGCAACCTCACAAACCGTACCTATAACACAGCTTTAGGTTAAAACTAAATAGAATTTGAGCTGGACAGCTCAAGAGATGTGCGCTGTAATATTACCAAAATAACTTTGTGTAATAGAGCCTCCAGGCTCGAGTTGTTGTTGAGACAATTTTGGCGTTCCAAATTGTCTCTAAATTATTCGAAATTAAGGCAGCAAGATGCCTGGCTGGACTTGCTTAGATGCGGAATTTGTATGTTGCTATAATTTTTATAAAGCTGACGGCTAAACTTTGTTTCCAGAAGCAGTTATATTTTTTTAAATGTATACCGATTCATCTAAGAATAGACGCTCTAATTCTAACAAATTAGAACAGGCAAAGGAAACGAATTACCGGAGAAACTATTAAAAATAAAGGAAGCAATAAGCCGTTTCGTCACCGCTTTCTTTGAGTTCTCTTGACACTCGTTTAATCTCGCCCCTCAATCTTGCCTGCCTGACGGATGGCTACACTACACCATAGCCTATACAAAGGCATCTTAAGCCGACGCAACAGAGCACAAATCCAAGCGGACAAATTGAAAAACCACTGAAACACCGAACCCATGGACGTGGCGTACCGTTATATCCACTACGCATTACGACCGAATTCCCGCTTCGGTCGTCCGTATACGGCCCGGAATAACACAGATCGGTAACGAAACACAATGGCCGCTGTTCCGGGGGATCTATTCCGCCCCCTAATCCAGAAAGGTCGCTGGAAGCTATTCGATAACCACTTAGAGTGGGCACGATTGTACCGCGCTGATAACGCCCGGCGTCCGCGCGGCGTACGCTTTATTATGATTAGAATATGAAGAAGTACGAGTATCGGCAGATTTTATTATTATTATTATACAGGTTGTAGGGATCAGGGACTCAGGTATTTTTTATAGATAAACAGATAATTTCATCAAACTTTTTCACTCGGGGTACAGAATTGAGAGGCTGGCTTGCTAATACAGAAGATGTAAGTACCTACACTTGAGAACTGGATTGTGTTGTCAACATAAAACTTAAGCTTCTTGTCAAAACCTAAGTTGCAAACTAATAAAATGAAATGATACAGCGCAAACCTCCTTACAACGTTAATAAATTCATATGCATAACTCACAGTAAAAGAACTTACGGCAACTGAAACAAACGGTACGAATGAAGTCTGTTTAATCTGCAAACAGGAGGACTTCAAAACGTCTGTTTAATACGTTGTCTAACAAGACGGTAAGCCTCGAAACAAAGTTTTGTACATAAACGGTTCTCTTTATGCTTCGGTCTATTTTGTAGAATTTATTCGAACCATTGGACTGTTAATGAGGACCTTTCCAACGCTTGCATTCCTTCTTTATAGATCCTCTGTATTACTCGTAAATGCGGGTTTTTTTCTTTATAAGTAGATCTAAGTCCCTTTTCTAGAACGATGCTCAAGCATGAACATCGATTTGAAAACTAGATTTGTATAAAATCTGTAAGGTTTGAATCTTTTCACAAAGCTTAAAGGAATGACATGAATTCTTAAATACCCTACAGGGTGGTATGTAACTGATTGGTGGCAATTTTCTTTTTACAGTGACGAAGTTTTGGCAAAAATGTCTATTGGAAAGGACATTGGCTGTTGGTCATAGATTAACCTGATTACTTGATCAGCATTATCAATTAATACACCATCAAATAACACTCGCTTACCACCAAAACAACGTTAATAGAATTAATAACATTGCAACTAATACGAGTCGACTTAACAGGGAGTTGGAATAAGTTTTTATCTTTTATTAGCCCCGCTACGAAAACTGCCATATTGGTCGCGAACTTTCGATATTAATACCGCACAAACTAGCAATCCTGGCCGTTCAATCATGTTTTCTATTGTTGTGTACGAAAGATTCATAAATGTATTGCGGATATTACGTATTTAATCTTTTATCTTTGTTTCCGCGGGGATTTGGGAAGGACATTGGATTAGCTCGTTATTTTTCGGAGATGTTCTCTTTGTTTTTGTTGTTAATTGGGTTGTTGCTGCAGGCAGGAATGGTATTTATAAGCTGCTTTGCGAACAAAGACAGCTGATGCTGTTTGATGATCAAAGAAGTTTGTCAAGTTCTTAATGAACATAACTGCGATGAACATGGCAACAGATCTTGTAGATGCAGTGGAAGTTTCTATGTAGGTACCGCTACTCAGTACATACCTATATTTAGTTAATTTTACAGTTGGTAGGAGACAATTACTATATCTTTATTTTCCAGTCTCTCCCCAATAACATTTGGTTCAGCAAATCTAACGAGATGCGGCTGAACAGCGTCTTAGTCTATATTCCGTATTAAGTGCTCTCAAATTAGCTGAAGATGTTAATTACGATTAACCGTATTGTAGTAACGTTAATTGTTCTAGTATTCTCTTTGAGTATTCAGAATAGGAAGTTTTAGGATTATAGGGAACTAGCTTTTGCCCGCGACTTCGTCTGCGATACAGGATCAAAAGTAACCTATGTCCTTTTCCAGGTCATGGACTACCCATGTGCCAAATTAATCTAAATCCGTTCAATTATTTTAGCGTGAAAGCGTAACAAATAAACAAACACTTTCGCATTTATAATATCAGTTAGGATTTCAGGCTGCCTGCTACTAATTTATCTAATTAAAAAGCGGCCAAATGCGAGTCGGACTCGCCCATGAAGGGTTCCGTAGCAGCAAGTAACATAATATAAAAGTTCTTGTAGTTCGTTGTAACTTTGATCGATGTTTTAATAATTGAGTTGATTGAATGAAAGGTAAATTGCGGTTTACGATTTATGACGTATTAAAAAAAAACTACTTACTAGATCTCGTTCAAACCAATTTTCGGTGGAAGTTTACATGGTAATGTACATCATATATTTTTTTTAGTTTTATCATTCTCCTATTTTAGAAGTTACAAGGGGGGACACACATTTTACCACTTTGGAAGTGTCTCTCGCGCAAACTATTCAGTTTTGAAAAAAACGATATTAGAAACCTCAATATCATTATTGAAGACCTATCTACAGATATCCCACACGTATGGATTTGATGAAAAAAAGTTTTTGAGTTTCAGTTCTAAGTATGGGCAACCCCCAAAATTTATTGTTTTTTTTTTTATTTTTGTGTGAAAATCTTAGTGCGGTTCACAGAATACATCTACTTCAACTATCTTCTATAACTTCTATAACTTCAATCTAGTTTCAACAGTATAGTTCTTATAGTTTCGGAAAAAAGTGGCTGTGACATACGGACGGATAGACAGACAGACATGACGAATCCATAAGGGTTCCGTTTTTTGCCATTTGGCTACGAAACCCTAAAAAGAGAAGTCCTGACTGAGTGACTGACTGGCTAACTGACTGACTGACTCATCAACGCCCAGCCCAAACCCTTGGACCTAGAAAGCTGACATTTTGCACAGAGGTTCCCTTTATAATGTAGACAAGGAATAAGGAAGGATTTCCCGGTAGAACGTTCCCGTGGAATATTTTCCGACATCCACGCGAGCGAGACCGCGGGCAAAAGCTAGTCCTAGATATTAGGGGTTGTGTGGCCTGCTAATAAAAATATTACAGAGCTATGGGTAGAATGAGACATAAAGTTGGTTGATTGTGATTTCAAACATGGGTCTGTGGTTATACAAAGATTAGTTTGGACAAAAACTTGGCCGAAAACATGCAAAAATATTAAAATGTCATACATAATTCAGCTTCACTAACCTGTAGGTACTGCCGTAGGTATAGATCCACTTTTCTTAGCTTTTCAGTAACCAATTCAGTTCTGCGTGTGAGTGAATCCAATATGGCGGCTATTCATTAATAATTCCCGCGCAAATCTTGCGGACTCATTGTTTAGAGCCCGATCGCTCGTGTTGCCAAGCGGTTTGTTGTGTTACTCAAACTGCCGATGTAATCTTATTGTGCACTTTGTTTGTTAAAACAATTTCTTGAATATTGTTAACCGTGTTGAGAGCTTCATAACAGTAATTTGATTAATTGGTACTCCAATTAAAAAAAAAAAGTCTTCCAATCCCCACCTACCTACTGACCTACTGGTCATGATTGGAAGACTTTTTTAAGCGAGACAAAAGAGTATATATGTAAGGATGTAGCGGGTGGCGTTCTGTAGTTTCTGCCGACCTCCACAGGAAGAAGGCGTGATTTTATGTATGTACGTATGTGTCGTAAAATTTGCAATCTTGCGACATTTCTTTTGAACGTCGCCGCGTACCCAAAAGGACAATTTTACAAGACAATGATTTTGTTTTTAGTACTTCGCTTGTTAAGTGTTCGCAAGTGCGACAGCTGAGCATTGGGTACCGTGTTCTATCCGTGGGTTAGCCAAAGTGAAGGGAAAAAAAGAAAATTCTAGAAAATTCTTAGTTTAAAAACTCTGGCGCATGCCACACTGGGAACGAAGGGAAACGAAGCTAAGTTCACCTAGCTTTCCTCCGCGTCTTTTCGTTTTCATTTCGCTTAGTAAACGGTGTGAACCGAACTATGAAAAGACGCGGAAGAAAGCTAAACGAAATTAGCTTCGTATCGCTTCGTTCCCAGTGTGGCCTGCGTTTTACATAATTTCGACTGGCCTCATTTTGAGTTGCGTAATATACGCTAGATTTCCTAATGATCTAACTTCAAAACTTGAGTTTACAATAGGGATGATGACTAAAAATTTTTTATTGTCCCTTATGTAAGTTATAAAAAAATATTGGACACGTAGTTTTTTTTTTTACGTAATAATAAGATTACGGCGTTACATTGAGTTAAAATATGGCATGACGTCACTCCTTGCTAGATTTTGTACGTACCTAGTTTGTTATAATAGGTCTTTACCTATGAAATTGCCGTTTTGTTTTGTTTTGTTTTGTACGTCTCGACGCGTACTTCACGCTGGCGATCATTGAGTTCGTGGGGCACCCATTTGTCAAGCTTTTTTACCTTGCCAATTTGACGCAAATGGACCAATATTGTTTTGACGCTAACGTAGAAAGCTGCTGCTAATTCAGCCGTAGATTGTGTATCATCAGCTTCCACAATCGCCTTTAATTCGTCATTGTCGACCAAAGTCTTCGGACGACCGCGAGGTTCATTTTTCAGGTCGAAATTTCCAGAACGGAAGCAAGCAAACCAATAACAAGTGGTGCGTTGGTTTGTAGTGTTAGCTCCGTAAACGTCGTTGATGTTGCGTGCAGCTTGTGCCGCGTTGCTGCCACGACGGTACTCATATTCCATAATTACTCGAATTTTTAACGTATCCATGATGACAAAAAAGATTGAAATGCGATGAAAATGTAACACTAAAAAAATGACTACTTTTTACTACTTTACTATAAACAAATGACTACTTTTGGAAAAAAAATCCATGTTTTTAAAATAAAATTAATTTAAAATTAGAATTCTTAGCCAAACAAAAATTATTTTGATTTGAAATGGCCAGTACTGCAGAACGGCAATTTCATAGGTAAAGACCTAATAGTTGTGACTTAGCAAGACCCCAGTCCCCAACACGATTTTAATATTTTTTTATTACCTGACTGACGGACTAAATAGAATTATTTTTTTTTTCTCAGACATCATCCCTATTCACAACAGTTTCCAAACATCGAAGAGACGTAATGACAAAACACACATAAAAACAACAGTATAACACATTAACGCTGTTATTATGAACACAGGAGTATTATAATACGTCATCATAATAATAAAAACGACGTCCCGAAGTAAACAATCAAAAACATTTTAGTACTAAACATTGGAAAGTGCGCCTGGGCGGTGGCGGTGTTGCCATAAAAACTCACATTCCAACTTCTTTTCTTTTTGGCGACAGATGTTCCGATATTAGGGGGTTGTTCTTTATGGTGTCATTTAAATAAAGAGCCTATTAAAGTGTACTATGTATGGATATTATGAATGTATCATGGTCTTCTTTAACGGGCGGTTGTTTTTGTGGTAATATTCGGAGGATATTTTGGAATATTTGGAAGTGCTTGTGACTAAATGATAACAGCCGCACGGGTCGATTGAAGGTTAAGCTACGCTTGCCACGGTTGGTTCGTAGATGGGTGACCATCCATTATACACATAGCAAGACCCTCCGTGCCTCGGAAATCACGTTAAGCTGTTGGTCCCGGCTGTCATTCAAAGATCTTTGGTAGTTGTTACGGGTAGTCTGAAGCCCAAAAGTTTGACAACCACTCTTACCAAGTGGTATCGTGATACCCAGTAACTGGGTTGTGGAGGTCAGATAGGCAGTCACTGCATGTAAAATACTAGTATTCAGCTGTTTCCGGTTAGACTGAAAGCCGACTCCAACATAGGAAAAGGCTAGGCAGATTTGGAGTATATTTGGCCAACTAGTCGTGGTAGTCAGTCGTAACATCACAATTCAAAGTTCAGAACGAACTGTCATTGTTCAAGTTTTATCATTCCTAATTATTACTCTATTAGAATCTAATATTCTTAGAATCATATTGAACCAATTGAATTATTTGAATTGATTTATAACTATGAGCCATTATGTTCAAAGAAAGTCACTGTTCAAAGGAAGCAATGATTTGTAGTAACCTCTGATCTAATAGTCTTTGATGTCTGTTTTGACATACAAACATAACATATCTGGGCGAGAAACTTGTATAGGTATAGTAAAAAACATAAATAATTACGAGTTATGTACGAACTTCATATAAATATGATCAATGAATCAGTCAACTCAGCCTATCGCAGTCCTCTGCTGGACATAAGCCTCTCCCAGGCTGCGCCACAACACCCTGTCCTCCGCCTTCCGCATCCAGTCATTCATGTGTGTCGGGGTGTAAGGGGAGCACACAACAACCGGACTCCCCAAATGTAAACCTGACCTGCTCGCGGTACACCCTGCCACTGACGGACGACCGATGGCGATATAACCATCCAACAAGTGTGTGTATAATACTCATATTTTGGACAAATAAATAATCTTTTCAATACACTTCCTCGAAAACTGGTTCATATCGCACTACGATTAGGTTCACAATGCAATACACACGCGTGCGATTTTTCATTTTCCAACACGTGTGCGGGAATGAAAATTGCCACAGATAACTTATACATACTTAGTCCAAATTGGTTCAATGCCTCTATTCACACCGTCTCTATTAGGAGGTGAATGTTTTTTTTAAATCTCGGCAAAGAGAATGCGTCTTTACGGCGTTAATATTTTTTGAATATTTAAATAATGTTTATAAATAGAATATCATCAAAAACCATGATTGTTACAATAAAAAAAACGTTTATGAACAAATTAGCATTTATTTGTGTTCTAACTCAAAAATATTTGAATTTTCTATTTTTCTTATTAGGCTGTTTATCGGCTTTATATCTTTGCTTCTCCTTCAACCTGGCGAAAGCAAAGCGCGGAAAAAAAGAAAATTTTAATCACAGTTTCCTATAATGCATGACAAAAATATTTTTCGTTATTTTATTTTATTTCTTCAAAAGTGTATTGAAAAACGTTGTTTGATACACGTGGACATTTGTTATTGCAGTTCTCGGCTCAAAAACAACCTCGCCTACGGCTCGGGTGTTAATTCCGCCTCGAATGCAATAACAAAACTCTCCACTTGTATAAAAATGTACCTTATCTTTATTTTTAACAAGCCAACCAAAATTTTTCAGAGCGATGACGTGCAGCAGTGTCATCGCTGCGAAAGGATTGGCTCTGCGGTCACTACGGTAACCAACCCGCTTGCCCAGCGTGGTGAATACAGGCATAAACCTCTAATGATGAAATACGATCAGTGGTTCGGAAAATAGCTTGTGCGGGAAAGTTGTTGTGAGACGGTAAGTCATATTTTTCTTCATAACTAACTTATTTTGTAATATTTGGTACTTACAAAAAATAAATATTTTAGAACCTTCATAACAACATATAACATTACGCCGAGGAGCGTCTAACTATGTACGCCCACATTTAAAACTTTCCGTAACGCCATAAATATTGAATTTGGTGTAGACAAATGTGCAGACGTGCATGAATTTAGAGCAAGGGGAGAGATTATGGAATTCGTGACAACATAACTGTCGAATTTCATCGCTTAACTGTAACTTGGGTATGTTGGAAGCATTGTGTATATTGGTAGCTAACAAGTTATCAAAGAGCTTCCTTAGCATGAAAAAAAGCTAAGTACCATTTGATGTTTACCTATACAGATGCTTTTGAAGGATCTGTCATGGGCCGAAACAATAAGTTGCGATTCGGGAGTTTAGAGGTCGAAGTTACTAGTTTACCAAGCAATCAACAAAAAATATAGTAGTTTTGACGCTTATCAAGAATTCAGGCTATTCGGATATTTGTTACGAAAATCTTTTAAGGAAACTGCTTCCTGTAAATATTTAATATATGGATAGTAAAATGTAATCCCATTTTTGTATATTATTTCATTTCAAGTTAATATAGGCTTGTATTTTACAGCATCGTATTGTAACTTAAGAAAATAATAAAGACACCAAGTTATTAAAATACCAACAGAGATGGAATGTGACGGAAGTCAATTTTCCTTAGGATCGTACTGAATAAAGTCAAAAATTCAAATTAATTTTATTTGCATTAAAATATGGTATTAAACATTAAAATTAGTGCTTACCTACATGTTTTACTAAAGATATATAGCATGCAAACTTATCGGTATGCGTTCTGTCACATGTTCATGTTCTATCATTATACTATTGTGCCAGCATATTTAGTCTATGAATTCATTAATAGAATAAAAATGTTATGTATTTAGTCATTTATATAATATTTGCCTAAATGCTCTAGAAGTCGACGTTTTTAAATTGCTTGGTATATTATTATAAATACTCGTACGTACACACATTGCCTAACAGTTCTTATTATATTTTGTAGATCTAGGAATGTCATTTAATACGAGTCTGAATGGATCTCTACGATTTCTTGAATACACATCATTCGCAGTTCTAAATAAATCTTTGTTGTTTTATACGAACATACATGTTGTAATGTTTGTTTTATTTTCAGAAAATAATGAAGAAAAAATATTAAGTCCACCGAAGAATATATGCAATTTCCGTACTCATAGTTCAGTCTTGGAAAAGAGATTGAGGTACCTACTTAGTTACCAACGAAAGAGCCTCTTGTATTTATACAATTTTATAAGCAACCAACAGACAACACGTTCACAGAACATATGAAATTTTTCGATAACACCTCCACCACATTCAAACGGCTGCGTCCTTCCATCGAACGAATAATAAAAAAGAAACTAAATAACGTAAAAAGGGTCCCAAAACTACGTGGTGAACTGGCAAACGTATTCTGATTTAAATATCGCGACCTTTGGAAGTCTTCGTAATATTGGAGACAGGATGGGCTCAAGGTATTGATGCTATATAGTAATGCGCTAGGGATTTCTGAAAGGTCCGGGCGACAGCAAAACGTGTTAGTTCGCCTTATTGAATATCGGGAATATGACGTGGTCCCGCAGGACCCCAATATCGGAGGTCGGCAGAGTTTGGCATACGTTGCATTCTCAGCGGGTTTTCGGGATGAATTTTACACGTCTAAGTAATGGATTTCGGAAGGTTATTGCTGTTACGTAAATAAATAAATAAATAAAATAAATAAAATAAATATGTTTGGACATATCACACAACGCCATCTAGCCCCAAGCTAAGCAACCTAATGCTTGTGTTATGGTAACGAGATGGCTGATAAACTACTTATATACATTTTTTTTTTGTAAATACATACATATTATAGATAGAAAAACACCCAGACTCGGAACAAATACTTGTAGGTCGTACAAATATTTGTTCCGTGCGGGAATCGAACCCGCAACATGCTGTGCAGCAGTCAATCGCTCAACCACTGCGCCAACCGTGTCGTCAAATAAATAAAAAATAAAAATTAAAGTGCGTTACGTATAAATAAGTGTAATGGATTTTTTTTTCATGAACACAAAACACTCAAGTTATACTGTTTTTTTTTGTAGGTCAATATTTGCCACATTCTCATCTTAGTTTAAACAATAGAATACCTATTATCAGCTCACGTTCTTCAGCAGGATTTCAACAATAAACAAAAACTTAAAACTCGAAGCATTTCCCCAATCAGCGCAAACAATCAACAAATTGATTTACACAAACTGCAATTCTAAATACAAAACTTAAGTTTGTATTTCAGCCGAAAACAATTGCACGAACCCAATATCAGGGAACTAAGGGCCTTTACAGACGAACCACAACTACAGCCACGGCGCGGCGGCTAAAATATGGCCAGGAACAAAATTGTATGAAAACGTGTAAGTACATATTACATGTATAGTATGTACTGCAATTCACCTACGCTAGTTTGCAGTCGCCTTCAACGGCTGTCGCAAACATGTGGCCAAAGCCAACGACATCAGGCCACCGGCGGCGTGCGTGTATGACCAGATGTATGAACGTAAACATGATAAAAAGAGTATGTATGGATCTTAACAGGTGGCGTTCTGTAGTTTCTGCCTACCCCCATGTGAAGGAGGCGTGAGTTTATGTATGATGTATGTATCATAGCCACAAACACAAGGCTGAGTTGAGCCACAAGCTGATGCCAGGTGATGATGATGATGATGGTGATGTATGCTGTTCGTAATTCAGAGACTTGATGGTGAAACGACATTGCCACCACACGGTATTGGTGGCTGTCATAACGCAACTTCACACTAGCCACTGCCCGGTGCCATTCACCTAGCCACTGCCCGGTGACATTCATCTAGCCACTGCCCGGTGACATTCACACTAGCCGCTGCCCGGTGACATTCACACTAGCCGCTGCCCGGTGACATTCACACTAGCCGCTGCCCGGTGACATTCACACTAGCCACTGCCCGGTGAAATTCACACTAGCCACTGCCCGGTGACATTCACACTAGCCACTGCCCGGTGACATTCACACTAGCCACTGCCCGGTGACATTCACACTAGCCACTGCCCGGTGACATTCACACTAGCCACTACCCGGTGACATTCACAGCAGCCACTACCCGGTGACATTCACAGCAGCCACTCCCCGGTGACATTCACAGCAGCCACTACCCGGTGACATTCACAGCAGCCACTCCCCGGTGACATTCACACTAGCCACTGCCTGGTGACATTTTTGTCGCTGTGGTGTGGTGTAGTTGTGGTGCGTCTGTAAACACCCTAAGTGGGTGAAACTTGGTGAAACAATAACGGTAGTCATATTTCATTGTTTTCTCGTATCGAAGTCGCGCGGCCTACGTTCCAAATATTTGAGCAAAGCACATTTGTATTAGTTAGTAAGTTTAGTACGGACGGGACGTAGAGACGCGATGCAGATGGTACTTTTGTGTTTTATGACCGAGGTACTTGTTTTGTGTGTGATGCGTGAAGAAATATCAAGTTTGGGTGTAATTGTGTGAAAATTGAGGCTAGAAATTGAGACTAAATTTTATACTAGCTTGTAACCGCGGCTTCGCCGGCGTGGGTTTCGGAATTAAATTTTACTACACAAAAGCTGCTAATGTTACTTAACTATGATAATTAAATATAGTTCCTTGCGGACTTTTTTGTAGGTAATAATGAGTACCTACTTTAATCATGTCCTACATAATTTTTATGTATCATCAATAGTTTTCTCAGCGCACGCCAAATAATGAATTTTATAAGCAAAGTTTTGCTATTTTGGTTTACATTATTGCAATTTTCTTAAGGATCTATAATTTTATTGAAAATAAATTATAACATATGTTACTTCCTGTTAATTTAGCTTTCTATTGGTGAAAAAATGGTCAAAATCGGTCAAGTAGTTTCGGAGCTTATTCGGTACAAACAAACATCTTACCTCTATATAATATTATTATATTATTAGTATAGATGTCTAGCTTGCTAGAGAACTGGGTATTAATAACATAATATATATTGCTAATTAAAGGATGTAATGTTTTCATGTTATTTTCAGAAGAACATGATATGAGGACCCCATCATCTTCCTGCCCTTATCC
The DNA here is from genome assembly GCA_946251885.1 of Cosmia pyralina. NCBI lineage: Eukaryota > Metazoa > Arthropoda > Insecta > Lepidoptera > Noctuidae > Cosmia > Cosmia pyralina. The sequence continues at coordinate 2,168,570 of OX276349.1, forward strand.
CATATTACTTGGGGTCGGCGCAACACGTTTTCTTCTTCCATTCTCCCCTGTCAACCGTCACGCTATCATTCACTCCCTTCTCTTTCATATCATTCCTCACACAATCCATCCATCTTTTCTTTGGCCTTCCTCTGCCTCTCCGTCCATCAATATGTATATTCATCACTCTTTTAGTCACATGTGTTTCGTCTCTCCTCATTACATGCCCATACCAAGATAAACAAAGAAAAAAAAAAGAAAGAAAGAAAATACGTTTATTTGCGGTAAACGATTTCCTTTTAACTTTTCTGTCACTGGCGCCACTTTCAAACTTCCTCTTGTAGACTCATTTCTTACTTTATCCATTCTCGTCACTCCACACATTCATCTCAACATTATCATCTCCGCTGCATGCAATTTTTTTTCATCCGTCTTCTTCACTGCCCAGCATTCCGATCCATAAAGTACGACAGGCCTTATCACGGACTTGTAAATTTTCCCCTTCAACTTGAGGGGCATCCGTGGGTCGCAAGTTGTTCCTGTAACCTGTCGCCATTTCATCCATCCTGAGTTGATCCAGTGCGTTATGTCTCGGTCTACTTCGCCATCCCCTTGGACAAGATCAGTACCCATACGTATCAGTACCTGATATATATATGATATCAGTACCTATACGTATCAAATAGAAATTTTCGACGAAAACTTCCTTGTATGTATGTACAAAGATATAGGCAATTAAGATAAAGCCCCCATAGTTACTGGTAGATGGCGACACTAGCGCCCCACGGCCCTCGGCCCACGGTCTCTGCTTCATTATTAATGGATAACACTAACTCAATATAATAACTGTATCGGATTACAGGATATTGGAAGTTGGTAGATTATGTTATTACGACGAAATAATGTATTTTTATTTTATTTTTGTTCCTACACTGTTTCAGTTATTGGATTTTCTTTTTGGAAAATGTCGAGCATTTAATTAAAGCTGTTGTCTGTGTTTATGTTGGATTATTACTTTGGCATTTGTTATTCAAAATTCATATTGTACAAAGAAAATATGAATAATTACATAACCAGGACTCGCCTGTATTTCTATAGTATTAAGTGGAGCATTGAGTCACATGTAACAGTATACATTAAATATGTATACTGATTCATATACGTGACACCTACCAACAACAACAGCAGATAATTACATATTACATCCGATTTACCGCTTAAGCTGGAAATCTCACTGATTTCAAACAATATGTAGTGAATAAGGCTAGCCAAATTACTCATAGGTAACTAACCAGCTAGGCTAGCTAGGGGGCTAACTATTGTCATTTTGCGGTCAAACTGTTTTTAGTGCACAACCCTGTAGCCTGTCCAGTCGTAAATGCAGGAGTGACATACGCGGCTAATGCCACTATGTATTTTACCGCCATTACTATTATGTAAATGTAATTTCGTGTTGCAGTCAGGGGCTTTCAGAATTCAAAATAACTGGACGATTTTCAATTGTTTCAGATTTCCGCGAAATTCTTGCGTTTTTTGCAATTTGCAGATCAGTGTCAGTGTCAGGTTGAATCTTGATCAAAATATGATTTGCGACAGTAAAAAATATGTATTTAGATAATTTTAGCCATAAAAATCATCAATTCATCTCTCTAAGATTTCCTCCGGATTGGTCTGATTTCGGAAATCAGACGAATTCGGCGTTGACCTGCATTTAAAAAAAAAACGCAAGAAAATTTGTGATTCGCGGGCTACCTTAGCGCATCCTCCTAAAGAAGAACATCTAGGAAAGTTCTACCACCATTTCTATTCCAGTCACCAGGCTGTGTTGCTATATTTCGGTTGGAAGGGTATCAGCAGTATCACCATCATCCTTTCAGCCAAACAACGTCCACTGCTGGACATAGGCCTCCCCCAAGCAACGTCACTTTGACCTGTTCTATGCTTCTCGCATCCAGCGGATTCCTGCCACCTAGGTCATTTCGACCGGTTTTGTTCTTTACAAGGTCATCGGTCCGCCTTGTGGGACCGGAGAAATTACCTAGATGTTCATTAGAAATTTCAGCCTTATTTCAGGCCCGGCAATGCAAGTGCGCTCTCATGTGTGTGCTCTGTCTCTGGTTTTGCAGATGTCCACACCCCCGCGCACACACACACACACACACATACACACAGACGGCGAAGACCATTTACCATCAGGTGAGAGGTCAGAAGGCGGCTTGATAGCTACGCTATAAAATAAATCGATAAAATAATTATGAACTTCGTGTTCTATCTAATCTGGTTGTTATACCTATGAAGGTAATCATAACGTTACTTCTTAATTACTTTTAGAGCAAAATTTTGTTATTCCTCGGAAAATTTTCTTCGCCAATAATGTTTTTAATATAATAAAAACTCGTATATAATAAAGAAAAATACCCCGCAGCCTTGATAAACTTAGTGATTCCATATTTTCTTTAAAGCTGCACGGTTTATGAACGACATATTTTCGTAAAATTACGAGTAAAATTATAATTTGAATTACTGAAGCAGTGGAGAATGAAAGAAAAAATATTTTCGTCGACCTCAAGTAACATGTCACCAGGGCAGCAGCACAAGAATAAAAAAGTAATTAGCAAATTAAAAAAAAAAATCGACTTCAGAAAGAAACTGACTCAAAATTATGAAATAACTTTAATTTCGGAAGTCGGTGTCTTGCGATCTGTTTTAGTTTTTTTGCCACCGACTTCCGGAATTAAAGTTATTTCATAATTTTGAGTTATTTTCTTTTTAAATCGGTTTTTTTTAAATTACTTTTTTATTTCGTATTTTTAGTTTAAAGTAAAAACTGGAATATTTGTTTGTAATAAGTAGTTATAGTTTTGTTGTGAATATTGCACCAGAATTTGACCAAAGTTTTGTGGGGGTTTTCCCTTGACACCACACCCGTAGCTCGTGTCAATAAGCCAGGTCACACTTACACGTATTAGTCCATAAAAAGGTTGTTTATTTGTTTGGAAGCCCTATAATAGATTATCATAAGTGAATATATTGCACTTCCAATAATATAACATACATACATGTTGAATTGATAACCTCCTTTTTTTTGAAGTCGGTTAGAAAGGGCTAACATTGTTCAATAGAAAAGGCGATACTGGCTACTAAGCCGGAAAAGGCTGTTCAGTACAAACTCAAAGCAATAGATACATCTACCTTTGCTTTTCAACTTTCACAAAATGAATATAAATACAATCATCTTTCTGCCCTTATCCCATATTACTTGGGGTCGGCGCATCACGTTTGCTCTTTCCATTCTCCCCTGTCAACCGTCACGCTATCATTCACTCCCTTCTCTTTCATATCATTCCTCACACAATCCCTCCATATCCTTTTTTTGGCCTTCCTATTAATATAAATACTGCCAGCCTTTTCCCAACTATGTTGGGGTCGGCTTCCAGTCTAACCGGATGCAGCTGAATACCAGTATTTTACATGGAGCGATTGCCTATCTGACCTCCACAACCCAGTAACTGGGTAATACGATATCCCTTGGTAAGGCTGGTTGTCAGACTTTCAGGCTTCTGACGACCCGTAACGACTGCCGGGACCAACGGCTTAACGTGCTTTCCGAGGCACGGAGGAGTCTGGGTATGTAAAGATGGTCACCCATCCACGGACCAACCCCGGCAAGGGCAAGCGTAGCTTAACCCAATGGATCGAACCGTGCGGTCGTTATTACTTAGCCACGAGCATACATACTCATACAATTTAGAATTATGATATATCTAGCAGCACCACACACTATCCCAACTCTATGTACAAAAATACTAAAAAGAATGTTGGTTAAACCTTGAATAAAATTATCGATACAATAGGAGCAGATTCAAGGACCTGTCATAAATATCTTTGTCCGAAAACATAAAGGTTCAGAAGCTTAGCCACAGTTAAAATAATATTTAGTGAAAGATTAAAGCCGAACTTGAAGAATTTAGAAAAGGTTCGACCCTCCGAATGGTTCATAAAAATGTTGGTGCTCTTTATTGGATATAAGAAAACGAAGGAGATTCCTCTCATTTTTAACCGACTTCAAAAAAGGAGGAGGTGCTATTCTATGTTGGTCTATATTTTTTTATGTAGGTATGTTCATCGATATTTTCATCAATTGTGGACAGATTTCGATTTTTTTTTTCATTTGGTAGAGGAAGCTTGCGTGGTGGCCCCATATAATTTTTATTAACTTTGCTTGTGTAGTTTTTGTGTTATCTTCAATAATACGTATACCACTTGGTGTATCTATATTGATCATGTTATAAAACTTCCTGTCACTCTTGTTTCATAAGTAGTGGCCACAACCAAAAAGTGAACAATAAAAAAAAAACTTTAAAAAATGCAACCGTTAAAAAAAAAAACACTACAAAAGTGAAAAATAACTTTAACTTCTAAAAGTCGGGGACAAAAAATGAAAATACGGAATCAAAGACACCGAAAAAACTTTTTTTGAAGGCATAATACTGTCTGTAGGAGTTTTATAGCGTTCATTTGTTTATTTCCCATTCGCATGGTATGTGGTGGCGTTTTAAATAAGTGAGTTTGGAACTTTCAATGCATCGTTGAGTTTGTTGGTAAAACTCACTTTGTTTTTTGTTTTGAGCTTTATTGAAGGTATTTTAGAATGTATTCATGTTTTTGTTGTGCAAACAATAAAAAAATACAACCGACTTCCAAAAACAACACTACAAAGTGTAAAATAACTTTAATATCGGAAGTCGGTGTCTAGTTAAATGTATTTTCGTTTTTTGCCACCGACTTCCGAAATTAAAGTTATTTTTCACTTTGTAGTGTTGTTTTTGGAAGTCGGTTGTATTTTTTTGTAAAAAAGTTTTTATTTTTCACTTTTTAGTTGTGGTACCTACCCCACACAAATTCTAATACCACTACCTGCAAAACAAACTAGAACATCATCCATATAAAAGTGGGGAAAAAATACGTATTATTGAAGCTAACTCAAAAACTACCAAAGCAAAGTTAATCAAGTTTATATGGGACCAACTGTGATGTATACCCTCTCGAATAAAACAAAAAAAAAAAATCCAAATCGGTCCAGCCATCTTCGAATAATCGGGGAACAAACATAAAAAAAAAAGGTTCCGACGAATTGAGAACCTCCTCCTTTTTGAAGTCGGTTAAAAATGAGAGTATCCTAGAACAAATTGTAGGTAATGACATCCTAGTATCAAGACTAGAATTGGCTTTTGTACAAACACTTAGAGTTATTTTTAATCAAGTGAGAATACAGGCCATCAGTGAATGTAGGTTTATCTCGAAGTTTCCACAACATGGATTCTCTGTGGAGTGAACTGAAGAAAATACTCATTAGGTAGGTACATAATATACAGTAGACGATATAGAAATCAGCCGTCAAAATAAAAAAAAAACTTCAACGCTCCAAGTGGAAGACAAACAGAAATAATTCATGAAAATGTTCACCGTTAGCAGTTATTAACAAAACATTAATGAGGCTATCAAACTCAGTATAATAAACAAAGAAGTATTGAAGATGACATATCTGATCAAACTTGATTGTCTCCACAAATTCTAAGATAAGTACTTGAGATTCTTGGCACACAGCAAAATGATGAATTAACCAAGTTTCAATACCATGCCGCCATGACACTTTTGTTTAGATATTCGCAAAATATAGTTTGCTTTATAGTAAACTTTTGCAGAGTTTAGGATTTATACATATAACCTTTACTTATCTTGTGCCAGTATTAAACTGTGATGGACTAGGTTGATTTATTAATCAAAGCCTTTTTTAACGGTACTGATAAAATTCCTAAGAGAAATAAGTCTAACAACCAGTTTTACCAAGAGGTATCGTATTACCCAGTTAGTTAGTTATTTTACAAAAAAATACAACCGACTTCCAAAACCAACACTACAAAGTGAAAAATTACTTTAATTTCGGAAGTCGGTGTTTGGTTAAATGTATTTTCGTTTTTTGCCACCAACTTCCGAAATTAAAGTTATTTTTCACTTTGTAGTGTTGTTTTTGGAAGTTGGTTGTATTTTTTTGTAAAAAGTTTTTATTTTTCACTTTTTAGTTGTGGTACCTACCCCACATAAATTCTAATACCACTACCTACAAAAGAAACTAGAACATTATCCACATAAAAAGTGGGGAAAAAATACGTATTATGAAACTAACTGAAAAACTACCTAAGCAAAGTTGATATTTTTTTTATGGGATCAACATTGAGGTATATCCTCTCGAACAAAATTTTTTTGTCAAATCGGACGACTCTGTAAAAAGTTATGCATGGTCAACATAAAAAAATATATATACGTGTCGAATTAAGAACCTCCACCTTTTTATCGTCGGTTAAAAAACAGGAGTTTTTCGAGACGATCTGTGATATTATTAAACACAGTGCTTCGTTTCCACGAAGAAAATTTTAACTTAAATAGAATCAGCCGACGTAGTATCTCTATGTAGTCTATGCAGCCGATCTATTCTGTACAAATATCACCGTGACAACTTTTGTGGAGAGTGAGCTGGCAATAGTGTCAAATCCGGAATGAATAATAATGAATAATATGACAGCTCTCTTCAAGCTCACTTCAGCTACGTTACTTATTCCATCCACTGAATAACTAATATTCCAACGTAACACTATCACGCGGTAGGTACACACCTCGAATTCATTTACATCATTATCATCTCAATACAAAAGTTCCGAACACCGCCTTCAATAGTCCACCGTCAGCAAAAGGAACTCCATCATTATTCTAACAAAAAGTTGGGAAATGCATACAATTCTCTCAAAGGCGTGAAAGACAATACGTATCACAAAGTAGAGGAACGCAAAGTAAGAGCGTTTGCTTGCCAAGTACCAGGAATGCAAACATGAGCTGGAGGTAAAGCGAGCAAGAGACGCCTTACCGACTACAAAACGCCGCAACAATGACGACAACCACAACGAAAACTACACCGTAAATATGACATAGTAAAGTCGAATATTGAGAGAGACAATAAGAAGGTCGGATGCTCACATTTATTCGCGCAGTTGGAATGCGGCTGTTCCGTGATATGCTAAGCAAAAGCCAAGCAAACAAATTGGAAGCGACACATGAGAGGTGCACGAATAAAATGTTTCTTAAGAGAAAATACAGAGCAGAAAATTTAAAACTATTCGCGCAAAAATAAACATTATATTTACTTAGACTGCTTAAGATATTCAGGAAGCTAAGAGCAACGCAAACAATATCAAGTTTGAGCTTTTTATTTTCTGTTGGTTCAAATAATATATATTATTATGTGTGGGTACTTTCAACGCGTCTAGATTATTTAAGTTAACTATATTTGGGTCGGTTTCTAGTCTAAAAGGCTGCAGTTTTATCATTATTACCCGACTACGGCAAAGCCAAAAGGAAGGGTTATGATTTTAACAGTCTATGTATGTGTGTAAGTATGTATATAGGTATGTATTTACGTGTGTTCCACCGTGGCACCAAGATTACTGAACCGATTTTAATGAATGAGGTATCAATAGATTAGTGATAATGGTCCGGGTAACATAGGCTATATAAAGTCTCCCTAAATTTAATATGGTGGACTTTAAACGTAAATTTCTGACCTCGACAAAAATTAAATTGAGATAATCATGACATGTTTGGTATCAAAAGAAAGGTCTTGACAAGCACATTAAAAATATGTACACTTCTGGACACATCTTTTGGCCCACCTTGTATTTTCAGTTTCGTTTGGTCCTAGCTAAAATTTTATATTAGGTCGAGCAAAAAGTTTTTATGCAGTTTTGAACCTACCACTTTCACAATTTCATTCAATAGTCTTTTTTTGAGTTTCGAACACAGAATTTAAAGAAACAAAAGACAATTTGGAGCCTGTTTGTTGATATCAAACAATCGAATACTAAGAAAACTTGGTTTTATTGGTTTACTTGGATTTAATTCTTGAAAAAGTGATTGATATCTTTGGTTTTGCAACAAACATTACTTATTCTTAACATTAAGGTGAGGTTCTATCAATAATCTATGGATACTTCACCTGAAGTCGCCGCCCAAGCTGTGGCACTTATTCAGGCCGGACACAGCCAAAGAAACGTGAGTGCTCAACTTAATTTAAGTCGATCTGCGGTTCGAAATGTTTATCGGAGGTACCTAGAGACTGGCGGCTTTGTTCGTCGCCAAGGAAGGCCACGATCTCGGGTCACAACTGAAAGGCAGGATCGATTCATCGTGACGACCAGCTTGAGAAATCGTCACCTTACCTCCATTGAGATACAAAACCAACTTCGCGACTTCCACGGAGTATCTGTGAGCGCTCGAACTGTTCGGAGAAGGTTAAAAGAACGCGATATGGTACCACACAAGCCAGCTAATGGCCCCAAACTAACGCGAGCCCACCGAACAGCGCGCCTTCATTTCGCACGCAGTCATTTAAATTGGACACAGCAAGATTGGAGCCGTGTACTCTTTTCTGATGAGTCTAAAATTGTGTTACATGGCAATGATGGAAGGAAGAAGGTCTACCGACGTAAGGGAGAGCGTTTCGCACAATGCTGCTTTGAAGAGAGGGTTGCTTATGGCGGTGGCTCATGGACTGTCTGGGGCGGTATATCCGCGAGCGGCAAAACTCAACTTGAGGTTGTTACAGGACCACGGCTGCCAACATTAAATGCTGAAAGGTACATTCGTGAGTGCTTAGAACCTCACGTGATACCATACGCGGACTATGTAGGCCCAAATTTCCTTTTTATGCATGATAATGCAAGAGCCCATGCGGCCGGCATCGTCAGGGAATATCTTCGGGATGTGAACATCACAGTTATGGACTGGCCAGCCAGAAGCCCAGACATGAACCCCATTGAGCACATGTGGGACGAGCTAAAAAGACGTGTTAGGGCTCGTCAGCCAGTTGCCCAGACGATGCAGGAGTTGAAAACTGCCATAGAAGAGGAATGGGAGATGATCCCTCAAAATTTCATAGAGCGGTTGATAAACTCTATGCCTAATCGTATGAGAGCTGTGGTAGATGCCCATGGAGGCAACACGCGTTATTAAATTAAACCTTTATTTGATAAAACATGTTTTTTATTCAAAAATCAATTGCCTTTAACAAGGCGCATATCCGACTTGTTAGGCGTAGCTCCATGTCGTAAGGTATTCTGAATTCAAATTTAAAACAATACGATCGAAAAAGATGGTAAAATGTATCAGGTTTAAAACTGCATCAACAGTTTTTGTTCAATCTAGTAATCATATTTCGGTAGGGGCCATCGAAACCTAAACTCTAAGGTGGGCCAATAGATGTGTCCAGAAGTGTATATATGTCATAAATAATTATGTTCAAAATGTTAAAAATAAGTAAAAGTAAATAATATTCATTTAATAGCTTACAGACCGACCGCGGCGAGCGTGATTTTTCAGTAGTGTCGGGTTTTAGTTTTTCAACTTACTTTTTATTTTACATCTATCTCTCGTCGTTCGTATGTACCTATATGTAGATTACGTCAAAGAGTAGGTACGTGGTATATATGGGAGAAAGTAAGGATACTTCAGTACGATAACGTTTAAGGTCCCATCGTTTATCTTCGTAAAAACCGAAATATATCGAATAAAATTTGACTACCTATATCAACCAATAAATTATTCTAACCTAAATTATTATAGATTGATGCACTAATTCCGTCACTATCTTATTGGAACAGTCACATATAATTCGACAAAGTTCGGTTTTTCTGAAGATGGAACCTTTGAATGTTGTCATACTGTATCTTCTTTTTAATCATTACGATGTTTCATTGGATTGTGTCTTATACAGTACATATATTTTTGTTGTTTGCGAGGTAGTTTCACGATCAACATGCTATAGCAGGCTTAGTTAACGTTTTCCCCCTGTGCAGCTAATCAGGGATTGAAGGCAAGTCAACAAAAGGTGTGTTGTTCTGTCGCTCGTATCAGCTCCGCTTCAAACCACATGCAGGAGTGACATTTAAACTTCACAATGCTGCCATGTATTAATGAAAAGACGAGTAGTTATATAGGTCAAACAAATAAAAATAGTAAATAATATGTTGAAAATACCTACCTATATGGTATGTGTACAATAAAGAATTAAGCATTAACATTCTTTATTCTTAAATTAAGAATTAACATTCTTAATTCTTCTTAATTAATGTTATTAATTCTTTATTGTAAGTATAAAAAATCAAGGTACAGTCAGCAACAAAAGTCGATTAACACTTGCAGTTTTTTAATCTTAATTATTAAGCGAAACATTTGATTCAAATCGGAGCAGAAGTACTTAAAATTTTAAGAACATTAACTCCTATCAGTTAAACGAAACAAAAGCAGTTTATCGAATCATTTTGTGTTAATTTAGATGATGTCAAAAAGTAACAGTGTTAACCGACTTCTGTTGCTGACCGTACGAGTCCTCCTTCTACGAGTTGAAAGTTTAAATCCTGTTGCAATTTCGTTATATGTCAATCAAGAATTTGTTGATAGAGGACAGCATTTTATTTTTTTTCAAAGTAGTTAAGAAATTAGAATTTTCTTTTACATATTTCAATATTTTTTTGAGAACAAAAATCTACTACACTAAAGTTGCGCCTCAAACTGAAACATTTCAGCGCAGCTGGTGCGGTCAAGGCAAGGAGCGATAATGGTAAGCAATTTTTAAACAAAATCGAAGATTTTTACTTAAAAATGTTGACTATGACGTAGTCGGAAAACTAATATTACTTATTAAGTTATTAGTCATGACCACGTTTCTTGCCTCTGACATACAATAATATTGAACCAACAAATGCCTCGCATCCTCTATACGCGGTTTAGCCGGGGAAACTTTTACACTGTTTGCCCACCGCACAACGTCAACGGGACGTCAACGAGAAACGAGATTTTTCGAGCCACAATTAATATAGAATCTGTGATTTGAACCGAACGTGACGTCCTGGTGACGGCGGCATTTGGTGGACACACGGCTATAGTAAATGTATGTATCGCTACGTTGGTGCCTTTATCTCGTTCTCTTTGACGTACCTTTGACGTGGCGGTGGGCAAACGTCCTTATTGTCGCTTCAACTAATAGTATGCTATAGCCAATAAATCGCTCCGTGTGAATCAGGTTTTATGGTGCTTAGCATTCTTAGACTACAGAATCCATATATTTTGACTAACTTTTGCCAGCAGCTTCGCCCGCGCGGATGTCGGAAAATATCCCACAGGAACGTACTACCGGGTATTCCACTCTTAATAAAAAATAATAAAATTATGTTTATTTATCTCCACAAAATACATTCTTATATTTCTTAAAACCCTTAATCCTTAATCGCAATGCTCCTCCTCCCTCCTCCTCTTAATACTTATTCCTTGTCTACATTATAAAGGGAAGCTCTGTGCAAAATTTCTGCTTTCTAGGTTCAAGGGTTTGGGCTGGGCGTTCATGAGTCACTCAGGCGTCAGGGCTTCTCTTTTTATTATTTACATATTTATGTAGATAGATTTATATGAGTGTCCGTGAAGTTTCTTGTCCGTTCCACCTACTACGCTTTGGGATGGGCAACTATCTTCATCTTTGTGACTGACCAACCGCAAAGTGCCTGTAATTGGTTTATATAAATACTTTGAGTTTCGAGTTTGACCAAAAATCCACCAATATTTTTTTCTGGCGGTTAAAAAATATTTCCCCATCACTAGAAAAACTGAGAGGATAATATATTTTATCCAATAATGTATCGAGTATGTTGTTTTACTTTCAGCAGTGGAGGTAATAGTATTGGCGGGAGTGACCTCAATCCGCTGGTGTGGAAACTGCTCTCCATTCCGACTTTTTAGAGTTTTCCCGAACAGTAAAACGGAGATTATTGTTATATTTATTATGTTCATATTGAGCCTGTTACCGTTTCTTTTAATTGGATCATGTGTTTTTGGTTTGTTTGTTATTTGGTTGTGGAATTTCCATTCACATGGAAAACGAATACGTGTTTTTTCTTGTTCACATTATTTGCTAACCTATCTTTTCTGAGTGACGTCTTCAAAGCCCTAGTTAACAAATACTTTGACTTTCATAGATTTCCTCCTATCGTAGGTGCTAATACCTTAGACCTACTTAATTATCGAGGTTTCGACTTAATATTATTTTTCTCCTATCGTAGGTGCTAATACCTTAGACCTACTTAATTATCGAGGTTTCGACTTAATATTATTTTTCTCCTATCGTAGGTGCTAATACCTCAGACCTACTTAATTATCGAGGTTTCGACTTAATATTATTTTTCTCCTATCGTAGGTGCTAATACCTTAGACCTACTTAATTATCGAGGTTTCGACTTAATATTATTTTTCTCCTATCGTAGGTGCTAATACCTTAGACCTACTTAATTATCGAGGTTTCGACTTAATATTATTTTTCTCCTATCGTAGGTGCTAATACCTTAGACCTACTTAATTATCGAGGTTTCGACTTAATATTATTTTTCTCCTATCGTAGGTGCTAATACCTTAGACCTACTTAATTATCGAGGTTTCGACTTAATTTTATTTTTCTCCTATCGTAGGTGCTAATACCTCAGACCTACTTAATTATCGAGGTTTCGACTTAATATTATTTTTCTCCTATCGTAGGTGCTAATACCTTAGACCTACTTAATTATCGAGGTTTCGACTTAATATTATTTTTCTCCTATCGTAGGTGCTAATACCTTAGACCTACTTAATTATCGAGGTTTCGACTTAATATTATTTTTCTCCTATCGTAGGTGCTAATACCTTAGACCTACTTAATTATCGAGGTTTCGACTTAATATTATTTTTCTCCTATCGTAGGTGCTAATACCTTAGACCTACTTAATTATCGAGGTTTCGACTTAATATTATTTTTCTCCTATCGTAGGTGCCAATACCTTAGACCTACTTAATTATCGAGGTTTCGACTTAATATTATTAATCTCCTATCGTAGGTGCTAATACCTCAGACCTACTTAATCATCGAGGTTTCGACTTAATATTATCTTTGTGAGCAGCAGGCTGTCTTAAAAAAGATTCCACGATAAAGAATCTTCTCAAGAAATTCAATTAAACACCAGAAAATCATGCTGAACAAGAACAATAGCGGCATTAAAACATAGATCCATCAAGTCACCAACAAGCGCTATCAAGATCCCGGTATGTGTCAGCGAAATCACTACGGAAGTTCCCCCAGCAGATTTATTCATGACTTAGCCAAATATTTGATTGATTAACGTGTCTAAAGCAGTCCCGGCCTTCGATAAACTTGCCGACCACTTCATTTGGCGAAAAAGGCTCTTGTTTAAACTTCCCAAAGTGATGCTGCTCTTTTTTTTCTTCTTTTTATAGACCATCAAGAAAACATAAACTCTATTCAATTTCGTTAATATAACGCTCGGAACGGAGGTAAATTATTGCAACGTATATAAAATCCGGCGGGCTTCCATTACTCCTGATAAATATGTAATACAATAACGGCTTAATGTATTTGTTGATAAGACTGATGTTTTTTAAACGTTTTTCATGTTTGAGCTATTGAGGAAATGGTAATAAATAACGATGTTGATCGCTTCACTAGCTCAGGAAGTGTGAATAAGCCGCCAAGATCGGCTTTCATTATTACGGTTCCGTACGAAAATGGTAAAAAGGAACCCTTATGGTGTGACTCAGTCTGTCTGTCACAGATAAATATCCCAAGAACTACTAAAGCCTACTAACTTGAAATTTGGAACAGTTTTAGATGACGTTTGCCCAACTGTTTTGCAAATAAGAAAGAAATGAAAATATATATGTTTTTTTTTTTTGCAATAGTCTTAAAAATTCGAAGTGGGGCTACTAGGGCAAGTATATATGAACAAGCGCTGTTTGCACATTCTGAAATATTTTTTTCTTTTTTCTAGGCAGCATAGTTTTCGACTTTTGATGAAAAATGTTAAAAAAATACCGTTCCCGTTATGAAAAATGGTAAAAAAAATACCCCTTATCTCCGAAGTTTGCATAGAGAAAATCTGAAATTATTCTATGTGATAGAAGTTTATGTATAGATTACAGGAAAATAAAACGGTCTCTACATAGCACAATTTTTCAGAAATCAGCAACAAAAATTACATATAAATGATGGTACGGAACCCTCGCGGCCTCGGTGCGCGAGTCCGACTCGCACTTGATCGGTTTTTTGTTTGGTCCTCGATTGAGTCCGTCTATTTTTTCCACAGTTTGGTCTCTACTACCGTTCGGAAGAGGAGCTTGTGGCTAAGTAATAAAATAACAGACGCACCGGTCGACGCTTGCCGGCGTTGATCCGTGGATGGGTGACCATCTTTACATACCGAGGCTATTGGTCCCGGCTGTTATTCGTGGATCTTTGGTAGTTATTACGGGTTGTCAGAAGCCCGACAGTCTGACAATCAATCTTACCAAGGGATAACGTATTACTCAGGTACTGTGTTGTGAAGGTCAGATAGGCAGAAGGCCATGTAAAATACTGGTATGCAGCTGCATCCGGTTAGAGTGGAAGCCGACTCCACCATAATTGGGAATGGAGGATGCAGATTGATTGGTCACTGCTAAAAAAAAACGTAATTTCTTTCTTTCTTTCTTTGCTACCGTTCAGCGAGGTAGGTACAGTCAACAAAAGAGATATCTACGCAGGGTATACTAACATATTTGTATGTGAATTGCTTCATGTTCAATTTCGTGACAATATACAATTTTGTGTTGGCGTGTTACAATGTAGGAGTATTGCAAAAACAAAGTAATATATATAAAATTGAACGTGAAGCAATTCACATACAAATATGTTACTCTACCCTGCCTAGGCATCTCTTTTGTTGATTGTACACTGAGCAACTTAATTCTTGAATTAAATTGTCACTTGCAGTGCGCACAAATACCGCATGAATGACGCTTCAAGGATAAACTTGTTTTCCAACATCTTCATAAGACATTCAACAAAAACTCGTTAAAAACTGGAAACCCGTCTACATAATGCTGATTCAAATATACACGATAGATAATAAAGAAGATAAAGAAACTCAAACGTTAGAGAGTTTGAAAGAAAATAAGTTGTTGCTTTTTAGGATTCTTAGTAAATTGCGAAGCGTAGAAGGAAAAGTTTGCGAGATGAATCTTTAGGTTCGAGCAAAAAAGATCTTCGCTCACTCGACGGCTGCGAACTTATATTAACAAGGAAATTATTACGAATTATGTCAGTTATTGCGTTGAAATTCTGAATATTTCGGTCGCTCTCTCGAGTAATGAACCCACGAGGATGTAAAAGTGGACCAAAAGAGGTTTCACTGACTTGCTGAATTAATATTTAAAATTAATGATAAATGCTGAGGAACGATGTGATAAGCCAAAGGTCCGGTTCAAAAGAAGATGCAGTGACAAATATAAAAGAGTATGCTTAGATGGTTTGGTCGTGTTGAGGGGATTAATGAAAGGTGACTAAAAAAAGATATTTACAAGGCAGATATGATTGGAGACGCCCTAGGAAGACAAGAGTGACCTGATTCGTGACGTTCTTCAGAAAGGTCAGGTGCGTAGTACTCGCAACCGGCGTGCGTGTATGACCAGAGGTATGAACGTAAACGAGGCAAAAGGGGTATCTAATTAAGGATCGTAGATTTGTAGCAGGTGGCATTCTGTAGTTTCTGCCTTCCCCCATGAAAGCATGAGTTTATGTATGTATGTAATAAATATTTGCACACTTTCTAGACAAGCCCAGTTACTGGGTTGTGGAAGTCAGATAGGCAGTATCTCCATGTGAAAAATACGTTGTTCAGCTGCATCCGGTTAGACTGGAAGCCGATCCTAACATCGTTGGGAAAAGGCTAGGCAGATTGATTTAGTTGAGCCATGTTAGTTTTTTTAAACAATATAATTATGTACATTTTTAGCAGAATCCTGTGCAACCCCCCCGCCCCCCCTTTCTTCCAAGTTACCTTTTCCTGCGCCAAGTCACCGCGAACCAGCCCTCGCGGCATCCAGGACACTTTATTCAACCATATACTAAGTATTTATGGGAAAAGTCCGAAGTTTTACTCTCTAAGGAAAACAATCTGCAGAGCTAGAGCTATCTTCATGTATTAGAGCTTGCTTGTGGCGAAAGTTCTTTAAGAGTGCTGTCGCATTTTATCACCTCCCCCTCGCTCACACGGAACCATATTTATAAGATTGTTAAATTAAAAGATGCTTTTTTGAAAAATGTAATCTATTAGCGAACTAATAAATAATATTAATTTAATAGAAAAGTACCTAATTTTAAAAAACACATTTCCATTGTGTTATCTAATAAACTCAGCTCAAAAAGTATTATCCGTTTTAGAGATGAGTAAAATAAATTCCATAATAAAAAATGTGTTTTTATTGGTTACGTATTAAATTAATATTATTTACTAGTTCGCTAATTGATTACATTTTTCAAAAAAGCATCTTTTCATTTAACATTCTTGAAAATTTGGTCCAGTGTGAGCGAGAGAGGTGACAAGCCCTCTTAATATTATACAGTCTTACATTTCAAAACAGTAGATATTATACATAATTATGTATTATTCCTTTTAAGAGGAGGAGCTCGTGGCTCAGTAATGACAGCCGTACGGGTCGATCCATCAGGTTAAAGCTAAGGCTACGCTTGCCGCGGTTAGTCCGTGGATGGATGACCGACACCGACACACACATACATACCGAGACTCCTCCGTGCTTCGGAAAGCACGTTAAGCTGTTGGTCCCGGCTGTCATACAGACAGTCGTTACGGGTCGTCAGAAGCCCGAAAGTCTGACAACCAGTCTTACCAAGGGGTGTCGTATTACCCAGTAACTGGGTTGTAGATAGGCAGTCGCTCCATGTAAAATACTGGTATTCAGCTGCATCCGGTTAGACTGGAAGCCGACCCTAACATAGTTGGGAAAAGGCTAGGTAGATTTTATGTGTTCCATTTAAGTGGCCATCGATCATTATAAAGTTATCTGAAACATTCCTTTGCGAAAATATCAGGTTTCATTTATGTACCTTATCCTGAAACCTTACTAAACACAACCTAAAATAACTAAGGTAAATACATACCACACACACACAGCTAGCAACACAGAATAATAAAGCTACGTAGTTTATCTGGGCACTGACCTTGAATTAATTACCTACGGCCACTCGGTAGGCGCACTCGAACTATTGCACCAGTACGCAACAGTTCGAGTGCGCCTACCTTTTATATACTGAGATTTCGAAGCGCGTCGTTACGACTGTTTTCTATGAAGGTAAACTACTGTAACATTATTATACTGTGCTAGCAGATAGGATATGCTTATCAGCACCTTGCTTCTTGCATTGATTTCGAAATTCGAACGTTAAATAGAATCCTGTGTTTTTTTTTAAACAAAGGAGTTCCATTTCAATTTGTGTGTCACTCACGTGATGTTCCAAGTAACAGATTTGCCAGCAAGACCATTTAAAATGTCTTTTATTATAGTTTCCAAAGTTACGAATTCCTAGTAACGAACGCTTCGTATTTACCTACTACGAACTACGAAGGGTATCGGTGGCATTGACGTCTGTTGTCAGCGCTGACAGATGACATGAACTCGCTTTAATGCTAGGTGTAGATATAAAAGTGATACTGATTGCACGGATGCTTTCAATGGGAATATGGCTTTGCAGTAGGCAGCTATTAGTTTTTGGAGATGTTACTTATAATAATTGGTGTTATTCAGATATTCTTTGGAAAGATTTCCTCTGTGTATCAGCTTGTCATACCTTGTTTATTATGCACTAACTTAAATAAGAACATAATTATAGTGACTTTATTGGTGATGTTCTTCAGAAAGGTCAGGCGGCGTACTCGCAACTTTATGTGTGTGAAACTTATTTTTAATTTTAATATTTAATTTAGTTGTTTTAGTTTTTATCTTTTTATTACGGACGCTTTTTAACGTGCACGTCTTTCTACATTGTTCTCACATGTATATTTTCAACATGAACGATGTAATCAATATTTTGTAAAAATATTATGATTTAAAAGAGTGTCCGTGGAGTTTCTTGCCCGTTCTTCTCCATAGGGATCTACTACGCTTTGGAATGGGCAACTTCATCTTTCTGACTGACCGACCCATTGACAATTCAAAAGTGCCTGTAATTGGTTTATTTGAAATAAATGCTTTGAGTTTGAGTTTGAAAAAACTTAAATTTAAATCCTTAAGTTGTTGCTAGGCGTTCTACGCCAGATACTTGCAGTCACGAGAGAGAAGGTTCTTCTAGAGAAGCGTCCACCATCGTCGGTCATCAATAGGGTATTACACCCATTTTTCAAAAGTCTCTCAATTAGAGTCTATAGTGCTAATAAGCAACTAAAAAAAAACTCGAAATTTTTACTCAATCGATAAGTGCCATAAAAATGCATTTAAATTTTACATTTTCAAATTTCGCGCAAAAACGCCGGACGCAGTAGCCGCCATTTTGCTCTGTGGTTATGACGTCAGTTGGCTGTGCAAACAAACACTTTTTACTTCACGCTGATCAGTTGACAGTTGACACTTTTTAATTCACACATCCGTATGACGTAATAACATGGCGGCTACTTTCATGGTGTTAGAAAATAGATTAAAAAAACTGAAAACTTTGAATTGAATTTTAAAATTTATATTGTTATTTTATGAACTAAAGCTAATATTTTCCGACTGCTTTTTGCCTAAGCTATCTAAATAATATATTTTTAGATTTTTTCTCATATAGAGTCAAATACCGTATTCTGAATAAAATAAGAAGAAAGGTGTTGTCATTCAAGTGAAAAAGTAGTCGACGACTAATCTTACCGTATCTTACCTATAAGAAACTTTCAGACGTGTTCCCAAAATCCACACAGATGAAATTATTTGTAAAAAGAAAAATCTCTCGGGAAATGGTGGACTCTAATTTCGGAGTATTTAAGAACAAAACAACGCGTCATTTTCGCAAAAATAAAATAAAATCTCTTCACGCCTTGTATTATGTATTAGTTTGTATTGGGAACTAGCTACGACAGCGCCATTTTGACAGTTGCCTTCCCCATTATAGTTGAGAAGAAGTACTGCTTAACGATGATGTTGAGAAGCAGATACAACCATCTATAATATCTACAATGAATATAGCCCATTATTCTGAGTTGAAATTAAAAAGAAGTTCTCCCCGTGAAAATTGTCCGATAATTTTCTGAATTTTATTATTAGGGTAAATTCAATTTTGCAGTTTTGGCCGTAATATCCTGCTGGCATACATGATTTAATCACAAGTAGCATCAGCTTTGTTATCTGCATGCTTGTATTAATTAGCAGCAGGACAATAGTGGAGTATGCTCTGATTTGATCCATTGTCCTGCAATCAACACTGTAGCTGTACATATAATGATTGTTTGTGAATGTTCTATTTGATTGATAATACCAACTTAGCCCGTGGCAACTATTCGCTGATCGTATTACGTTCAAGCCGATTATAACGTTAGGTAGTCGGATTATGAGATACCTACTGACTTCTGCTTGTGGTTTAGCCTGTACCGAATTAATGTTTTTCTCGTTATTTTCATTTTGTGTTGTTCCTGGAAAAAGATATCGGTTTTTAATCCTTTGGGTTTTCCTACTATGATCTTAATATTCTTTAATTTTATCATTTAATAAGTTGCCTGAAAAGAGACATGATTTACAAATGGATTTTGAAAACCTGTCAACATTAGGTAATAGGTATACCTACTAATGTAGTATGCTTGCATTTGCGTCTCACCTGACGGTAACCGCTGATGCTGTCGACGATGCTGCACGCTTGTTTAGAAGTAACCTGCACTCGGGTGTTAAGACTCTCAGATTGTTAAGCTAAATAAACAGCAATATGTATTTGTACCACGGACTAGAAAAAAAAAGTCTCCGCGCCATGCATATCAAAAGTGAAGCAAAGTAAGTATGCCGACCGTTTGTAAAAACACGCCTCACGCACACATTTACATCATACTATGCCGAACGGTCGCCATTACGTGACACGACGGCGTCTTTGTCAAATCATGCACACATAGATCGGTACGGTGCTTCACTTTCGATACGCGTGGCGCGAAGTCCTTCTTTTTTTTTTCTAGTCCGTGATTTGTACCATGTGTGTTTAAGTCGGTTTTGCTTGTAAGTGCTGGAACCATAGAAATATACTTTCTTATATCTACACTCGGCGTCACAAAAATCGCACCTATTTAAGAATTCTCTTCAAAGTCATTTTAACGCTATTAATCAATGGTAGACATATGACTATAAGGTATCATTGGAAAGGCAATTTATTTAAATTTCAGAATAAATCAATAGATTTGATTTTTTGTTTACCGGGGAATAAAAAAGCAAGCTAATGCAAATGATTAAAAAGTTAAATTTTATTTTATCAGCAAAAGTTACAATAAAGTCCTTAAAAACAACTTAAAACCTAGTGTTACCCCCCCTAGCCCTGATGACCGCTTCCATGCGTTCTCTCATGGACCTAATTAATGTAACAACAGTCTCTTGAGGAATGTTGTCCCATTCTGCAACGACGGCACCTTGGAGGTCTTGGAGAGTGGTAGGGGCAGGATCACGTGCCCGTACTCGCCGTTTCAGTTCATCCCAAAGGTGCTCAATAGGGTTCAGGTCTGGACTTCGCGCCGGCCAGTGCATAACAGGGATCCCAACTTCTTGCAGGTAGTCTCTCACAATTAATGCGGTGTGACAGCGGGCGTTATCGTGCATTAACGTGAACCCACTGCCAACAAAACCCGCATAAGGGACAACCTGCTCCGCTAAGATCTCTGTTATGTACCGAGCAGCAGTCAGCAACCCTTGCCCACGAGCACTTCCAGTCCGAGAAACACACACAAGGTTCCTTTTGCCGTCGATTGACATGCCGCCCCAGAACATGCACGAGCCACCCCCGTATTCCACTGTCTCTTGAATACAGGCTTGTGCGAATCGTTCCCCTTGCCTCCTGTACACTCTTCTACGCCTGTCGTTGCAGAAAAGACACACCCTCGTCTCATCCGAGAAGAGCACAGCCCTCCATTGCTCTATTGTCCAATCCACATGGTCACGGGCAAATTGCAACCGGTCTCTCCTATGCTGTGCAGTCAATTTTGGCCCTGTAGCAGCCCTGTGAGCTGCAATTTTCTTCTCCCGCATTCTTCTTCTAATCGTGGAGACGCTTACAGAAATTCTGCGAGCTGATCGCAGTTGTTGTTGCAGCTCAACAGTATTGGAGAACCGATTACGTAAAAACGTCGAAACAATGAAGCGATCGTCTCTTTCGGATGTGCACCGTTGTCTTCCAGATCCACGTCTTCGGATATAGCCACCAGTCTCTTGGAAGCGTTGGAACACTCGTCGAACGGAAAAACGACTCAAGTTCAGTTGCCGAGCAACATCACACTGCCGCATCCCTGATAGCAGTAGTGCAATGACTTGAGCGGCTTCATCTGCAGTGGTATCCATCTTCTGGGGTATTTTTCTTGTTGGAGCTGTTCACGTGTGTTCAATTCAAAGGTTGGATAGCGAATGACTCACATTTAGTTAGTTATTATAGTTAGTTATTTATATATGGCATCTCGCAGTTGACCACTAAGGGTCGAGACTGCTCAACCGGGCGTTTCCTGTGGGTTCTTTAAGCGAACTTAAAGCCCCCGGCCAGGCTTAAAACTAGAGAAAATTATTAGTCGACTGAGCGTCGCTAATATCAATATGACAGCCAGACGGGGCAGGCTGGATCATGACGGGGGGGACAAGTGCTACAGGCTCAGCTGTGCCCCCAGCTGGCACAGCTTCACCGAGTAGGGGATAGGGGGGGGGGGCGGTTACGATTGCGACCTCGGCGGCGAGGTCGGAATGTATTCCGGGGTGGTCTACGTTTATAAACCGTACTGGTGGCCTTGCTACTCTCCTGAAGGAGGGTTATGGGGTCATCAGGGTCGGTGAGAATATGACGCGGACGGCGAGTCTTACTAATTTGAGAGGGGGTATAACGCGCGGCCTCGACAACCAAAGGGTTGCGATGCTTCGCGGCGGCATCAAAGAAACGCTTCGAGCCGCGCTTCAAAAATTGATGGATCGTGGGGATCCTGAGGTCAAGGTGGAGGTCCGCGTTCCGAACGAACCAAGGGGCGCCCGTTATCCTTCGGAGGAAACGGTTCTGTAATGTCTGCATCCGATGCAGATAGCGGGGTTTGGCGTGTGCAAATACCGAACCCGCATACGTCATGATGGGACGAATGCACGCAGTGTAAATGCGCAATTTGCACTTAAGAGATAGTTTGCTGCGTGCATTTAAAACGTAATGTAATCTACCGAGGGCAAAAGCGGCCCGTGAACGTACCAGCTTAATATGCTCCGCAAAGGAGAGGCGCTGATCGAGAGTCACCCCCAGATATTTGGCTCGCTTCTCCCAAGGGATCGGCTTACCAAACATGGTGATTGGTCGGGGAATGGAACGTGAGAAATACGGTTTCAAAAAGAGAACCGCTTGACTCTTGTCAGGATTGACCTCGATTCTCCACCGACGGAACCAGCAGCCGAGGGTATCGACTGCTGTTTGGAGATTACGAGCTATCACGTTTTGGTCGCGTCCCGAACAGTATATGGCCGTATCGTCTGCAAACAGAGCCAACTGAGCCTTTTTACTTTTCGGGATGTCGCTAGTAAATAGTGTGAAAATAAGAGGAGAAATTACGGAGCCCTGTGGGACCCCCGCGCGAATCGGGTGGGGGGTGACTCACATTTAACCCGGGTCGTCCGTTTTATACCCTTGTAGGGAGGTGCAATTAGTGGCCGTTGTAATGCGTATTTTGACAACATTTTTTTTAACGTTACGTGCTAATGAGATCTGTTGTGTTTAGGAATTCTAACTGTTGTTAATTTAAAGATCGTTAAACATACTTTCAATTGATACCAATATTAATTGGGTTTAATGTATTCTTAAATGGCGGGACATGCTTGAAACTTATTTTCGGAGAGGTGCGATTTTTGTGACGCCGAGTGTATGACTGGAACCCTTCTGTTAATTAAATGTATTTACAGTCAAAGGAGGAAAACAGGTTATGACTAAGATAGTAAATAGGACAGATAAAGTGTTTTTATCTCACGAAGCGACACGCGCTTTACTTGTGGTTACTAAGTGTACAAACACGCTGTGAAAGTGTGTGTAAGCGCAGGAGCTCTCGGTACCGTCCGATACAATGGCGAAGTTGGAAGTGAATGTCTGCGTGTGCGTGTGTGTACATTTAGCATTTCAGTGAAAAGGATGTTTAAATTCACACAACAAAGAATTTTTCTCTAAAACTTTCTTGCTTTCTTCTAATCTAAGACACCAACGGAGGCCAATTCTCAAAAACTTTCAAACTAAAGTCGCAATCTCATGCCAGTGACAATCAAATGTCAAAAATTTAGGGAAACGCTATACAATTTTTTTTTTTTTGACAGATTGAGACTGAGATGAGATTGCGAACGTTGTTAAAAATACGGGACTTACCCCTCAGATGACTTTGAAGTCATCTGAGGGGTAAGTCCCGTATTTTTAACATTTAAATTCCCGTATTTTGAACATATTTATAGGTTGAGGCAAAATCTTTGGCTGAAAATATCGTGAGGAAACCTGAACTTAAAAAGAGTCTGGAAACACTGATGATACGAGGGGTCGTTTTTAAGTTTGCGGAATGGCGGGGAGGGGATAACAATAGGTCATTATCGGGATGGCCACAACTTCAGCCACTCAATATTAGTATAAATACCAGGTTTTATCTTAATTGGATCATTATCCCCCCCTATCCCCTACTCGGTAAAGCTGTGCCTGCTGGGGGCACAGCCAAGCCTGTTGTACTTAACCCCCCTATCATGATCCAGCCTGCCCCGTCTGGCTGCTTTATCATTAGCGACGTTCAGTCGTCTAATATTTTACCTTAGTTTTAAGCCTGGCCGGAGGCTTTAAGTTCGCTTAAAGCACCCACAGGAAACGCTCGGTTAAGCAGTCTCGACCCACAGTGGTCAACTGCGAGATGCCATACTTAACTAACTAACTAATTGGATCATTAGTCTTTGAACTATCGTCAAGCAAACAATTCAATTGGGAAGAAAGTGTGAATTATGGAAAATATCGAGTACCGTGCCGTAATAAAGCTCCTTACCAAGCAAGGAAAGTCAGTTCAAAATATACTGGAAGAGATGGAATCCGTTTACGGGGACTCTTGCCCGGGTAAAACCATGGTTTACAAGTGGCACAGTCTCTTTAAACAAGGCAGGACCTCACTTGAAGACGACCCACGGCCCGGACGGTCGATCGAGGTGACTACTCCGGAAATCATTAAAAAAGTCGAAAAAATAATATTGGAAGATGCCAGACTAAAGAAGAAACAGCTTGCAGAAATGGTTGGAGTATCGGATACGACAATTTTCGAAATTCTACACGATCATCTTGGCATGACAAAGGTCAGTGCAAGATGGGTGCCAAGAATGCTCACGCCGCCTGAAAAACAACACCGCGTGGAGTGTTCTCGCACGTTTTGGACCTCTGTAACGAAGATAAGGATGGACTATTAAGTCGAATTGTTACTGGAGATGAAACTTGGGTTCATCATTATGAACCTGAGTCGAAACAAGACTCTATGCAGTGGCACAAAAAAGCCACACCACCACCCAAGAAGTTTAAAGTGTCACAATCGGCTGGAAAAATCATGGCAACAGTGTTTTGGGATTCAGAAGGGATCCTGTTGACCGATTATAAAGATAAAGGCGTTTCTATAACCGGAGAATACTATGCTTCTATCCTCGAGAGGTTGAAAGAAAGCATTAAAGAAAAAAGGAGTAGTAAATTGACCAAAGGTGTCCTTCTTCTTCACGACAACGCGCCTGTTCACAAGAGCCGTGTTACGTTGGCTGCCCTGCATAAGGTGGGCTTCGATATTTTAGACCATCCACCCTACAGCCCAGACCTGGCTCCCAGTGATTATTACCTCTTCCCAAAACTGAAAAAAGAACTTCGTGGGAAGAAATTTTCAACTGATGAAGAAGTGAAGGACGCGGTTTCAGCTTATTTTTCGGACAAAGACAAAGCATTTTTTTATGAAGGTATACATAAGCTAATTGAAAGATCTGAAAAATGTATAAGGGTAGCAGGTGAATATATTGCAAAAGAAAAATAATTTAGTATTTTTATTTTCACTTCTCACTCTCCATTCCGCGAACTTAAAAATGTACCGACGTATAATCACGGTTCATAATACCTTAATGATTTTGATGAAGTACCTAAATTGAATCGTGTGTACTTTATTATCAGCCATCTTTCATTTGCGCGCCTTTCAATCAAAGTCAATCAATTTATTTGGACCGTGTAATATTGCCAATACTCGTACACGCATTAGTCCGCAATACTTTTCTTTTTTTATGCCTATCTGTGGGAATTATTCGGTACTTCTCAAAATAAAAACTTTCTTCTTTTATAAATGCTAATTTACTTATGTAAATTGATTGTTAAAACACTTTAAAAAACCGGCCAAGTGCATGTCAGACCACGCACAATGAAGGGATCCGTAGTTGGGAAACATTTATACCAAAAACAATCTTAACATTATAGTTGATAAGCAAGTAAGTTTGAAATCACAAAAAAAAAAATGTTTATGTGATAAAACTACAAATTAACGATTTTCGGACTTTTTCCTTTATTTGCGTTGTGAGACGGAAATACCCTATAGGTTTTTATTTACTTGCGAGTATCAAAATATGTCACTTAAACGGCCGTATTTTTTTATTGCGTTGACTTGTGTTTTTTAAAGCTCCAGGGGACCATAATCCTACGTATTTCATATTAATTTCAACTTGATAAATCCACGCGTTACTGAGAAAAAGAGTCTTGACAGACTGACAGACAGACAGAGGACAACGAAGTGATCCTATAAGGATTCCGTTTTTACCTTTTGAGGTACGGAACCCTAAAAAAGAAATAATAATATTTTAAAACTAGATGAGGTCGGCGTTTCCTCTCGACTACTCTGAGAAGAAACACCAAAACCAACTCAGAGGTCACAGTCTGCTTTGAAGTCCAGACACAATCTTGGTCAGATCATGTGAAGATCATGTAGATTGGTGTCTGAGATGGTCGTTTGAAGATACAACCACCCAGATTTAAATGGACCTATCCAGTCAGTGCACGCATGAGTCAGTAATCGTGTTGCCCAACTTATAACTTAAGGAGCTTATACGTTTCGACGAACAATACCAAAAATCGGCCAAGTGCGAGTCGGACTCGCGCACGAAGGGTTCCGTACCATTATCTATAAAAACGGCAAAAAAATCACGTTTGTTGTATGGGAGCCACCTTAAATATTTATTTTATTCTGTTTTTTAGTATTTGCTGTTATAGCGGCAATAAAAATACATCATCTGTGAAAATTTCAACTGTCTAACTATCACGGTTCATGAGATACAGCCTGGTGACAGACGGTCAGACACGGACGGACAGCGGAGTCTTAGTAATAGGCTCCCGTTCTATTCTTTGGATATGGAACCCTAAAAAACTACATTAATTAGGAGAGATCGTCTCTCCTAGGGCAAGTATCATTATCTGCCTAGCCTATTCCCAACTATGTTGGGGTCGGCTTCCAGTCTAACCGGATGCAGCTGAATACCAGTATTTTACATGGAGCGACTGCCTGTCTGACCTCCACAACCCAGTAACTGGTTAATACGATACCCCTTGGTAAGACTGATTGTCAGACTTTCGGGCTTCTGACGACCCGTAACGACTGTCAAAGATCCACGAATGACAGCCGGGACCAACAGCTTAACGTGCTTTCCGAGGGGTTTCGGTATGTAAAGATGGTCACCCATCCACTGACCGACTGCGGCAAGCTTAGCTTAACATGATCGATCGACCCGTGCGGCTGTTATTACTTAGCCACGAGCCACTCAGGCAAGTAATAATGAATCCTATAATTTTACAGTGCTTAATAACTCCAGTTGAGTTTTGGTATATCCTTGGCTGAGAAAAGACCACTTTACTCCCCGGGGATGTACCTAATAAGACACGACTAAGGGATTACGTCGGCAGGATGGATAGCAGTAATTTAACAGCAGCTTCTCAACCCACATACATTGTAAAACTCAACCTCGAGGAAGGTTTGAGTAAGAAATCAGGTTTTTTAGAGCTAAAGTTGCTTATGAGAAACATTGCCGTCACCTAATTAAAACCACCTGTCCATGGGCTATAAGGCTTTTCAGATTCTGCCACGCATGTTACTTGCAAAGTTTGCATTGCTATTGATATATCGTAAATTCATTAGGTGTACTTTAAATATCTTAACAAAAGAAAAATAATATCGGGGGTAATTCAAATGTTGCGTAAATTTTGGGAGACTATAAGGTAGCTTGATTAAAATGTCAAACCCAGAGCGGGAGGTCATTTGATGATTTCCCATCCACAAAAAAAAAAAAAGGAGATATAGATATGTGGAAGTTTTCTGAGAGCAACATTGATGACTTTACATATTTATTTATTTATTTAAGGGTACTTAATACATTATTTGTCTACTACAGTGAAACCTGGTTAACCTTCAAGTGCAGTTATATACTAAATTATAAACCCAAAACCCCCAGGGGGGTTGGTTGTGAACCTATGGGGTTCGCAACTAACCCCCCTGGGGGTTTTACGTAGGATGATTTTTTTTCCATCGGATGTTGTTTTTTTACGTTTATATATATAATATAGGGAAATTATTAATTGCACTTCAGGAAAAATATTAAATGGGTAGTATTTAAACGTACATCAAAAATTACCAACTTTTCCCAACAGAATACGTACATTAAAAATACTGTTTGCACATCAAAATTTGCTCGTATAATAATCATTATTATACATCAATTTTTGTCCAAAGTTACAACAAAAATATTAATTACATATCAAAAATACTAACTGTTCATCAAAAATAATAAATGCGCATCTAAAAAACTTATTATTTCACTACTAGTTAACTAACTGAATATCAAAAATTGTACAAATAATAATTATTGGGCACCCCGAGGTTAGGTTTGGTTAGGTTCCTTTAAACCCTGCAGACAGAAATAGGAACCCCGCGCAGCGGGGCTCCGTCGACCTGACGTTAAGTTTAATTTATTTAAACGTGCAAATTTTGATGTGCAAACAGTATCTTTGATGTACGTATTCTGTTGGGAAAAGTTGGTAATTTTTGATGTGCGTTTAAATACTAATATAATAACTACCCTATAATATATAAGCTTACATACCTATTATGTAAAGGGGGTTTTCCTTATGCACACATGGGGTGCAGAAAGCCTTTGAGGGGTGAGGCATCAAGGGACCTGCAAATTTATCTCACTTATAGAGGTATTCCACTTACCCAGTGTCTCAGATATCCAGGTATAAATAAATATCCGTCTCATTTACACAGGGTTCCATTAATAGAGGTCAGAATACTGGTTATTTCAGTTATAGAGTTGCGATTATTAAATAAAATAACGTATTATGTAAACATTATACGTGAGTTTAAAAGTTATTAACCTTTATTGGGAATCAAAATAAGGTAATAAATGTAATAAACATAAATATTCAAGCACGTTTTTTTTATAAATAGTACAAACATTTAAACAGGAGCTAGACCACCACCTCTTAAAGCAGTATTATTTTAATCTTACATGAGTGTGGGAAAGAGATGGAGCTAGACGTCCTGTATAGCTCCATCTCTTTCTCACACTGAAGTAACATTAAAATAATACTGATTTAAGAAGTGGTGGTTGGCCCCCAGAATGTATCAATAAAAAAAAATCTGTCATTTTGGTATCAGCCATCAGATGTTTTTCGATGTTGTAAATTTTTCAAATAAACATCCGTATGATAATAAAGCAAAACTAAAACTGAGGGTCATTGAGGCTCAAAATTAGTTAAGTGCGCAATTTGCGGGTAGAATAAAAATGTAAGTAAACAAACAAAACGATGTTATCTCAGTTATAGAGGTCAATCAATCAATCTCCCTAGCCTTTTCCCAACTACGTTGGTGTCGGCTTCCAGTCTAACCGGATGCAGCTGAATACCAGTATTTTACATGGAGCGACTGCCTGTCTGACCTCCACAACCCAGTAACTGGGTAATACGATACCCCTTGGTAAGACTGGTTGTCAGACTTTCGGGCTTCTGACGACCCGTAACGACCGTCAAAGATCTACGAATGACAGCCGGGACCAACGGCTTAACGTGCTTTCCGAGGCACGGAGGAGTCTCGGTATGTAAAGATAAAGATGGTCACCCATCCACGGACCAACCCCGGCAAGCGTAGCTTAACCTGACGGATCGACCCGTGAGGCTGTTATTACTTAGCCACGAGCTCCTCCAGTTATAGAGGTCAATGTGTATAAAATTTGTGGCGGAATCTACATCGCCACATACGAACTACGCGTCACACTGACGTCACGCAATCGTGCATCGCGCTATCAGAGTTTACCGCGCGACTAGCATATATACAATGTCCCGACATCAACCGTTGGGAGCTCTGAAAGTGGGGCGGGCGGGAGCCACTCACCCTATCCGTAGGAACGTCGAGTCCGTATCCCTGTCGCTGGTCGCCATCTGCTGGGCTTCCCCCATGTGGGTGGGGGTTCCACCTGGTAGGGGTTGACCGCCGGGGTACGGTGAAGAAAGCGGCAGTATGCATATGTCGTGACGAGCTTACGGACACAAATAGAGACACTATTTTCATGGGCGCGAAAATGCAGCGCGCCCAACCTTTTACTCGCCAGTGGCGATCATGATGAGAGGCCCGTAGTTACGGGTCGCCGTACTGCATCCGCGGGAGGGGGGCTACGCCCCGAAACCGCAACGTCACGCCCCTTACGGGGCGTAGCGATATCCCACAGTTAACCGTCGGGCAGTTGCCCACCAGACACGACACCCGTCTGGTCGGAGGATCCTCCCTTTTCAATAGAGGATGAGTGAACTTTAGACCCTGTTCCTCATGCCTCTATACTGGTGATCCCGACGTGATCGTGTCGTGTCGTGTCGTGTCGTGTCTCATTTATATATGTAACTATGACGATAAAATCGAAAGAACGAATTCCAAATATACACCACTAATTTTTAATTAGTACAAATACTTAAAGGGCTCATTAGAGAAGGTCTTGTTATTATATGTGTAAAGTCTCAATAAATAATATTCATAAACAACAAAGTTATTAGCGTTTGTTTATATCCCAAAATGTCACTCAGTTTATGGAAATATTGTACAGGCTACCTAATAGTATTCATTAATCATGGAAAAGCACTGCACGTAGTATTTTCTAGTAGCAATTGTTATGAACCATTGATATGAATTTACCAATTATGAAAAATTTTTGTGGACAATTTTGGGATTTCATTTTTTTGATTTTTGACTACACAAATATGATCAGTAACGGGTACGGATAGAGCCCCATTTTTTTTGTACTAATTAATAAATAGCAGTGTATAGAGGTTTGCTTCGTCCCACTAACAGAGGTAATTCAGTGCCAAAGTGTTGGACCTCAGCATGAGTTCCAGTTATGGAGGTTGTCTCATTTATCCAGGTCCCACTAAACCAAGTTTCACTGTACAGGACATAAGTAAGAGCCACGTAGCAATTATGAGTCATAAACAGGGTGTAAGTGTAAACAGTGGCAATCTTTTAAGAGATCATTGTACTCATCATTATGAACAACTTTTACTATGGGACCAAACCGCTGATTTTTTTTCGCGATTTCAGGTTTGGTCCCATAGTAAAAGTTGTTCATAATGATGAGTACAATGACCCCTTAAAAGATTGCCACTGTTTACGCTAACACCCTGTAGACCTGTAGTCCTTTTATTTATCGGCAAAAGAAGGAATACATTAATATAAACAAAAAATATCTTTTAAAATTTTATTCATTAAAATATTGTGACAGTAAATTCACATTACGAGTTTTTTATTTCACTTGTCACAAGCTTCCATTTGTATTTTATTCCATTTTATTACTCGTGAAATACAGTACGCAAATTGTTCATGATATATTTTTTAACAACATTTTTCGTTCCATTGTTGTATACAGGGTGAACAAATTACTGCTTCTCGTTAATGTACTTATACTGCTTATAATTTGACAAGCATAAGTAAACTGCACGATAAAGTCACATATTCAGGAATTTTTAAAGCATGTTTAAACACTTAGTCATTTTTGTACCTAATTTTTTAAACCAGTACAAGTTAAATTAAATCTAATTTTATAAAGCATTATACATGGTAACATTTACTCATTGTCTGAACATTTTAATTATTCGAAACTCACTTCTAACAAGCTGTATTGAAAGTGATTCGTTTTCATTGCTTGAGCGTTGGTATAGTCTCACAAGAATTGGCTAACTATGGCCAAAATCTTTGAGTTACCCACCCAGACCACCCTAATTGCGTACCTTACAAACTTTCAATCATTGCTTGCTACTCGTAATCCATTGCTTAATATGTTCGAAAATTTGTCTGCTCAACAACGTAAATAACGCAATGATTATTGTTGAACTGTCAAAATGAAACCTATTGCTACTGTAAGGGCCTATTTCACGATGTCCCAATAGCCAATACTCATTGAATAAATTCAAAAATGGTACAGAATTTGTATGAAATCATCTGCCAAGTAACTTAATAGGAACGTTATCGTAGGTGGTGAAACAGGCCCCAGGTGTATTATGCAATTACTCCACAGCTGTGCAGGTGTCATTTTGGTGTCATTCCCGTTCATCCCACTGCCGTCCGCGTCGTCCCACTGAGATGGGACATATACAATTGACGCAATTTATTATACATAAAACAAAAGTTATTATATTAAAACACGTATGGTTAAAGATAAATAATTAAATTGTCTTTAAAATGGAGAAGGTTTCTTTAAAATTCACGTGATAGTTTTTGCATGATTCTCAGTTTTTATCCGCGTTAGACATAAGTTTACAAATTAATTACAGTATAAATTCAATACATTTAATTCGAGCAACCTTATCTCATTGTGGAGTACACACTAATACAGAAAACAATAAAAAGGATAATACAAATAAAAATAAAAGCAAATAAGACTTAATAATAACTATCCGGCCTGCTGACGGCACATGCCTATCACAGCAGTGCCGTATGTACGAGCAGTAACTATGTATTATAAACATAATCTAAAATATTCACATGTTAAGTTATTAAAAAAAAAAACATTGCCACTACTCGTGAATAATTTAATATTACTTTTTAAATTCTCGTTCGTTCCATCTCAGTGGGACGGTGGCATTGGGATGAACGGGGAATACATCGTAATTTTTTATAGCAGTACCTATACTTTGTTGTATTCGGCTTTCTGACGAATATTTAGCAACAAACGTTAAATGCGCCATGAAAATAGTTACAGGAAAACAGACGCCAGTGTAGATTTACACGAAGGATTTCATTTCCTGTGGCATACAATAAGCAGAAGCAAAAATAAAAGTTGCACCGTCTAAACAGTATTCGTGAGTGTTCAGTGTTTGTTGCTTCAATTTCATTGTAAGCTACAGGCACAAAACTTGCATCAAATGGGGCTTTACACTCTCCCACAGCTCAAAGGCTGGGCGACACCAAACCCGGTTTAGGATAGCACATAGGTGAAGTAAAACATCCGTTAAGAGGTCCCCGGAGCATGCGTAGTTCATACATGTAACGAAATACCAAAATAATTTGATTGATTTGTTTTTTTTTTTTAATTGGATTACAAAATATGATCTAGGTTCCCACATACTGATATTTAGAAAGGACACTGATTTAAAGACGAGATATTATGAGGAATTAAAATTTTTTAAAGAAAACTTATTTTTATCATATTTCATGTGTTCTTATTTAATATACTATATTTGGGAACCTACATATTCTACAATAAAATCGGAATAAATACACGCTACCTTATGAATATGTTTGATTTACAAATTAATTTGGTAGGTATTTCGTTTGTTTGAACTACGCATGCTCCGGGGGCCTCTTAAGACTCCGCACTTACATTCGGTGTCACCCAGCCCTAATCCTTATTAGTTAATAAACTCAATAAAAAACGGACCAACACAAATAAAGCCATTCTTACTCTATGAAGGATAAGGAAAATGTCTAATGGTCCGATATTACGTGTATTTATTTGGGCTGTTTTGTCACTAAGGAGATTTTCCCTGTGGGTCGTTTCTTGTGTTTGTCTCGTAGTAATTTCTTTTCATACCCGTAGACGGAGTAGTATGGCAGAGGCATCACCGTTGACGACACTGGCAACAGATCTGGAAAATGAAACGTTTTTCCTGTTATTAATTTCATTGTATAGTTTGACTGTGACAGATTGGAGAAATGGCAGTAAAATTGTGTTTGAAGTGTTCATGATCATTCATACCCGGATATAAGTTTGACGACTAAAGTCTTCAGATAGTAATTATCAATTTATATTTGAGTTCGCTATCTTATAATTATTAATGATTTAATGTCAAAATTGTGGCAAAATTTTGTTGTTCTTTTTGCTGACATTATGCAATGCTGTTTATTTAGGAATAGTCGATTTTTTGAGCTTTGAGCTTAATCAGCTCCTATTTTGAGCTGTCAAAACATAGTTTTAGAAGTTAACCAAACGAACAAACAAACGCAATAAAAAAATAATAAAAAATTGTTTATTGTCACAAATCAGCAAATAGTTACAAATTTGTATTCGAAGTCTCCTTTTAGGCAGATAATGCCTGTGTTAGAAGGCTCCGCTCTTCCATAACAATGGTATCACACTAATATTATAAAGGCGAAAGTTTGTGAGTGTGTGTGTGTGTGTGTGTGTATGTTTGTTACTTCTTCACGCTCAAACGGCCAGACCGATTTGGATGAAATTCGGTATGTAGACAGCTTATAACCTGGATTAACACATAGGCTACTTTTTATCCCGGAAAAATGTAGTGCTCCCGTGGGATGAGCAAGAAATTCAAATAAATTTGCTACTGTTTCAAACTCAAACGCCTCGACCGACTTTGATGAAATTTGGTGTGGAAGTAGCTGACACTCTGGATAAACAGATAGGCTACTTTTTATCCCGAAAAAATAGAGAAAGAAAGAAAAAGTATTTATTGTGACAAGCACAGGAAGATCACTAACTTAACAAAAAACACAATAATAAAAGTTTGAAAACAAAAAAACAAAAATAAATAATCACATCACATCACACTAATCACACTAATATTATAAAGGCGAAAGTTTGTGAGTGTGTGTGTGTGTGTGTGTGTGTATGTTTGTTACTTCTTCACGCTCAAACGGCCAGACCGATTTGGATGAAATTCGGTATGTAGACAGCTTATAACCTGGATTAACACATAGGCTACTTTTTATCCCGGAAAAATGTAGTGCTCCCGTGGGATGAGCAAGAAATTCAAATAAATTTGCTACTGTTTCAAACTCAAACGCCTCGACCGGCTTTGATGAAATTTGGTGTGGAAGTAGCTGACACTCTGGATAAACAGATAGGCTACTTTTTATCCCGAAAAAATAGAGAAAGAAAGAAAAAGTATTTATTGTGACAAGCACAGGAAGATCACTAACTTAACTAAAAACACAATAATAAAAGTTTGAAAACAAAAAAACAAAAATAAATAATCACATCACATCACACTATAATATCACACTAATATTATAAAGGCGAAAGTTTGTGAGTGTGTGTGTGTGTGTGTGTGTGTGTATGTTTGTTACTTCTTCACGCTCAAACGGCTTCACCGATTTGGATGAAATTCGGTATGTAGACAGCTTATAACCTGGATTAACACATAGGCTACTTTTTATCCCGGAAAAATGTAGTGCTCCCGTGGGATGAGCAAGAAATTCAAATAAATTTGCTACTGTTTCAAACTCAAACGCCTCGACCGATTTTGATGAAATTTGGTGTGGAAGTAGCTGACACTCTGGATAAACACATAGGCTACTTTTTATCCCGAAAAAATAGAGGGAGAAACAAAAAGTATTTATTGTGACTAGCACAGGAAGATCACTAACTTAACAAAAAACACAATAATAAAAGTTTGAAAACAAAAAAACAAAAATAAATAATCACATCACATCACACTAATATTATAAAGGCGAAAGTTTGTGAGTGTGTGTGTGTGTGTGTATGTTTGTTACTTCTTCACGCTCAAACGGCCAGACCGATTTGGATGAAATTCGGTATGTAGACAGCTTATAACCTGGATTAACACATAGGCTACTTTTTATCCCGGAAAAATGTAGTGCTCCCGTGGGATGAGCAAGAAATTCAAATAAATTTGCTACTGTTTCAAACTCAAACGCCTCGACCGATTTTGATGAAATTTGGTGTGGAAGTAGCTGACACTCTGGATAAACACATAGGCTACTTTTTATCCCGAAAAAATAGAGAAAGAAACAAAAAGTATTTATTGTGACTAGCACAGGAAGATCACTAACTTAACAAAAAACACAATAATAAAAGTTTGAAAACAAAAAAACAAAAATAAATAATCACATCACATCACACTAATATTATAAAGGCGAAAGTTTGTGAGTGTGTGTGTGTGTGTGTGTGTGTGTATGTTTGTTACTTCTTCACGCTCAAACGGCCAGACCGATTTGGATGAAATTCGGTATGTAGACAGCTTATAACCTGGATTAACACATAGGCTACTTTTTATCCCGGAAAAATGTAGTGCTCCCGTGGGATGAGCAAGAAATTCAAATAAATTTGCTACTGTTTCAAACTCAAACGCCTCGACCGACTTTGATGAAATTTGGTGTGGAAGTAGCTGACACTCTGGATAAACAGATAGGCTACTTTTTATCCCGAAAAAATAGAGAAAGAAAGAAAAAGTATTTATTGTGACAAGCACAGGAAGATCACTAACTTAACAAAAAACACAATAATAAAAGTTTGAAAACAAAAAAACAAAAATAAATAATCACATCACATCACACTAATATTATAAAGGCGAAAGTTTGTGAGTGTGTGTGTGTGTGTGTGTGAATGTTTGTTACTTCTTCACGCTCAAACGGCCAGACCGATTTGGATGAAATTCGGTATGTAGACAGCTTATAACCTGGATTAACACATAGGCTACTTTTTATCCCGGAAAAATGTAGTGCTCCCGTGGGATGAGCAAGAAATTCAAATAAATTTGCTACTGTTTCAAACTCAAACGCCTCGACCGATTTTGATGAAATTTGGTGTGGAAGTAGCTGACACTCTGGATAAACACATAGGCTACTTTTTATCCCGAAAAAATAGAGAAAGAAACAAAAAGTATTTATTGTGACTAGCACAGGAAGATCACTAACTTAACATAAAACACAATAATAAAAGTTTGAAAACAAAAAAACAAAAATAAATAATCACACTATCACATCACACTATAATCACACTAATATTATAAAGGCGAAAGTTTGTGAGTGTGTGTGTGTGTGTGTGTGTGTGTATGTTTGTTACTTCTTCACGCTCAAACGGCTTCACCGATTTGGATGAAATTCGGTATGTAGACAGCTTATAACCTGGATTAACACATAGGCTACTTTTTATCCCGGAAAAATGTAGTGCTCCCGTGGGATGAGCAAGAAATTCAAATAAATTTGCTACTGTTTCAAACTCAAACGCCTCGACCGATTTTGATGAAATTTGGTGTGGAAGTAGCTGACACTCTGGATAAACACATAGGCTACTTTTTATCCCGAAAAAATAGAGAAAGAAACAAAAAGTATTTATTGTGACTAGCACAGGAAGATCACTAACTTAACAAAAAACACAATAATAAAAGTTTGAAAACAAAAAAACAAAAATAAATAATCACACTATCACATCACACTATAATCACACTAATATTATAAAGGCGAAAGTTTGTGAGTGTGTGTGTGTGTGTGTGTGTGTATGTTTGTTACTTCTTCACGCTCAAACGGCTTCACCGATTTGGATGAAATTCGGTATGTAGACAGCTTATACCCTGGATTAACACATAGGCTACTTTTTATCCCGAAAAAATGTAGTGCTCCCGTGGGATGAGCAAGGAATTCAAATATATTTGTTACTGTTTCAAACTCAAACGGCTCGACCGATTTTGATAACATTAGGTGTGGAAGTAGCAGACATCCTGTATTCACATAGCACACATAGGCTACTTTACATCCTGAAAAAATGTAGTGTTCCCGTGGGATGAGCAATTTTTTTGTGAATACTTTTCTCACCGATTAAATATTACACGTTTAAGTGTATCTCATAAACCGCGGGTAACACCGCGGGGCGCAGCTAGTAGGTATCTAAATGTAGCTGCAAATAGCTCACATTTTCGGTGCACACCGCTGATATCCAAATAGGCGATGATGTGCGGATCGCAGTTGTTGCGTAAATGCGTTGTATACGCGGAAATCCGCTGGTATGGACAAAGCAGTTGGCCTAGTAATTATTGAGGAAATCATGCACAAACCAGCATAATCCTAATCTTATTTTCTGAAAATAATGATCCTAACTTTTATGTCGTTTAAAAACCATGTATCATACTTAACAACACAAAGTTAATATTCACATAAAAAATGTAAAGTATTACACAACGCCTTTAAAATCATTGGGATACGCCTTTTTGCCGATGCGATACCGATACTCTTATAAAAATATCGCCGATATCGATATTGATGCCGATACGTTTATTGAATTTAAATAATGGTAAAACAAATAAAACACAAGTTGGGTTATTTTTTAAAATTAAGTACTTACCTAATATAAAAAAAAAAAAACATTTTAACAATACTGAGCCTGACAACAATCGGAGACATATCATTAACTGTTAGGGGTTTCGGTATATAAACACAGCACAATTACTTACTGATGGCATCAAAAAACAATTGACTGTGATCGTGAACCCATGAGAACAACACCGTAGGACATAGAGTACGACATCATGACATACATTAGTCATTGAATAAATTACTCATTACTCGAGAGAATAGCCTGATGACTGTAACCGATGATTTACATAATGTTGTCCGATGACTAACAGAATCACAAATGTTACGGTACATAAATAGATATTATTAAACTAGCTACTATTCTTATTCTTCCTCTGTCCATGCTGTAAGATTGTGGAACTCGCTTCCGCCTAGCATTCGCGATTTAAAAACTGTCTCTGTTCAAATATCGAGTAAAAGAGCATTACTTTTCCTCTCAAATTTATGTATAGTATATATATGTTTATATATTTTAGCTTTATGTATTCATTTAAGCATTATATAAATTTTTGTTTTGCTTTATACGTGTAGGTATATTATATATATATATTTAATATTTTAGTTTAAGACTTCGCATATTCATATTTTAGTTTAAGACTTCGCATATTCATATTTTAGTTTAAGACTTCGCATATTCATATTTTAGTTTAAGACTTCGCATATTCATATTTTAGTTTAAGACTTCGCATATTCATATTTTAGTTTAAGACTTCGCATATTCATATTTTAGTTTAAGACTTCGCATATTCATATTTTAGTTTAAGACTTCGCATATTCATATTTTAGTTTAAGACTTCGCATATTCATATTTTAGTTTAAGACTTCGCATATTCATATTTTAGTTTAAGACTTCGCATATTCATATTTTAGTTTAAGACTTCGCATATTCATATTTTAGTTTAAGACTTCGCATATTCATATTTTAGTTTAAGACTTCGCATATTCATATTTTAGTTTAAGACTTCGCATATTCATATTTTAGTTTAAGACTTCGCATATTCATATTTTTCTCTTCTTGTGCTCACACACTATTGGCACTATTGTATACATTTCTTTTTTAACTCTCCTTTCGCAGGTCTGCTGGAAGAAATTTCTTAAGAAATAAGCAGTACCTTTGTACTCCAAATATAAATATGATGTATCACTATATATTTTTCTGTGTGTACATAAATAGTAAAACTAAATAAATTACAATGAACTAACACAACATAATTTAGAAGAGACCGGACGAAATGTAGTTTGTCCACACGTGATATACATATTAAGGAAATGTTGATGTTATGATGTGATGTTATGAAGCTCGGTGACGGTAATTGATGTCTATCATGATTATGTCAATCCATTGTATGATGATTGACATGATCACATGGATACATAGAGTGACTGGTAGTGACCAATACTTGAACACATGATTTGTACTCATGATAACAAACAACTTTGACTATGGGACCTAACCTGAAATCGGGAAAAAAAAATCAGCTGTTCCCTCCATTTTGATGAGCTTTGCGAAAATAAATGTAGGAAAGAGCTGAATTTTTTTTCGCGATTTGAGGTTTGGTCCCATAGTAAAAATCATGTGTTAATTAGCAGTCTCCTATGTATTCACAATTTTGCACATAGCGTACAATGTTTTAGCGAATTCGTCAATATCATTATCATAGTCAGAATACCACTATAGTCTTTTACATGGAACGACTGCCTATCTAACCTCCACAACCCAGTAACTGGGTAATATGATACCCCTTGGTGAGACTGTTTGTCAGACTTTCGGGCTTCTGACGACCCGTAACGACTGTCAAAGATTCACGAATGACAGCCGGGACCAACGGGTTAGCGTGCTTTTAGAGGCACGGAGGAGTCTCGGTATGTAAAGATGGTCACCCATCCACGCATCAACCCCGGCAAGCGTAGCTTAACCTGATGGATCGACCCGTGCGGCTGTTATTACGTTATTTACGTAGAATTTTTCACACATATTCCAGCCCAGGTTTTTTAGGTCTGGTCTCATTGAGTTACCTACATAGTTCATCAAAAGTCAGTAGTCATATTACAACTTTCTATGTTTATGATACGCCACACCTCTAAAATAACATGTGTCAATCAATCCCCCATAAAACGAATAGTTTTATAGTTGGTAGTTTGCGTTTAACCACGAAAGTAGTAACCGCTTTAGGCTGTCTGTCCACCGAGCGGAGCGAGGCTGTGGAGCGGAGAAACGGAGAAATAGAATCTCAACTCCGCTCCAGAGTTTAGCGGAGTTGAGATTCTATTGGTTAATATTTCTCCGTCTCTCCGCTCCGCAGCCTCGCTCAGCTCCGGTGGACAGGCAGCCTTATACTCGGCAATAGAACATAAGTATTAGATTTAAAGTCCCTGTATAGTGTAGTGAGAGGTGGCGTGCTACGTGCGCCATTACTAACCCGGTTTACTGCGGACTCTTAAAGGTTACAGAATAGTTCTGTTACTTGTTATTCTGATAACTTTTTAGATTACTGTTAGGTGCGGTATCATTTTGTGAACATACAAGAATGACATAATTTTGTTGAAGTATCTGTTGGTACCTACATTAGTCATACAAAGAGGAGAGATTAAATGAGCAAAATGAATAAACTACGTTGTCATATTATGTAAATGTATGAGTCAAGAATCTATGATCATTTAGAGATGACCATGTAATAGGGGCTCTTAGTAGGTACAGTCAGCAACAAAAGTCGATTAACACTTGCAGTTTTTTATTCTTAATTATTAAGCGAAATGTTTAATTCAAATCGAAACAGAAGTACTTAAAATTTTAAGAACATTAACTCTTAACAGTTAAACAAAAAAAAAAGCAGTTTAACGAATCATTTTGTGTTAATTTAGATGATGTCAAAAAGTAGCAGTGTTAACCGACTTCCGTTGTAGACCGTACCTATCTATATGGGTGAATATGTAATGTAAGATTTACTTGGATTACTTATTTTCAAATACTATGTCTTTGTATTGAAAAGAGCTGAGTCATTGACCAACTTATTTAGATCTTCTCTTGTCTATAGTTTTATTTAACAGATCTTTATTTATTTATAGCCTGTAATGTATGTAGGAAAAGGGTCCGCATGAAATACAGCTTTTTCAGTAAAATACTTCGTCTTTTATTATTCATGTCTTTCGTCTTAGTACAATCAGTGTACGTATTCCGCTCACCCTTCACTCCCTCACTCTCTACTTCCCTTTCGCTCAACACTTCGTTCATAAATTCATCACAATCATTCCATTCGGAAAAACGTATAATTAACATTGTTTTTTTTATATTTTGACAGTAAAATCCTACATGTAAGACCTCCTTTTCCATTTTCACTTACTAAAATTCGTTTATGTGATAATTTTCTCAGCAAAAGGTTTCTCCTAAGTCAAGTCTTATCGCCTTTATCCAATCATGGAGGATGTTCGTTATCTCTGCATAGAAATAAAAGCGTGGTACCTTTCTACATGGTACTCACACATTTTAGCTATAAAGAGGGTCCAAATTGCAATAAAGGTTACCTTATATTTCGTGATAAAGTGTCCGAGCTAACGTTTACTTACACACATTATTTTATTTTGGTCTACTTTAATACTTTGCTGTATTTTCTGAATGGATCTGTATCATAAATCCGTTGTGTTTATTAGTAATTTTGTTTCATTATTAAACATCTGTCTTAATAAAAACTCTTTGGAAGTATAAAACATTGTTTATTATAGACAATATTGTTAAACTTTGTTTTTAGTTTCAATATCATTGTCGAATACGAGGCTTTTGGTTATACTTAGTTTATTTTTAACCGACTTCTAAAAAAGGAGGAGGTTCTCAATTCGGATGTTTCTATTTTTTTTTTTTTTTTATGTTTGTTCGCGCATAACTCCGTCGCTTGCCAACCGATTTGAAAAATTATTTTTTTGTTGGATAGGGTATACTTCCCAAATGGTCCCATTTTTGTCAAAATCTAGTTCTGATGATGGGATCCTGGAGAAATCGAAGGAACTCTTCAAATATTATAGGCACACCTATAGCGATTTGGGTATTTTTTATAGTAGCTCGTGTATTTGCTCTCGGAAAGCACCACTTGGTGAAGTGGAACTGATGATGAAGACCACAGATGGCTACCGGAACTACACAATGATAAATATTTCACGGGTTGCGATTCGATTACTTTAATATGGTTGCTAATCAATTTCCGCTCGTCACACAATGCGTGTGATGAGTGGTTGTTGAGGAGTTCTCCTGGTTCTTACCAGCAGAACTCCTCAACAATTAACGTCCCAGCATCGGGAAAAGCAATATTTTGTAACATGTGATGAGCAATTGACATTAGACTATTGTAACTTATACAAATTATAAACAGAGCCACTAAAAAGCGAGAAATAAAAACTTTTTAATAAGAAAAAAAAACCGACTTCCAAAAATCACTACAAAGTGAAAAATAACTTTAATTTCGGAAGTCGGTGGCAAAAAACGAAAATACATTTAACCAGACACCGACTTCCGAAATTAAAGTTATTTTTCACTTTGTAGTGATTTTTGGA
Organism: Cosmia pyralina; assembly: GCA_946251885.1. Classification (NCBI taxonomy): domain Eukaryota; kingdom Metazoa; phylum Arthropoda; class Insecta; order Lepidoptera; family Noctuidae; genus Cosmia; species Cosmia pyralina. The sequence continues at coordinate 2,210,845 of OX276349.1, forward strand.
AGTCGGTTTTTTTTTTTATTAAAAAGTTTTTATAAAATCAAAAGTCCCTAAAAATGGCGCAGAAATACTAAGGTTTCCAAATGAGTTCTGTCGCATCTGAGAGACTATTTTCCACCGCTGGTCTCATTTAAACAAACTTGCAGGTCTCATACAAACAAACTTGCGAAATCGCCTATCTCCGCAAAACTTGAGAATACTTTGTTTTTTAAACAAAAATCTTATTAATGTGAATTGAAATCATACCTTAATTATTAATTTTATTAACTAATAATCTCATTTTAAGTCTGTAATTTTTTATATTAATTTTAAAAAAATTGTCCCAAGTTGTGTTTTATTTATTTTAACTTCATTTATATATTAAGCGTATCGGAATCGGCGATATTTTTATAAGAATAATGGTATCGTATCGGCAAGAAGGCGTATCGCTGCATTCCTAGTAAAAATAAATCCTGATTCAGGACCAGTCATCATCTGCTACGATTTTCCCAACTATTTGGGGTTGACTTCCGGTCTAGCTGGATGCAGCTGAATATCAGTACTGGAGCAGTTCTACTAGTTAATTCCAGCCTCAGTGTTGGTTAAAATATAACAGAGAAGTTATTTTAACTATCTACAGGTTAACTACAGCGTTATCTCACAAGTTAAAGTCTTGACCGTGGCCCGGCCGGCGCACGCGCAAGGCCGCTCACTTCGCGACCACTTACTGCGCTTTATGGACTAACTTGAATATGCATTGTGCTTATGTAACCCACCTGCCAATATTTACCTATTATGTTTGGACGGAACTTTCAAACTATCGCTTTTTATCTAATAGTGATATGTGTTATCTAATAGAAATGCAAAAATAAAATTATGTGTTTGTGGATTTGCATATTTGGATGAAAAAGTAGGTTAACAGACGGATTTTATCCATATTCGTAAAATTACACGTATTAAGGTGAAGACGATAATTTAACGTTAAACTTCTTTTATGCAATGAAATGACTAATGAAGTTACAGTCTAGAAAAAAAAAAAACCGGCCAAGTGCGTGTCGGACCATGCACAATGAAGGGTTCCGTAGTTGTAAAGAATTTATCCCAAAAATAAACTTAACATTGTAATCCCAAAAAAATATTATTTATGTGATAGAATTACAAAAATTACAATTTTCGGACTAACTTCTTGCCAAATTTCATTATTCTAAGTCAACGGGAAGTACCCTATAGGTTTTGATTTACTTGCGAGTATCAAAATATATAGACAGGGGGATGTAATATCCCCGAAACTGTTCACCAATGCGTTGGAGGACGTCTTCAAGACGCTGGACTGGACTGGGCAGGGTATTAACGTGAACGGCGCGGCGCCTCACACCTTCGCTTTGCCGATGACATCGTCATAATGGCAGAGTCGCTGGAACAGTTAGACCAGATGCTGCACAGCCTAAATGGAGCCTCTCGGGGGGTTGGCCTCGGCATGAACTTAGACAAGACGAAAATCATGTACAATTCGCATGTCTTGCCGAGTCCAATCCACATCGAAGGGTCGCTTCTTGAAGTTGTGAAGGAGTATGTCTACCTAGGGTAAGTCATCCAGCTCGGTAGACACAACTTTGAGAAAGAAGCCGAGAGAAGGATCTGGTTGAGTTGGGCAGCGTTTGGAAAACTTCGTCAAGTCTTTTCGTCACCTATCCCGCAATGTTTGAAGACTAAGGTTTTCAACCAGTGCGTCCTGCCCGTTATGACATACGGTGCTGAAACGTGGACACTGACGGTCGGGCTGGTCCACAAATTCAAGGTCGCTCAGCGCGCTATGGAGCGGGCTGTGCTCGGAGTTTCTTTGAAGGATAAAATCAAGAATGAAGTTATCCGGAAAAGAACCGGCGTAACTGACATAGCTTTCAAAGTAAGCAAACTGAAGTGGCAGTGGGCTGGCCATGTTTGTCGAAGGACCGATGGCCGGTGGAGCAGACGAGTCCTAGAGTGGAGACCGCGTATCGGTAAGCGTAGTGTGGGACGCCCCCTAGCTAGATGGACCGATGACCTGAAGAAAGTGGCTGGGGCAGACTGAATGCGGAAGGCAGAGGAACAGGGTGTTGTGGCGCAACCTTGGAGAGGCCTATGTCCAGCAGTGGACTGCGATTGGCTGAGTTGATTGATTGATTGATCAAAATATATCGCATAAATGGCAGCATTTTTTTAGTGCGTTGACTTAGAAGCTTGATTTTTTTAGGACTCTAAGGGACCATAGACTTACGTATGTGATATTAATTTCAACTTGATACCTCCACGCGTTGCTGAGAAAAAGGGTCTTGACAGACTGACAGACTTGAAAAAAATTTTTTATGTGATAAAATTACAAATTAACAATTTTCGGACTTTTTCGTTTACTTGTGCTGTAAGACCTTACTTCTTGCCAAATTTCATGATTCTAGGACAACGGAAAGTAACCTACAGGTTTTGATTTACCTATGAGTATCAAAATATGTCGCATAAATGGCCGTATTTTTTTATTGCGTTGACTTAGACCTACGTATTTGATACTAATTTCAACTTGATACCTCCACGCGTCCCTGAGAAAAAGGGTCTTGACAGACAACGGAATGATCCTATAAGGGTTCCATTTTTACCTTTTGAGGTACGGAACCCTAAGAAACAGTCGAATTGATAACCTCCTCCTTTTGGAAGTCGGATAAAAATTCAATCAAATGCTTAGTATCCAATTAATCACTATAATATAGCTAGTCGGCTGATTGGCAAAACCCATAGTCTACCTTTGCCATTGTTTTCATTTGGCACTTTTCATTTAGGGTCGTAATGTCAATTTGTCATCTCCAAATGGTACAAAGCTGCTATTTTGTAGATAAGTTACTACTGATTCAGGATGCAACAATAACTATAGATAAAAACATGTTGCAGTCTTTACAAAATCATACAAAATAATAAAAGTTGTGAATCCTCTCTATAAAAGCATGTGTTGCGCAGTATTATTAACTTCTCAAGCGCATTGGAAGGCTTGCTACCAAATCGGATGAACTTCATTGACCCTTGATATTTTCAATAACGTAAGAGTGCACTGCGAGTGTAATTTTGTGCAATTAAGTTTTATGATTATATTTTTCTGATCTGATCTGATGATGCCTAATTTCTCCCCGGTCGTGTCTGATAGCCGTCATCATAGAACTATGAGAGTAAAAGAAAAGTTGTTGTGTTTACACTGTGACCTTTAATATATCCTGTATCATGACCAAAATTTGGTCGGGAGGATACGACTAAGGTTTGTTAGCTACGGTTTAGATTATTGTCTCTTGAAATAAATAATTAAAAAATAAATGAATAATGTAAAGCAGTATGTAAGGATCAGGTGCAGGATGCAGGTGACGTTCTGTAGTTTCTGCGTACCCCCATGGGAAGAAGGCGTGAATGTATGTATATGAATGTAAATAAATAAATATAATGCCTAGAACCCAATAGACTACGTCCAAAGCGGGACAGCACCACAATCCACATTCGAAAGTGCACCATTCTCGTATCGTGCGCAGTTAACTGATCAAGGTAACGTAGTGCAACCTGCGCCAACGTCGCACTATCAGCACATATTTACATATGTTTGTCGTGACCTTCTGTTTTCATCTCTTTCATTCCAACTGTTAATTACACGTGGTGATAGAGACAACCGTTCTTATCTATCTCTGGGATTTCGCTCTATTTTTGACATGTCATGTTTAGTTGCATGGCACTGTAGGTATTACAATTTCCGGATTGGCACTGTCTATCAGATAAATTCGAAGTTGGAATAATGATTTGTATTAAATTTATTTTTAGAAAACGGACATTCTGTAGTTGAGATCTGGAGAGGATGAAAAAGGCTCTTTATACGAACGTAACAGTTTCTTGGCAAACAACGTTGGTCCATAGCGTGACTATGGGGATCGTGCACAGGTTTTGGAAGATGCCTTTGCGCAAAAAAACGCTAGGTCATTCCAATTGTGAAACAATTTTGCTTGCAAGCTGCAATTTATTGTACTTATGACAAAATAAAACAAAGGACCATAGGGGCAGGTTTTTTTCAATGAATCAGTGTATATAAAAAGCAACTTTAAGGTGTAAAGGTGTTCGTTTTGTCGATAGTACCTACAAAAATGAGTAGTGCACCGAAAGTGCACCATGAGCAACACAAGATGACGTAATCGGCACCAGTGCTGGATTTTAACATTTTTGCCAGAGGTACGGTACATAATTGAAGTGATATTTATTTAATAATAATAGGTTTGTTCGGATGTTGAAATATTTTTGAGCAATCTAAGAACTAACAGAATAATCTTAGCATAAGGGTTACCACATATTTCACTTATACATTTACAATTAGTATTTCGTTGGTATTGGCTTCTGTTCACTATCCATAAGCAAACTTTTTTTTAAATTTTCTTAAGTTTATTTTTTGAACGATAAAAAATTAAATCACGGGTATTCGGTTAGTGATATCTAAACTAATTTAACTTCCAATCTATTCCTAATTACTTTATTAATTGGCTTTGATTAGTTTCAATAAGCAACCTTTTTGTTTGTATGAATTAAAATTTAAAGTTTTCATAGTCAATTTTGTAACTTTAAAATATTTTCTTTCCAGTCTACATACGGTTCAATGTAATCGTAAATAGTATATAAAATAGCTAAAATAAACAGTCTACCATAGTTTATATAAATATTAGCGAGTGAGTAAATAAATCATTAATATATTAAATTATTATAAAATAGACACAAAATCACAAATAACTAATTGTATTTTATTTATTGATGAACTGCGTGATATTGCGTCGAATTGAACAAATACGCAACTAAAACAAAATGTATTAAATTAACTATTCCATAAAAGCAATGCAAACGGCCCGTTCGAAGTGCAAAGATCAAGGAACACAAACAACACTTAACTAGGAAAAGGCGGGAATTTTCAATGTCTTACAAGTTGCAAGCAAGTTAAAAAAAAAAACAACAAAATTAAAAGGTACCCACCAGGCTTCAAAACATTATCGGAGTCTCGTCGGTACAGCATACCAGCACTCCACGTGAAAAAATAGCCGAACAACACGAAAACCAAACAAAAATTCATCGTTTAAATGGCACGTATATACCAGGATCACAGTACGCGACAGGAGATATATTTCAACCTGTATTTATTTGACACTCTTCCGTGTCGCGGCGGGCGTTCTCGAGCTCACTCGAATAAAGTATCGAATGTATCGGTGACATTCTCGATACGGCCGGCTGGCATTGGGAGCTCGGAAATCTAATATGAATACGCTTTTGGTAAATACGTTCTAGAGTCGGAGGCGTATACCGTTGGCCGGGATCACCGACTCCACTGTAAATAATGTCAGACATGTGCTTAATAAAATCGGGATGTTCGAATTCGGAGGTGCATTTTATATGTATTGGCTTCTGTCTTTAAAATGTTTTACGTAAGTACTAAAAGGAACCTTATTCAACAAAATATAAGTAAACATCAGTGTGGGTAGCCCCCCTTCCCCCATAGATAGCAAGAAAGAACGTCGTGCCGATTCTTGAGGATGCCTTGTCCTGCTGTGACGTCTTTTAGCCGAGGTGACAGTGTCCTTGGGACCATGTAACCAACACCACCATGTAAATGGCGTATACAGGGATAAATAGTGGTTGCGAGACCCATTTTTTATTTCGAGTAGGTATAGTTAAAGAGGTAATTTTAGTTGGCTGTGTCAAGAAACCTGTCCTTCTGTGTCCTTGCTCTGTTGAAACTGCGCAGTACTGCGTCATGACTGGACACGTTTGTAAGAATATAAATTGATTTTGTTTTATTAAGAAAATAATTGCCGAAAATTAATTATTATTAAAATATTATACAGGGTGTTTGGCAGAACCTTGAACATACGAAAATGGTAGATAGGTGGGGTCATCTGCTACTTACTCAGCCCTAATTTATTTGGCCCTGGACCCTGGATATTTAAAAACAATTTTTTTGCTTTCTTCTAGTTTCACCACTTTCTTAACTTTAAAGTGTAAATTTTATTAAAAATGAGTAAAACAGGCAGTATTTTGTTTTTTTTTTAATCTTTAATGTTGGCAGATTCTTATAAAATTATTGCTTTATTGAGATGTTAGCTAGAAAAAAAGTTATGAGTCCTCAAACTTACAGATAGATGTAAAAAATACTTAACTCTTAATTTCAACTTGCATTAAAAAAAAACAAAAAATTATTGAGGAGTTCCAATTCTAGCAAAACATCCCTAGTGTGTGACCTTTCTAATGGTATGTAATTTGCTTTAAAAAAAAAAAAACTTTAAGAGTTATTTCATAATTTTATCAAGTAGGAAATTTTTGACGAAACTCTACCTTTACGGAAAGTGAAATGTTTTGCGAAATTCAATACTGCAAGGTTGGTAAAAATTAAATGATCGATTGAAATTATGTAAGTTAAGTAATTTTTAGTAAAAAATACACTTTAAAGTTATGAAAGTGGTGAAACTAGAACAAATAAAAAAAAAAACATTTTTTTTCAATATCCAGGAGGACAGGGCCAAATAAATTAGGGCTGAGTACTCGTAAGTAGCAGATGACCCCACCTACCCACCATTTTCGTATGTTCAACGTTCTGCCAAACACCCTATAGTTGCCGAAAATAGAGTTGAAAGGCGTGCAAAAGATAGATTTTTTTGACCCCACCTGACCTCATCTGACTAAAAATGTGATATAGAAAATTTCGAAATGTTCCATAGATCCAGACTTATGATTTTTTCTCAATGCTGCTGCTAGTTGGCGGCACTACTCGCCTTAACACAAAGTGTTTCTTCTTCTTTGACTTCAGCTTTTCCCGTTACGCGGGGTCGGCATTCCCAATCATGCGATGCCATTTATTTCGGCCTTGTGCCTCATCCCAAGTCCCATTTCTCTCATAAACACAAAACTTTTGAAATAAATAATTGTTTTAGTTGTAGAACTGCACAATTATTTCTAATGGCTATTATACCCATGGGCATGTGACCGCCCGTATTTTTCTGAAAATTCATGAAAAATTATCGAAAATTAACTTTAAAAGGGGGTCTATCTTTAATATTTTTCATGTTATTCAATTTTTATAATATGAAAAATATTAAAGATAGATCCCTCCTTTTAAAGTTATCAAAAATTAACTTACAGATTTTAGCATTATTTTGAGAATTATAATTGTAAAAACATTTTTTTTTGCGAATTCAAGGTTGGTCCATACTTCCATAGTAAAAGTTATTGTGATGAGTACATTAACCGCTTTACAAAACATGAATTCAATGACATTACCATCACTGCCGATACATTATACTTAACGTCATTATTTTCAAATACAGGGTGGCCAATTTATTCGAAGGTATACAATAATACAACTTTAAATTAAGACCATTTTTAGGGTTCCGTACCTCAAAAGAAAAAAACGGAACCCTTATGGATCACTTATTTATCCGTCTGTCTGTCTGTCAGTCTGTCAAGATCCTTTTTCTCAGGAATTCGTGGAAGTTTCAAGTTGAAATAGATAATAATATCAAAAACTTAGATCTACAGTCCCTTGGAGCTGTAAAGAAAATCAAATTTCCAAGTGAACGCATTAGAAAAATACGGCCATTTATGCCGCATAAGTTGACACTCGCAAAATAAACCAAAGCCTATAAATGGTACTTCCAAATGACCTAGCAGCATGAAGTTTGGTGAGAAGCAAGGTATTTCAGTTCAAGTAAAGAGAAAAATCCGAAAATTGGTAATTTATAGTTCTATGTACATCAACTGCAAAGTTATGTTTGTTCTTCAATCTGTCTTGAAGTGACATTTAGTCAAATCTGTCCACTCCACACTATTAAAAGTTCTTTTGTCAAAAGTTGTTTGTGTGTTATTAAAAATAAATGAAACTGGATTAATTTATGATTCTAAAATGTCTTACTTGAAACAATAGTTATTCATTTCAATATTATCACCAATTATTTGTAGTACGTACTCTAGTGCCGTCATTGAATACATAATTCCTACATGTTGGAAAGGTTATTTTATCACTTTAACCTTTGACCAAGTGGACTGATTTTCATGAAATAAAGACATGTAACTTCAAGATATGGACTATGACTATATTTCCAATCCCTGAAAAGGAGTTACACAAAAAATTCAATAATCCATGTTCAATCTGCCTAGCCTTTTTCCAATTATGATGGGGTCGGCTTCCAGTCTAACCAGATGCAGCTGAATACCAGTATTTTACATGGAGCGACTGCCTATCTGACCTCTACATCCCATTAATTGGCTAATACGATACCCCTTGGTAAGACTGGTTGTCCGACTTTCGGGCTTTTGACGACCCGTAACGACTGTCAAAGATCCACGAATGACAGCCGGGAACAATGGCTTAACGTGCTTTCCGAGGCACGGAGGAGTCTCGGTATTTATAGATGGTCACCCATCCATGGACCGACCTCGGCAAGCGTAGCTTAACCTGATGGATCGACCCGTGCGGCTGTTATTGCTTAACCACGAGCTCCTCATTTAGCGAGCCATTACTATAAATACCTACACAAATTCAAGAGAGAGAGGTCAACACCTCTCTCGGATGATGATGAGATGACTCAGTATTTATTTTGAAAATAACTCAGAAATTTTAGGTATAATTATGCATACCGTCTGGTGGCAGAAGAGAAGGACAGAGTAGGAGAAGATTGTTAGAAGAACTCAGATTCTATGCGTGTGAAGAACATAGATATTGGAAGTGAGAAACAAGATAAGAAGGAGGAGTGGGAGAGTGAGAAGGGAGAAAAGAATGGTCAAAGCGCGCAAACTTCTTTGGAGAATGGACATCCATTTGAACTCAGACCCTTATATAGCTCGACACATGGTCAAAATCTATGTATTTGAATTTATATTTCAACAAATAGATTTTTAAGTTGGCAAAAATGTAGGGAACATCTGAATTTTTCCCATACTAAAAGTTGTTAATAATGATGAGTACAATGAGGTTGAGCGTTATTTAAGTTATACCTTGTATATTTATGACAATGTTATCTTTAAAAATCAAAAGAGAAGTCCAGACTGACTGACTGACTGACTCATCAACGCCCAGCCCAAACTCTTGGACCTAGAAATTTGAAATTTTGCACAGAGGTTCCCTTTATAATGTAGACAAGGAATAAGGAAGGAATTCCCGGTAGTATGTTCCCGTGGGATATTTTCCGATATCCACGCGGGCGAAGCCACTGGCAAAAGCTAGATGGCAATAAAACATTTACTTTGTTCAATAGATTATTTTATACATTTTTTTAAATATGTTGTGTTAAATGTTGTACGGTGGTACCGGAACCCTTCGTGTGCGAGTCCGACTCGCACTTGGCCGGTTTTTTAATTTTTATTGAAGCTGATTTGATGTTAGATAAACAGTCTGATATTATTTACAAAAATAAATAAAACGGCACAGACAGAGTGATATTTATTACATTTGTTATTAGAAATGCAGTGGAGTTTAGAATCTTTCTTAATATTTTTTTTAGCAATGAGCTACTCTAAAACGTGTCTCTGTGCGTTTCTGCTGTACTTTGTAATGAACAGTCATCTAGTAAGTTTATTAAAATATTCTGTTTTTTGGATACTAAATCCAAAAAACAGGGAATAAGTAAGAAGCCATTATTTTACTTTTAGAGCGTCACTTAGAGATAAACGGGCTGTGGGGGCTGAAAGCGGGAGTGAGAGGGGTGGTGAGAGGGGAGGGTGAGAGGGGGAGTAGAGAAGGGGGAGGGGAGAGATGAGAGGCAGAGAGGAGATGAAAGGGGAGAGGGGGAGGATATTCAAAAACAATTTTACTTAAAGAGTGAACTCTAGTCGTGCGTCGGAGTGACACACATACCTACACTTTTTTTAACTCCGTCGTCAGCCCGACGCGACGCAAAGAGTTTGTAGTATTTGAGAAAAGTTGTACAAATTAGTGAAGCATTAATTAGACATGCAGTTGGAGGCAATAGATACTCGTAGGTCTTTATTTTTTTTTAAGAAGATGCATGAGATTATATCATCTTGTTTTCATCTTTTTTAAAGTTCCTTTTTAGGCAGTCGGGTTTTTTTTTGATTTTCATTGTTTTATATTACACTTTTTAGTTAATTGTAACACTTGATAACAGTCGTTAAAATTATTTTTCAAAGCAGTAAAATTCTTGGTTTGTCACTTGATTTTAAGATTTGCATACCGGCTAAAACAAACGAAAAAACCTTCTTCAATATACATATATTTTTATATCCTCGCACAATGCATAGTAAAACGTTGTATGATACACGTGCGTAAGATGTTTTCCGACCGACTCGTTTCCACTTATAAACTCGCTCGCTTATGAATAAAAATGCCACTCGTCGCAAATCACCCACTTTCCGCACTTGTAGCATAAATAACTATTATAACATTATTTTGTTAGAGAAAAAGTGTTATAATATGATTCTATTTTTAAATTTCGGTATTGGTTTCTAGAGAATGTCATTTAACTCGTTTTGAAGTTTATAATTCGAATTTTACGTTACATGAGTAGATAAATTAATTTATTAATATTGCATTACCGGAAACAATTTGACATGGATTTATGTATCTTTTTGTGGCATATTTATCACCATTTCTTCTTTTTAGTGCCTCAAAATCGATGTCCTCAAAGTGATCCCAGAACGTGCGGAAATCGTATATTTTAATAAATTGTACTTTGAAAACTCTGGACTTAATGCGAGGCGATATAAGCGAAAAGGAGATTATTATGTAAACCTTTTTTACCAATAAGATTGTGTTGAGCAACACCGTGACGGTAACTGATTCGAGTATTCTTAGCTTGCTTCTCCACCAACAGGGAACCTGACAGGCACTGGCACCCTATAACTTTCGGAATAGTCTTGAAAAAAAACCAAGTGATGGTGAAAATCGCATCAAACTCGATCCAGTAGTTTCAAAACTTAATAATCTAGATACAAATTACTTCATTTAATGAGGTAAGTAGCATTGGTAGGCCTCCCACGAAATGGACCGATGACCTGGTGGCGGTCACAGGAATTCGCTGAATGCGAGAGACACCAGACCGGCCGGTGTCGCAACACTCGGGGGAGACCTATGCCCAGCAGTGGACGTCTTTCGGCTGAAATGATGTTGAGTTAGGTAATTATCATTAATTGTAATTATTATTAGTAAGGCTACCATACCTGGTCAGTTTGACTTTCAGCTCCGTCTGACCTAGCCAAAATTAGTACGTCGTGTGGCTTTTTTCAACGACCGGAACGATTAGGTTTGACCTATGTAGTCCGCTGGTTTAGTGGGTATGCATTCAATCAGACCGATTGGGTCAGATTCGTCTGCTCAGTTTAATCTGTTCACGTGTGGTAGTCAGGTCAGATAGGCAGCCGCTCCATGTAAAATAACGGTATTCAGCTGCATCTGATTAGTTGGGAGAAGGCTAGGCAGATTGATTTGCCTGGGCTGGTAGAAATTAACTTTGTGGAATTTTTGCACAAGTGGATGTTATCTTCTACGAATACCTCCACAACGAATTCAGGAGGTCATTTCCTGAAATGCACTTCAAATTATGCGACCTCATTAACAATGATCTCTATATTGGTAAAAGCCTAAGGATGTCAGGCTTGAAGAGTTGCCCTATTCCACCGGTAAGATTGTCTTAACCTAATATTTCTATGACAAATAAATTTGTATCCACGGTTTACGCGTTATTAATATTTTTGATAAAAATATCGCGGCGGGATTTTATCGCGTACTGGATTTGCAACTCTCGGTGTTGAGCCGAGCTTCGAGAATCCAACCTAACAACAGCTGAGTGCATCCCAGCGCGTCGAAAAAACACACTGTTGGATTTTCAACTCTCGGCGCTAAGCAGAGCGTTGAAAATCCAGTGCGCGAAAAAAAATTGTCGCGATATTTTTACGTCCGTGCGAACGTCGGCTTTCACCTGCATTAACTAGGTACCTGTTTGCAATACTATTTGAATCTAAAGAACTTTATGTACCTTAGACTTAATTTGCGTTTCAGGGCAAATATGATGTAAGCAACATGACTTTCAACTACAGAATTCCATCTTTGTGGCCGTTTGAAAATGGAATGGTCGAGGTTATCGCCAAGAATACAAATAATCTGATGATAGCAAAAAGCTAAATAGTTGTAACGTTCAAACAAGACCTTCCCAAACTCAAAACATGATTTCTCAGTATTTTTAGGGTTCCGTACCTCAAAAGGAAAAAACGGAACCCTTATAGGATCACTTATGTCTGTCCGTCTGTCACAGCCAATTTGCTCCGAATCTAATGGACCGATTAAGTTGAAATTTGTTACACATGAATTTCTGTGACCCAAACACGGACGGGTAAAGTAAATAAATGAATTTTGAATATGGGGGTCACTTTTGGGGGGCAAATAAGAAAATTAAAAAAAGTTGTGCAAACGTGTGACATATCAAATGAAAGGGCTTATTAAGAGGGTCTCAAATATATTTTTTTAAATAAATTGTTCTAAAGTTATTAAAGAACAGACGAAAATTGACCATTCCCCCCCTTATCTCCGAAACTACTGAGCCTAAAATTAAAAAAAAAAGATATATAGAAAGTAGATCTTTAACTGTAAATTAAAGAAAAACCTATAAAAAGTCTGTAGTCTTTAAATATCATGGTAAATCTCTCAATATTTTGAGTACAAACCTACATTTACAGTTGGAATGTATGAAAGAACATGTTTTTCAACTACAATATTAAATTTGTTCTTAGGATAAATTCATCCCAATTAAGGAACCCTTCATTGTGCGTGGTCGCACTTGGCCTGCTTGTTTAATTATAATATTACAAAATAACTATCCGAAATGTTGTTTTTTATTTTATGGACTAAGAAACTTGTGTCTATACATTTGAAGTTGCATTAAAAGGGTGGAAACACGTAGATCGATGAATGCTGTATTTAAAATGCAAGACAACATGACGAAGTGTAGGTACTTAAGGTTTAAAACATCGAATAAATAGATAAGTAGAACTGTCACAGCGAAATTTGACATCAGAGCCATGATGCTTCGCTGGCCGCTGGCGTTAATAAATAAAAATAATCCTAAGGCGGAAATCGGTTGTCATGGTATGGGCATGCGATGCAGAGGAGTAAGGAAAATGTCGTGAGGAAACTTTTTAGTATGAATGTGATGGCTATAAGAGTAGGGGAAGACCAAAGACACGATGAATGGATTGTGTGAAAGGTGACATGGCTATAAAGGGGATGACTACCGAGATGACGAAGAGAAGTATGGAAAAAAAGGACATATTGCGCCGACCCCAAATAGATTGGGATAAGTCGTCCAAGCGCGTATTTTGCGTACGGACTTCGAAGGTACTTATAATACAATTTTATTACAAACGAAAATTACTAGATATTTTCACATAATTATATAAAAAAGGCTTGGCAATTTTGTATGAAAAATAACATCCACCAAATCTCCACTTTTTTGTTAATTTGAAATGCGGTCGCTTTTCATTGTGTTCTTCAACGAATTTTCGCAAACTTTATTAGGTATTCCACTATCAGAGTCACAAATATTCTGCTTTTAGTGTTCAAAATTGACCATGACGTCTCTGTAAATAACCCTACAGAAGAAAAAGGATCTGACGAATCTGGTGATTTTGGGGGTTTTTGTCAACATTTCTTGGAATTTATTGTTACGGAAACATTCCTCTCAAAGTTTCGATTATGTTTTGAGCTGCATGGCTTCTGGCTCCATCTTATTGGAACCACGTTTTTTCTAGGCCTAACTGATTGATATTATGAAACAAAAGAAAACATTGCCAGTCGCAGTAACAGCAGCACCTGTTATATCCTTTTCAAGGAAGAATGGTACAATTACTCCATCTGCCCCACCAGTCAGAAAAATAATCCACAAAAACGAAAATGCTGATTATTCAAACTATTTGTGATCAAATGAGATTCGTCATTTCCTGATGGGTCGTTTTTTAATCCATTTAGGAACTTTAGCATAAAATTAGGTACTGAAATGAATGCGGTAGTCATGGTCTTGTAAATGGTGCATAACGAATTTGCCACATTTTAACTAAATACTTAGTGGATGTCAAAAAACCGTATTTGGCGACGAATGAAAATGGTGGCCAAAACGAGTTGTATAGCTGCGCAGGATAGCCTTTACCACAAATGGTCATCATATGAGTGGTTCAGCAGCTTCTATCATCAGTGCGAGTTTTTATACTTACTCGATCGCATTTACGTTAACCTTACCTTACGTCAATTTGTATGGAATAATTGTGTTTCCCATTATAGTCACCAGACGGCGCTTTTTCGGTTTCAGTATAAATTGAAGTTTACGTTAACGTGATCGAGTAAGTATAAAAACTCGCACTAAGGTCTCAGAAGACAGTCGCAGCGCAACCACAGATGCAACGGTAGAGTGACTGTCACCAGCCATCATTATCCAACATTTGTGGTGATGACTATGAGTTCGTAACGAAACAGGGCGGGCGCCACTTGCAACGCTGTCATATACGAGTAGGTACATTCGAGTTGGCCACCCTATACAAATTCTATTTATCTTCATCTTCATCTCAGGAAGCACGATCACCATGCCTTCAGCCGGTCTAAGCATGAAGTGAGCTACCACTAGACCACCACCACCACCTCCACCACCACCACCACTACCACTAGTGCTAGGGCTAAGTATTACTTTAACATCCATTGAGTTGGGAGTCCATATTTTTTTTCACAGAAAGATCATATTATTAGAGGCCTCCACGTAAAGTTTTAAAATGCGGAGTTAAAGTTATAGTGCGGTTTAAGAGAAAAAAAAAAAATCTAAATCCATGTAGTAATTTTGTAATATTTTGTCGCTTGACATTTAGTCTCGTCATTGAACGTTTCGTTTTGCGTAAGGTCAATGCACTAAAATGTTGTACTACATATTAATGATGAAATAAATACGTATATTTAGTTATTTAGAAACTTTTATGCATATTTAATTATTTTACATATATTTCGCTGATTTAAATTAGTGCTATTAAATTAACACTATAATAATTTACCGACTATTGCCGTTATGTAAAATTTTACGTTAAACGACGCCATTTTGTGTTGTCACCTCACTTCCCATAGTCTGTGGTACCACAGATAATGAATTCGTTAGAATGTCGCTAGTTACACTCTAGCTTTGTCTCCTCTCCGACCAGCGGTTTTAGGCCTTTATGATAGATTGGGTTCAAAAACTGTCACAGAACCGAGTTAGCCAGCTCCGACTCCACGTGGTACTTGTTTGCCCTTACCCCGAGAGTGTTTTTTTAGAGCCAGAGGCGCGCAGGGAGTGCAGCCTCCGCCCTCTGTAATAAGCCGCACGCACCATGCGAGTCGTAGCGGCCGAGACTGGTCGCCGAAAAAATCATATCTCAAAAAGGTTTTCAGCTCCCACGCCTTAAATCGATGGATGTTAAAGTGAAGTCCTACCTGTGTAAAAATTACTGACTCTAAAGATTGAGATTAGACTTTCAGGATGCCTAGGTGAAGTGCTGAAGAAAATCCAGGTAACGGGAAACACAACTTTATTCTTCCACTGAACCTTTTCGTACCATTCCTCAAGTCAGAATGTTCAACCAACCTTTTCCCACTTCCCAGGTTTTGATAATTTGCACGGTAAAATCGAGTTCTGTGATTGGTTAACGATTTAATGTCGTCAACCAATCAGAAGCATCTAACGACGTGTTGTAAAGTGTTGCCAGTACAAAATATTCGAATCAAATAGTTACTAGCCTGGAAACTAGTCTTTTTGCGTTTAAATTTAATGAAATAAAAATGTAAATTAACGAACCCTTACACCTGCTCGTATGTAAGTTGTTCTTTAAAAATTTGCAAAATCAAAATCAAAAGTCCTTTATTCAAATAAGGCTGAGAATCTGCACTTTTCCAACGACAAAATTACATAAGACCGTCCCACAAAACGCCCGCCCTTCACCACTTCCTAGTGCATTAGCTGGGAAAAAGAAGTGGCGCAACAAACTCTCCAGCAGCACGTCTGTCTGTTCAGTTAGAAAAACTTGATTCTAAACAATAGTACGCAATGTAATTTACATAAATTTAAATTAATAATGTCAATTATAATAAACAATTATATGAACTCGTATAACCTGTCAGTAGGTAAGCTAATTCTGGAGAAAGAGCATAAACATTGGCTTGAGTTAATCACAGCAACCAACTATTCTTCTTATTATTATTTATTTATTTATTTCGGGAAAACAAACAGTTACACAAATATCATAACAAACCCTATACCTATAGTGAGAAAAAAAAGAGATTACATACGAGTATGTGTAGCTCACGGCGTTATCCACATCTTAAATACTACATAATTGTTAGTGAACTATTTGCACACGAGTGAAACTTAAAAGGTTAAATCTAAAGAAAATTCTAAAATGAAGAGAAAGAGAAAAATAAACTTTTTTTTTTTAAATAATTATTAGTCAATCAATCAATTAGTATGCCTTGAATATGCTTTGAACAAAGGTTGGATTTTATTTAAGCTTTAAACGCATTAAAAGGAAAATCTAGCAAAGAAGAGGGTAGCTTGTTATAAAAGTTTATACCAAGCCCAACAAATGAGTAACGTAAAAGTAAAAGAGAATGAGAGAGAACCTTGTGAAGCCGGTGAAATGGAGCATGTAATTTGTCCTTATTTCTGGGGTTAATATTGTGAATATCACTGTTTTTAGTGTATAAATGTATATTTTAATTCCAATAATTATCATTTTCAGGTTAAATTTGACCCACTTCCCGGTGATCAATTGAGCTGAAATTTGGCATACTTAAGTAAACGGCGCTACCCTATCATGTTTCGGCTCGTTTGATTGGTCCAAGAACTCTAGTCCTAGATGTGCAATGATATTATAGACAGGGTCAAATTAATTCCCCCCGGTGGATTCCCGCATTGTCGAGGCGGGGGGGGGGGGGGGGGGGATCAGTAGCCGTGGCTTGGTCACCCACGGTGAAGCGAAGAGGAACTCGAGGAGGGGCCGCTCGTCAGGGCTTTTGCCATCAAGCCGACGACGTAGCGGCCAAGAAGTAGGTTGCGGTGTTGCTTGGGCGACACTGCAACTGTGGCGGGCCGCGATGTCGTATGGGAAGCACCGCGGCTGAGCGTTGGCGGGAGAGGAGTGCCGGTATTGCGGTGCGCCGCTCTCCCTACCTTTCGCGAACTTGATGGGGTCGCCACCGTCTGATGGCGGACGCGGTGGGGCCGCAGGGGAGGAGAAGTGTCGTTATGACGTTGGCCGCTCTCTCTATTCTTTACGGCCGAAAATTGGCACCAAATTGGGACCAAGGGTGCCCAGACACGGGGTCGTCTGGCGCCCATGTGCTGGTTTGATCCTTGGGGTGGTCACAGCATGCAATATGTTCTGGTGTGCCGGTGATGGGGAGTACTCCCCAGAGGAGGGTCGCGGTGGGTTCACGGATGAGAGCTAACGCATGCCCGTTTTCCCACCGTAAGCAGCAGAGAAGAGAACACCGTGGAGTTTTAATGGGTTAGAGTCCCACATAACTGCACTATCTCCCCGTGGTAGTGCAGTATGCATGAGCATTTCTCCACGAGAAAAAAGGGTCAAATTAAATTATATAACTATAGTGATATTTTAAGTGACTACACTACCACAAAAACATCAGCAATTTAATGATTGATTTTTTGTTGTATCATGTTTAGATATCAAGCTAATTTAATTTGTCCCTGTATAATGCAGGAGCTTAAATGTTAGATTATTATGACATTAAAATAGTTAATGGTGCTTAAAATTTAATACGTTTTGTGTGATTTTATTTCACAAAAGCTACGAGTATCATGGTGTACCTAATGATAAAATTGTAAACCATTTATTTTACTATGAACATTTCCGAAACACGGTATTGAATTGATTTTATCATTGTTATTATCTATGATTTGATGTTAGATAAACAGTCTCATAGTACATAAAAAAATATATAAATCGGCACACACAGAATTATATTATATGTTTGTTATTAGGAATACTGTGGAGTAGTATCTTTCTTAGTATCTTTTTTGCAATGAGCAACTCTACAGTGTGCCTCTGTGTGTTTCTGCTGTACTTTGTAATGAACAGTTATCTAGTAAGTTTATTAAATTATTCTTGTTTTTGGTTGTAGTTCAGGGACTAGATAAGAAGCCATTTTTTTATTTTAAGAGTTTCTCTTAGAGATAAACATTAATATTTGTTAAATAATTTAATGACTGCCTTGTTGGTCTAGTGGTCGTAAGCGCTGCTGCTGCCATGAGGTCCTGGGTTCGATTCCCGGGTGGGGCAAATTGTTATTGGGGTTTTCCATCAGCAATTTCTCAGTAGCAGCCAGCAGGAATCTGTGCCCGGTGGATGGCAATAGGCTCGGCCCCTATTACATGGAACTTAAACATATCTGGCGAAATATAGGTGAACATCACCTCTGCCTAGCCTGAATCTAATAGCGTCTCATTCATATAGGTGAACATCACCTCTGCCTAGCCTGAATCTAATAGCGTCTCATTCATATAGGTGAACATCACCTCTGCCTAGCCTGAATCTAATAGCGTCTCATTCATATAGGTGAACATCACCTCTGCCTAGCCTGAATCTAATAGCGTCTCATTAATATAAAACTAGCTGTGCCCTGCGACTTTGCGTGGAGTTAAGTTATAATTATAACATTCTGTATTCTAAAGAATTCGAAGGTTCGTGGATGGGTGATCATCTTTACATACCGAGACTCTCCGTGCCTCGGAAAGCACGTTAAGCCGTTGGTCCCGGCTGTCATTCGTGGATCTCGTCGTTACGGGTCGTCAGAAGCCCGATAGTCTGTCCAAGTCAGTCTGTCTGCCAAGGGGTATTGTATTACCCAGTAACTGGGTTGTGGAGGTCAGATAGGTAGTCGCTTCATGTAAAATACTGGTATTCAGCTGCATCCGGTTAGACTGAAAGCCGACCCCAACATAGTTGGGAAAAGGCTAAGCAGTTGATTCTGTGTTTTATAGAATTAAACCCACACGAGCATTTTTATTTGACTGAATTTGTTCTGTTCATTTAGCGGTCGGTAATAGGTGCCACACAACGGTAATAGAAACACACCCATGGTTTGAATCCGTAATAGGGGCATAGCCCTTTTCATCAATTTATATATTTTTTAAAATATTTTTTCATTATTTCTAATTGTTTCTTTAACTAACTAACAAGATCGTTAATTTCAGTACTTGAATAAAAATAAAAAATGACACCAGTTATTAAGCATGTGCTTATTTTTTCACAATACTGGTATTCAGCTGCATCCGGTTAGACTGGAAGCCGACCCTAACATAGTTGAGAAAAGGCTAAGCAGATGATGATATTTTTTGCACATAAATGTGAACGTGGCTTTAAATTGGCGGTAATAGGTGCGTTTACGTCATAACCATCCTTGAGAATTTAGCTACCAAATGCAAAAAAAAAAAAAATTAATCCGACTTGTTTTTCACAATTTATTTCAAGAGTTTTATTTTTTTTTTGCGTGGAACCTTTTTCTTTTTCCAAATTAAAAGTAGCCCAGGTTACTCCTTATAATGTTGGTAATGGTTTTATGTATCTTTATCTTTATTATATTTATCACTATTTTTTCTTTTTAGTGCCTCAAATTGATCCCAGATCGTGCTGAATTTACATATTTTAATAAATTGTACTTTGAAGACTCTCCAATACTTAATGTGAGACGTTATGTACGAAAAGGAGATTATTATATAAACATGGTCGTGACCAATAAGATTGTGTTGAGCAACACCACTATGGTAAGTGATTCGAGTATTCTCAGCTTGCTTCTCCACTAACAGGGAACCTGACAGGCACCCTGTAACTTTCGAAGTAGTCTTGAGAAATTTATTTATTTATTTAGGATCTCCAACTAAGGATCTATCGCCGATTCCCGGCCACCGTAGGCGCGGGCTTGCGGACGACGAGTAATGGGCAGCTCGCCGTCCGGTAAGGACCAGGCCCGGGTCGACGGCGCGTTGTGTTCCACGCGCGCCTCAAAGAGATGTCAGCAGTGACGGGGTCCAATAGGGCCGAAGCCGCCGGGGTCGCGGGTAGTTCGAAAGAGATACCGTGGCCCTGGCACGGGCAACTGAAGGAACACGGGTGGGTTTTAGTCAGTAAAAGTCTGACACACCCTCGCGCTCTGCCCGAAGCGGGAGAAGTCATTTGATGATTTCCCATCCACAAAAAAAAAAAAAAAAAAGGATGTACACAAACACAAGAATTAAGTAATAACGACTAAAGTATCTCGCAGGTGTACTCCTTCACTTACAGGAGACCACAGCATGCATAACAGGAGTTATAACTAAGCTAACACAGTTGTAGTAGGATTTAAAATATTAAAATCAAAATCAAAACACATCATAAAATTAGAAAAATAGAATTAAAAAAAAAAAAAAAAAAAAAAATTAAAATCTTACAACAATTAACAAATAAACTGAATGATGGTGAAAATCGCATCAAAATCGATCCAGTATTTTCAGCCTAACCTAAACCATCTAGATAGGTACAGATTACATATACATAAACTCACTACTTCTTTCCATGTGGGTAGGCTGAAACTGCAGAACGCCACCTGCTACGATCCTTACATACTTCTTTTGCCTCGTTTACGTTCATACATCTGGTCGTATACGCACGCCGGTTGCGAGTACTAAGCACGTGACCTTTTTGAAGAATACCACCAATAAGGTCACTATACTCGTAAGTCTTCCTAGGGCATACCATCCCGGTGTTTCCACTCACATCTGCCTTGAAAATACCTTTTGTCAGTCGCCTTTTATTAATCCTCTCAATATGACCAAACTATCTAAGCATACTCTTTAAAATTTTTGTCACTACATCTTCTTTTAAACCGCACCGTTACCTTATCACATCTTTCCTCAGCCTATCATTCATAGTCACACCACACCAGCTTCGCAAGGAACGCATTTCCACAGCATTTATTCTACTTTCATGCTTCTTTTGCCTCACCCAACATTTACTTCCTTAGATAAGCGTAGGCACCAGCACACCATTGTGAACAGCCAGTCCAGCCTTTTTGGACATCAACTGGTTGGTCACAGCTGAAAGTATAGCAGAATTCACTTTATTTCCCACATTTACTCTCCTTTCCACATCTTCATCAGTCTTTCCATCCCTTGTAAACAATTAATCTGCCTAGTCTTTTCCCAACTATGTTGAGGTCGGCTTCCAGTCTAACCGGATGCAGCTGAGTACTAGTATTTTACATGGAGCGACTGCCTATCTGACACGATACCCCTTGGTAAGACTGGTTGTCAGATTTTCGTGCTTCTGACGACCCGTAACAAAGATCCACGAATGACAGCCGGGACCAATGACTTAAAGTGCTTTCCGAAGCACGGAGGAGTCTCGGTATATAAAGATGATCACCAATCCACGGACCAACCCCGTCAAGCGTAGCTTAACCTGATGGATCGACCCATGCGGCTGTTGTTACGTAGCCACGAGCTCCTCCCTTGTAAACAGATACTCCAAATATACAAACTCACTTGCTCCAGATAAGGATTACTCCATCTAATGAGGTAAAATGTAGCGTTAGTAGGCCTCCCACAAGGTGGACTGATGACCTGGTGGCAGTCGCAGGAATCCGCTAGAAGCGAGAGACACCAGACCAGCCGATGTGGCGGCACTCGGGGGAGACCTATGTCCAGCAGTTCTTTCGGCTGAAATGATGATGATTTAGGTAAGGCTACCATACCTAGTCAGTTTGACCTTCAGCTCCGTCTGACCTGGACAAAATTAGTACCTCGTGTGGCTTTTTTCAACGACCGGAACGATTAGGTTTGACCTATTGGATGCAGATAAGTAGTCTGCTGGTCTAAATGCAGGTCCATTCAGTCAGACCGATTGGGTCAGATTCATCTGTTCAGTTTAACTCTCCATTTTCCATATAAACTTTAATCTTTTTTTCCTATATCTTTCATTAGAATAGATTAGATACATTTAGTTGCTTTAAACCCACGGCGAGGAGGATATTCCAGTGTCTGATCGCATCGGAGTTAAGACGTCGCGGAACTGTATTCGATTCGTTGTGCTCAGTTACTGTGTTAATTTTAATTCAGAGTGATTTTGTTACATTGTGATTTTAATAAACACCGTGTATCGCACCCAGTGTGTTTTCATTGCACGAAACCCATCTTCGGTCCACATGATGTCTGAATCTAACAGAGTAAATTCAGACGATCCATACACAACGTGTCGTTTTGCATCCTCGTCATATTTAAGTATAGACAATCAAATCGAACAACTTTTTCCATTGCACCACATCGTAAGCGCGAAAAAAATAATCAGTTGTCACATACATTTGCGTCGAGTAGGACTACTCGTAGGGGTACTCGTATTGAAGTTTTCTATGCGACAGTAGAAATTTTTTTCGCGATTACGATGTGGGTCCCATTGGTCCAAGAGGAGCTCGTGGCTAAGTAATAACAGCCGCACAGGTCGATCCATCAGGTGAAGCTACGCTTGCCGGGGTTGCTCAGTGGATGGGTGACCATCTTTACATACCGAGACTCCTCCGTGCCTCGGAAAGCACGTTAAGCCGTTGGTCCCGGCTGTCAGTCGTGGATCTTTGACAGTCGTTACGGGTCGTCAGAAGCCCGAAAGTCTGACAGCCAGTCTTACCAAAAGGTATCGTATTACCCAGTTACTGGGTTGTGGAGGTCAGATAGGCAATCGCTCCATGTAAAATAATAGTATTCAGCTGCATCCGGTTAGACTGGAAGCCGAGCCCAACATACTCGTAGTTGGGAAATGGCTAGGCAGATTGATTGATTTTTACGATGTGGGTCCCATGGAGCAAGTTGTTCGGTTTGATGTTCTGTACCACACCCCGATATTTGACGAGGATGCAAAACGACACGTTGTATATAAAAAACTACGGCCTTTTTATTTCCAGGGGGATTACCTACATGTGACACTGAGCATTGTATAGTTAAGACTCACACATAAACACCCTCACTCACATTATACTTAGACACGCAGTCATGGTAACCATATTTTCATATTCCTCATTGTAATTTTTCTTTTGTTCCCTATTTTTATTAAGTATTTTCATCATCATTATTGTTATTATTTTTTTTTTTTTTTTTTTTTCTCTCTTATTCATCCGTTCATGTATTTAATTAGGTTCATTACAATCAAGGTGCGATGAAAATGACTATTTGAGCACGAAGTAACAGTAGAACACTGTCTCCTAAGGCACAGGTTTCCCCTACTTTAGGAGGCAGGGTTTCCACCATTCCAGGCACCTTTTTAGAATCAATTGTTTTTGTTACCTACATGTACTACTTATTGTAACGAAGGTTTTTAGTGTCAATAAAGTTATTATTATTATTATTATTATTATTATTAAGACTGTAAGGGACAGAAACACATGCGTTTTTTTTTTAGGTAGAAATTAAAAATAAAATTGCCTTGTAGCAGAAAAAAAACTTCTGACACCTACAAGGGATACTGGGAATTGAAGAGTTAATCTGTTCATGAGTGGTAGCCTGGTCAGATAGGCAGTTACTCCATGTAAAAAATGCTGGTATTCAGCTGCAACCAGTTAGACTGGAAGTTTTAGACTGGGACTGGTTTTGTGGGTATGCATTCAATCAGACCGATTGGATCAGATTCGTCAGCTCAGTTTAATCTGTTCACGTGTGGTAGTCTGGTCAGATAGGCAGCCGCTCCATGTAAAATAATGGTATTCAGCTGCATCTGATTAGTTGGGAGAAGGCTAGGCAGATTGATTTGCCTGGGCTGGTAGAAATTAATTTTGTGGAATTTTTGCACAGGTTGATGTCATCTTCTACGAATATCTTCACAACGAATTCAGGAGGTCATTTCCTGAAGTGCACGTCGGACTATGCGACCTCATTAACAATGATCTCTACATTGGTAAAAGCCTAAGGATGGCAGGCTTGAAGAGTTGCCCTATTCAACCGGTAAGATTGTCTTAACCTATAATATTATAAATGCGAAAGTGAGTTTGTTTGTTACGCTTTCACGCTAAAACGGCTGAATGGGTTTGGATGATATTTGGCATACGAGTAGACCATGACCTGGATTAGGACATAGGAAGCTTTTTGTCTTGGTAGTACGTTCCCGTGGCATAATTTCCGACATGCACGCGGGCGAAGCCGCTGGCAAAAGCTAATTCCTAATATTTATGTGACAGTTAAGCCCGGTTCACATTAGGTCAGATCGATAGTTTTACCGGATCGAAAAATTTAAAGTGTAGGCTGCATATTGGCATAATGTATGTCAATAGCACTATTCACATTAGGACGAACCGATAATCTGTCGGTGACGACACATTTACCGGACGTACAGCTATGATTTCGGTCGGGTCGGATATAATATTGTACTTGATTTGTATTGCGCCGTTCACACTTCGGAGCGGCGAAACCACCCCGCCTGCATCCTACGCACCTGCGCATTCGCCGCTCTCGCCACCAGTATGTACACTACTTCTGTGGCGTATACGCAGAGAGGACTCCTTTAAACAAGGAGGGTGAAATAAATACAAAAGTTTTGAATTCTCTACCCCGAAGCCAATATATAATCACAACTGCTTTGTGACGAGCCTGGCCGCGGTAAATCGTACGTGCTTACGTATTTTTGATGAATAACACCTGCATTAATTGGGTATCTGTTTGCAATACTCTTTGTACCTAAAGAACTATTTGTGCATTTTCAGGGCAAACATGATATAAGCAACGTGACTTTCAACCAGATCATTCCATCTGTGTGGCCGTTTGAGAAAGGAATGATCGAGTTTATCGTCAAGAATACAAATGATCTGTTGTTACTTAAAAGCGAAATAGTTGTAACGTTCAAACAAGACCTTCCCAAACACAAAATATAGTTTTTCAGTAATTTTTAATTAGAATAATATTAAATGACTAACTACTTACTACTATAAAATAACTAACTAAATTATAATATATATACTTATAATAAAATAAATAATTAACTAAATATCCGAAATGCAGTTTTTTTATTTTATATACTAAGAAATTAGTGTCCACCTTTATATATTACATCATTACATTTAAAGTTGCATTGTAAGGGCGGAACCAAGACGGAGGAACGAAGTGTAAATTTTAAAACATCGAATATCTAGATGCAGAATTGACATTGCGTTTGGCACGAGAGCCCTGCTGGCTGCTTCGCCGGCCGTGGTGGTGTGTAGTCGCAGGCGCAGCTTCGATCCCCAGGTAACCTGAAGGGGGTTTTCATGAGAAAATAGTCAAGATTATCTGACTGTGTCCATACACCTCTGCGGTCCCATTTTTAAGCAATCCATCTTTCACAAATGGTCTTATTCGCAGTCGGTCCCATTCGCAAATGGTCGACGGTTTACGAAAAGCTCATTTTGCGAAAGGGTAAGTCATTCAAAATGGACCTAGTGCTTTGTAACATTCTGCCACGACGCTGTTTCTCTTTGTTTTATGTTAACATTTTCATTTCAGTGACCCAAATCTAATTTCGATGGTAAAATATACGTATATAATTTCGGTAGATCACTATATTAGGTGGCATGTAAAATTAATCTCAAATATGTCGTATGTTTCTTATGATATTTTGATCCCATTCATTAACACACATTCATTAAAATAGACAATACAATTTAAAGATAAAAACAAATAATAAAACCTTAAAATAAAAAAAAGAAACACCGAAATGAGAAAAAATCACGACATGCGTTGAAATTTACCCATTCGATCAAATCAATCTGCCTAGCCTTTTCTCAGCTATGTTAGGGTCGGCTTCCAGTCTAACCGGATACAGCTGAGTACCAGTATTTTACATGGAATTGAAATTTACCCATTATTGAGTTAAAATGTGGCAAGTTCATTATGCACAGTCCAAAAGACCATGAGCACCGCAATATTATCAGTAATTTATCCTGAAGTTCTTAAATGAATTTAAAAACGACTCAACGTTTCTACCAAATCATTAACCTTCCGTATGCCGTAAATTCAGAAACAAATAAAAAGCTTGTGTGTGTCGCCGATAAATGTGTTACGAATATTTTAACCACTACACCGCCCATTGTGTAAAATTTCTAGATTTGTATCTGTGAGGGTCAGTTTTCACCAAAAGGAATAATCCTCGCGGACGCTCGCGCACTTTTTAAAGTATAAAATTCGACGAAGATATCAAGCGTTTATCAAGCGTGATTATTTTTTTTACCGACTACATCGCAAAAAAGACAAATTTAAATTAAATCCCCCCTTATATTCCAAGTAGCTTTATTCATTTTCAATGTAATTTTTCCGTTTTTAGGGTTCCGTACCCAAAGAGTAAAACGGGACCCTATTACTAAGACTCCGCTGTCCGTCCGTCCGTCACCAGGCTGTATCTCATGGACCGTGATAGTTAGACAAATGTAATTTTCACAGATGATGTATTTATATTACCGCTATAACAACAAATACTAAAAAACAAAACAAAATAAATATTTAAGGGGGCTCCTATACAACAAACGTGATTTTTTGACCATTTTTATAGATAATGGTACAGAACCCTTCGTGCGCGAGTACGCTTCGTACTTGGCCGGTTTCGTCTCTCATGGTAAGTATTTACTTAATCCAATCCTTGTTTAAAACAAACACGCCTAAATTAATTACTTATCCTTTTTTACGTCCAACATTAATACAAAAACACATAAAGACGAGTTTCCTTATAAAGTTCGATGAGATCACACCGTGATCTTCGTTCTACGAGCGCTGACTCAATGTGGGGGCGGAAAAGATGACACGAACATAGCCCGCTTTCCATTTAGTGACACTGTGTCATCTTCTTAACGTTGTGTGGCGGATTTTAAATGCCGTTTGAGGACTGTGTTGTATAGTGTCGTTTGATGAAGGACTTCCTATAAGTCAGTGTTTTGAATCATCTCGGAAATAAGTCCTTACCTACTTCATATAGAGATATTTTATGCGTTGAAATAGCCTCCGCGAGGCAATACTTACATGTCCAGCCGCGCTATCAGCGGCTGACTTGACCTTGCCAACCTGGCTAATATTTTTGCTACAATATACGCTATTTTCATAGTCTGTGCAGATACGAGAGATGGCTTCCAGTCGACAGTGAAGGTTTTCGGGATAAAGAGAAAATATGTAGTGCTTACAAAAATGTCGTGAGGAGAGTTTTGAGTATGAATGTCGATGGTTATAAGAGTAGGGGAAGACCAAAGAAACGATGGATGGATTGTGTGAAAGATGACATGGCTAGAAAGGGGGTGACTACCGAGATGACGACTAATAGAGAAGTATGGAAAAAAGGGACATGTTGCGCCGACCCCAAAAAGATTGGGATAAGGGTAGGAGAATAATGGTGTAGTACTTACAAATATGTATCTGCAGGGTGTACCAGAAAGGTGTGGTCAAATTTAAGGGTGTGGTGCAGACCATCAAACGAAAAAAAAAACAAAAAAAAAGTTGAGAGGTGTCAAGGGTCACCCGGATGGAACGAAGTTCCTTTCGATTAATTAGTGAAGGAATTGTAATATTTTTTTTTTTAAGTTATAATAATATTTTTTTTATTATCAACAAATATAATGTAATTTAAACTTAATCTTTCTATAAGAGAGAGAGAGAGACAGACAGAGAAACATGCGCACGTCGCACAGCTTACAATAGCTTACTATAGCAAAAAGTGTCGTTACAACTTTTAGTGAGAATTTTTTCCGTCTAGCCCCCTTTCACAACGCGCGATAAGGAACTTCGTTCCAAAATAAAAATAAATAAATATTTTATAGCGAAAAAATTTTATGTAACTGTCCGATAGAAAACTTCAACACGACGCAAATGTAGGAGACAGCTGATTATTTTTTCGCGGTTACGATGTATGAAGAAAGTTATTCAGTTTGCTGGTCTGTGCCACACCCTTAAATTTAAATAAAGAAATAAATTTGATTCAGGTTAAGTTATTTTCTACTGCTCAGCTCATAAAAATTAAAGCTTCGTAAGATCCTATATGTTGAGATATTAACGCGGATGCCAAAATGGTGTTTATTCCTGACAAGTAATGAGAGCAGCTTTTAAAAATTTTGGTAGTCGGTAAAATAACTTCGTAACTATAAAGATAAGTTAAAAGTACCGAAACAACAGCTATTTTTGCGATAATGGCTCCTAAAAACGGTACTAAGCCTTTATATGTAAAGTTGTTTCAGACACATGTCCTTATGAAGTGTTCTTACATCATGGCCAAACAAATGTTGCTATTAAATGGGAAAAAACAGTTTGTTATTACAACAAGTCCTATTTATACAGATTATTTATTATGGCAGCCACATATTAACAGCCACACGGGTCGATCCATCAGCTATCGTCGTACGTCTTTCTACATTGTTCTCACATGTATATTTTCAACTTGAACGATGTAACCAATATTTTGTAAAAATATTATGATTTAAAAGAGTGTCCGTGGAGTTTCTTGCCCGTTCTTCTCCATAGGGGTCTACTACGCTTTGGAATGGTCAACTAGCTTCATCTTTCTGACTGACCGACCCATTGACAATTCAAAAGTGCCTGTAATTGGTTTATTTGAAATAAATGCTTTGAGTTTGAGTTTGAGTTTTATCGATCGATCCATCTATGTTTGCCGGAGTTGGTTCGTGGATGGGTGATCATCTTTACATACCGAGATCCCTCCGTGTCTCGCTGTTGGTGCCAGTTGCGTGGATCTTTGACAGTCGTTACGGGTCGTCAGAAGCCCGAAAGTCTGACAACCAGTTTTACCAAGGGGTATCGTATTATCCAGTAACTGGGTTGTAGAGGTCAGATAGGCAGTCGGTCCTTGCTGGTATTCAGCTGCATTCGGTTAGACTGGAAGCCAACCCCAACATAGTTGGGAAAAGGCTAGGCAAATTGATTAATTATGAATCTGTAGGGTCGGTTAGATCTAGTGGTCGTAAGCACGACTTCCGAGCGTGTAGTGCTAGAATCAATCCCCGGTCGAAGGTATTTCCATTAGTAATTTCTCAGTAGCAGCCCGGAGTTAGAACTTGTATCTGGTCTGGACATTACAATAGGTTCGCTCTTTATTAAATTGAACTTAAACATCCTGCATGATTTTATTTAAATAATAAATGTATGGTAAAATTAAATACAAAACTAAAACTAAACCTTAAAAATCTAAAAAAATCTAACCATGAGGCATGGTGCCAAGAACACTGGCTGCATTTCCGCGTTGAATAGCAATAGCTATCCTCTGTGCGAGAAATGAGCCAGCCCTCCTGTCACCAGCGGCGTCGACTAGTCGAGGAAACAATTGCTAGAAATTTTTTTTTGTACTGGGACCCCATGGACCAAAAGTTTCGAAGCCAAGCGGTACAAATATTTAGTCGCTAGAAAGCGTCACATATTTGCGTCGCTTGGCCTCTTCTGCGGCTTCCGCCGCGGCTTAAACATAATTTGATTGATATTAATTTATTAATACCATACCATACCACCACCATAACCATACCATTAACTACCAGAATTGTGTCGCTCAAAGTTAGTCTTATATAGTCTTTAAGCTTTTACTGACGATCAAAATATGTAAATATGTTAAAAGTTTTCCATATAGCCATAATTAAAGGCTACCTTTAATTCAAATTCAATCCAGACCAATAACATCTGCTAATTTAAATAAATTTAATAACACTTTAATTGGTAAGTTAAATGACCAAGAACTAACAATGAACAATGTTAATATTTTGTATGAAGAATTCTTTTCGGTAGTCCAAACAGAGTTCGATAAATCTTTTAAGAAGATCACAAAAACTATAAGCCCTAAGTTTTTATTTAGTGACTAGAGGACTCAGGAAAAGTAGGGAAAGACTTTTCGAGCTGTATGGCCTTAAGCCTTATACTAACACGGAATCTTTTAATAAGTATGTTTCTACTTACTCTAGAATTTTTAAGAATACTTGTAAGGCAGCTAAAGCTTTATACATTAGCAACAAGGTTAAATTAGCAGAGAATAAAATTAAGACAGTTTGGAAAATTATCAATAATGAAACTAACAGGATCAAAAGGCATAATTTTGATTACACACTGGAGACGTCATGTGGTCTCATTTGCGATAGCAAAGAAGTTGCTCAAGAATTTGTAAATTTCTTTACCAGTATCCCACTTAAAACTACTGAAATATTAAACTCCTCGCCCTCACTCTCTTTTGATTTAGTAAAGGCGAACATTTCGGCCTGTCCGATTGAATTTAACTTTAAGCATATTAACCCCATAACAGTAATAAAAGCTTTTAAGCAAATTAAGATCAAACCGACCGAAGATCTTTGGGGAATGTCCATTAAAGTCTGTACCTCCATAATTGAGACTATAGCGCCTTACTTAGCCTTAATATTTAATTTGTGTATGGATCAAGGAGTTTTCCCGGATTTAATGAAATACAGTAAGGTAATACCACTTTTTAAATCCGGGGACAGTAAGGACACAAATAATTATAGACCCGTATCCGTGTTGCCAGTTTTCAGCAAGGTTTTTGAAAAAGTAATGCTTAATCAAATGCTCAATCATTTTAACACGAATAAAATACTTCACGATCAACAGTTTGGTTTCACCAAAGGACGTTGTACGACCGACGCCGGTGTAACCTTATTAAAACACATTTTTAACGCGTGGGAAGAGGCCCAAGACGCCATAGGATTTTTTTTTGACCTCTCCAAGGCATTTGATTGCGTCGATCACGAAACCTTACTCTTGAAACTTGAGCATTACGGACTTGGAAAACTTGCGCTCAGTTTAGTAAAATCTTATATAAATGATAGACAACAGCAAGTTCAAATAAATGGTATCACTTCTCTTGGTTTAAATGTAAAAATGGGTGTTCCACAAGGCTCAATATTGGGTCCTTTCCTCTTTTTAGTGTATATTAATGATTTACTCCATTTATTAAAAAATCAACCACAAATGGTGTTATTTGCTGACGATACTTCCTTAATTTGGTAGGTAGACGTGATACAAATTTTGACGACGTTAATAACGACCTACTGCAGGTCCAAAATTGGTTCACTGCTAATAATTTAGTATTAAATGGGAAAAAAACTAAGTGCATTAGATTTTCTTTACCAAATGTAAAAAGTAGTGATTGTGAGATAGTATTGAATCAAGAGAAACTAGAATTCGTTGATAAAACCGTTTTCTTGGGGATCACGCTCGACTCAAGGCTACAATGGGGTCCTCATTTAACATCACTTGCAGGACGGCTAAGTTCAGCAGCATATGCTGTCAGAAAAATCCGTCAATTTACTGATGTAGATACCGCGCGGCTAGTCTATTTTAGTTACTTTCATAGTATCATGTCTTACGGTATTTTACTTTGGGGACGGGCTGCAGACATCGAGTCAATTTTTATTCTGCAGAAAAGAGCCATTAGAGCCATAATATGTAATCTCCGCAAGCGCGATTCTCTAAGGGAACTGTTTAAGGAAATTAACATCATGACGGTACCTTGTCAATATATCTACGAAAATATCATGTACGTAAGGAAAAATTTACATCTTTTTAGTAAAAGAGGTGAAAGGCATAATTATAGTACTAGAAAAAGGGACCTATTAGCTCAACCAGGTTTCAGACTAGCTATAGTAGACTCGTCGTTCATGGGGTGCTGTTTAAAATGTTACAATAAAATACCTCCACACATACTTCAACTCAATGAGACTAAATTCAAAACTTGTATAAAACGCACACTATGCAGGCAGGCATATTATAAGTTTGGGGATTACATAACTGATAAAAATGCTTGGCTCAATGCTGGTCCTGCTCCACAACCACAACTAATTAATTAACATTTGAAGATACTGTTGGAGCTGCTGAAGATTGTAAGACTATCATTGCATTGTATAGACTCAATCTCCTTTGTATTATATAATTGCATAGCACATGTGTGAGTACTATGTACATACTCTAAAGCTACCATTTACTGGGTACGTCTTTGTTTGACTTGAATGTGCCCTGGCGGCTGAGAGTATGTGACGCTCACTCTAATGTCTCGCTGATGGTGGCGCGTGTTGGATCATTTAGCTAATCCATGCGTCAGGTTCGTGAACAAGCGCTGTCATTGAAGGCTGGTCATACCTTAGCGGCCACGGCTTATTTTAATTTAATTTAAATATTTGAATTGTTTTTTTTTAAGGACGCTTTTAACGTTCTGCATCGTTCTCATATGTGAAATTTCAACATGAATGATGTAACCATTATTTTGTAACCATATCTTTATTTAAAAGAGTGTCCGTGGAGTTTCTTGCCCGTTCTTCTCCATAGGTACCTACTATGCTTTGGAATGGGCGCCTAGCTTCATCTTTTTGACTGACCGACCCCTTGACAATTCAAAAGTGCCTGTAATTGGTTTAATTGAAATAAATGCTTTGAGTTTGAGTTTGAGTTTATGGCTATATGGAAAACTTTATGGAACAATTGCCATGAAATTTTCGTAGAAACTATTCTACTAGAATCGCGTCGCACTGTCGCATCGCGCTTGTCTGCGGGAGCCTTAATACGTGTATGCATCATTAATATTAATAGTCTGAGAAATGTTCTTTATTAGTTCTAGTAGAAACAATGGGCTAGACATTTTTATTGAATGTTATTCAACTAGAAATAATTCAGGATTAATGTTCCAGTAATTATTTGGACGCAAGACCTGTTTATTAGTTAGAATTAGTTATCTTACCTATCAAGATTAGTGTCACATTATGCTCCAATTAATAAAGATTTTTTGGTTCATATACTTTTATGCGTATATATAAAAATGGATGTTGGTATACCTGTTTATCTCTTTGAGATTCATAGACCTCGACACCGTTTGACCACCATGAGAGTTGGCGTATACAAGGTGTAACTTATATAACGCACAACTCTTGAACTACTCATAATTATGAGCAACTATGGGACCTGACCTGAAATCACGAAAAATAATCAGCTGTTCCCTACATTCATGTTCGCATAACTCGTCAAAATGTAGGGAACAGCTGATTTTTTTTCGCGATTTCAGGTTTGGTCCCATAGTAAAAGTTATTCATAATGACAAGTACGATGACCCCTAAAAAGTTGTGCGTTATTTAATTTACAATTTGTATAAGTATTTTTTCACAGAGAAAGTTTATTATCGGTTTTTCTCCGACCTCCACGCGGGCGAAGCCACACAAGGAAAAACTAGTAAGTTATGTTAATAAAGAAAACAAACATGGAAACTATATAATAGGCAGAGTTTTATCGAACAGGCACCCTAATTGTGTAACACATTATCAATCGGAGTTGGTTTCATTTTGACAATTCAACAACATTCATTGCATAATTTACGTTGTCGAGCAGCCAAATTTTTCGAACATATGAAGCAATGGATTAGCAATTTGTTCCATAATGAAACCAACTCCAATCGATAATGTGTTACGCAATTAGGGTGCAGTATGGAAACAACTCCCAGTGTTCCAATTTAGAAATCTACCAATTATCATAATCCGCAGTGTTGTACTACGACCTCAGGTACCAAGACTGGACTCAAAGACTTATCAGAACATAATTTTCAATCTTTCCCGAACTAATTTAAAGTCCAAACTCCCTTGCAGACTTAACCGACAAATTCTAATTTGGAACTGTATCACAGATAAGTATTACGTATAATTAGCATTGTATAATTAAGTCTCTTGGTACGTATTTAGAATTCAAGTGTCCCCCTGTCTAATCGTCTAATTATGTCTTTGAAGTTTGTATAGCTCAATATCAAATTAGGGAACGACCTACGTCAACGAGTCGCCGTTGGGGTGCCCACTTAATTATGAATAGTTTGGTTTTAGGCTGCCTCCCTATTTGAGCGGAGTGCGTAAGCGGAGAAAACAGTGCAAGATTAATGTGCAAAAAAAACAGAAAATATTACAAACCGCGGCAGGTATAATGTATTGTGGCTATTTAAAAAATCCATCTTATCTATACATATTATAAATTAAAGTCGCCTTTCGTGTCTGTCTGCGTTGTTTGGGCTGCGTTGTTCTTCTAAACTGCGCAACAGATTTTGATACGGTTTTCACTATTATTTAGAGAATTTATTGCGGAAGGTTTATCTTTATATCTATAAAACTTCAATATTAAACATACTTATAATAAAGAAATTTTGATGTTTTATCAAGTCGTTACCTTGCGAAGCAGGGGCGGGTCGCTAGTCTCTATTGCCAATAAATGATAATGATTATTTCTGTTTTTTATTTCTCGACGCTTATATATCATCATATAAAAGCTAGAAAACTCACAACTAGACGCGCGACGTAGGAGGATTCGACGTTAAGGGAACATTAAGCTAAACACACACGTATAAGCATTGCATGGGAGCATCGCCTCAACTCAAGCCGTTCGGGATTCTTTCTATGAAACTCCATACAGCAACGCATACTGCTCAAGTGCTCATAGCAACGTAATGGCACCGTCTCGGCTCGGGATCAGCTAGTAAACAACAGCTACCGAGCTTACTTTGGGTTGCCCTGTCCCGGCTTATTTTAACTATTTTATTTTTGAATTCTTTCTATTTGCTTTTAATCTGGACGCTTTAATCGTGTAGGTACATCTTTTTAAATTGGTGTCACTAATATTTTGTAACAAATCATTCTGCCTAGCGTTTTCCCAACTATGTTGGGGTCGGCTTCCAGTCTAACCGATGCAGCTGAATACCAGTATGGAGCGACTGCCTATCTGACCTCCACAACCCAGTAACTGGGTAACACGATACCCCTTGGTAAGACTGGATGTCAGACTTTCGCGCTTCTGACGACCCGTAGCGACTGTCAAAGATCCACGAATGACAGCCGGGACCAACGGCTTAACGTGCTTTCCGAAGCACGGAGGAGTCTCGGTATGTAAAGATCCACCCATCCACGGACCAACCCCGGCAAGCGTAGCTTAGCCTGATAGATTAGATGGATCGTACTGCGCGGCTGTTATTACTTAGCCACGAGCTCCTCTACGACGACTAATAGAGAAGTATGGAAGAAAAAGACATGTTGTACCGAGCCCAAATAAATTGAGATAAGCCATTAGGAATGATGATGATGTATTTAAAAGAGTGTCCATGGAGTTTGCCCATTCTTCTCCATAGGAATCTACTACGCTTTGGAATGGGCACTTCATCTGACTGACCACATTTGCCCTTTGAAAAGTGCCTTTAAATCGTTTAATTGGCATAAATGCATTGAGTTTGAGTTGATATTTATCGTAGCACTGCGGTGTAATGCGTGGATGACTTAATTTTAGTGGAATTGGATTGGCTAATATTTTTCTAGCTCTGCACATCGCTCCAATGGACATACAGCCTTAAGAGTAGGGGGGGGGGGTAAGGGTGGGTTAGTTGACTTGTCTGTTCCACAAGATACTTGTCCTAGAACCTCGAGACCTTAAATACGTATTCCCAATTAGGGTTTATAGATTAGGAGTTAGAGGCAGCAATATTAAAAAGTAATTTCATTGTGTTGTTTGGCAGATGTTGAATAACGCTTTCATGGACACTGAACGAGACAGAGTGAAGTTTTATTGTTATGACGTCTATAGTCGTGGTGTCCTTGAAAGCGAAAAGTTTTTCATTCAAGCTATCTGATTCATTGTAATAATAATTATTTTAAACTTTATTAATATCATCGATTATCTATACATGTATACATACTCGTATAATAAAATAGTAACGAAGAATTTTGAATGGATTTGGATGAAATTTGACACACAGATAGTTTGTAAACTGGATTAACACTGAGGTTACTTTTAATCCCTTGTGGGATATTTTCCGACATGCACGCGGGCGAAGCCGCGGGCATAAGCTAGTAGCTAATAATTCTAAATTATATTAATATCATCGAAAATGAATTTAGAATTAT
The DNA here is from genome assembly GCA_946251885.1 of Cosmia pyralina. NCBI lineage: Eukaryota > Metazoa > Arthropoda > Insecta > Lepidoptera > Noctuidae > Cosmia > Cosmia pyralina. The sequence continues at coordinate 2,246,765 of OX276349.1, forward strand.
ATTGAAATTGCTGTCAGCACCTTCGCTATTAGGATTAATATGTGGTTGGCTATTTTCCATAATAATGTATTGTTTGTTTTGATTGACGTTGATTTAAATGCAATTTTGATGGCTTGTTACTTTATTGAAGGGTGTCATTTTTTTCCTGTACACACGGCTACATATCAAGCTATACATTTCCAGTTTAAGCTGACCTCTCATTGTAGGTACGGAAACCCTATACAATGCGAGATCAGGATAGACTGGAAATGTATATGTGTAAATGTATGTGAATGTGTACATAATTAAAATCTGACTAGATCATATAGACGTCGTAACTATGAGAAACTTGGTTCTGTGCTAATAGAATAATATAGTGAAGTATTGTAATATTATTAATATTACAATATTTTTAGCGGATATTCACTATCTCCCATCTACATAACATTATTAAATCAAAATCGTATAGTGTCACATATAAAACAATTTAGTTTCCACATCACGAACACTATCAAAGTAACACAAATTTTCTCACATAATATCAGTGGCTACAGGTGCAAACTATAACCCGTGGGGAAGCAGGACCCTCTGATCATGTAGCCAATCACAGACGAGCCCGCCGAAGCTGCCTATAGTACAACTTAGGCTGTATTTTGGAAGTTTCCCGAAGGTCAGTGTAAATTGGTGGGAAGTTGCAGTAATATGGCTGTCAGGGGAAATATCCGAGGCTTGTGAGCGAAGGGATATGCCGCGTAAGATAGTTCGTAACTATACAAACTGGTACTTTTGACATTAATTTTGATTTTGTTGCTGGTTTACAGTTTTTGGTGTAATTTATTAGGGTCATACGGTTTTATTAAGTTTATAAAAAGTTTTTTTATGGCAGATTTTTTTATTCAAATTGTGTTTCTAATACTGAAGTTAATCGGTGGATAAGTGACAGTTGAAGTCATTTAAAGATGTTCGGTATTATCCTGAATACACATTGATCAAGCAAACACCATGCTTCACAATGATGACAGTCATGCTTTCTCTGTTAGAAAAGACGCCTTTGCCCTGTAATAAAAGGTTGTTATGGTATTAGTATTATTTACCTGCACACTTAGGTTACTCTTTTTTCGTATAAACCCAGTCACTAATGCACTAATGAAGATTAGTGCATTAGTGACTATATTAGCACTAGCAATTACTCGATGCTTCCTACAGACTTGCCTTCCCTTTCTTCATAAAAATACGATACAGTTCACAACATCGAGTGCATGATAGCATCTTTGTTAATTTACATTGATAGAATGTATTTATGTGGTTGAGTTGTGAAGAAATATTGAGGAAGATTGCTTATTCATTATTACATTAGTAAGTAAGTTTATATTTAGATTTCCCTTTGTTCATCTTGAGTGAGCTGGGACAGATTGGCTGCCAAAGGCGGAGAACATTGTGTATTGTAGCGCTGTCTGGGAGACACCTATGTGCAGCAGTGGACTGCGATAGGCTGGGCTGACTGATTGATCTTGAGTGAAAACTAATGCAAAATAGAAACGTAATATATTAGAAAATAACTGATTTTTTTGTGTTCGGTCCACAGCCGGCAGGTCCACTTTTTATATATAATATGTTTTGTGGTGAAGGACGGGGCGATACCTGCAGCACACTGGCCACTGGAACAAATTCTGAAGCTTTATCCGGCTCGAAGGACCATGCATCGTCCGACACGACCGCGCTCGGACATACCTTTTGATACGTACTTAGGTTGATGTATTATTTGTGAACCACCTAATAAACCTTTTATACACTCCGCTTGCTTTCATTCCAACTGGGCCTATACATTCTGTGAGTGGACCGTTGCCAACCAACTGCTGGTCAACTGCAGGCCAAGCCGCTGATAGACTTGAGCATTCACTTGTAGCGAAGGAGCGTTCTAGCGAGCGTTATAGCAAGTTTTCTAGCGAAACGACAACATTAGCTTCGAGCTTTTTGCCGAGCCGAGCAATTTTTAAGTGAAGTCTGACATCTTCGTGAAGAATACATTTTCAAAGAGCATTAACTAGAGCGTTCGCTAGAATGATCGTGAAAATATTCGTAGCGATGTTTGACTCTATGCTTGGCTCCGTTCGTTGTTCAGTTTTACAAATTTAAAAACGGCAAATGCTCGATGTTCTATTGCAAGTGAATGCTCAAGTCTATCAGCGGTTTCATGTCAGTCTCATAGTATGTTATTTGGTATAGGATCATCTGAAACGCATTATAGAATCTATATGTTATCAATAACTGACGTACAGTCAGCACCAACATCACCTAGCAGTACATTATTGAGTTTTCCGAATCCAAATCTACAGCTTATCTAAACAGTAGGCCGTGGCCATCAATCTTACATGTTGACACCAGGATAAGACGGCTTAAGGCCGCTACTCATGTCAGACTTAAAACTATTGAAATCGCAACACGCCCGTAACAGAAAACAAAGTAAATACCGAGAGAGGGTTATCCACAAGGAATATATCGGACATTTAGGCAAAATAAATTTTACACGTCCAACCAAAATCCAACTCTATCTAGCTTGGGGTAAGGTGTAGTTTTAGTTGTGCCAGAGAAAAAATCGCGCACCAGAATATAATGAAAGGCGGGCTAACATTTTTATAGGGGTTTCAACGACTCTCGGAGTGGCACCGTTTTACATTTAAGGAATCCTCATTGTATTATGTGCCGGGTAACACATCGTCCTTTATGGTGACAACTATCTTTATGCCATGTTTATCTCACGCTGTATAATGTTAGTTCATTTAAAGTTTCGTATTAAAACTCTGGTTACTGTCGCATTTAATTTGCTAGTGAAACTCAGAAAGTTGTTTTATAAAGCTAATATATATGTCGCAGCCAACTGGTTGAATTAGCCGTTTGGAGAACCGCATAGCCATTTCACACCATCATTCAATCAACGGCCTGAATGATATTCAGCCATCTAATTCTAATACAATATTCTAATACAACATTGGCTGATGCTTAGGCCATTTATAAAACAGGGCCATGCAATAGGGTATTTCAGTAGGTCATTTAAATATATTATTTCATTCCAATTTAAAATGACAATTACAGTGTAGAAGTAACGCACCGTTCTTGAGGAAAACTATTGATTGTAACTTAAGGAGGATGCGCTGTGGTAGCCCACGAAATTCAACTTTTCTTGCGTTTTATGCAATTTGCAGGTCCGTGTCAGATTGTATCTTGATCAAAATATGATACGCGGGAATAAAACATATGTATTTATATAATTTTAACCATGAAAATCATCAATACATCTCTATCAGTTAGATTTCGTGCAGATTCTTCGAACGAACGAAATCTAACGACTCTGCGAATTGCAAAAAACCCAAAAGAAATTTGAATTTCGCGGGCTACCACAGCGCATCCCCCTTAACTTAACTTAACTTGTAAAGTGGCTTCTGCACGTCTCGGGCGCTGCGGGAAGTGCAACCCCTTCGCCATTACTTAATAAAGTACCTATAGGCACCAATGCTCACCCCCGCTGATGCTGGTCGCCTCCGTCAACTAGCCTTAGCCACAGAATAAATAATAGTACTAACGTACCTCAGCCGCTACGCCTCACACGGGTGCCTATGTTTTGTTACAGCGGACGGGGGCTACCCTCCCTCCGCGCCTCCGGATTTTTATATACACTCTAGGGGTAGCAGCCAAAGGACTACGTCGGGCTACGAATCGGGGTGCCCCGATTCGGTTTTGCGTAAACGCAATTATGCTGTGAGAAACACTACTAATATTGTGGCTTGTCGACGCCATATTGACAGCGTAGATCGCAGCGCCAGGTGGCAGAAAAAAGGACCATTGGGAATTTTGTACGGACCCCGTCCCCACCCTCCAACAGTCATAGGACTCGTGTCAATATGTTTATAGGAATGCACACAAAGACTTACTGTCTTTTACAGTTGCAAAATCGATGCGAATTTTTTTGTAATAACAAAAAGTTTTTCGATTAGGTTCAGGTTTATTGTGATTAGGTGATTAGGGTCAGGATAGGTAAGGTTGGGTTATCGTGCGATCGATAGCACTATAAGGAGCTCTAGTGTGGGCAGCCGACCTGATGGCCCGCCACATCGCAATACTGCGCAAACCGCAGAGAGCGATGGCCGTTAGAGTCATTAGATGATATCGCACAATCTCTTATGAGGCGGCTTGCGCATTGGTCGGATCCCCGCCTTGGGACCTGGAGGCGAAGACACTCGCAACACTGTATCTGTGGCGCGAGGAGGACAAGACACGGGGTGAGAGACTGGTGCAGCGACCGATCACGCTGCGTCGTTCAGAACTCCGTCAGGTCATGGTGGAGGAATGGCGGGAGAGGCTCTTGCACCCTATCTACCTGGATACAATTCAGGCGATCCGGCCAGTGCTCGACGATTGGCTTGAGAGGAGGCACGGCTCCCTGTTGTTTCGAGTGACGCACGTGCTCTCGGGCATGGCTGCTTCGGAAAGTACCTTTGACGCATAAACAGGAAGCCGGACGCTCGGTGCCATCACTGTCTCCACTGTCGGGAGGACACGGCGTGGCATACACTGGCAGAGTGTGCCGCATGGGAGGAGCCACGCCGTGCCCTTGTATCAGAAGTCGGAGCCGACCTTTCACTATCGGCCGTCGCTCGTTCAATGGTCGGAAGCGCCGAGTCGTGGGACGTGGTGGTATCTCTCTGCGAAACGGCTATTTCGCAGAAAGAAGCTGCAGAAAGGGGAAGGGAGATCACGAGTACTCTCCCGTCCCGCAGCAGGCGCACTGGGCGTTGGCGGGCGGATAATGCCCTCTTCCAGCCCTCTAAATGGGCCCAGGGGCGTCGGATTCGGGGACATCCATCGCCCCCCATTCCATAGGACTCAAGATGGTGATGCGAAATGTTCCACGCGCGCCTCTCTACGACGTAACAAGGGAGTTCAATACTTCACTCCCCCTATGTGAAGGGGGGCTGCATGGCGCGGGCCATCACCAGTCCGGGGCAGCGAAAGTCGCATTGTTTTTTTTATATATATTTTTATTCAAATAAACCAATTACAGGCATTTTTGAATTGTCCAGGGGGCGGTCAGTCAGAAAGATGAAGCTTGTCGTCCATTCCAAAGCGTAGTAGTTACCTATGGAGAGGAACGGGAAAGAAACTCCACGGACACTCTATTAAATCAGAATATGGTTACAAAATATTGGTTACATCATTCATACTGAAATTATACATGAGTGAGAACGATGCAGAACGTTAAAAGCATCCGTATTAAAAATGTAAATAAAACAATTTAAAATTTAAATTAAATTAATATAAGCTGTGGCAGCTTAGATATGACCAGCCACCACTGACAGCGCCCGTTCACGAACCTGACGCATGTCTTAGCACCATTCAGCTCAATCATTTTGTAGGGAGCTAAATGAGCCAACACACGCGCCACCATCAGCGAGACTAGCATGACACACTCTCAGCCGTCAGGGCATATTCAAGTCAATTATAGACGTACCCAGTAAATGGTAGCTTTAGAATAGGATATAGTACTCACACATGTGCTATGCAGTTATATAATACAAAGGAGATTGAGTTTATACAAATCAAAGATAGTGTTACTAAAAATATATCTATTAATTATTATTGATATTTTTATTTTATTAGCGTAATTACTTAATTAGCCTACTGATGTAGGCTTACCTACTTCAACGTTTATACTTACAGTAAACAATACTTTATAACTTAGTTGTTGCGTCTTATAAATTGCTTGCATCACGTCCATTCCCATGTGCTATAGAATTATAATAAACACTGTTGTGAATATAATTAAGTGACCTTGAAGTACATAAGGTTTCCTTCAAGCCTACTCAGAAATTACCCATTTTAATTGGACTTTATATAGACCATGTTTCAATTTTTTTCGTTCAACATTTTGACGAAACTGCAAATATTAATTTTTATACGCCACGACATAAAGCATACTTTATGGTACGCTCCTTATAAATCTTGTGGCTTTGGTTAGAGAAATATCTAAATATTTTATGGTTAATTGAACTTATTTAAGTGAACTTCAACCAAATTTATACGAAATGTTGCAACCTAAGAGATTTAACATAAATATTGTAGTCCGTCTTTCATTGTACTACATTGCCACACTGTTCAAAGATTATAAAAAAAGAAATATTAATTTGATAGTTTATGTCATCTGTCAGCTGTACCTCATTCGTTATACAGCTCACTGCTTACTCCAATTCATAATAATAAGGGGGTAATAGTTACATGGGTGGGTAGGGTGTCAAATCTCTTCGGATGCAACATTTCATATAATTTTGGTTGAAGTTCACTTAAGGTAAGTTCAATCGTAGTTTTCAACAGGACTTTGGTATGCATCATATGGCGATTAGCCTATAGATCGTAATGATGGGCTTTTTTGAAAGTCGAAACAAAAAAAGGAAAGTAACTTTCAGGATAGTATCACGTACTACCTCACCAAGAAAGTACTTACTGTATTTCTGGATAACATCGCGTGTTACCTCGCTAAGAAATACCATTTTGTAAACAGAATAAAAAATCAGGTGTTATCTCAAAAACGTAATACTCATAATTTTTAAAATAAGGGCGCCATAAGTATGGCACCTTACTTACGTTCTTTGCGTTTTTCCTATATTTTATTAACCTACTTCAAAAAACCGGCCAAGTGCGTGTCGGACCACGCACAATGAAGGGTTCCGTAGTTGGGATGAATTTATCTTAAGAACAAACTTAACATTGTAGTTGAAAAACATAAAAGAAAGAAAAGAAAGAAAACCTGTTTATTCTGCTCAAACAAAACGCATATTATAAAAAATTAAATAAAAAATTACAAATTACACAAAAACCAATGTGAGCAAAAGCCTCGTATTCAATTTTAATTTATTGACCAGAGAGAATTTCAATTTTACAACTCTGACATTTAAAGTTATCTGTGTTACAACTCTACATTGCCTCTGCTCTGTGTTGTGACACTATGAAATGAAAACAACAACCTATACAAACATTCAATAAAAAGTGGAAAAATAATACTTTTATAAGAAAAACAACAAGAACAAATTAATCCGTGCGTCGTATCTGTGCAAGAAAAGGTCGTTGCTCAACAAAATGCCGAGACGACCGACGGGCGAGCCTATCGTCAGCGGCGCTGATTTTCAGCAACTACCTATCGAATAACGCAATGACGTCCCCCCTGTGTAATAACATGTTCTCCCATACATTCCAACAGTAAATGTAAGTTTGTACTCACAATATTGATAGATTTACCATGTTATTTTAAGACCACAGACTTCTTATAGGTTTTTCTGTAATCTACAGGTAAAGATCTATTTTTTGTATTTTTTCAAAATTTTAGGCTCAGTAGTTTCGGAGATAAGGGGGGGGGGGGGGAATGGTCAATTTTCGTCTATTTTCTTAATTAACTTTAAAACAATTTATTTTAAAATTATTAAAAAAATATATTTGAGACCCTCATAGTAAACCCTTTCATTTGATATGCCACATGGTGTAGTTTGCAAAACTTTTTTTTAAATTTTCTTATTTGCCCCTTAAAAGTGACCTCTATATTCAAATTTAATTTATTTACTGTACCCGTCCGTGTTTGGGTCACAGAAATTCATATGTGTACCAAATTTCAACTTAATACTGGCTGTGACAGACGGACAGACAGACAGACAGACAGACAGACGGACAGATAGACAGACACACGAGTGATCCTATAAGGGTTCCGTTTTTTCCTTTAGAGGTACGGAACCCTAAAAAGGAGGTTCTGTATTCGACCCGTATTTATTATGTATGTATGTATTCATATGTATGAATGTATGTATGTATGTATGTATGTATGTATGTATGTATGTTTGTTTGTTTGTCCGCGATTTTCTCAAAAACTAATATACTAATTTTGATGATTCTTTCACTAACGTGATCTGCATATTTTCAAGAAGGTTTTAGTATATAATACACTTCTGGACACATCTTTTGGCCCACCTTGTATTTTCAGTTTCGTTTGGTCCTAGCTAAAATTTTATATTAGGTCGAGCAAAAAGTTTTTATGCAGTTTTGAACCTGGCACATTCACAGTTTCATTCAATAGTCTTTTTTTGAATTTCGAACACAGAATTTAAAGAAACAAAAGACAATTTGGAGCCTGTTTGTTGATATCAAACAATAGAATACTAAGAAAACTTGGTTTTATTGGTTTACTTGGATTTAATTCTTGAAAAAGTGATTGATATCTTTGGTTTTGCAACAAACATTACTTATTCTTAACATTAAGGTGAGGTTCTATCAATAATCTATGGATACTTCACCTGAAGTCGCCGCCCAAGCTGTGGCACTTATTCAGGCCGGACACAGCCAAAGAAACGTGAGTGCTCAACTTAATTTAAGTCGATCTGCGGTCCGAAATGTTTATCGGAGGTACCTAGAGACTGGCGGCTTTGTTCGTCGCCAAGGAAGGCCACGATCTCGGGTCACAACTGAAAGGCAGGATCGATTCATCGTGACGACCAGCTTGAGAAATCGTCACCTTACCTCCATTGAGATACAAAACCAACTTCGCGAGTATCTGTGAGCGCTCGAACTGTTCGGAGAAGGTTAAAAGAACGTGATATGGTACCACACAAGCCAGCTAATGGCCCCAAACTAACGCGAGCCCACCGAACAGCGCGCTTTCATTTCGCACGCAGTCATTTAATTTGGACACAGCAAGATTGGAGCCGTGTACTCTTTCCTGATGAGTCTAAAATTGTGTTACATGGCAATGATGGAAGGAAGAAGGTCTACCGATGTAAGGGAGAGCGTTTCGCACAATGCTGCTTTGAAGAGAGGGTTGCTTATGGCGGTGGCTCATGGACTGTCTGGGGCGGTATATCCGCGAGCGGCAAAACTCAACTTGAGGTTGTTACAGGACCACGGCTGCCAACATTAAATGCTGAAAGGTACATTCGTGAGTGCTTAGAACCTCACGTGATACCATACGCGGACTATGTGGGCCCAAATTTCCTTTTTATGCATGATAATGCAAGAGCCCATGCGGCCGGCATCGTCAGGGAATATCTTCGGGATGTGAACATCACAGTTATGGACTGGCCAGCCAGAAGCCCAGACATGAACCCCATTGAGCACATGTGGGACGAGCTAAAAAGACGTGTTAGGGCTCGTCAGCCAGTTGCCCAGACGATGCAGGAGTTGAAAACTGCCATAGAAGTGGAATGGGAGATGATCCCTCAAAATTTCATAGAGCGGTTGATAAACTCTATGCCTAATCGTATGAGAGCTGTGGTAGATGCCCATGGAGGCAACACGCGTTATTAAATTAAACCTTTATTTGATAAAACATGTTTTTTATTCAAAAATCAATTGCCTTTAACAAGGCGCATATCCGACTTGTTAGGCGTAGCTCCATGTCGTATGGTATTCTGAATTCAAATTTAAAACAATACGATCGAAAAAGATGATAAAATGTATCAGGTTTAAAACTGCATCAACAGTTTTTGTTTAATATAGCAATCATATTTCGGTAGGGGCCATCGAAACCTAAATTCTAAGGTGGGCCAATAGATGTGTCCAGAAGTGTACATTATGTAATTATTCTTATGTACGATGTTATATGCATAAATGCACTGTATCCCCGGCATTTCTAAGCGGATTTTGATGATTCTTATTTTGGTTTGACTTGGGCTTACCTACTTATGTAATTGTTGAAATTCAAAATCCGGCCGCTCCCGCGCCGCCGCCGCTGCCGCCCCGCTGCCCGCAAAATTCGAGGCAGAGGCCTGACAGCTAAGTAGGTTTTAACGTTTACGAGTAATAGTCAAATATTCATGAAACAACAAAAAGCCCTCTTCTTAGTCCGCATTATTGTGCAACTACTGAACCCTATTACTGCGCGTGGCCCGACATGCACTTGGCCGCTTTTTTTGAGGTCACAAACGCTAAATATTGTAACGACAACAAAACATAGGTACAAGGTACAGCAGGTATCAACATGTCACAAATAATCATTTTACGTCTGTCAAATCAAATCACTGTATTTTTCATAATTTCATTATTGTTTCTATTGAAGCAGGAAGCCTGAATATAATTATTACCTACTTTATCGGAAGCCATGTCTGACTGTCAAACATAACTATATTTTAGTCAATTGGCTGTAGAATTATTTAGTTCTTTTGACACATGTAACCAATTTTAATTTGCTGCCCAGTACCGCTCATATCCAGTGTTATACGTATTTGTTTGTTGTGCGGAGGAGCTCGTGGCTAAGTAATAACAGCCGCACGGGTCGATCCATCAGGTTAAGCTACGCTTGCCGGGGTTGTCCGTGGATGGGTGACCATTCTTTACATACCGAGACTCCTCCGTGCCTCGGAAAGCACGTTAAGTCGTTGGTACCGGCTGTCATTCGTGGATCTTTGACAGTCGTTACGGGTCGTCAGAAGCCCGAAAGTCTGACAACCAGTCTTACCAAGGGGTATCGTATTACCCAGTTAATGGGTTGTGGAGGTCAGATAGGCAGTCGCTCCATGTAAAATACTGGTATTCAGCTGCATCCGGTTAGACTGGAAGCCGACCCCAACATAGTTGGGAAAAGGCTAGGCAGATGATGATACGTATTTGTTTGTTGTTATACTTATTCCAAAATACCCTTAGGTATCCACGCACAATAGTCCACATGAAGGACTAAGTGCGGAAACCAAATCCATTAACATAGAACATAGAACCCTTAGGTATCTACACCAAGCCTATTTCCAGGGTTCCGTACCCGAAGGGTGCCAAACAACCTCTTAAGTGGCTATTACTAAGCCTCCGCTGTCCATCCGTCCGTCCGTCTGTCAGCGGGCTGTATCTCATGAACCGTAATAAGCAGACAGTTGCAATTTTCACAGAGTGCGTGTTTCTATTGCCACTATATTAAAAAAATAATAAAAATAAAAAATAAAAATAATTAATTAAATAATAAAGTAAAAATTTAAGGGGGTCCCCATACAAGAAACGTGTTTTTTTAAACTGAAGTATTAAAAAAATATATAATTATGTAATGTTAAATATTGCACGATGATACGGAACGCTTTGTGAGCGATTCCGACTTGCACTTTGCTGGTTTTTGAGAAAATGTTTGCCATTTATCTTATTTGTGAAAAGAGAAATTATTATTTTGAATAAGTACTTATCTTTCACTCCATCTGCTGTGTTAACAACCACTGTAAACTAACAGTAAAGTCACGTTTGTATTTTATAAATTGAAACCGTAAAATCTCCGACTCCTAAGATACAGATCTGCTTACCTAGTTTAGGAGCCCGGAAAGCTGACTATAATTTTAAACTTGGTAGTACAACCCACTGTTTCCATATGCTATGTACTGTATTGTTGTTTTTTTTATGTACAAATAAATAAACATTCATTCATTCATTCATCTAAAAATTTCTTTTGGTTCCGTATCGTACCCACATAGAACATCACAATAGAAAAAATATAAATAAATATTAAATAAATAGTACATCGTAGATACATTATAATAATATGCCTTTTCTAAATGACTGTGATTCTATTACAGCCACACGGCTCATAATTAAGTAATAAGGAAATTAAATAATGATAAGTTTACGAAGCTACTTACAAGAATAACTTACGAAGGTAGTAATTTCAAACTACGCAACTTTGAGGAGAATCAAGTGTTTGTGCAAGACTTCGTTAGTACGGCGCTGTACCTATCTATGCAATTTTGCGCATTCCACTCATTATAACTGGTTCAGTGGTTTGAACAGATTATTTGCTTGAAGATGGTTCGTATTTAGTTAGTGTAACAATACGGTTCATCTTATTGTTGATCTTGTGCTAAGCGATCCATATGAATGGTCGCCAGAACTTAATTAACTTGGCCTGAAGTTTGGTATAAATTGGTCCACTAGTTACACATAGCATATAGGGTGCTTAATTGTAGGAGGTGGGGTAGTTCTCTTGGAAACCCTGCACAGTATCCTTTAGCACAAATAAATGGCTCTGCATAACGTAATGTAAGAACGTTTCTTGCTAACTACCCTTCTTCAAACACGATAACGTCTAGAATTTTCTACTTCACTGACAAACAAAGCATAGCCTACGGACTAGAAAAAAAGGACTCCGCGCCACGCGTATCGATAGTGAAGCATCGTACCGATCTATGTGTGCGTGATTTGACAAAGACACCGTCGTGTCACGTAATGGCGGCCGGTCGGCATACTATGATGTAAATGTGTGCGTGAGGCGTGTTTGTACAAACGGTCCCGACATAATTCCCTTCACTTTCGATATGCGTGGCGCGGAGTCCTTCTATTTTTTCTAGTCCGTGGTATAGCTAAAACCTAGTGTCTAGATGCATTAAATGTTGCACAAGAGGTTCGTCTATAGACTAAGTGTTCGCGACGATGCGTCACCAAACAGTTTTATATACTTACTTTTGTTTTTTTAAAATAACTTAAATTAAAATATATATAGTGTTTTATAGTTGAAAACAGTGATAAATAGTGTTTCTTAAGGAAATCTTAAGTACAACCCTTATAAACTCCAATTTAGTGGGCTACATAGCCGTAATTTATAGTTTTGTTGGCGCGTCCAGGTACCCTAGATCAAGACCTAGCCATGGACGTACTATTAGAGGTCTAGTCTTCCTGAAAAGCCTACTTAATTGGATTTATAGGGGTCGGAAACGTTAGTTTGCTGTTTATTGTTAATTTGTTTTATCGATTTAGGTTTTCAGGGCGTGTCACGCCCTGAAAAATATAGCTGTGATCTTATAACTTTCATAGTGTTTCAGGTCATTAGACCAGCTTGAGATACCTGTTTAATCTATTAAAATAGCTTCATTGGTTTTCGAGTAAATTAGCTTGAAAAATAATTTTAAATCGAAATGATAAACTTTTTTGTGTTTACATTGTAAAATCTTTTCAGTAATAATTTAACAAAAATTACAGGTATCTCAATCGCTGGGTAATTTAATGTCAATTTTGGCAATGTATAATATGTCATAATTATAGTTATATTTAAGCTATTTATAAGCAAATTTTGTAAACTTTAATAATAAAATTCTCGTCAAAATTAAGTTAAAATTAGGAGACGATTCGCGGCTCTCAATAAGGTAAAGTTTCGAGGTAGCTAAGCGCGCAAGCAAAAACATAGTTTCGTAGTCATCGGCATGGTACCTATATTATAGTCATTCTGTTCCTGAAGAGTTACATAAGTCATCTCCTGAAATCTCCTGAAGACTTATCAAACTGCTGTTATTATTTTCATCAACAAGAAACCCTTCCCCGTCAAGACTTCGACACATAGCTACTGGTCACCAGCTTGCAGATATCCTGAGTCTATAGGTGCAGGACGTCAGCGCCGTTTGGACTTGGAGGCCTAACCTCATATAGGAATACACCTGGATAGGCACACACCCTCCTTTCAACACATCGTGTCCATCGATCACGCCCGTCCGGTACACTTAGGCCTCATTTACGGAGACGCGGGGCGTCTCGCGTCACGTGTGGCGTGGCGTCTCGCGGCGCGTCGGACGTTTTTTCTGTTTACGGTGGGGCGGCGCGTGAAGCGGCACGCATCATCGCACGCGTAAACACAAACTTATAGCAATATACGACCATGTTCATAGAGAAGCGAGACGGGAAGCGTGGCGGTGCCCGCCGCGGCGCCCGCGGCGAATCCTCTAGCGTGTAGCGAAGCACGCGGCGGGCATCGCGGCGGCGCACGCTCGCCCGCGCTCATGTTCCGTTGATGTAAACACTGGGCCACTTCTTATATTAAATAATTCACTTTTTAACATTGAATTTTCTTCTAAAAAAAAGTCGATCATATCATACTCCATTGCGACGGTGACTACGTCTGTGTTGCGCGATTTCTAAATAAGATTGACAGAAGATTCCGCCTCGGACATAGCTTCATCGAGAATTGCCGCTGCGTGCGCCGCCGCGTGGGACGCGTCGGTGCCATCCGCGGGTTCGGCCGCAAAAAACGCCCTAATTCAAACAAACGCGTCTAAAATCGCTTCTCCGTAAACGCACTCATACAACGCCATATATTTGAATTCAGTGCGGGCCGCGCCGCTCAACGCAACGCGCGACGCCCCGCGTCTCCGTAAATGAGGCCTAAGGGAGCGTGGAGAGAGTATAGAAGGATTTTTGAAAATTCAACCCTTATAGCGCTAATAGAGGACTACATTTTGTATGGAAATTTGTAATGTTTGCCAATGTTGGGCATAGGGCTTGTGTCCAATGAAGTTTGTGCCGCTAATTCCCGTAGTTCATTAATTTGTCAAATCTTGGCTGACTTGCTTAGGGGACTTTTCTCGCTCATGGGTTCATTCGTAGGCCTTCATCGTAATTGTAGGGATTATGGTTTACGTTGTGGTATGTACCCGCTCGCATCAAACATTACAAATTTTTTACCTGAATTTAATGTAAAGAGACTGCCAGTTCAAACCTGGTATAACACAGGTAGATTTGTGGCAATATAGCTGCAATAACCCGCATTTGCCTTTGCATAGTGAACGGATCAAACATAGAACCGCATTGCAATAAACTCTTTGTGTGCGTTGCGTTTGAAAAGATTGTGGGAATATTCGAGTTGCAACGTTGAAGTCACAATGAAGGACATTCAGAAACTCTACACTTAACAGACTTGGAAGCAAAAAGCCATTTCCAAAAGCCTATTGTTCGTACATAATTATTATGTCAAACTTCTTCTGTTTTCGTATAGACATGAATTATGCTGGTGCAAAGCAGGGCTGTTTGCGCAAGGTGCGCTGGATATACATAATATTGTAGCACTCGCTCACTTGACAAAGTACACAAATGTATAGGTACATACCTATACAATCATAAAAATGTTTCGTTGAAGGTTGCGAACATAGTAACCAAGGGGCAATTGCATAACCGAATAACACAGAGTCTATTCCACTTCTGTTCAATTCACGGCAATTAGTCAAACTGTAAATTATGGAACAGTTCCATAAATGGTACTCTCAGTTGAACCTTCTGCATATATTTGCTTTACGCTACCACCGTATATTTGATAGTGTTTTAACTGACCAAATTGACGGCCGCACGTTTTTATAACGCGCAGAGAATTTTATTGTATTTCTGATCGTAGTTTTAGTTGGTTGTAACAATTCACAGCCAATTGAGTGCCGCAGTGATCTATTGGGTAACAACTAACAGGTTGGAGTAGAATATAAACAAATGCGTTACTAATTGAGAGATCCGTTTTAGGTCTGTATAATAAAGACTAGATTTTCGCGGGCAAAAGCTAATTTCTAATAAACATGCCTAATTGGCTTCGTCAACGTGGAGGTCGGAAATTATCCCACGAGACCTTACTACCGGACAAAAAGTATTCCATGCCTTAACCCAAGGTCAAGGTTTACTTGTGTGCCACGTGGGAATCCGTTAAGGCGTAAAAAGGGTACAGATAAGAGTTACTTTCGCATCTATACAAATAAATAAAATAGAAGTGTCTGTTTGTATTGTCAAAGTAAAAACTTTTTACTAAATACATATGATTAAAGTATATACGTACGGTAAAAACAGTTTTTAAAATGTTTGTCTGTCAGTTTGTTCCGGCTAATCTCCGAAATGGCTCGGCCGATTTTGACGGGACTTTCACTGGCAGGTAGCTGAGGCTATAAGGTGTAACTAAGGCTACTTTAATTTTGAAAAAATAATTAAGTTCCGCGCAAAAAAAAAAATAAACCCTTGAAATGATGAACAAAAAGTCGGATTTGAAAAATTATTTTTGCATTTGGTAGCCAAATTTTCGAGGATGGTTTTGCTATTTAACACCACGCTACGACCCTCAGTAGTAGACCCTGAAAGAACGCTAAGGGAAAACGAAGTAATGGCGCGGGCGGGCGATGCAACGTGGCGGATCGGAGGACGAGGGAGTTTTATTAATATGTGGCTGTTATTTTAGTATCTTACGACTTTCACGCGAACGAAGTCGCCAGGCACAGCTAGTTTATAATATTACGGTATGGATTAAGTAATGGTTGAGCTAGGCGTAAGAATTTCGGTTAAAGCTACTTGGCGTAGCTCAGAATGAGATTAAGGGAATTTTACTGGAGATCTCTGAGCAGGGCTACATGTGCAGAAGATTATCAAATGGTGGTTTAAATTGGTCAAAGTGAGGTATAACCCTTCGGCTTCCTCTGGTGGCGGGTGAGGATTTCACCAGGAATAAATGGTGCACGAATTGAACAACAGGAATAACTATTAAAAAGACCTACTTACTCAAGCAGGTATAATTTATAACTTACTAACTAAGAAATAAAGCCTAAACATTACTAAACTACTTAAATAAATAAAATATTAAAAGAAAAAAGTAGTATTTAATGAAATAAAAATACAATTACCAGAATAAATAAATAATAATAAACACAAAAGAAGCGCTCTTCCTTCTCTCTCCTACTAAGCTGTGCCCGACAGGGTCCATAATTGTGTCATTCATTTTAAGCTTACCAACTGTTTTACATTATGGAATGCAATAAAGAATTGAGAATTTTCAAACAACTTACTCTTGGGGGGGTCAACTAAAATGGGCAGTGAGCAAGAAGACATTACCGAAATCCGAAAGCGGTCGAAATCCGAAACGGACAAAGTTGTACTCCAAAATCATATTAATTACTTACTTGTAAAATATTCACCGACATTAATACAAAATTGTCGATATACTTACATAAATACTATGAATTTGAAGACGGTACGACTACAGAATGATCCAATTGGGATTGGATATTTTATCTTTCTTTCTTTCTTTAGAGTTAGACGGACGGTCGGCAATACTGGACATCAAGTATTTTATTGCGACCCTGATTTAGGTGGTGCCAACGATAAAATAAAATAGTGGGTTGAAGAGTTAGGCGTGTTATACAACATGTGAAAACGATGAAGCGAAAATCCTGAAAGTAGTTTATTCAGAATCAACGGTTACAAAACTGTAGATTAGATTATTTATTGCAATATTGTGTTACATTTAAGTTAAAGTAATGAGTTGAATGATTGTGGTGTGTTTTTGAATATTTGATAACTAATATAATTCTTAAGTATATGTACTAACAAAAACATAGATCACTGTCTGAAGTATATAAATAAATAAAAAAATGAAAAAAAAAAAAACAAATGAGTGCTCCTGTTTTATAACATAATCATCTGAGGTAGGCAGCTGGTGTATGCATACATTTTCTGGTCCTTCGAGCCGGATCCGATCCAGTGTCCTACATAGTTTGACCTCAATCAGTAGGGCCTAGGCAGCTCCCTCTATCCATGCTAATGAGCCCACTATTTAATCCGTTGCCTACCAACTGACGACTAAGGATGACAAAGTAAATCATTCCTAAGCTGAGCTTAACTTATGTTTATGATGAAAAAGAAGAAGACATTCGTACAGACATGTAATCCCATCATAAATCTGCTATCTGCTTGTTATTTACTCAATGCTCGTTTGCGGCCGGGAACTAATGGTATTATCTCTTTTTCGGTGTAAGGGCAGGACTTCATTAGTTACTCGTATAATAAGGGACTGTTAGCAACAAAATAAAGGTATTTTTTTTAATTTAATGACTGTTTTCTTCTCAATATTCAAAGATTGCAGATGACATACGTCAGGGAGTTAATACTTCCCGCTCATTTAAGAAACTCTATCAAACGCTAAATTATTTAACTTCACAACTAAACTTAGCACACAAACATTTAATTTCCGAGCAAAAAAAAAATAAAAGAAACACGCAAAAATCCTCGCACAACCATTTAAACTTGCGTTACACAAATGAGAGCAACTTTAAATATTGCTTTACAACGAACGGTTTTAAATTGAGCTGTGTGAGCTTAGAAGGGGACGAGCGAGCGAGCTTAACGGGAAGACAAACGACCGAAAAAAGAGCATTGAAATGACGCAGCGTTGCAAAACAGCCGCTCAGACGCGCGGAACTGTTGCAAAGGAAACTTTGTGTTGTACGGAAAACGCGCCACTTCGGGCACTGTCGTGGTTCTGTTTTCATGCTGCTATTATCTGGCATTCTTGGTATTAAAACGTGGAGGTGAGTTGAGGTAAAGTTTGGTTTTACAGCGCCCAGTTTGTGCTGACTGTCCGCGAGTGCCGATTGAAATCTATTGTGTTTTACTTATGTTCAAAGGGACATTTAGGCTCAGAAGCCTATTCTATAAAACCGATAGGCGATTAGTGACAGCTGACAATCTGACAATCAAGTTTTTTTCATAAATTTTCTGCTTTATTAAACAGTACCAGTCGTGAAACAGTGGTGGCCCAGTGGTAACGCCCTCGACTTACGACTTATGGTCGTGTGTTCGAACCCCGGCAGGCACTTTACTTTGTGTAAATAATTTCATCATCACTGCTCTAAAACGGTGAAGGAAAAACATCGTGAGGAAACCGGCATGTCCTAGAACCAAAAATTCGGAGACATGTGACATCTACCAACCCACACTGGGCCCACGTGATGAATTACAGTCCACTCACTCTCGCCGAGAGGAGGCCTGTGCCCCAGCCAGTCCCAGTAGTGGGACCATTATAGGCTGATTATGCTGTGATTAAGAGTCGTGAAAATGTGACAGTTTTGACATTTTCTGACAAATATATCGCATTGTCAGTTATATAACAGTCCAGTAGTAAGTGCAATATAATATCAGAAAAGCTCACTTCAAACCTCATTCAAGTGATCTCACGAAATGATACGTGTACTTACATCAAACTTACAATTCATCTACATCTATGTATCATATTTAATTTTAACAGAAGCTGACTATGTCTCCGCATCTTTGCCCGCATGTAAAGTTTTCGAACGAGAAGGTCTCTATTAGGGTTCCGTACCAAAATGGTAAAAAGGAATGCTTATGGTGATACTCAGTCTGTCTGTCTGTTTGTCACAGCTGGATATCTCAAGAACTACTAATGCTATCAACTTGAAATTTAGAATAGTTTTAGATGACGTTTGCCCAACTATTTTGCGAATAAGAAAGAAATAAAAATATACCTACATTTTATTTTGCAACAGGGACTGAAAGGAGGTTTTAAAAATTCCAACTGGGGCTACTAGGGCATGTGGGGTATCATATGAAAGAGTGCTGTTTGCACATTCTCGAACATTTTTTTTAATTCTTTTAGGCTACATAGTTTTCGACTTTTGATGAAAAATGTTAAAAAAAATACCATCCCCCCCTATCTCCGAAATTTGCATAGAGAAAAATCTGAAATTATTCTATGTGATAGAAGTTTATGTATAGAAGGAAAAATAATACCATGTCTCTAAATAGCACAGTTTTTCAGAAATATTCAACAAAAATCACACATAAATGATGGTACGGAACCGTCGGTGCGCGATTCCGACTCGTTCTTGACCGGTTTTTTCATTTCAACGTGCTAAGCTAACTTCTATATTCTAAACTAGCTGTTGTTCGCGGCTTCGCTCACGTGTATGGCAGAAAATATCACACGGGAACGTACTACCGAGAAATCCTTCCTTGTTCCTTGTCTACATTACAAAGGAAACCTCTGTGCAAAATTTCAGCTTTCTAGCTACAAGGGTTTGGGCTGGGCGTTGATGAGTCACTCAATCAGCCAGTCAGTCAGAACTTCTCTTTCTATTTATATAGTTAGATGTTTATTCAATAACGCATTCAAAACAGTAACTCTGAAATTAATAAACTTATATTCTGAAGGGTAAGCTATAAACTAACGGCCGGGTAATAACTTAAATTCCTGTTAGATTTAATATAAATTGTTTCGTAATAAACAAGTTTCTACATTGTTTAAGCATTGTCTATAGATTAGAGTAGAATTAATGCGTAGGTTAAAGGTAGGTATTTGTTAATTTTATAATGATTGATTGCCACCAACTCGCACTGAGCCTGTGGTAGATTACAGCCCACTCTCCCTTACGCAGAGAGGAGGCCTGTGTCCGGGCTAAGGGAAAAGGCGGATCATGCTTATGAATTACTAGAAAACTTATTACCGGGATAAAAAGTATCCTATGCTCTAATCCAGGTCATGGTCTACCCATGTGCCAAATTTCATCCAAATCCGTTCAGCCGTTTTAGCGTGAAAGCGTAACAAACAAACAAACTCACTTTCGCATTTACGAGTATTATTATTAGTTACTAGCTGTACCCTACTGTTTCACCGGCGTAGACCGGGATAAATAGTTAGCCTATGTGTTGATCCAGGGTGGCAGCTCCATATCAAATTTTATCAAAATTGGTCTAGCCGTTTGAGTGTGAAGAAGTAACAAACATACAAACACACACGCTCAGAAACGCCTTTATAATATTAGTTTGACTAGTTAGGATGTTTGCCACCGTAGACAATTGGTCCAAGCTTGACTGTTAAGCCCAGGGGTCCTAGGTTCGATCCCCTAGCCGGGTAAGTAAAGTGTGTGCTCTTGCCCTTGTTATGTAAGTACAGACGCCAGCACATCAAGCTACTAAAATCTATCAAATTTCTTTAATAGATTTCCATCTTTATCGCTTAAGTATTAGGTTCAAGATTGATTGGGAAAATTTGACAGTTTCGGGTGGCTTGACCTGCTGGCGTTTGTACATTACTGAACATAAGGTTCAAGGTGTATCTGTACTATGTAAGTGCTTACCCTTTCACGGATTTCAGAGCTGTTGTTACGAGTATTTTTTCCATTTTCATTTTCCTAAAAACAAAGCTGAACGGAACTCCTAGTAAAATATTCCTGACACACTGACAGAAATGTTGAAAAAAAAAAAACAACAAAACATATTGCCGAAACTAGACTGACGTTGCTCCTAAAATTTTAGCTTTAAAATGACTACAGAAGTTCTGAACATTAGCTTAAAAGGTAAAAAACGTATTTTCGACGTTACATTTCTTTTCAGCGCTACATATCTGTCGACATTTTTTCGCTGCAGTATTGCTTTTTTACTCTTTTTTTTGTTCTCATTTTACAGGACATTAGAGATTTTAATAAGTACTGTTTCCATTGACGACAGGAAAGTGAGATGGTGTTGGAGCAAAGTGGTGCCAATTAGGTTTTTTTAGGGTTCCGTACCTCAACAGGAAAAACGGAACCCTTTATAACCGACAAAAAAAAATGAGGACGTTTTCA
This sequence comes from Cosmia pyralina, assembly GCA_946251885.1. Lineage (NCBI taxonomy): Eukaryota > Metazoa > Arthropoda > Insecta > Lepidoptera > Noctuidae > Cosmia > Cosmia pyralina. Next base: position 2,267,884 of record OX276349.1, read on the forward strand.
ATTCGACATGTGTTTTTTTTTAATGTATGACCACGCATAACTTTTTACAGAGTGACGACTCTGTAAAAAGTTATGCTACCTATATACCTATAACTTTTTACAGAGTCGTCCGATTTGAAAAAAAATTGTTTTATTCGAGAGGGTATACGTCAAAGTTGGTCCCATATAAAATGAATTTACTTTGCTTGTAGTTAGCGTATTTTTTCCCCACTTTTATTATGGATGATGTTCTAGTTTCTTTTGCAGGTAGTGGTATTATAAATTGTGTGGAGTAGGTACCACAAATAAAAAGTGAAAAATAAAAACTATTTAAAAAAAAATACAACCGACTTCCAAAAACATCACTACAAAGTGAAAAATAACTTTAATTTTCGGAAGTCGGTGGCAAAACACGAAGATACATTTAACCAGACACCGACTTCCGAAATTAAATTTATTTTTCACTTTATAGTGTTGTTTTTGGAAGTCGGTTATATTTTTTTGTAAAAAGTTTTTATGTTCACTTCGTTGTCCGTCTGTCTATCTATCTGTCAAGACCCTTTTTCTCAGGAACGCGTGGAGGTATCAAGTTGAAATTAAAATCAAATACGTAGGTCTGTGGTTATTTGGAGCTTATCGTGGATCTTTGACAGTCGTTACGGGTCGTTAGAAGCCCGGAAGTCTGACAACCAGTCTTACTACGGGGTATCGTATTACCCAGTTACTGGGTTGTGGAGGTCAGATAGGTAGTCGCTTCATGTAAAATATTGGTATTCAGCTGCATCCGGTTTGACTGGAAGCCGACCCCATTTTCAACTACAATGTTAAGTTGGTTTTTGGGATAAATTCTTTTCAACTGCGGAACCCTTCATTGTGCGTGGTCCGACACGCACTTGGCCAATTTTTTGTCTTTATCTTTTTACTAGCTTTTGCCAGCGGCTTCGCCCGCGTGGAGGTCGGAAACTATCCCACGGGAACGTACTACCGGAAATTCCTTCCGTATTCCTTGTCTTCATTATAAAGGAAACCTTTGTGCAAAATTTCAGTTTTCTAGGTCCAAGGGTTTGGGCTGGGCGTTGATGAGTCAGTCAATCAAAGTCGTATTAACATAAATAAATAAATAAATCAGTCAGTCAGTCAGGATTTCTCTTTTTATTTATACAGGGTTATTGCTTGTAATTCGACGTAATCCTTGCAGGACGTTATAGTAGGGTTTAAATGTAACAAATTAAGCTACCAAATGTTCTACCGAAATTAAGTATTATTTTTTGTAATTTTTGTCTAAGAAAAATATAAATTACGAAAAGTAAAATGTTTAATTCGTGGTCTTTGCCCAAAGTTTTAGGCATTTTTCAATTTTTGATTTTTAAAAAAGATCTGTTACGGCATCAGCTATGATAATAACTTAAATTTCAGTAAAGTCGCGCCGTAAATCTTATTAATTGTATTTTTCATAAAAAAAACTAAAAATCTAACTAACTCAAAAACTATTGAATTTCGTAGAACATTTTGGTGTCTTAATTTGTTGCATTGTAATCCTACTATAACGTCCTGCAAGGAATACGTCGAATTACAAATAACCCTGTATAGACACTGCTTATGATGCACTTTCTTGCTTTCCGTGCCTCAGAGAGCACGTTAAGCCGGTCACGGTTGTCATTTTATAGATCTTTGATAAAGTTACCTACGAATAGTCAGAAGCCCAAAAGTCTGACAACAATCGTTTGTTGGGTTGGTCTGATAGGCAATCGCTCCATGTTAATAAACACTGGTATTCATCTGTACTCGGTTACGCTGGAAGCCAACCCCAACATATTGCGAAAAGGCTACATAAGTCATCCCGTCTGTCCTATAGTGCACTTATAACTCGAGAAACCTATATCCGATTTACCTACGTGATTGTTGTTTTAGTACATAGATAATTATAGTCTCTAGCTCGATTTGAATATTACCTGTAACACATAAATTATACATTGTAGATACACAAGCTCGAGTATGTATGTCAACATTGTAGCAACGTCTTGTCAAACATCAGTGTAACGCGAGATTTAATTAAAACATTACGTTTTGCAACTAATACTGGTTAATTACCATTAATTGTAAGCTTTGCAAACATTATTTCATTAAGAGCGCTATCACAATTTCTCTTATATTTGAGCGTTTGACTCGAGTTTTGATATGTGATTGTGGTTTTGTTAGAGCCACAAAATTAAAAAAAAACTTATGCCCAAGAAAGCTTGATTATTTCTCTTGGGAGTGTTCTAAATAAATATTTCAATTTGTTTACAAAAATCAGTAAAAACCTTGTCTCTGCAAAGGATGTTTCATAAAACTTTACTTTTGGACATGTTTTGATGCTTTGTTACATCGAAGATATAATAATTTAATCATTTAAAAAAATGTCCTTGGAACAACTGTATATTCAACTTTGGAGTGCTTAATTCAGTTTTTTATGTTTCATACAGTAATTTAATACACCAAAAATAATTCCGTAAACCAGAGAGTTACTGACAATTTTTCGTCCGAAATTATATTTTTTATCTACGAATGTATAATCCAAATTCATAAAAATGTATTTAATAAATAAGGTTACTATGTTACCTTGCTTGATAAAAAAAAATAATCTATTTAAAAGTAAAATAATATGTTTAATTAATTATTGTATGCAGTGCTAAAAATCAATGTAAATCTCGGGGCACGCGGTCTTTAGCTTTAGACGCCGATGCATCGCATTATGTAGCAATTTAGCAGTTGTGATTACGTTTATTTTGAGTCATATAATAATTATTTTTTTGTTTATAGTGTGCAATTTCAATTTATGAAAAAATCACAGTCAAAATGTAATAGCGCCCTTAATATTTGGGGTATTACAGATTCTCGGGATTAGAGACGTGTATTTCCGGGGTAGGTCAATGAGTTCCACTGGAGATGTTTCAGTCGAGGTCACACGCGCCATGAAAAGAAATGATTTATTTTGTAAATGGCAATCCCTTCTACTTCGGACGGTTTTACGACTTGACAAAACATCGAGATACTTTATAATAGGGAATACAATGTAGAACTGACACAGCAGATGGCGCCACTTTGACGCGGCGTAAACAAAGCAAACTGTCAAAGGCGCGGGGAAAAGTTTTTTGACGTTTTTCAATATTACTTCAGTTTTATTTCATTCTTGTTACTATAATAGGGTATTACACCTATTTTTGAAAAGTATCAATTAGATTCTATAGTGCTAACAAGCCACTAAAAGAACACAAAATTTTTATTCAATCGATAAGTGCCATAAAAATGAATTTAAATTTTACGCGGTGGACGCCATATTGCTCTGTGGTCATGACGTCAGTTCACTTAGTAAACGAACCCGAAAGGAACACTATAAATACGCTAATCAGTTGACATTGACGCTTTTTAATTTATACAGCAGTATGACGTAATAACATGGCGACTACTTTCATGGTGTTATAACACAGATTATGAAAACTGAAAACTTTGAATTGAATTTTAAAATATATATTGTTATTTTATGAACTAAAACTAACTGCTTTTTGCCTAACCTATCTAAATAATATATTTTTAGATTTTTTCTCATAAAGAGTAAAATACCGTATTGTAAGTTAAAATGTATTATTTTAACTTACAATACGGTATTTTACTATATTCCTGACGAACAGCTATCACTAAAATAATAGTATAAGTAAATTATCCATACACCGGATTTCTCAACATAACCACAGATATTTATTATTTTATAACCATAGATGACAGAAGAGGCCTAAACCTCATATTTTTCTGTTTACGTTATTTATTCATTTATATAAATACACAAATACCATATTTAGATTACTAAGTGCTCTAGGGATTCCCCTGAACAGATATACAATAGGTACGTGAACAACCACGTGGTAATTTAGGTCATTTAACTGGCATGTCGACCACGCCTTAGTAATTACTGAATTAATTCTAACATGGTGTGGTGCCTGCATTTTTTCAACTCGGTTCTTGTTATGGACAACATAATTATTAAGGACGAGGACGAGGAGGGATTATTTTGACTGTTAAATTGTCTCGATGTTTTCCTAGAATAAAGGCTCCCACAGACAGGTACGACGGGACAGAGCGACGCGACTCTAATATAACAATTTCTATGAAAATTTAATGGAAATTGTTCTAATCGAATCGCGTCGTACCATCACGTTACACCTGTCTGCGAGGGCCTTAACGAAACTATGGATCATTAAGTAAAACAGCAAAAGGTCCATCTTCCTCGTACTTAAATTTGCGCTACGTTAATCTTTGCCTTACAATCAATTTGTACTAGTATCGTGTGTCAGTAGTTTTTGATCAGCTTAAAATAGCGCGAGTACTTCCAATCTTTAAGAAGGGTTGAAAAACGGAACCCGGTAACTACAAGCCCGTTTCTCTATTGACAGTATTATCGAAAATCTTCGAAAAACTTATGAATTCTTAGGTCAACAATTTGGGTATCAGAGATCATTGGGAACCACCGCTGCTGTTGAGGCATTAATCGACGAGGTGGTCTGCAATCATATCAATGGGATATGATAAGGTGGCAGGTATTTTCCTCGAACTCAGTTCTGCCTTCGATACAGTGGATCATGATTCATGACATTCTGCTAGCCAAGCTGGAACACTATGGTATACGGGAGAAGGTTATAAAGAAAGTTATTTAGATCTTATTTAAAAAACAGACGTCAATTTGTAGAAATAAAATCAATAGTGGATGGTGAGAATAAAATATTTAACTAAAATCTCATGACAGTACTTCGTGGTTTCCCTCAGGGACCGGTTCTAGGACCAATTTTCTTCATCCTGTTCCTGAATGATTTAAGAGTGTTTATAAAAAAGCGTATCACAAACACAAATCTAATTATTTTTGCAGATGACACCATCGCAATAGTGTCTGTTGACAACTTTAATAATTTAGAATAAAAAATTAATAACATGTTAAAAGCTTCCGAACATTGGTTTGGTACAAATAATCTAAAACAAGGTGTAAAAAAACTAAGTGTATTTAATTAAAATGGAATGTCTGAAATAAGGCTAGTCTTGTGGTTTTATCTTGTGATAACAAAGTCGAAGTGGCCATGTCAAATTCCTAGGTATTCATATTGATGCATTGTTAAACTGGAACGTTGAGATATCATCTGCAAGGAAGACTATTAGCTCGGCATGCTATGCTATCAGAAGCCTGAGGGAGGAACTAACTTTGGCCCAGCTTAGGATGGTATATTTCGTTTTGGTTGAGTCTAGGATTAGATACAGTAATGAGTTTTGGGGCAACAGTTACAAATAGGTATAATAATTATCCACTCGGCATTTGTGATCCAAAAGAGGGTCTTAAGGACAGTGCTCCGCTTGAAACAGACGAAATAATGTCCAAGATATATTTATTTTGTAAAACATGAGTAAAGTATAGGTACAGGTCTTATAATTAATATGTAAGGACCATTTCATTAGACATTCAATTTTGACTGTGCCATGCCTCTATTTATTACTATTGTTAACTAATTTTGTTAAAAATTTGCACAAAGTAGAAACCGACGAGCAAAGACAAGCTAGACATAAAGCTCGAAGGAAAGACTTACGTAACGTAATCCAACTGAAATTGAATGTGGTCCGACACAGTCCCAGATATCAGTCAATCTTTCTATACAACAAGTTACCCGTAGAATATAAAATCATAAATAGTGCAAACTTATTCAAAAACAAATTCAATACAATATTGAGGAAGGGCTATTACTGTGTTGATGAGTTTTTGAGAGGATAAACGACAATAATGTTCTTGGCTTAGCTGGAATATTTGCATTATTATCATTACTATTTTTGTTGTATTTATAATTGAATTTTATTTTTGACTAGAATGTTTTTAAAATGGAATTTGGAATATAATTTTTTTTTAAATATATATTTGACATTATATTCTTATTATAAAATTATTCATAAATATTGTTAATTAATAAAATGTTGTTATTTACTGTTTGTTATGTACTGGTTTTGTTTCTATTTTACACTTTTTACACAATGTATATTGTTAAGAAATAGTCGACTTATTTATGACTTATGTGTATAATAAAATTTTAATGATACTAATAGATTAAAGGGTCCCGCACCCAGACGCAACGCGACGGTGTGACGCGATTCTGGTAAAACAATTTCCATGAAGTTTTCGAAGAAACTGTTTTACTAGAGTCGACTCGCGCCTGTCTACGGAAGCCGTAAATAGGAGAAACGAATCTGCTTGGTTAGTTTTAGCAATATGCGTATTTTCTATACTAACTTACCAGTTGCGTGAAATTAGAGAATAAGAGCAAACACTTTTGCTCCACATTTTAATATAAGGAAAATGATGCACGTACTTACTTGTAAACAAATAAACTGACATTGAAACAAATAAATTGAACTTTAAAAGGTAATATTTATTATAGAAACTATACAAAAATAGCAAAGTGTTCCCTCGATTTGTTCCATTTAATAACGACAATAGAATCCTTTAGGGTGTGACCAGGGTAAGTTACGACGCCCCTGATGTATTTATGTGCGAAAAACAAAAGTTTCAGAGGGTAGATGTGGGGCACATTTATTTATTTGTTTCATTAATTTACCAGCCCTTGTCCATTGCGATGGTTATTGGCTTGCTTCACAAGTTCATAGTTTTAAATGGTAAGTTGTAATAATGTGTTTTATTATAGGTTATTCTAGCTCGTGGCTAAGTAATAACAGCCGCACGGGTCGATTTATCAGGTTAAGCTACGCTTGCCGGGGTTGGTCCGTGGATGAGTGACCATCTTTACATACCGAGACTCCTCCGTGCCTCGGAAAGCACGTTAAGCCGTTGGTCCCGGCTGTCATTCGTGGATCTTTGACAGTCGTTACGGGTCGTCAGAAACCCGAAAGTCTGACAACCAGTCTTACCAAGGGGTATCGTATTACCCAGTTACCGGGTTGTGGAGGTCTGATAGGCAGTCGCTGCATGTAAAATACTGGTATTCAGCTGCATCCGGTTAGACTGGAAGCCGAGCCCAACGTAGTTGGGAAAAGGCTAGGCAGATTATAGGTTATTCTAATTTTCGATGCAGCAGGGTGAGGATGTAAAGTTGTATCGCAAACTATGTGCCGCCTCTTATCGTGCCCTCTATGTCAAAAAAAAATACAGTCAAAGTAAGGCGGTTTACACACCACCACACCACACACACCACAGTGATCCGCGCTGTAATTCGATGTCTCGTGTGCTAAGCGCCGCTCTACCGCACGGTGTTGGAGGGTTAGAGGCGGCGCGTGCGAGGTCATTCCCACTCGTTAATACCCTGTTGTTAACACTATTAACGACTGGGAATATCCCACTCGTTAACAGTGTTAAAGAACGCGACTATTTTTCCCAATCGTTCACCCCTCGTCCCAAGTCGTAGGTATAATTAAAGCACTTTTTTTTAACCTATCTGATTCTTGAACTAGACGCGGTACGAGGGGTGAGAGATTGGGAAAAAATGTCGGAAAACGAGTCGGACAAAACATTCCCAGTCGTAAAGTGTTAACGAGCGGGAACGACCCAGCTAGCGCTGCTCGTCCGTACGTGTATTAGGTATCAACGGATTACATACAAGCCAATACTGCGTGAGATCTGCTTCACTGCCTTTTTTTTTTTTTTTGTGGATGGGAAATCATCAAACGACTTCTGTCGCTCTAGGCAGAGCGGGAGGGCGTGTCAGACTTTTACTGACTAAAACCCACCCGTGTTCCTTCAGTTGCCCGTGCCAGGGCCACGGTATCTCTTTCGAACTACCCGCGATCCTGGCGGCATCGGCCCAATTGACCCCGTCACTGCTGACATCTTTGAGGCGCGCGTGAAACACAACGCGCCGTCGACCCGGGCCTGTTCCTTACCGGACGGCGAGCTGCCCATTACTCGTCGTCCGCAAGCCCGCGCCTACGGTGGCCGGGAATCGGCGATAGATTCCCGCCGCCCAGGGCGTCTCCTCCGGCGGCTAGGGGCGCGAGGGCGCGGCTTTTGCCTCTCCCTCTCGCGTTCCGCTTCCTCCTTCGCGAGCATTACTGCTTCGCAGAAGGAGGTGACGGCCTCCCATGCACTCTCGCTCCGCACCATGGCCTGGACCAGGTTTGGACGCGAGAGATCGCCGCTGCCGATCGCCTCCGTGAGAACACGGCGGTGCTCCGCCCAAGCCGAGCAGACCTCCACTGTATGCTCCACCGTGTCCTCCGGGCTGCTTCACTGCCTGCCGCGTAGGTTCGCGGCGTCGTGTGAGAACCGCCTAATCTCTGCGCTGCCACCAACGACAATCATGGATGTGGGGAAGTTTTGGGCCAACAAAATTTGTGTGTGTGTCTGTCGTGTGATCGATATGAAGAAGAAGATTTTGGATTGTCTGTTGCTTCCGATCTGAGAAGTTGCTCCGTTAAAACCCCATTTGAAATTATAGGTGAAGTGTTTGCGACTGCAAACACAAAAAAAAGCAACCATAAAAGCGAAAATAGAGAAAAAGTGAAGTGATATGAGTTTCGGTTGTGGAATAAACTAGCCGATCCTTCTGTTTTTGTAGTAAAATACAGTACATAATTAACCTGTTTCATTGTATCTCTATCAATATTTGAACAATCATCTTACAATGTATCTTTTTCCACTGATTCAAAAAGCATTTAAATTTGCATGACCATCACAAAATAGACCATCACAAAATGAACATAGTATCACATATCATATATATATCATAGTATCATTAGTAGTACTGTCATTCAATACTCTAAAAGTACCTACTCGTGTCGTCTTACACACGACATAAACGTCTCCTTTTGGTAAACATAACAGCACTTATTTTGTAAAATAATTTAATTAATCTTCGTCAGATTACAGTCAAGATCTTGTTTGTTGAAAACGATCTCTGAAGAATACTTCAGTCGTTTTCAGGGTAATTGTTTTAATTAAACATTTGATTTAAGCGATGTGTTTCTACGGAAGAATTAAATAAATAAGTTAGCGTTTGTTTGTTGATTTTAACAAAGGATGCCATTACAATCAATCTGCCTAGCCTTTTATCGACTATGTTCAGGTCGGCTTGCACTCTAACCAGATGCAGGTGAATACCAGTATTTTATATGGAGCGACTGCCTATCTGACTTCCACAACACAGTAACTGGGTAACACGATACCTCTTGGTAAGACTGGTTGTCAGACTTTCGGGCTTCTGACAACCCGTAACGACTGTCAAAGATCCACGAATGACAGCCGGGACCAACGGCTTAACGTGTTTTCCGAGGCACGGAGGATTCTCGGTATGTAAAGATGGTCACCGTCTACAGACCAATCCCGGCAAGCGTAGCTTAACCTGATGGATTGACCCGTGCGGCTGTTATTACTAAATTATATTTGTTTCCGATTTTCATTTTTTGTTTGGTATTTTTACCTTGGACGTGACAAAGAGCGTAGCGGAGTCAGGAGTTATCGAGTTTCAAAGATTTCTAGACAGATTTCAACGTGAATTTTCTTTATTGGAGTTTGTTGCGCCACTTCTTCTTGCCAGCTAAAGCACTAGGAAGCGTAAGGGCATTTTGTGGGGCTCTCTTATGTAAGTTTGACGTTCGAAAAGTGCTGATTCCCTCGACCCTCTCATCAAAAAAAAAAAATCAAGTCATTTATTCAAACTAGGATGACCTAGTTTGAATAAATTACTTGATTTTGTTTTTTTTTATTTTTCAAAAAAAAAAAAAAAATTCTTGAAGGGGCTTAGTTAATAAATAAAAACACAGACCGCCACAGTCGGGTAAAACGCTTTTATTAATATCACGGGAGATTAATTCATGTTCAAAGAGAACTTCATTAGGAAATACACAGTTTTGAACAAGCACAAAGTATGTTCCATAATATTCTTAAAATCAAACACCTTGTATCACCAGAATTCACAAAAAAATAATGAAGCACGAGTAACTCCCTCACGCTTCCGCTGGCGCGCCCACAATGAATCGCTCCTTTATCGAGAGGGTTATAAATTGACGGTTCGAAAGTACGTTTTTAAACGCAGAAAATGGGGAATTTAAAAGTGGGCTCTTTAGGTAAGTGTTAAGTATGGGAGAACCGTTTTTTTTGGGTTCGCTTGTAAAATAAATTGTTTTTCCTTATTGATAGGTTTTTGTATTCCTTTTTAGTCGTGAATTATTTTCTGGTTTATTTCATGTCATTGACATCTATACTCCATTTACAATAAGACTAGACATTCCCAACGTAGTTGGGAAAAGGCTAGGCAGATTGCTTGACCTGACCACAGATAATATAATACCTGACTTAGTCGTATTTTCTCTCGTACGCATATTTTTCTGTTTATCTCTTCTTTTTCCTTTTTTCTTGGACACATCATAGTCAAGAACAGTCCTCAAGTAGGTAACATTGCCCTTGACCCACAAAAAATAGGAAATAACATTTTTTACCACATAGTGAAATAATTCCTTGTAAAAGTAATAACAACATAAATAAAATGAAAAAATAAAATAAATTACCAGACTATGAACGTTAACGAAGCAAAAGTAGTATGTAAAGATCGAGCAGGTGGCGTTCTGTAGTTCTGCCAACCCCCTTGGGAATAAGGCGTGAGTTTTTACAGGGTCACTGGTAACTGGTAACTCGACGTAATTACGTCCTACGTTACGTCGTACTACGACGTCCTACTAGGGATAAAATGCAACAAATTAAACCACCAAATGTTCTACCAAAATTCAGTATTTTTTAGTTTTTTTTTTTTACGAAAAATCCAATTTAAAAATGATTTACGGCGCGACTATACTGGAATTTAAGTTATTATCATAGCTGTTGCCGTAGCAGATCTTTGTTAATAATTAAAAGCTCAAAAATGCTTAAAACTTTGGCAAAGATCACTAATTAATCATTTTATTTTTCGTAATTTTTGTTATTACTCCATAAAAAAAAAACTCAAAAACGACTGAACTTCGGTAGAACCATGGAAAAATAATATCTATGGGTAGAAAATTTGGTGGCGTAATTTGTTGTACTTTAACCCTATGATAACGTCCTGCAAGGAATACGTCGAGTTACCAATAATCTCAGACTAAAAAAAAATCAAGACATAGCGCTGTCAACAGTGACGTGAGGCGTCACGTTTCAGGTTTCGTAAACATGTGTGCACGTAATGAGGTGTAGTTTAATTGTAGTTTGGTGTAAATGTGTGCGTATGAGCGTGTATGCACAGAGCGAGGTGTAGTGTTGTTGTTTAGTAGTATACTTCACTGTATTGTTCGCAGCGCTATGTCTGGGTTTTTTATTTAGTGTGATCCAATAACCCTGTATGTAATACCTTTCGTAAATCTAATACAGCAACTCATCCCCTGCTGATTTTTTGCTACATAATTCAGAAAGACACCTCAGTAAGAACTGAATTAAACGGAGCATTATACGAGATACGACCAACGTTTTGGGTGCAGTCATGCTAACTACTCGAAAACTGCATGTTAACCGCATTTTTACTACCCATTTAGGAGTCGACTGCCCGAATGCCAAATTCCGTATTCTTTTCTTAGTTTTTTTGGGGAAAAAGTTTAACGTTCTTGGTATTCTGAGTTCTTGGATACGAGTTTTATATTAATAAATGGAATTTTATTTTATATTATTAAAGGGATCTCTGATTTAAAAAAAATAACTAAAACTAATGGCCATTGCAGGTGAAAATCTCTTCTAATTAACTCAGCAGATTAGAATCTGCTCATCTTTTCCAAACCAAGCGACTAATCATTTGATATTTGCTAACTTGTTATGCTTAAAGGCAGGCTATGTGTGAAGGGAATTGATCCCGGACAGTGTTAATTCTAAACCCCACAGGGAGTTCATCTAAAACTTAATAAAAAAAGCATAGTTTATCAATCAATCATTACAATTTCTTAATAGTATCAGCCCGGAGTCAAAATCAAAATATTTTATTTCACATAAACGTACATGAGCACTTATGAAACGTCAGAAGCTAGGTGCACGATTCCAAATTGGTCGTTTCCTATGGAGAAGAGCCGACAAGAAACTCCATGGTTACTCTTTTAAAAATAATTGGCTTTTACAATATTTTCAAATAACAGTGTTAATAGGTATGGGAGGACAATGTAGGCCCAGTTGTATTCAAATTTTAATACAACTGGGTGCCCCAGTTGTATTCAAATTTTAATACAACTGGGGCACCCAGTTGATGGTAAATACATATTTACTATCTATAAAATATACCTATACTATTATATACATATAATATACAAATTCAAGACAGAAGTGTTGAAATAACACTACACTATTTTTTAGAAAATAATATTAATAGGTCTTTACCTATGAAATTGCCGTTTTGTATGAAAAAATTTAAACGAATTTTTTTCATGCATTTTTTATTTGTATGAATCGAAGTAATCACCCATGCAATCAATGCATCTTTGCCAACGCAGTGGCAGTTTATTGATGCCCTTCTTAAAGAAATCAGCTGGACGGGAGGCAACAAATTCTTCAAAGGCATTTTGTACTGCCTCTCGGGTATTGAATTTTTTTCCCGCCAAGAAGTTATCCAAATTCTGGAAAAAGTAGTAGTCTGTAGGCGCAAGGTCAGGGCAATATTAATTTCGAAATGAACATAATTATTATGACGTACTTTTGGCGGAATCACAACAACGTACTAAATCTCAAATAACTATATAACTTAAAAACGTTTAAAAGCTATATCCTTAAAATACATGGTACCCTACTCCACAGCCTAAATATCAAACCCAAACCAGCCAACATTAATAACACCATCGGACTCAAATAATCATAGTGCGCATATCTATGAGATAACGATATAACGGAACTATAGAGGCATTAATCAACCCGGTCCAAGGTAGTCGCAGCCAATAACGTTGTATATAACTCACTGAATCTAATTTGGCTCGCCCGACCCCCGTCGCTGAGAAAGGGTTAAATGTATTATACGTAGGTGCTAATATCGGGCGGTGCTATCGTTTGCTACTGCGGAATTCTAATGATTGGCTTGTTTCTGTACAGCTTACGGGTTGATTGTAGAGTTTTCTTGTATACTTAGAACCATGTCATTATTAAGGGATGTAAATGGATACGGAGATGCAAATGTTGACATTAAAAATTAATTGTCGACGTATAATATTTGTTTAGTGATGAAGTCAAGGTTTTCATATTGCATCCTAGAGCTACACCGCCATTTCACTATACAGGGTGAATTTTTCAAGTGGGCGTGGATGGCCCGAAACTATGAGAAATAGCGAAAAGTACTCAAAGGAGTCTCGGGCTCGATATTGATTAAAACTAAAACTGGATTTTGGATTTTAGAAAAATCAATATTTCTAACCAGGAAACGAACTTGATTGTTGATCGGAAGATCATAAAAACACTTTTATAATGTTAAAATAAATTTATTACTACGTGCACAGTGCTGCATAATGGCGAAGAGAAAGAACATAGATAAAATATTTTTCACTGTGAAAATCACAGATAATTAAAATTAAATAATTTTACATGCTACATACAAATACCTTGTGTTTAATTTTTAATTGAACAATTGTTGATTTTGAAAACAAAAACATACACTGTAATACACCATTCGATAGTGTCGCTAATAAGGATTGAATTCTGGAAAATAATGACATACGGCAAACTAAAGGAAAGAGCTCATTTTTAACATTTATTTTTTATTTTTCTTATGTTACCTACCTATTAAACTTTAAGTGATTAATTGTTTAAAATGATACAATATTTCTCAAAGTTACGAATTTGGCCATCTACACCCACTTGAAAAATTCACCTGTATGTTATGTAATAAGATATAGGTGTATAAGTATGATATAAACGTTGATAAACCGGTTTCTTTTCCTTGTTACTTAAAGCTTGACAAAGGGGCTGACAGCAAACGCGATGGGAAGAAGTTACCGGCGCTTATTGACACGGAATACCATACCAAGGAATTTTCCGATGTATTGCCACCCTTGGAGACAAAGTTGACAATATGTCTTGCGCCTGTAATCTCACCGACACCCTTCAAAACAGAACACTGCTGTTTGGAGGTAGAAATGGTTAAACGGATACTAATATGGATTGATGAAAACCTACAAAATTACGTATGAACCTATACATATCAGAAATTTATTGGATTTAGAAATAAAACAAACGTGTTTCCACTGAGATGAACCGAATGTAATAATGGAATGAGTGCCACAAAGCTACATAGAAAGTGACCACAGATAAAACATACATTATAATGCATACTCTACACAAGATGAACTTACATCAACTGTACTAGCTTTATTTTTATATAAACTAACAAAATTTAGAATAGAATAGAATAGAATAGAATAACATTTATTTGCATAAAAACACATCATTTACATCATTCTCCTGCCCTTAACGCAATATAATTGGGATCGGCGCAACATGTCCCTTTTTTCCATACTTCTCTATTAGTCGTCATCTCGGTAGTCACCCCCTTTCTAGCATTGTCATCTTTCACACAATCCATCTATCGTTTCTTTGGTCTTCCCCTACTCTTATAGCCATCGACATTAATACTCAGAACTTTCCTCATGACATTATCTTCACTCCTCCGCATCACATGCCCATACCATGACAACCGGTTTACGCACAACATTTCAGTCACCGGTGCCACTTTCAAACTTCCTCATATGTACTCATTTCTTATTCTATCCATGCGTGTAACACTACACATCCCTCTTAGCATTCTCATCTCAGCTGCATGTAATTGCCTTTCATTCATCCCTTTTGTAACCCAATTAACAAAAAAAGTATTTAAATCGTTACAAGTTCGGTTCAACTACATACATTCTTACTATATTGGTTCACATCATTAAGCTGCAATTTTAAAAAGTAACCGGTGGTGTTTGTGCTTGCAGATAGCGTTATACAGGATGAATAATTCAAATGGGCGTGGATGGCCAAATCCGAAACTATGAGGAATAGCGAAAAGTACACAAAGGAGTCTTGGGTTCGATTATGATGAAAACTAAAACTGCATGATTGGATTTTTGAAGAATCGAACCCGTTGATTTTGATAAAAAAAAAAAAAAAAAACTGTATTATTACACTATTCGATAGTGTCACTAATAAGGATCGAATTCTTGGAAGTAACGACATATGGCAAACTAAAGAAAAGAGCTCATTTTTAACAAAATACTTTTTTTATTTTTCATACGTTACCTACATAATATATATAAAATAAAATAAAATAATACCTAAATCTTAACTGATTAACCCGTCGCGCGCTAATTAGCAGACACAATTGAAATTCTATTGTTATCTGTACACATGGTGTGCAATCGACATTTTAAAAGTTAATTGTTCCAAATGATGACCATTGTTTTCAATACATAGCTGGATTCGACGTCTCAAGGATTGTACCCACTGCATTCAGCATTACACTGTTCATCATAGTTTCGAAATTTTGTTTGTATTTTATTTTATTTTATTTCACTTTTATCACTGTGTTTTTAGTTTAGTTAGTGATATTCCTGTGCGAGTCACAATAAATACTTTTTCTTTCTTTATAATTTGGTCATCCACGCCCACTTGAAAAATTCACTCTGTATAATGATTATCAATGGATTAAACGGTCAGCAACAACCTACTCTTAAAAACTTATATACCTACTAATTTATGGAACTCTTATAAGCCCCTACAAATGTTTTACACAATTTTGGTTAAACATGTAGAAGTCCAGCTATTTCTTGAGGAACCTAAACAAGGAAGACGTGAAGATTAAGGGATTACAATATATCACGTACATTGACGGGAGTATTCACCTGTACACTGATAACGTCACATTGAGAGGATCGAGACCGTTACGTTAGGTGTAAAAAAAACCGGCCAAGAGCGTGTCGGGCCACGCGCAGTAATAGGGTTCCGTAATGGCACAATTTATTTAGAAATCATTATTAATAAGAATTATATGATTTTATTTTTGTATATTTTTAATGGAATTTGACGAAACTTTTACTTTTCCAAGTACATAATATAAGTTAGTTGACTATTACTCGTAAACTTGAAAAGCCTACTTAGCTGTGATAGTTTTCCTTTTAACTTCGTTATATATAGTACTACCCTACCCCCCCCCCCTTGTAGTACCCTATAGAATTTTCCCCCAACAAAAAACTAGCCATTTAGCTGGCAAGGGGGGGGGGGGGGGGAATTTGACTAACAAAAATGAGCACATTAAAGCTTAATATTTCAGAAACGGATCGCTAAATCGTAAAACTGTTTTTAAAACCCGCAATATTTTTTAAAGACACACCCAACAACACCCCACACCATGGGGTAGACGACAAAAAAAAACATCCTTACTTTACGTGTACAGAAGGTACTCTAAACAAATTTTTTTTCATGATTTTATTTCACCTCTTTGTCGGTGTAATGAATATGTATATCCATGCCAAATTATAGCTTTTTAGTACTTAGAGTCTCTGAGCTAAGTTGCGGACGGACATAGCGAAACTATAAGGGTTCCTTGTTGACTACGAAACTCTAAAAATCCTGTAGAACAAAACAAAAGACGAAGACAATTGCGCTGTTCAAAAGAAGAGCTATAACATACGATACAGTATATTTAATCATATTTTATTAAGGAGATACATCGATACTTTTGTGTTTTTAAAATTCCTATAAAACCAAAAATATATATGGTTAAATTAGTTGGATTTTTCATGTGTTATTTGACTATATTGTCTGCTAACACCAAAACATGATTACTAAGTTAAAAATTTATTTAAGTATAGCATTTTGTCATGAATCTACATTTAAACGAAGCGCGTTTAAATTCCGGTGCGCTTGAGTCTTCTATCTCGCGCGTCAAACTAGACAGCCATAACGCCATTTCACTTACCTACACACCGAGCTAAACCACGCTTCGATGTAGGGCTTTAACTAACAAAAACACACAGACATTTTACATGACTGATCACTGAATTAACAGAATGAGAACTTTCATTCCCTACATAAAAACAATGTTTATTTTTTGTTAAAAATAAAGGGAACGTTAGCAGCCAAACATTTGCGCCACCCCGTGTAGTACCTACTAATTAACTGGCATCAAAACCTTTGTATATCCATAATATGGGGCCCACCTCACGGGCCTACGACAGCTATTCCAATTACAATTGAGACCAAATTCTCTAGCACATAAGCTTCATAATTGCTTGTCGCGAATCAAATTTCTTTCCGACTTTCACACTTGGCTTTATTATAAGTACACTTGAGTACAAATTAAGGAAGTTCGACTTTGTTGTTGGAGTAATCGGAGCGCTTGTGTTGGTCTTTATAAATGACTTCGAGAGAAACGGCGCGAGGAACGTGTTGCTGACGCAACACTTCGATAATTAAAAGCATTATTTTCTGTTTATCCGCGCTTTAACGTTTATTTACAGAGAGTATTAAATAATTTTTGGGTAATGGGATGTTGATAGCGTTGTATTATTCGCCTTTTTCGTATGCTCAGCGTTGTTGAAGAAGATGATAAGTGTATTTGTGCGGTTGAGCGGTGCAGCGTCTTTAGGGAATATTTATTTTTAGTAAAGAAAATATCAATATTTGAAAAAAGATCGCATATATAATAATATAGATAAATAGTCTATTCATATAAAAAAAACTGGCCAAGTGCGAGTCGGAATAGAACACGAAGGGTTCCGTACTGTGAGAGTTTAGTCTCACAGGGGGATAGCTATACCAGCCGTGTTTGTCCGTGATAAGGCCTGTCGTACTTTATGGATCGGAATGCTGGGCAGTGAAGAAGACGGATGAAAAAAAATTGCATGCAGCGGAGATGAGAATGTTGAGATGGATGTGTGGAGTGACGAGAATGGATAAAGTGAGAAATGAGTATATAAGAGGAAGTTTGAAAGTGGCGCCAGTGACAGAAAAGTTGAAAGGAAATCGTTTGTCTTGGTATGGGCATGTAATGAGGAGAGACGAAACGCATGTGACTAAAAGAGTGATGAATATACGTGTTAATGGATGGAGAGGCAGAGGAAGGCCAAAGGAAAGATGGATGGATTGTGTGAGGAATGATATGAAAGAGAAGGGAGTGAATGATAGCGTGACGGTTGACAGGGGAGAATGGAAGAAGAAAACGTGTTGCGCCGACCCCAAGTAATATGGGATAAGGGCAGGAAAATGATGGGGATAGCTATACCAGCTATCTTACTATAAATTAAAGCGGTAGAGGGAGGTCAAGAGGGCCGAGGGCCGTTATATCAATACTCCGTTTCAACTTAATATTATATCACACTCCTATCATTGCCCTAGCTGGCTATATCCGCTTTTCTTAAAATGTAATTCGATCTTTAAGTGATAGAATGTCAGCTTGCTACTCAACAAGGTTGACCATTGCAAATAACCTCTACATACATAAAATATATGATAAATACAAACTTATCTTTGCTATGTTACTTTGTTATGTTGATAACTTTGCATTTCATAATATTTTGCAGTTGCAGAAAATCGCCCATATTTAAACAAAATACCTTATTTATTATTATTTATTTATATATACTTTATTGTACACCACAAAAATACATAACAAAAAAAAAAAGACACAAACACTACAAAATATACAATGGGCGACCTTATCGCTTTCTGCAATCTCTTCCAGGCAACCTTAGAATGGACAGTGATTTGCCTGGATATGAAATGGGACCTTATGTACCTTATGTGTATTTTTTTAGTATTTGTTGATTAAATACAGTATAGTACATAATAATAGGTTGGGGAAAAAGTTACTTCGCATTTTTTAAGAAAATTCAAAACATTTTTTAATATACATTATTTACATTTATCTAAAGTATGTAGGTACCATTTTGTTCGATAACTTTTTGCCATCTTGTAGGTAGGGGCATGATCCCATTGCTATAGAAATTTTGGGACTTCTGATCAAAATACCGCGACAAGTGGTTTTGGCAGTCCCCTCGTGATGTTAACCTGACACTGCCTAAAGAATTCTGAAGAGACCGAAACAGGTGGAAATCTGAAGGTGCAAGGTCAGGACTATACGATGGATGCATTAACACCTCCCAGGCAAACTCTCTTAATTTTTGCTGAGTGGCTAAAGATGTGAGAGGTCTAGCGTTATCATGATGAAAAACCTTCTGTTGATTAATTCCGGCCGCTTTCTCTCAACTTCTTGCTTTAATCTCATCAGTTGTTTGCAGTAGAGTTCAGAATCGATAGTCCTGCCTGGTGGTAACAGCTCATAATGAATAATGTCCTTCCAATCCCACCACACACACAGCATCACCTTGTTGCGAGTTAACCCGGGTTTCGCCACAGTCTGTGAAGCCTGACCGGCCTTTGACCGCACGACCTTATTCGCACGTTCTTGTCGTACGTGATCCACTTTTCATCACCAGTTATCAGCTTCTTCAAAAATGGTTCGGTTGGTACCCAAGTATCGAGCTTTTTTGTGTACCCAGTTTCTTTCAAATGCGCCAAAACTGTTTTGTGGTCAATTCCCAGTTCTTCAGCTACGTCGTAACTACTGATATGCCGATCTTGCTCCACTTTTTCAAAAATGGCATCCATTTTATCCTTAATCCGACCAGAGCGACGTGCATCTTTGACATCAAAATTTCCCGATTGAAAACGCTTAAACCAAATTTGTGCTACCCTCACAGACATTGCACTGGGGTCCATAAACATCGGAAATTTTTTTCGCGGCTTGCTTTGTATTTTTACCTTTTTTGTAGTAAAATTTTAAAATGTATCGAATTTCTTCATTAAATTCACTCATCTTGACAGTAGGTACGAAAAACAAATGAAAATCACACATTTTCCTAATTTGAATTTGGAATTACGTTCTTTAAAATTTAAACTTTCAATGATACCAAAAACAAATACAAAACAAACCAGCCAGATACAAATAGTATAGCCAAAGAGATTTTATTTTAAGTTCATACATATATAATGCGAAAAGAGTTTTTCCCCAACCTAATATACAGTAGTTTCAAATTCCTAACTTGTTTAATTGTTGCGATAGAGCTCGTACAAAAATGTTCTAAAATTGACAACTTTTACGGTCCCCTCTTTCTTCATTTTTTAACATAAAAAAAATTAAAAATATATGTGTTACCTGCACATATATTTTTAATTTTTTTACTCTATGTGTTCTAGCAATAACACCCCACATGCTAGGGTTTTTTTATTGTTTCAAAACGAAAAGTTTATTGTATGACCCCTTTAATTTTTAACTTTATTTTATTTTTATTAACTATTTGTTGTTATAGCCGTAATAGAAATACACAATCTGTGAAAATTCCAACTGTCTACCTGTTACGGTTCATGAGATACAGCCATGTGACAGACAGACGGACGGACGAACGGACAGCGGAGGCTTAGTTAGGGTTCTGTTTGGTACCCTTCGGATATGGTAATTGATGTGTACGCACATATTTTAAAACATAAATTTTTTGCTTAACTTACTTTAATTATTTGAAAGTGTAATAAAAGATTTAAATCTCACTAAAATCATATATCTGCGCCTGAATATAACTTGTTCTACCAAAGCACAACATCGTCCAATTATGAATAACCATGTTTTAAGTGGGTCAAGGTATAATCGTCCACTGTCATACTGTATTTCAGTAGAGATCAAACCGTCGGAATCATTCCATAACACGGACCTTAATAAAGGTTAACTCACCATTTAATTATCGATATAAACGCCCATCCCTAAAGCTCCGTGACAGCTGATGTCACCTCACTAAACCTATAAGTTAATATTGACACGGAGATATTGCAGCGTTCCACTGAGTTCGGTTAAGTTCCCTGCTGAAGTTTCCTTGATATCCCAAAAGTATACAAGACTTTGATATTCGATATTGTGCAATAGAAATTATAATAGAGATAATTTGTATGGATATTTTACTGTATACAGATTCAATTCATCGAATGCCACGTTGGACTAGTGGTCGTAAGCGCTACTCCTGAGCATGAGGTCCTGGTTTCGATTCCCGGGGCAAGCAGTGTTATTGGTTTTCCATCTGGAATTTTTCAGTTGCAGCCTAGCGTCGGGATTTGCGCCCGGTTGATGGCAATAAGCTCGCCCCCTGTTACATGGGTCTTAAAACATAACTGGCGAAATGTGGGTGTATACCCAAAAATATTTAATAAACTAACTAAACATATAAAAGCTTCAAAAGATTTAAATACCTTAAAAAAAAAACATTCCATAAGTTCCTACTTCAGAAAGCATATTACATCATAAATGAATATTTAGAAGAAAATTAAAAACCGGTATGCCTTATCCTCAGATATTATATTTGTTACTTATCTTAGTTAATTTAATTTAATTTAATAAGTATAGCTAGATATTAAATTGTTCCCTTAATTTGTATTGAATAGAATAGAATAGAATTGTTTTGTATATATTATTTTATTGCTAAATATTTAAGTTGGTTACTTAGCAGTATTTTTTATTATTTTATAGGCCATAAATACCTACTAGCTGTACAACTATTCTGTGAACAATATTTGTACGCCTTGCAAGGCAGCGCATAGTGATACAATATTTTTTATTCTATAACATCATGTACCTTTTACCTATGAGTCACAAATAAATAATGTTGAATTTGAAATTTAATTCATGGGCCATTGAAGGGGTCATTGTACTCATCATTATGAACTACTTTTACTATGGGACCAAACCTGAAATCGCGAAAAGAAATCTGCTGTTCTCTACATTTTGACGAGTTATGCGAACAAAAATGTAGGGAACGCAGATGTTTTTTCGCGATTTCAGGTTTGGTCTACCTAATATAAAAGTTATTCATAATGATGAGTACAATGACCCCTTAAAAGGATGCCCATGAATTCACCTTCAGCCTGTATAGGGGCACCTCTGCCTAACCCTTTGGGGATTACTTGGGGGCTTGATGTTATGTTATTTGGTTCGGATACAATAAATTGTGGAAGAAGAACATAAAATCACTGTTTTAGCACAACTTGCCAAGAACTAAAAGCTATTGCTAGGATGTCGACAGATGAACTCGTGGCTAAGTAATAACAGCCGTACAGGTCGATCCGTCAGGTTAAGCTACGCTTGCCGGGGTTGGTGACCGTCTTTACATACCAAGACTCCTCCATGCCTCGGAAAAGCACGTTAAGTCATTGGTCCCGGCTGTCATTCGTGGATCTTTGACAGTCGTTACGGGTCGTCAGAAGCCCGAAAGTCTGACAACCAGTCTTACCAAAGGGTATCGTAATACCCAGTTACTGGTTTGTGGAGGCCAGATAAGCAGTTGCTCCATGTAAAATACTGGTATTCAGTTGCATCTGGTTAGACTGGAAACTGACCCCAACATAGTTGGGAGAAGGCTAGGCCGATTAACTGCTAGGATGTTGACAACTCTCTCACCCAGTTAAAAAGCTATTAACAAATACCATTTTACAGATTTTTAAGTAGGACAGAGTGTACAGTTTCAGTTCATTCCTGTATTTGGAAGTTAAAATAAAGAAGTGATCAGAAATTGCACTCACGAATTACATTGCTTGATTAAATCTGATCGTGACGTGACGACTCACATTCATATACCTGTGTTGAATTCAAGAGGATTAATAAAATCGTCAGATGACATCACGTGAAATTGCAGAGTAAGCCAACGTTAAAACAAAATTAATTAATATTCATTGCTTAAATTTAAAAAATTTTATCCGACGAAATTGATATTGAAAAAATATGCTTACGGTCTTTAAAAATGGTTCGTTCTTTAATTAAATGCATGTTTTGAACGCTGATTCTGAAAAACCGTCGGCGTCGCTTTCCCTGATGATATCGAATCAAATATTCGAAATTTCATTGCGCGTTCGTTACAATAAAGATATGCGACTTATTATTCTACGAATGTTGGAGCACGTTACATTGAACAATACCACTTATACAACTGATCTCAATCAATCTGCCTAGCCTTTTCCCAACTATGTTGAGGTAGGCGTCCAGTCTAACCGGATGCAGCTGAATACCAGTATTTTACATGGACAACTGCCTATCTGACCTTCACAACCCAGTAACTGGGTAATACAATACCCCTTGCTAAGACTGGTTGTCAGACTTTCGGGCTTCTGACGACCCCTAACGACTGTCAAAGATCCACGAATGACAACCGGGACCAACGGCTTAACGTGCTTTTCGAGGCACAAAGGAGACTCGGTATGTAAAGATGGTCACCTATCCACAGACCAACCACGGCAAGCGTAGCTTAACCTGATGGATCGACCCGTGTGGCTGTTATTACTTAGCCACCAGCTCCTCATACAACTGATCTCAGCCTTGATATTTTTAATGAGTCAAAATAATAAATAAGTATATCTAATTCATTCATCAAACTTATATCAAGATAACACATCGTGCTGTAAACAGAAAGCTTTAAAAACTATCTTAAAAAATCTTTTTCATTTTCCAAAACATAAACAGAAAACCATCCCTAACTAGCTCAGTTCTAAAAAACACAATTTCTCAAGAGTATCCGCGAGGTACGCCGTACGCTACGAACCACAGCAGCGTAGTCAAAACAATACGCTCTAAGTACGCCGTCCCGTTCGCGAGCTCATTCATTCCGTATTCAGATAGTTTAATTGCGATCCTATCTAGCATTTAGAATGCAAGCAACGTCTCACTTCGGTAAAATGCGAGCTCGCGATTGGCGGAATGGAGAAGACTTGATTAAGCTTGAAAACTTTTGTTTATAATTTCGAAATCGAATTATCTTATGAATAGAATTGTTAGAGTGCGTATTGGTCTAGTGCGGCTGTTTTTAGTTTAAGGTTTTCCATTTTTAGGGTTCCGTACCTCAAAAGGAAAAAACGGAACCTTTATGGGATCACTCGTGTGTTTGACTGTCTGTCTCTCCGTCTGTCACAGACAATTTGCTCCGAATCTAATAAACCGATTAAGTTGAAATTTGGTACAAATATAAATTTATGTGACCCAAACACGGAGGATGGATAAAGTAAGTAAATGAATTTTGAATATGGGGGTCACTTTTGGGAGGCAAAGAAGATAATTTAAAAAAAAGTTTTGCAAACTGTACCGTGAGACATATCAAAAGAAAGGGCTTATAATGAGGGTCTCAAATATATTTTTCTTATAATTTTACAATATAAGAAAAGTAAAGTTAAAGTTATTTAAGAAAATAAACGAAAATTGACCATTCCCCCACCCCCTTATTTCCGAAACTACTAAGCCTAAAATTTTGTAAAAAATACTATGCATAGTTCTTGACCTGTAGATTACAGGAAAACCTATACGAAGACTGTGGTCTTAAAATAACATGGTAAATCTCTAAATATTGTGTATACAAATTTACATTTACAGTTGAAATGTATGGGAGAACATGTTTTTCAACTACAATGTTAAGTTTGTTCGTGGTATAAATTCATCCCAACTACAGAACCCTTCATTGTGCGTGGTCCGACACGCACTTGGCCAGTTTTTTTTTGCTAGAACTACGACACATTATGGAAGGAATGAATGACTTCACAAAAAATATATAATTTTTAAACAACATTTTTTCAACGCCGTTTTTCTTTTTTGAAACGGCCGGCAAAATAACGCCTGAAACCCTGATGAGTTTTTTTCACTTTCCGAACCGACTTAAAAAAGTCGGTACGGAAAGTGTTATTATTTCCAAACCCATCCAAAGTACCTCAGATTGGGAGCATTAATTACGCATTTTCGCCCACAAGCCAACGAACACTTCACCGAAATGCGAACTCGACATTTTACCAAATTCTTGACGAGCGAAACCTAAAAATGTATTCTGGCGGGCAAAAATTAAATTAGTTGGCAACACAAACGTAAATTAATTAGCAGTATTTACGTACAGGGTCGTTCTAGAAAATTGCGAACGTTTCACGCTTGCGTTTACTGCTTTACACGTAACTATAGTTATAACAAAAAATATTTTTGCACAAACTGTACTGTGTAATATTGTGGATATTAAAATTTTATGCTTTAAGCCGTACCTACGCACGAATGCCTTAGTCGCGTCGCTATTGCTAATCTTGTAAAACAATTTATTATTTTCTTAATCATATTAAGGTAGGTACAAACTACATAATATTTCTAAATTGGAGGTCATCATGTGAGGTACAACAGCCAAAACTTTTTCATGAAATTGTAAATAAACCTGTTCAGGTAAAATTCTTACGCAATTACTCACTAAAAGGAATTAGAAACACATTCACTTTATTCCAACTTTCAGCAAATAATTGTTTGAACAATAATAATGAATTGTCATTGTGAAATCGTCAATGAAAATCTATCTATACCGGATAACTTTTTTTAACGTCTCGAAAAAAATACTACAAATTCGATGTAAACTTTTCATTTTAGAACAATAAAAACATACATTTTGAAAAAAAAATAATAAATCCTTTAAAAATATCGAAATTTAAATCATAAATGCAACCTGCATTGATTTGAATTTTGATTGTATTAAATTAAAAAAAAAAAAAAAAGAAACTAGATATGCCATACGCTTCTACTCCATTCACCGAATATACCCTATTTTTTTCGAGACGGTAAAAAAAGTCATCCGGTATAAATAAAAAGAGAAGTCCTGACTGACTGATTGACTGACTCATCAACGCCCAGCCCAAACCCTTGGACGTAGAAAGTTGAAATTTTGCACAGAAGTTCCCTTTAAAATGTAGACAAGGAATAAGGAAGAAATTAACGGTAGTAAGTTCCCGTGTGATATTTCCCGACATCCACGCGGGCGAAGCCGCGGGCAATAGCTAGTTGAGTTATAAAGCTAACCTCAATGCTTCAATGAAAAACATCTTTAAGTAGATTTAGGGGAAAATACACTTCTGGACACATCTATTGGCCCACCTTAGAGTTTAGGTTTCGATGGCCCCTACCGAAATATGATTGCTAGATTGAACAAAAACTGTTGATGCAGTTTTAAACCTGATACATTTTACCATCTTTTTCGATCGTATTGTTTTAAATTTGAATTCAGAATACCATACGACATGGAGCTACGCCTAACAAGTCGGATATGCGCCTTGTTAAAGGCAATTGATTTTTGAATAAAAAACATGTTTTATCAAATAAAGGTTTAATTTAATAACGCGTGTTGCCTCCATGGGCATCTACCACAGCTCTCATACGATTAGGCATAGAGTTTATCAACTGCTCTATGAAATTTTGAGGGATCATCTCCCATTCCTCTTCTATGGCAGTTTTCAACTCCTGCATCGTCTGGGCAACTGGCTGACGAGCCCTAACACGTCTTTTTAGCTCGTCCCACATGTGCTCAATGGGGTTCATGTCTGGGGTTCTGGCTGGCCAGTCCATAACTGTGATGTTCACATCCCGAAGATATTCCCTGACGATGCCGGCCGCATGGGCTCTTGCATTATCATGCATAAAAAGGAAATTTGGGCCCACATAGTCCGCGTATGGTATCACGTGAGGTTCTAAGCACTCACGAATGTACCTTTCAGCATTTAATGTTGGCAGCCGTGGTCCTGTAACAACTTCAAGTTGAGTTTTGCCGCTCGCGGATATACCGCCCCAGACAGTCCATGAGCCACCGCCGTAAGCAACCCTCTCTTCAAAGCAGCATTGTGCGAAAAGCTCTCCCTTACGTCGGTAGACCTTCTTCCTTCCATCATTGCCATGTAACACAATTTTAGACTCATCAGAAAAGAGTACACGGCTCCAATCTTGCTGTGTCCAATTTAAATGACTGCGTGCGAAATGAAGGCGCGCTGTTCGGTGGGCTCGCGTTAGTTTGGGGCCATTAGCTGGCTTGTGTGGTACCATATCGCGTTCTTTTAACCTTCTCCGAACAGTTCGAGCGCTCACAGATACTCCGTGGAAGTCGCGAAGTTGGTTTTGTATCTCAATGGAGGTAAGGTGACGATTTCTCAAGCTGGTCGTCACGATGAATCGATCCTGCCTTTCAGTTGTGACCCGAGATCGTGGCCTTCCTTGGCGACGAACAAAGCCGCCAGTCTCTAGGTACCTCCGATAAACATTTCGGACCGCAGATCGACTTAAATTAAGTTGAGCACTCACGTTTCTTTGGCTGTGTCCGGCCTGAATAAGTGCCACAGCTTGGGCGGCGACTTCAGGTGAAGTATCCATAGATTATTGATAGAACCTCACCTTAATGTTAAGAATAAGTAATGTTTGTTGCAAAACCAAAGATATCAATCACTTTTTCAAGAATTAAATCCAAGTAAACCAATAAAACCAAGTTTTCTTAGTATTCGACTGTTTGATATCAACAAACAGGCTCCAAATTGTGTTTTGTTTCTTTAAATTCTGTGTTCGAAATTCAAAAAAAGACTATTGAATGAAATTGTGAATGTGCCAGGTTCAAAACTGCATAAAAACTTTTTGCTCGACCTAATATAAAATTTTAGCTAGGACCAAACGAAACTGAAAATACAAGGTGGGCCAAAAGATGTGTCCAGAAGTGTAGTTACCTAGTAGTGGTAAAAAATCAAATTGTAACACTCAATTTTTAAGTGGCGAACCTTCAATTATCCATCACGCACTTGATGATGGGATCAATAAACTAAACTACGAACTAAACTTATTTGAATAACAACGTTTATAATCCTGTATCCTACATCTCTAAGCTCAAAATAAGCAAAGGATACGCGAGACATAATTGAGCTGCGCGCGCCTCGGTAATGGACATTTATGGGGTCCCATGATATATTATGAGTCATATTCGGTTATGAGGCTCATCTGTGGACATGCCCATGGATATGCCTTGGATGCCTCCTACCTTTGCAAATAATGTTGACTTTTTTCTTTTTTTTAGGGTTCCGTACCTCAAAACGAAAAAACGGAACCCTTATAGGATCACTTTGTTGTCCGTGTCTCTTTTTCAGTCTGTCAAGACCCTTTTTCTCAGGAACGCGTGGAAGTACCAAGCTGAAATTAATATCAAATACGTAGGTGTATGGTCCCTTGGAGTTCTAAAAGAATCAAGCTTCTACCTCAACGCAATAAAAAAATGCGGCCATTTATACGACATATTTTGATACTCGTAAGTAAATCAAACCCTATAGGGTACTTCCCGTTGACCTAGAATCATGAAATTTGGCAAAAAGCAAGTTCTCACAGCACAAGTAAAGGAAAAAGTCCGAAAATTGTTAATCTGTAATTTAATCACATAAAAAAATATTTTTTGGGGTTACAATGTTAAGTTTGTTTTTGGGATGAATTCTTTTCAACTACGGGATCCTTAATTGTGCGTGTTGGCCGTTTTTTTTCTTCCTAAGCTTACCTAGTTGTTTTAGTTACTAAGTAAATAGTCGTAGTCAATACTGAGATAGTTGAAAAAAAAAAAAAATCAGGAGACCGGAAAAAAAAGAGAAATACTATTTCCGCAACAAAATTGCCTTCCTTTTAATTTGAGTTTTATAATTGAAAACTAGCAAATTGATTAATTTAGATTGAAAATCTTTGTATAAAAATCACTATTTCGCTGTAAACTGAAATAAAGTATCGTTTTATTTCGCATACATTCCCAGAGAATAAAAATTCATTTCAGATTAAGTAAAATTGATAAAATATGCCACAGTGCACGATCGCCGTCACTCTGACGTCACCCGGTGTTATGATGAAACCCGAGGAGAACCGATAGTGCTCAAGTGCCAGGTGTCCCGTGCCAGTGACATTGCCATGACTGGCAATGCTACCATTTTCGGTCACACGCAAAAATATGCCCGTAGTTTTAACAAGGTTATGTAGGTAATGGGCAAATTGGCTCTTTGATGTGGTTTCAGCTTCTACGTGGCGTTAAGGCTAGGTTGTTCGGGCCTGTCGGCCTTTGAAACGCTACCTCCGCCTCCCCCAAATGTAGCGCGACGTGTTTATTTACGACGCGCTGCCGACGATTTCGCGGAAAATCTATGCTACAGTGTAAAATATTTGCAGTTGATCAACTTAATTAGTTTTTCTTAGGTCGATTTTTTTTCCTTAGGTTTACATTTTATGGTGTCTGCGGTGGAGTGAACTAAGATTATTACATAAAATGTCGTTTTGTTTTCACATTATCAGATAACTATACCAACACGATTCGATAACAATAGGTACAATTATTATCAGCCCCATGATATTGGTGAATATCGATGACCATCGCGACACGACAAACAACCACACTACTAAGTCGGCGGCAGTTTGAAAAAGTTTGCTCAATTGAAAGAATGCCCGCTACTCTCACCCCGCACTGTTTTCGCCGGTAGATATCGTGCCGATATCGGTATCGGTGTGTGTGGAAATCGGTTATCATGGTATGGGCATGTGATGCAGAGAAATGCAGAAAATGTCGTCTGGAATATTTTGATTATGAATCTGGATGACTATACGAGTAACGGAATACCAAAGAAACGATGGATGATCTGTGTGACAGATGATGTGGCTAGAAAGGGAATGACTATCGAGATGACGACTAATAGAGAAGTATGGAAGATAAAAACAAGTTGCATCGACCCCAAAAAAAATTGGGATAAGGGCAGGAGAATGCTGATAATCGGTATCGGTCGTTGTCTACGATGATATAAGTGACATTAAAACACAATGTAAAAGCGAATTATTCCATTACTTCATTGGGCTGAGTAGGAAACGAATATAGCAGATAGTTACAGATTGAACCTTTAAACGGCTATTTTAGTAAACTTTCATCAAACCAAATAGCTTAACGGTTCGACGACTGCTTTGCAAACCCGTGGTTAAAACTTTGATTCTCAACTGTTATATTTTTTTCGATTCTTTTTTTTATATTTTATTACACACTGTTATTTGATAGTTCGCATAACGTTCACAGAAAACATGAAGTTTAGGCCTCTTATACCATCTATATTTATAATAAAAATAAATATTAATGGTTAGCTGACAGTTAATGAGAAATCCCGTGTGTACAATCTACTGTTATATTTTTTAGCGATAGCCGGGTTCGTCAGAAATAATTTGTAAGAATCACTCAGTGTATTCGTGTTATGCCATTAGGTATTTCGCCTGTTCGTGTCGTTCCTGCATAGGAACGACACGAACAAGCGTTTGTTTATTTACCTACTAAAAACGAAAAACTTCGCAAGCAGTGGGAAATTGCTACTGAAGGCTGCGCGTTTCGACCTCAGGACAAGCTGCTTCGTCGTCGGTCGCTTGCTCCCGCGTCACCAGTCCTAACTCTCTGTGTATTTTGGCTGCTGAGAGAGACCACAACTACAAACGTACTGTAAAGGAAAGTTTTATAAAATGTGGCTGTTGTTTTAGTATATTGTGTGTCTAACTTGCATCCCCTATAACCCCTTTAGTGACTGAATAAAAAAAAAATATTTTTTAGAATGGGCTAAAAATGGTCGTACTGTTTTGCTTATGCTGCAAACATATTCTTTTGTTTTTGATGTTGACCACTGCTCATGAAGATCAGTAATTATTGACAACTACATATGAAGGAACAATTGCCGTACTTTATTGTCAAGGGATGTACCTACTGCTACAGCTATAATTTATCGAATCTACTATTCTAAGACATCAAAATTAATTTAGTATATTGTCTAACCGGCCCCGCTCATGTGGGATTGCCGTCCCATAGGACTATTTACCTAAACAAAAGTGCAAGTATCAATATGTTAAAAGTTACAAACCAACAATAGGATACGTCATCGACGAACTTGCTTTAGAACATGGGCACTGAGTGATACGGTTACCGCCTAACCATGGCTACGTTCACAAAGCGCTATTTTTCGAATGTATAGAACACGATATTTTACCGTATACTGTGACTTTTTGTACTCAAAACTGATCATGGGGTGTCGTTTTTATGGTTTTCGAGGGAGCCAAAGCCGGTAGTGAAGTCAAAATCAAAATTCAAGATGGCGGATGTGAAAATTTTGTGTTTGTGTTTTAAATCATACGTTATAAGGAACTTCATTCCTGACGGTGGTCCCCGACCGCACATTTTTATTTTTTTCTAATTTTCACTGTTGTTGCCAGAGTGAAAGTTGATTATTATTAGTATCCAACCGACAACCGGACACATTGTATTTATATTATGTGTAATTTATGTAGGATATGGTAGTAGACTAGTAGTGAAGACAGTTCGATGGAGAGTGAAAATACTAATGTGGATGAATCTGATGAAAAATCTTAGAAAAATGTGTTTTAAAACTTCTTCATAAAGGACCACGATAAAAAATTATAAACTACTCGCGCTTGACTATAATTTTATCGATAAAAATTTGCAATGTGTCTTAACACTATCGTAAGATGACAATTAAACGTCATCATACCACATATAAATAATCACATTTTCGAAAACGATATTATGAATTAAAACTATAATTTAATTACGAGATATTTTTTCTGAGCTGTCGTAATTTCATATCTAATGTGTTCGTCTTTTGTTTGAATTTTTTTGAACAACAGCAGGGAGAGCGAATTTTTAAAAATTTTGACACAGGTCCAACCTCGATGACGTCCCGCAGGACTCTGACCGCTAGCAGATTTAGCCAAATTTACTAATTTTGAGTTTATTTAAAAAAAATCTATTAAACTCAAAAATCCAACCGTTAAATTCCCTCTGAAATACGATTACCTCATGGTACATGCAATTTTCATATAATTTTATGCTGTAATTAGGAAATGAAACGGAAAATGGTTTTGAAATCGACTATGTTTCGGATTTTTTTTTCATCGAGGAAATTACAACTTATCGTGTTTTGAACCGTTAATTTCCCTAAAAAAAGGATGTATCTATGGCATATATTTTTTTCAGGACCTTAATACAATAATTTGACCATTTAAAATTGATTCTAAAACAGGTAAAATTCGGATAACCCGCCGTTAATGCGCTGTGTGGGTGCCTGCCGTTTTGCCAAAAAGATTTTGACAAAATTTCATTACCCAAACAAATTTTAGCAACCTTTTTTATACCATTGCAATATTTCGAATGATTTTAGTACGCATATTTTCATTTGGTCAAATTTTTACTTGGCAAAATATTACTAAGTATAATGTCATTATGGAATTTGGTCTTTAATCAAATGATTTATTACAGCAAGGAATCTTCAGACAATAAACGTTTGGTGAAATGATTTGTTAAGACAAAAAATATTAAGGCAAAAATAAGATTTTTAGACATTTGACTTGCTGGTTAAATTTGATGTCTTTTGCGTACTTCTTTGTAAGTTTTTGTGCTTGAATTTGTCTGAAACAAGTCAAATTTATGGTTACTTGATATTAGTTTATTTATGGAAGTAGTTAGAGTAGGTTAATTATTAAAAAAAAAAATGGTTAGGTTAGGTTAAACGCACGAGCCGAGCGAGCGAAGCGAGCGGTTCCGCGGTAGCGGCCGGCGAGTGCCAGAAACGACTTGCATTAATAGAAAAAAGAGATTGTTTTTAGTAGGTTACCCGGAACTGAATTATTTAGATTAGGTTAATTACTTATTTAAAAAAAATGTTTAGGTTAGGTTAGGTTAAAACTGTGACCTACTATCTACTGTGCCAGGAACGACTACATTATATAGAAAAAGAAGAGCACACATTGAGCGCCATTTATGATTTACCTCCTACCCACTTAGTAGTTCACATTTTTGTCATTGAAGTTTGACTGAATAGGAAAGGGTGAATTGAAAACTGACGATACTAAATAAGTATTTGGCTTATTTGATTTTGCATAAAAACTGTTATTCCAAATGAAATATTTGACTAAATAAAAAATGATAGAAGTACTAGTTGGTAAACAAGTTATAGTTTAAACGTTCATTTGCCAAACATTAGGTTTGCGTTACAACTTTTTGTGAATAGATTTTTTGCTAAGTAATAATTTGGCAAATGAAATTATGCGAAAAATTTTTGGGGAAGTGAAAATTTGTCAAATTCCTTTTGGTCAAACAAGGGAGACCCTTAGCGCACCCGACAGAGGCCGCGCTTACTAGTTTTTTGAATCCATGGGAAACATAAAAAACAGTGTTATCAAATTTTGAAAAAAAGATATATCTTATTTAATGATCTGGCGGCCAATGATAGCCAATCGCTTTTAAAATCACGACTAGATTCTCTTTGTTGGATAGAAAAAAATCAAAAAGTACCCCTTTTCGTAATATTTTATCAATCTCATAGCTACAAAACATTTTTTTTTTTAGAATCTGTCATATAGGTAAATGAAAGGTAGTTAAGAAGATTGTTTAGCACAATTCGCTGAGTTTGTCGTGGTAAAATTATTAAAATAGTTAATATGTTTAAATACTACCAAATGCGCGAGGCAACCATTCGCGTGCCTATACTTCAATTCAGTACGCGGCTCGAGCCTGGGGGCCTTAATTGTGATTGGATATAAAGTCTGTGGAAATACAAGCATGTTAGTTATTTTCTGCTATGTAAAACAACAGATACCTAGCCACGTTTCAAATTAGAACAACAAAATATAACAAAAGGCTGTCACAGGCTGGCTTTAAAATTTAATACAAAATTCAATCACCCTGCAGACATTTTAATGGAAAAAGCTGCAGGTACATTCAATTCAAATACGGACCAAATTAGAAACATGATCATTATATCAGGGGTGCTATAAATCATGATCTACTGGCAGGCTGGCATGTCGCAGCTCTCTGGGCGCGGGTCGGCGACGACACGACCGACGATGGCGGCGCGCGGACGCTTGCAATATTAAATTCAATTTAGCTGCCTTGATTAGTTTTGTGGTTATAATGCTCTGGTCGGGTGCAGCCTCTTCCTTCATTGTCGTATTAATTTTGATATTGCGCATAGACGGCTTGCTACGTGATTTTCAGTGCATTTATGTTGCCGAGCCAATTTTGGGTCTCCCGGGTTGGTTGTGGTATAATGTACCGGTGTTCCGGAAAGGGAATCAAATGGAAATATCTGGAGTAATGGTTGTAATATCAGTTGAAGCATGCACTTGCATGGACTACGTACCTATCCTACCTACTATAGTTATAAAGCTGTCGCAGTAGTCAAACTTTGCAAGGGCAAGCGGCAAACCCTTAAGAGGATTGTGAAGCTGTTTCAAAAAGGAATAACGTTTTTCCCCCGTAAACATAGTCTAATTTTCATAATTTTCGGAAATCTTGTAGATATTGAAAAAAATAGGTCCGTAACTTTTTATTATAAAGAAATATTGTGTGCGATATAACTTATTAGCATCTAAATATCTATATTTTTCACTTAAAAATTTCCCCGAGGATTTTATTTTTTCCTTTAACTGAATTACTTAAAATGAAAAACGTACAGACCTAGATTAAGGTGTTCTGAATCTAATGAGACCAAAATTGTCTCATTTCGTAAAGGTTTAGAGGGATAAAAACGTTATCACCCGAAACAATATTTCAAAAAAAAAATGTAAGTAATTGCCTCTAAGACTTGCAACTCTCTCTATCACACTCAGAGGGAGGCAGAGCAAGCGGTATGAAACAGATAGCATTTTTGAAAATACCCACTCGCGCCGCGTATCGGTACTTCACAATCCTCTTAGGACAATCTGGAATCTGACAACATGTCTTGTCACTAATAGGCTTTTACCCAATTTTTTATCGCCCTGGGGCTTATGACGTTCTTTTTACTAATCAGCGGCTCGTAACCAGCTTTCTTACCCCACTCGAAGGTATGATGGTGGCTTTCTGACCGCACCGGGGCTCCCTACGTCACAAGACGACCTAACCTGTACACTCAACACCTATTTAGCGGCTAATTATTCAATTAGTATGGAATTGTGTAGTGAAGCAGAAGTCGGGCTGATTTAATCGATCCGTTGACACGTAAAGACAACGCTAGGAAGCAAACCAATCAAGTGAACTAATGTGACGGCTTGTCGCCTGGCAATAAGGCATTGCTGACATGTGTTTAATATATATTATAAACCATTTATGTACAAATATTTAAATTATTTACCTACAATATGAGTGACATTATGTGCCGTAAACACGGTGACGGACCATAAGGACTAGAATCAAAAAATCGAAGACATAATATGACATCTACCAACCCGCACTGGGCCCGCGTGGTTGGTTACAGGCCACTCCCTCTCGAAGAGAGGAGGCTGGTGTCCCAGCAATGGGAAAATTAAAGGCTGATTATGCTATATGCCGTAAAAGGCAAATAAGAGATACTTTTGTAGGAAAAATAACAATATGTTTTTCACCAAACCATTTGCTGACCGTGGTGAAGACAACTACCAATTAACAACTAATGAGGGTTGCCACCTCGTTAGTTGTTCGTTACTAGTTGTTATTGCTAGACAATAGATTGACGTAATGATGATGGTGGTAATTTTATTTAACGAAATATATTGTATTATACTAGAATTCCTTCTATGTCGTTGTTAATAGCACATCTAGTTCGGGAAAGAAACCCTCACCCAATAACGCAGAAACCAATGGCCCAGCTACTGCGGCAGCCAAACGCTAAAGTTATAAGTAACTCTATTTGACTAAAATACCTTTATTTACCGCTTGTCAACCACCGCTACAGGAACAGACTACAGCGCGGTATTAAGAGTGCTTTACCTATCATGAAATGAAAACGTTTTCTTAACAGGTGGTCCGTTTTTCTGTATGGGTTGACTGATAGGTATCGGAAGATATAAAAACATTGATGTTTAAATTAGGAAGATATGGTTCGTGCTTAATTGGCGACCGCATTAATTGTGTTCACGGACACAATTATTGACCTTAGTCACAATTGAACTGGCGTTTGTGTAGCACGTTAAGTAAAATTACCGTAATCGTCTAAATAAGCGTTCCTGTGTTTTCTAAATGTGCACAAATAGTTCAAAAACCAAAAACAAGTTCCACGGTATTACTTTTCACACGTAAGTACAGCCAAAAATATTAATTTGTTGAAAATTATAATAATATTTAATGTTTGCTTTGCCATGTTTGTGAGAGCGAGATAGACATGCAATGTCATTCATAATCGTAAACATTCAGCCAACATTCGGCGGCTAAAGCGATTTCGCTTGCACGACAGCGCCTGCTCCTATCTCTGTCCTTGTCTATCGGTATCTGTAGGTTTGCGACTGTGATCACAGATGTGTGAGTGTCGTGCATGTAGTTATGCGCCGAGTCCAGGTTTAGTGATTGCGATGTTAGCGCGTAACATATCTTCCTCTAATATACATAATATATCAATGTATAAAAACGAAAAATAACTGAATTAGATTAAACAGTTCAATCTAGCAGATTATAAGATGAAGTAATCACAAGAGCCAGTTGGAAGCAAAACATTTGTTTCTCTCTGAATTAATGTAAGAATGAGACGTCAAAGTCAAAACGTTATTTGTAAAAGGTGTAAATAAAATAGATAAGTATAGTTTGTTTATTGCTTCACAAAAAAAATATACAATATGCCAAACTGTAAAACAGTTTGTCGGCAACAGATATCACTATGTTTTGCCGTACTAAAGGTACTAAATATAACACTCACATACACAAAATCCGTTAAAATTACATGACATGAACTGTCAACATTTGAATGAACTATCAATTACTAAGGGTGGGTTGCACCAAGGGCTACAGTCCTACCAACTTATCTGTGAACTGAAAGAGGACGGCACCGTCGATGCGTCGACACAATCGAATGACATGCGTCGATACAATCGAAGACATTTCAACATGACGGCCGTAGTTCCAATTTTCGCCATTTCACAGATAAGTTGGTAGGAGTGTACGTTATAGTTACCGTCAAAGTTAATTTTAATATAATCTAGCTACCTGCTGTTGCACCGTCATTTCAACATTAATACGACAGGATAGGACATTCGTCACATCTGACAGAAGTGACAGAATATATTTAACAATAACATTACACTCCTACTAACTTATGTGTGAAATGGCGAAAATTGGAACTACGGCCGTCATGTTGAAATGTCTTCGA
Source organism: Cosmia pyralina (assembly GCA_946251885.1). Taxonomy (NCBI): domain Eukaryota; kingdom Metazoa; phylum Arthropoda; class Insecta; order Lepidoptera; family Noctuidae; genus Cosmia; species Cosmia pyralina. Next base: position 2,304,794 of record OX276349.1, read on the forward strand.
TTGTGCCGACGCATGTCATTCGATTGTGTCGACGCATCGACGGTGGCGTTCACAGATAAGTTGGTAGGACTGTAACCAGCGAAGCGTGGGCAGTTAAAGTTAGAGGTAAAGTTATGACGTCAGCTAACAAACTGTCAAATGGAACAACCCATTTTTTTGTCAAACAGGTACTTTGACAAGTGTGGGTTGCACCATCTTACTATAACAAACATCGCACCTCCAGTGCGGTGTTCAACCCAACCCTAAAAATAAATAAGATCAATATGACATGTGAAAGGAAACCAAAACATAGCGTGCGTTTCCACTCTAATCAACCAATCACATGAGACGAGACGAGCTACGCAATCTAGTTTTGAACCAATGCAGTGTGGTTAATCGGTTCTTACACGTCTCCTATCCGCTCCGCCAGTCTCCGCCTCACTGAAAACGTTTCATTACAGCTTTAAAATCTTCAATACACACTAAGCAAGCGTGGTGATCAAAGCTCCTGAGAAGAATCCCGCGCCCGCCAGACGTGGGGCGTGACGCACGAGTCGATTGTTTTAGGGTACTTTTCCACCAGAGACATTCAGCTATGCTACGAGAATGTAAAAGCTAAGCTACGAAACTATGTGACCGTTTCCACCACTGATGCTAAGCTGTGTAGCGGAGCGAGTAAAATATGCTATGAAAATGCACCGCCGCAAGGTAGCTGTGCAAGGAAGATGAGCAGCTCCAGCTATGCGATGTAGTGATTGAGGTACACTGCTCTACACATAGCTACACCACTCGCGAACATCCATAGCACGCATCCTTCCAAATAAAAAACGCAGCTTAGTTGAACCCGTTTCCACAGTGCTATGCTATGTGGACCAATGAATATGATTGGTGGATATCAAACGCATCCATAGCAACGTAGCATAGCACATCTCTGGTGGAAAAGCAGCTTAAGGCTTGGCGCACACGGGCAACACGCTACAGCCACAAAACGTAGCCACCCGTAGCTGGAAGCAACTACTAAGTAGCGGAAGTGCGCGACAGACACTTGTGGTCGGTAGCTGCTATATTTATAACCTGCTAGCGTTTAGTATTTAGAGGAACTCGTGGCTAAGTAATATCAGCCGCACGGGTCGATCCATCAGGTTAAGCTACGCTTGCCGGGGTTGGTCCGTGGATGGGTGACCATCTTTACATACCGAGACTCCTCCGTGCCTCGGAAAGCACGTTAAGCCGTTGGTCCCGGCTGTCATTCGTGGATCTTTAACAGTCGTTAGGGGTCGTCAGAAGCCCGAAAGTCTGACAATAAGTCTTACCAAGGGGTATCGTATTACCCAGTTAATGGGTTGTGGAGGTCAGATAGGCAGTCGTTCCATGTAAAATAATGGTATTCAGCTGCATCCGGTTAGACTGGAAGCCGACCCCAACATAGTTGGGAAAAGGCTATTCAGATTGCGTTTAGTATTTAGTGGTCGGAGGCGGCCACAGGAAGCGAGAAGTGGCCCGTGGGGTATACGACCACCGGCGTTATCCGTGTGCGGTAAGTTTAACTACTAAGGGTTGATCCACATCTGTCAGCACGGAACAGCATTTATGCCGTGTGTGCTGCAGCGTGCTATCGCGTGCTTCAGCGTAAGATCGCACGCCGCCGCCGTTGAGTGTTGTCGAATACGATCATGCAATGCAATGGAAGCATGGTATCGCGCTCGTCAGCACTCCAGCGCCTCTCAGCCATTTTGGCCGTGGTGTCGAGCGCATCGCCGATTCCACCGCGCGGTCTCTATCTTTATCACTCTAGGAAATGATGATCCTAAGAGATAGAAAAGGATAAAGCACGAAAAAAGGCGATTCCGTGCTCACAGATGCGGGTCAACCCTAATTGTTCTGCGAACGGTAGACCTCGCGAGCACAAACTTTTTTGCAACAACTAATATACCAGTCGTCTAGGAGTGCACAGTAACGCCATCTAGTGACCTTATTGTAAAACTAACATTAATATTGGTTTTCTTTTTTTATTCTTATTAAAGTATCAGCAATAGAAGTTTTTAAAGATCATTAGGATAAGACCATATGTAGACGTCTAAAGGTAACCTACATCTGGAAATTGGTTGCAAAGTGAGACGGAACGTAGCAGCTGGCGTTCTGTAGTTTCTGCCTACCCCCATAGTAAGAAGGCGTGAGTTTATGTATGTATGTAGATGGGATGCTTTTACGTCTCATTTTCTTTCAAGCACAGTAATAATAAAGAACACCCCCAATAAGGTTAACTGTCACCAGCACGTTTTAAAAGCTCCTTCAATTAGGCGCGACGTGTTTGTTCGAGTCTTAAAGCGACCAGGGTCCTTATTATGAAGTATTAACGCCATCATGATTCGGTTGCGAAAAAGGGATGGTGATATAGGTCATGTATAGCTCCGTCTCTCTCTAGCACTGGAAAAATGATGGCATTAATTGTTCATAATACGGCCCAAGATCTATATTTTGTCTATGTGACAAGTTACCTAGATAGTTTCAACTTTAGTCATATTTCAATTTACTGGAAATTGCTGTCAAAAGTGATAAATCAATTACGAAGACAACTATACTTCAATGTAAAAAGCGGCCAAGTGCGAGTCGGACTCGCCCATGAAGGGTTCCGTAGTAGCAAGTAACAATATAAGTTGTAACTTTGATCGATGTTTTAATAATTGAGTTGATTGAATGAAAGGTAAATTGTGGTTTACGATTTATGACGTATTAAAAAAGAACTACTTACTAGATCTCGTTCAAACCAATTTTCAGTCGAAGTTTACATGGTAATGTACATCATATATTTTTTTAGTTTTATCATTCTCTTATTTTAGAAGTTACAGGGGTGGGGGACACACATTTTACCACTTTGGAAGTGTCTCTCGCGCAAACTATTCAGTTTAGAAAAAAATGGTATTAGAAACTTCAATATAATTTTTGAAGACCTATCCATAGATACCACAAACGTACGAGTATGGGTTTGATGAAAAAAAATTTTCGAGTTTCAGTTCTAAGTATGGGGAAATCCCCAAAATTTATTATTTTTTTTCTATTTTTGTGTGAAAATCTTAATGCGGTTCACAGAATACATCTACTTACCAAGTTTCAACAGTATAGTTCTTATAGTTTCGAAAAAAAGTGGTTGTGACATACGGACGGACAGACAGACAGACAGACAGACATGACGAATCCATAAGGGTTCCGTTTTTTGCCATTTGGCTACGGAACCCTAAAAATGTGTTTCTTCCAACGGAGGCACACAGGAAGTATGGGTCTACCGACACTGCGTTTTCTTATCAAAATAAAGTAGGTACCTTTTTTATTCGTGGGGAAATCCTCATGTCCTCATGTCTGGGTAGAACGGAGGGTTATATCTGACTCCTACCGACTAAAACCCCACTGTTCCTTCTTCTACCATACTTGCCCGGGAGATACTATTCCTTCTTCTACTATACTTGCCCGGGAGATACTGTTCCTTCTTCTACCATACTTGCCCGGGAGATACTGTTCCTTCTTCTACCATACTTGCCCGGAAGATATTGTTCCTTCTTCTACCATACTTGCCCGGGAGATACTGTTCCTTCTTCTACCATACTTGCCCGGGTGATACTGTTCCTTCTTCTACCATACTTGCCCGGGTGATACTGTTCCTTCTTCTACCATACTTGCCCGGGAGATACTGTTCCTTCTTCTACCATACTTGCCCGGGAGATACTGTTCCTTCTTCTACCATACTTGCCCGGGTGATACTGTTCCTTCTTCTACCATACTTGCCCGGGAGATACTGTTCCTTCTTCTACCATACTTGCCCGGGAGATACTATTCCTTCTTCTACCATACTTGCCCGGGAGATACTGTTCCTTCTTCTACCATACTTGCCCGGGAGATACTGTTCCTTCTTCTACCATACTTGCCCGGGAGATACTGTTCCTTCTTCTACCATACTTGCCCGGGAGATATTGTTCCTTCTTCTACCATACTTGCCCGGGAGATACTGTTCCTTCTTCTACCATACTTGCCCGGGTGATACTGTTCCTTCTTCTACCATACTTGCCCGGGAGATACTGTTCCTTCTTCTACCATACTTGCCCGGGAGATATTGTTCCTTCTTCTACCATACTTGCCCGGGAGATACTTGTACATAAAAAGTAACAGAAGCAAGATACGCCACAGCAAAATCAGAGGAAAAAAAAAACTAAACGTAAACAAACCCGAGGTAAAATAAAAGCTTTCCTATAAACAAGGAAAACAAGCTCTTCCTATTTATTAAAGACTTGAGGAAGGAACACAAAAAATGTATTAAACTCCTAACAAGGTTTTTAATATAATAACCTTACATCATCAATATTCATCAGAATTACCATTCATGAGCTTACCTTTGACGGCTGACGCCAAAGATGATTGGATTTTTCTTCTGTCCATTAATTGAACGGAGGAATCAATTATATATTGAAATGTGTAACGAATCAGGTAATTAATGTGTACTTAGTTAAATTATCTTGGTCCGTAGCAAATACAATGTAAGACTGAATTAGTTGGGCCAGGTTTTCCGTTGGATCTACTGTGAAGAGTCAATCTGCTTAGCCTTTTCCCAACTATGTTGGTTGGCTTCCAGTCTAACCGGATGTAGCTGAATACCAGTATTTTACATGGAGCGACTGCCTATCTGACCTCCACAACCCAGTAACTGTGTAACACGATACCCCTTGCTGAGATTGGTTGTCAGACTTTCGAGCTTCTGACGACCCATAACGACTGTCAAAGATCCACGAATGAACAACGGCTTAACGTGCTTTCCGAGGCACGGAGGAGTCTCGTTAAGTAAAAATGGTCACCCATCCATGGACAACCCGGCAAGCGTAGCTTAACCTGATGGATTGACCCGTGCGGCTGTTATTACTTAGCCACGAGCTCCTCATCTACTGTGAAGAGTATAAGACTGTAACTACGGTTGTTATTGCATTGGGGATTTTAGACCATGAACATAAAACGTTACCTGTGGCCTGTGGGTCCCCCCATAACATAATATCATGTTGAGTGGAAGACTTCTTGTCACAGTCAGGACGTGCAAGCAGCTGCCGACTATGCTCGTGACTAGATCTATTTTATTTTATTTTTCTGTTTGTATTAAGCTGGGTTTCCTGCGCGTCTTGTGCTGTCTCCTACGTATTCAAATATATTTAAGCCACGCCTCTTTGTTTGGATGTTTTTGTGTAATGTTTCGCAAAAAGACGCGCAGGAGACCCGGATTTACTCGAGTTAATTATCTTTTTGTATGCACGTGTTTCTGTGACAAATAAACTTATTTTTCTTTCTTTTCCTGCTTTCTTTCTTACCAGGATACCACGTACTACGTTTACATCTTTCTTGGTGTTGAAAACTGTGTACAACATACCTACCTGATTTTACAGTAAGTTCATCTAATATTGCGATGTTTTAATCGATACTTACTCGTAGTTGGGAAGAAAATCGTACTTGAATTTCGCTAATAATGTATGACTACATCTTTTGGCGTACATGCAAGACGTGCAGCTTGGTCTCTATGAACGGGCCTTGTGAATTTTCGCACAAAATCTCGATGAATAATGGTATTTGTCTCAGTTCGCATTCGCATATAATACGGATACCCAATTTTTTTTAAAGGGTTATCTTTTTGTACAGACTATTAATTACTTACTTTTAACACAGTACAAAATATCTTTACCTCGTCCACTGTACAGAGCAGTTGATTATGGAGTTTGGGAATCTACATTCGTCATCCAGGACTGAGACGCGCTGCCGATCACACCCTTAATTCTCTCCATGGATATAGGTATAAATTACCTTTTTAAAAGGCCTTTTACGAACGAATCAATTAAATTGGAACGTTTCGAGTATCAACTGCGAGTATAATGTATATTAAAGGTTGAGTTCAATAAACTCATCTGCATAATTACTCGCACCTCGTAGGAGTTTTACAAATGGAAAATTAATTGCTTTTTTTTGGTGTGACTGCCTATTATTCTTTTACTGACTTCAAAAAAGAAGGAGGTTCTCAATTTGTATGTTTGTTACGCGATTGCTCCGCCAATTATGAATTGATTTTGATGATAGTTTTTTGTTTGGTAGGTCATACTTCCGAGGTAGTCCCATATAAAATGTACTAACTTTGCTTGGGTAGTTTTTGAGTTAGCTTCGATAATACGCCTTTAATCCACTTTGTGTATCTTGATGATATTGTAATAGTTCCTCTCGCTGTTATTTACTTAACAAGTAGCGGTAACGAATTGGGGTAGGTACCATAACTAAAAACAAAAAAATAAACTTTTTCAAAAAATAAACAACCGACTTCCAAAAAGAAAACAGTGAAATATAAAACTTTAATTTCGGAAGTCGGTGGCAAAGACCTAAAATACAGATCCAAAAACACCGACTTCCGAAATTAAAGTTATTTTTCAATTTGTAGTGTTTTTTTTGGGAGTCGGTTGTTTTTTTTTTTTGTTCCAGTTTTCTTCGTATTTATTTTGGTTGTGATACTTCTATCATTCCAACACGAACCTGTGAGAAGAGCTCCTGTGAACACAACTAACATTATGTCAGCAGTCTAGCGGGAGAAATATAGGTGGTCGTTCAAAGGTTATATCGTTTAACTTCGGAAAAACCGAACTTTGCCGAATCAAATGTGACTGGTCCAATAAGGGAGTGACGGAATTAGTGCGTCAATATAAATCAATTTCTATTGGTCGATAGTCACATTTCATTCGCTATATTTCGGTTTTTCCGACAATAAACGATATAACCATTGAATGTTGTCGACCTGCACTATATACTTTCCCGGACGAGCTCCTTTTCAAAGAGCTCTTCCACTACAGCGGTGACTTTACTAGTCCCTTCTGTGTTTTATCATCCATACTAATCAATCAAAAGGGACGAATGAAAGGTAATTGCAGCTGAGATGAACAGGCTAAGAGGGATGTGTGGTGTTCACAAATGGAAAGAATAAGAAATGAGTACATAAGAGGAAGTTTGAAAGTGGCACCGGTGACTGAAAAGTTATTCGGAAATCGGTTGTCATAGTATGTGATGCGGAGGAATGAGGAAAATGACGTCAGGAAAGTTTTGAGTGTGAAAGTCGATGGCTATAAGAGTAGAGGAAGACCAAAGAAACGTTGGATGGACTGTGTGAAAGATGACATGGCTAGAAAGTGAGTGACTATCGAGATGACTAATAGAGAAGTATGGAAAAAAAAGGACATGTTGCGCCGACCCCAAATAGATTGGGATAAGGGCAGGAGAATGATGGTGACTATAATCAATATAAATCAAATAAACTTTGTTTGTCTGTTACGTTTTCACCCTAAACCACTGATCCGATCGGTATGTTTGACAGATAAGAAGCTTGGGACCTGGAGTCGCAAGCAACAACTAGTTAGCGAATAAGAATAACCGAATCGCAAAATTACCGTGATGTTCTGAATCATGGATTTGTGAACCTGATTAGTTTGAAGTCGACGTGAGCCTGATGACAAACAGAACAAAAAATAAAGCCCGACTTCAAATCCTCAGTATCTGGAGTCTCCTTGCAACATGTTGATCTGGGAGCTTCAGTTTTAATTGGCTACTTGATCGGAAAATGTAGCTATTGCCTTATACTGCATGAGAGAATTTGTACAAGGAAGAATTATTGAAATGAAAACTTGTTTGGGCGCGTTTTTAGTAGGGGCAAATCTTATGAGTTTGCGTCACTGACATGCGTCATACGAAGCGCTATGCTATTTTTACTTTTCTTCGTGTGGCCCAGTATTAATTAGACATGGATTTTCTTATTTTTTTGTTTTGTATTTTTGTAATATTGATATTGGAAATCCCTTAACCGGCTAAAAGTGCTTTTTCACCAGAGACGTGCTATGCAGCTATGCTGCGAGGATGTGAAAGCTAAGCTACGAATCTATGTGACCGTTTCCACTGATGCTAAGCTGTGTAGCGGAGCGAGTAAGATGCGCCGCCGAAAGGTAGCTGTGCAGGAAGATACGCAGCTCGAGCTATGCGATGCATCGACAGTAGGGAAGGCACGGGGAGCGGCAGCTACACCACTCGCGCATTCTTAGTGCTAATGCTTAGTGCTAATAATATTTTCAGAGTGCTCTTGGGACTGCCCCGTTTCTGTAGAGCGTCAGAAATGTTTACACAAAATCGAACTGACGGATTTCATGCGATCATCCGGAAAAAAATCGCATCATTAGTAACTAGAACGCGGGGCAGTAGCAACAGCATTCTGAAAACAGTGACTGAGAGTTTCTATTCTCCCATTTTGAGGCATCTTGTGGAGAGGATGGCCAGGTGAGAAACTTGTACCCTTACTTGGTCATCTTCTGTGCAGAATGCTTCAAACTCTTTTCGAAATTATCTCCAAATAATAATATTACTTACTAACACTAGCTATAAGATATTACTAACACTATGGATCGTTTCTTATCTGATTTAATAAAAAAATTTGATTTGATTTGATTAGCTCCCATCCATAGCACGTATCCATAGCACGCATCCTTCCATATAAAAACATAGCTTAGTTGAACCCGTTTCCACCAGTGCTATGCTATGTGGACCAATGAATATTATTGGTGGATATCAAACTCATCCATAGCAACGTAGCATAGCACATCTCTGGTGGAAAAGCAGCCTTAGAAGCCTGCGGAGAGCCACATCACAGATGATGCCTCACGTCGTCGTGCTCCCTGTGCAATAATACCTGCACTATGGAAGACCTTTGCGAGGCCCACAGTAACGATGTCGAAGCGGCCGAATTCTGGTCAAAGCTTATTTAAAATCTAGAATGCTAGCTGCGCCCCGCGGTTTCACTCGCGTAGACCGGGATAAAAAGTAGCCTATGTGTTAATCTAGGGTATAAGCTATCTATATACTAAATTTCATTCAAATCGGTCTCGCTTCGAGCGTGAAGAAGTAACAAGCATGCAAACACACACACACTCACAAACTTTCTTTTAAACACGACGAAAAAGAAGACTATTGATATTCTATTTTAATTAAAATCACTTTAGAAACTGGCTGGCCAGAATTCCAACTCAAATAAATAATTCCAATTTAAAACTAAATAATTTTAAGCCTTTTGTGTTGTACATATATCAGTGACCTAGAATAAGTTTAATACATTATGTTATCATATAAGTGGCTCTTTTGTGTTTTTGAGAATAAAGTATTTCAAACTAAACCTAAAATACAATTAGATATACCTAAAACCAATGTTTGACAGTTCAATTAAAAGCGATTGTCTCTTGTTCTGGGTCTAAGTTTTTGGTAAGCAAACATTTTTTGAAATAAACTTTTGTGTAATAAACAGAAATTTTAATTAAAGAAACTTATTTAATTGAAGTCAATATCTAACAACGCTTTTCAAACACAGTACAGACGAGCCAGCTGAAAATTCAATTTTAGGTCATAATAACATGTGCCGTATTCACTATGTGGAACATGGAACATTTTTTTGGAACGATATTTTTAGAACAAGAAATAGGCATTATATTTGTCGTTTGTTTTTATTTAAATACTAGCTTCTTCGCTTTTATAATATTAGTTAGGATGTGAAATACTCATCTATAGGTAGTTTGAGCTTCTAAGTTATGGTGCCTAGTATATTTTATTTCTACTATAACATAAATATGGTAGTTCTTTGATGATTTCTACCTAACACAATATTATTACCAGCATTTTTACAGCATGTTATGGATTTGTAATTGGTACAGGTCTATTTACATTATAACTTATAAGTTAATGGTTTTATTTGTCTGTAAATCTACCATGCAATAAATTAACTAAAAACTACCAACATTAAAATAAAATGACAAGCAAGTTATTGTATTTTGCCTTGTCATCCTAACAAAACATCATTGAAGTTAGCCGAGGTAGGTATAGGTCTTTACTGAAATAGCCGATTTTTGATACCGGCTAGTGTGAAGATTTTCGCTCTATTTAGAATTCCAAATTCAAATTAATTTTATATTGTAGAGAGAAAAACAGTTGTTCATTTGTTTTCCCGCCGTTTGATTTTTCTTTGATATCGATGTTTCTGTAACCATGGAAAAATCGAAATAGCGCGCTATTTTTGAATACGAGTTCCGTCGTAGCACCAACGCAGCACAGACAGCACGCAATATTAACGACGTGTATGGACAAGGTACCGCAAGTGAACGCACGGTGCGTTTTTGGTTTGATCGCTTCCGTTCTGGAAATTTTGTGAAATGTCAACAATGAGCCCAGGGGAAAATTTGAAATCCAATGAGGTGGCGTAAAACGCCTTAGAATTCATCGATTCCCGTCCCCAGGATTTGTATAGCAGAGGCAACAACGAATTTTCATTAAAATAGCAAAAATGTATCAACAAAGTTTCTTTTAAAAAAAATTGTTTGATTTTTTCCATGTAAAACGGCAATTTCATAGATAAAGACCTAATATCTATGAAATCTTCTTACTCCAAACGTATCTATTCTGCTGAGATACTAACGTGCTAAGTGCGTGATACTACTATGTTTGTCCTGCAAACGCATCTAGACCGTCTCGCCATTTGCGTGATGCTCGACGGCGATGTCCTCCCTCAGGCGTTCAGTGAGTGACAAGCTTTGCCCACCGTCCGAGTGCATTCGAGCAACATGGCTTGTTCATTCGAAGTAAAAAAAACCGGCCAAGTGCGTGTCAGAACACGTATAATGAAGGGTTCCGTAGTTGAAAAGAATTTATCCCAAAAACAAACTTAATGATGGATCTCAAAAAAAAAAAAAAAAAAAAAAAATTATGTCATTAAACTACAAATTAACAATTTTCATTTTTTGCAATTTGCAGATCAGTGTCTAGTTGTATGTTGGTTAAAATATGATTCGCGCCCGTAACTAACTTGGCTTTACAAAGTTATAAACATTAGAATCAGCAATACAACTCCATAAGTTAGAATGGACCTCAAATCTCATAATTTCAATAATCAACATACATCCTGATACTGACCTGCAAATTGCAAAAAACTTAAGACAATTTGAATTTCGCGGCGACCTTAGCGCATTCTCATTCACGCTTCCAGTTGATAATGTATTACTATTGTTTAATCAATGTCTGAACGCAGCATAGGTAACTGCGATTGGTTAATAATGTGTGTTTACTGTCAGGATGACATAAGCCCCGCCCTGTTGTCGATTTGAAGTGTAAAATAAAGCGTCAGTACGTAAACCACTTTCGTACGTGTATAGCTTGCCATCCTACAAACTTAACAATTACGAGTACTATGTGAAACGATTATCATTAAAGGTGACCTTTTAAACTATTTTGTAACCTAGTTTAAAACACCTTTCTCAAAAACTCTTACGAAATTGGATTCAACAATGAATAATTTAAAGTAATACATTTCCTATTACTTCATGAATGTAACAATTCAAACACGTCACAGTGAGATTAAATTCTTAATCAAAATAACTTCATTGCGTGACACAACCCTAAGATGCTCACTCGACGCACACTCCGACAAATTCAATAACTAAACGGCCAATATGGAATTCGCGGGCTTTAATCAAATGCTAAGGTTGTGAAAATGAACAATTCACCCGAATATCGACGACAGAAGTTGTCAGCTCTGTCAGCAATCAAAGTTGGTCGGCTGATTAACATAGTTTTCACATCAAACTTGCTCCGATTAACTTCTGTAGGTATTCGTCGGTGGAACTTTGAGCGGGACTCAAGTTCTCGCTGCGTTGTTCTTCAACGCATTGAATGTGAACTTGCAGGTTCTAATTAAACGGAGTTGTCTTTTCCTCGGCTTCCGTGAAAGGGTTTTTCTTATTTTTGCTGTTTATGTTGTTCTCGGTGTTCTTTTCGCGTCATATCTGGTTGGAGTTTGGAGATCTCATAAGTTATCTTTACGATGGCTGCAGCGGGTTTGTCGTCATCCTAAAACATTAGTAGAGATTTTAAAAATTAATGTTAAAAAATTAAAAAAAAAAAATAATGTTAAAGAAAACACCCGTACAACAATAACAGGGGTCATAGGACTCCCTTTTCCTAAACTAGGCAGAAAAATCAGTCTGTATCTTAGGAAAGAGTATCCTTTTATAATGGGTCTTAGTGGCGGTTACAAAATAATTGGTACGTGCAGTGGGCGAACAAAGTACCTACTTATCTTAAATTTAAGGAAGACAAATAAAAATAAAATGCGCGCGTGTGTGTGTATGTGTGTTTGGTAGTGTATGTGTGTCTGGTAGTGTATGTGTGTGTGTGTGTGTGTGCTCGCGCGTGTGCGTCTGTGTGTTAGTTTTTAAGCCTATAGTGTGGGTGTAAACCTATCTCACATTCACTGTACAGTGGTAAAAGCTCCTCGGTATCACTATATGTTAACGTCTGCAGCCAGGAATTAAGTTTGTGTTTTACCTCATACTTAGTCAAGGCGTAGATATTTAATTGTTTGTGGACTTTTTTAATCTACTATCTATATAAATAAAAAGAGAAGTCCTGACTGACTGACTGATTGACTGACTCATCAACGCCCAGCTCAAACCCTTAGACCTAGAAAACTGAAATTTTGCACAGAGGTCCTTTAAAATGTAGACAAGGAATAAGGAAGGAATTCCCGGTAGTACGTTCCGCTGGGATGTTTTCGACATCCACGTGGGCGAAGCCGCTGGCAAAAGCTAGTTCATAATATTATGACTATCCTCAACACAATCCTTTCCACTTTTATTTTTCTTCAATGATTTTGGAGTAGGTATACAATAAGAAACAAATTACAAATATTTAAAATTTTCCTTAAAAAATAACTGTAGGTACAAAAGTAAAACCCACGGAGTTACTGCCAAAGATTTAATGCCAAAGACGAGTTAAATGGACAGATCTAATCACTAAATTACTTATCTATGATAAGTTGTCGATATTTTTTATGCAGAATTGTTCGTACCGTCTAAATAAATTTTTGTTGTATTATATAAGCTGACAACTCTTGCTAAACCCTCGATGCCTCTAAGCAATACATTTTTTATTTTCGTATTTTCTTGCTCCTCAACAATCAAACTCCGACCAAAAAGCCCTGAAGCAGAAGTGAAGAAACTTTCCTCTTGAGAAAGCGAGGAACAGAAAATATAATATCGTTTAATTTATGAAGAATATGTGCGAATCTTTGGCAACATATAAATGCGTTCGCAATTCCCTTTCGAGTTACAAACTCCTTACAATCAATATGGCAGGATCCTGACAAAATTGGAAACGTATAAAATATTGCCGGAGTCATGCCTCACAAAGAAATTTGGGTGACTTCGAAAGAGACAATTTCGGTTTTATGTAATAAGTTTTTCGCTTTGGAATATTGTAATTTAAGAAATTTCCATAATTCCTTATTCGAAAGAAGGTTTGGTTTTATTTGTAGTTTAAACAATGGTAGGTAGGTATGTCTATATTTTTTTAAGAAGCTTCATGTCTTACTCAAACTCAAACTCAAACTCAAAGCATTTATTTCAAATAAACCAATTACAGGCACTTTTGAATTGTCAATGGGTCGGTCAGTCAGAACTACTACTAGTCAACGCTTCTTCTTTCCATGTTAACTTTTTTTTCATCAGTATAATCACTTTTAAATTACCTACTTCACTCTTTTTGTTCGCAGTTCCTTGAAAATTTACCAATTTATTAATCAAAGTGGCCAATAGGGACCAATTTTTAATTAAGAATGACATTATCTTTGACCTTTGTAACGGATTTTCTAACTGTTTTTCTAAGAACTGACTAAGCGCTGAGTATAAAGAAATGGCTTTGTTCCCGTCACTGTACGAAGAAACACTAAGGCTGCGGGCACGAAACCAGCGGGCGTGAAGCGATTTTGTAATTTATTTTTGAAGTGAAATCTTCTTTATAGTTGAGCGATTTTAAGTCAAAACTTTTTTAAAACAATTTTCGGTCACCGCGACACCGCGAATGATAAGCGTAGTTTTATTTAAGTAATAGGCGCGTTGAGCAATTTTTGGTAGGGGGAAATTATGACGCGACACCACGACACCGCGCATGCTATGCATAGTTTTAAAGATTATTAAATGCATCTTTGCCGAATGTTCAAAATTAAGTCTTATTACAAACTCATGAAGACATTTTTTTTTATAAATGGTCGTGCGTTTTTGTGTAGAACAACAACAAACAACAGTTACTATTAGTTTTTGTCTACAGACGATGAACAAAAAAAAAAAGTATTGGTCAACAGCCTTTTACCCAGCTGGCATAGAACAAATAGCTTCATGAATGAGTCTTTTGCAGTAGTCCTATTTTCAGTTCATCATCATCATTTCATATTATTATCATCATATTTATTGTTATTTATTTAGTTTGTTTGAAAATATTTTGTTTTCAATTTACAAATTATGAAATTTTAATTATTTATATTATAATTAAATTCAAAATTAAAAAACGTAACACAGTTTTTCAAAAGTTTTAAGTTTTCACTTATGTCGGCAGTACCCATGACTGCCAATTTTTTTTTTTTTTTGTTCGAAATCGTGTAAGTACTCCTGAGGGGGTCCCATATTAATTTGGTCAAGTTCTGATGAGTGGTTTATGAGTTGGCTTCAATAATGAGTATTTAATCCACTATGTGTTTGTTGATGATGTTATTAAAAGAACCTGTCACTGTTGTTTACATATCAAGTAGTGGTATTTGTGTGGGGTACCACGACTAAAAAGTGAAAAATCAAAAACTTTTTACAACAAAAATAACTTACTTCCAAAAATAACACTAACAAACAAATAGTGAAAAAGTGAAAAATACTTTTAATTTCGGAAGTCGGTGTCTTTGGCTTCGTATTTTCGTGCTCGCCACCGACTTCCTAAGTGAAAGTTATTTTTCCTTTGTAGTTTTTTTTAAGTCGATAGTTTTTTTTGTAAAAATTTTTTGTTTTTTTTTTCACTTTTTAGTCGTGGTACCCCCACAAATTCGTATACTGGCATTCGTATTCGTAAACTTAAGGCTGTCCTGAAAGTTGATAACTTGTTAATTACCTGTTTATTCGACTTCAAAAAAGTAGGAGGTTCTTTATTCGTCTGTAATTTTCTAAACATTTTTCAAAATCGGTTCACAGTTGATGCAAATATCGATCATAATCATAATCATAATCATTTATTTGTCAGAATATGGTCGGTATGTATATTCCATGGTCTTAAGTTAACATAGATTGTCTCATATACGTACTTTAAAAAAATACATACAGAATTACAGAAAAATATAAAACCTCCTTCTTTTTGAAGTCGAATAAACAGGTAATTAACAAGTTATCAACTTTCAGGACAGCCTTAAGTTTTATTAGCGGAAGCCATTTTAATGCACCCCTAATGCCTGACTCCGCTTCATAATGCGCTTCTAATATCCACCATGTCCAAGAGAATACCTCTATCTGTTATAATTAATTTGATTTCCTGAAAGCATGTCTATTGATTTGTGTCTATTCCACAGACGGCGGTGCTGCACTAATTCAATTGCATTAGCATAGCAACACAATGATTGCTGTCAATGGAAGTGGCAACGGTCTACAGCATTTGATATATACATATACTGTGGCAGTATGGTGACGTTGTTTTATGAGAGAAGAAGCTGCTAAAATTCCCTCTAGAAGAAGAAAGTGAGAAAACCTTGTAGACAATATTAGTTTTAATAGTTTTAACTATCATTATTTCAATGAACACAGTTTTCTTTATTTCATAAATTTTTGATACAAGCCTTTTTTAGGGTTTCGTGTACCTCAAAAGGAAAAAGCGGAACCCTTATAGGATCACTTCGCTGTCCGTCTGTCTGTCAGTCGCTTTTTCTCAGGAATGTGTGGAGGTATCAAGTTGAAATTAATTTCAAATACGTGAAGTCCCTTGGAGCTCTACAAAAATCAAAATTCTAAGTCAACGCAATAAAAAAACACGGCACATATTTTGACACTCGCAAATTATAATAAATCAAATCTATAGGGCCGCTGACCTAGAATCATGAAATTTGGCAAGAAACAAGGTCTCACAGTACAAGTAAAGGAGAAAATCCGAAAATTGTTAATTTGTAGTTCTATCACAAAAATAAATATATTTTGCGATTACAAACTTAAATTTGCAGTTGGAGAATTGTTCCGTGATTTTTGTATCGTTGTATGGGAGAACATGTTTTTCAACTACAATGTTAAGTTTGGTTTTGGAATAAATTCATCCCAACTACGGAACCCTTCACTGTGCGTAATCCGACACGCACTTGGCCGGTTTTTTTTTATAATACTTTCGTAAATTATTTTTATTAGCAGTGTTTAAAAACTATTAAATTATGTTACTAAGTAGGTAGCTACCTACTGTAGAGACTATATAGCCTTCAGGCAACTATCCATGCAACCTGTGCGAGGAGTTTATAAGTAGTTGGCATAATATTATGAGACAAACACTGTTTGTATAATTATAAAAGATTATGCGAAGAATATGCGTTTCATTTCTTCCCAGCGCTAGTAGTACCACAGAATAGATAGTACAAGTACAGAAGAATCTCTCTGCAAAATCATTTAAATAAATAGCGACTCTTGCTACGACACAATAAAGTGCAATTCAGGTCGCACAGCTTTAATTACCTACATTTATATTCACCTAGAAGTTGCCTCTCATTCTATCGCGTAGCTTTTATACTTTCTGACTCGTTAGGGTTGTCTTCTTTTACGATGCGGCGCGTAAGCGAGTATTGAACTAACGTGCGAGCCGACCGGTGCGCGGCAGCCCACTCTGAATTAGCCCGACAAGTCGAGTCCGCCGCGTACTTGTAGTTTCATACCTAAAATGCGAAGTGCACCTGGCCTGGTAGTACAGACCTATTACATAACATAACATAACATAATAATCTTTATTACATAAGAAAGTGAATTACAAAATAATAGTGTGAAGTCCCTGACACTTGTGCTAGGTGATAAACCTGTGTTACAAGTGCCAGTGCCCTCTCCCGGGAGTAAATACTATTCTACTTATGCAATAAGACTAACAATGAAAAAAAATAATAAGACTAAACTAATACAAAAAAGTTTAGAAAAAGCCTGTAGTGGTGATTGTGTGTGTGTGTGTGTGTGTGTGCGTGTATTATGTGTGGTGGGTGTGTGTGTGTGTGGGTGTCCTTGAAGTATGTGAGTATGTGTGTAAATTGAAATTGAATGTACAGGAAAGGTTGACTGGGAACGCGAGTAAAGGGTGAAGTTGAGTGCCTCTCATAGGCTAGAATTTATATTACGAAAGAGTTTATAAAATTTGCTCTGTTTCGTCGTAATTGAGGGACAGTAGCCAAGACTTTACACTCAGCTTGACCTTATGCAGGGTAAGTTTATAAATTGATAGGGTCTTGTTGATTTTATTGTACATAAGGGAACTTTGTACACGAAAGTGTCGTCGGGCAAGCGCAGAACGATACTGAACAGATTCGCAGATAGGAAAGCCAATCCGCCTATTGGATAGATTTCTATCAAGCGGCATCGTGGTGGTATTTGCACAATCCACTAATGAACAAATCTCGACCACGTAGGTATCATCACAGTGCAATACACCGCTAGATCAAATCAAATCTAAATGTGTTTAGTCGGACAACAAAGATCTATAATGCTAGTAATACCATAAAGCTAGTGTTAGCAAGTAATATTATTATTGTGTCTCTTGACAATTCTCGGGACCCTGTGGTCCCGGACCTTTTGAAGGCGTACGAGGGGCCAAAGCCAACTCGCAGAGGCCCGTTAGACGCTTTCAATGAAATGAGGCACCAACAGACGGTTATACCTGTACGCACTATGCAAGTGCACCCAAGGACAACCCCCGGTTGGTGTAGGTCTATTGCAGGATATGGAAACAAAGATATTGAACTATGGATTTGGGTGAGGACTGGAGAGGTATTCCACGGCTCAGAATAATCACAGAGCCCAGAAGATGGTCAAGATCCCAACAAGCACTTACTGGAATACTTCCTTCTTCCGAGCACGTTTGCTCTTTCGAATCTCCACTCAAGTCGGCCAATAAAGGCAAGAATGAGGTGGGAGCTCTGTTCCCGTCAGTGTTCACTCCAGCTGGTTAATAAAGGCAAGCCAGAGATGAGGAACAAGACTTCTACCAGGAGAAAGGGTCCGTGGGGTCGCTACTGGCCAACAGCTCACCACATGCTGCCCTGCAGTTTCTGGATCTCTCTTGGTCTGGCTACTCACCCTAAACCTGTTTCGGCAAAGTAAACTCTACCGGCACATAGCCAGAGTTCGGAGCGCGCAAGCCCCACCACGACGTCAACGTAGAGATACGGCGGTGGGGATTATCATTATTTGAATTTGAAGCATTTTGTACAGAAGTAATGATGCGATTGTAAGATTTATTCCATTTTAATACCAACAACTAATACCACTGGTATTTGTTTGAACTTATATGTATTTTCTATTCCGAACGGATACCATTGTATAAACTAATAGCAAAACAAGTTTGTAATGCTTTGTATGTGATTTTAAGACCTATAATTAAAACAAAAACAGTTAAATTAAAAAAAAAAAAAACTTACACAAATGCATGCATGCACGTACTTGTATGTGTATGTAAGTTTGTGTATATTATATGTTTTATTTAGTTAAAATATTAGAAAATAAATTTAATTTGATTAGGTTTGACTGAGCTGACTGCACCAAATTCAAGTTGTTAGTTTCGTCCGCATATTAAAATTAATTATTTAAAGAGATCCATTTGGAATAGAAAACAAATATGAGTTGAAACAAAGGAGGAGCTCGTGGCTAAGTAATAACAGCCGCACGGAGCGATCCATCAGGTTAAGCTACGCTTGCCAGGATCAGTCCGTGGATGGATGACCATCTTTACATACTGAGACTCCTCCGTGCCTCGGAAAGCACGTTAAGCCGTTGGTCCCGGCTGTCATTCGTGGATCTTTGACAGTCGTTACGGGTCGTCAGAAGCCCGAAAGTCTCACAACCAGCCTTACCAAGGGGTATCGTATTACTCAGTTAGTGTGTTGTGGAGGTCAGATAGGCAGTCGCTCCATGTAAAGTACTGGTATTCAGCTGCATCTGGTTAGACTGGAAGCCGACCCCAACATAATTGGGAAATGGCTAGGCAGATTGTTTTTTTTTTTTGAGTTGAAACAAACACCAGTGGTTGTTGTTATCTTGTTGGTATTAGAACAACTCTATGCCTTCAGAAATATGTAACTCCAGTTACGAATCTGTTTCCCATTATGTAACTCCAGTTACGAATCTGTTTCCCATTATGTAACTCTAGTTACGAATCTGTTTCCCATTATGTAACTCAGTACGAATCTGTTTCCCATTATGTAACTCTAGTTACGAATCTGTTTCCCATTATGTAACTCCAGTTACGAATCTGTTTCCCATTATGTAACTCTAGTTACGAATCTGTTTCCCATTATGTAACTCTAGTTACCGAATCTGTTTCCCATTATGTAACTCCTGTTACGAATCTGTTACCCGTTGATCGGCTTCCGTAAAGAACATTTAGCAAACATTCCAATTTTAATCTCAACTAACGAATGCACCGAAAGGGAATCTAGGATACAAAAAGCTAAGCATCTCCAGCGACTGATGTTTTTACGTTTATCTCCAATTTCCAGTCACCAAGCGTATTTCAAATGTCCGAAAGATACCGACAGATCCCGACAGATTCCGAACATCAAATGAAAATACAGCATTAGCACTTCTCACGAACGTATGAGGATAAAAGCGTTAAGTGAGAGAGGAAAATTTAATGGCGTGCCGCAGAAATCTGTAATCCGTTTTCCATTTCAAAGGGAAATTAATCAGAATGTTATTTTATATGGAGCTGACGAAGGAGTCGAACTGCATGTAGGCTGACGCTGTATGACTTTCGTTACTTACTTGTTCGATATATACAGAATTATTAATGCAGTGACAATAAAGATAAATGGACTATTTTTATTTGTTGATATTTATGTATTTTTTCTTGACCAGCTTGTTTTCTTATCTATCAAAAAACACACAAAAACAAAAAAAAAAGGCAAAACAAAAAAAAAAGGCAAAAAGGCTATAACAATAAGGAAGGCATTTTTGCTGCCCAAAGTTATCCTTAAACACCTATCTTCGCTGAGTGTAGTTTTATAGCGCTCTTAGGATGTTTATATTTTATTTATTGCCACTTAACAAAAGGTAGTATAATGAAGATGGTTTGACATGTTTTCGGACTCATCAGTCACAAACACCCTAATCTACGGACGGGGCTAATCCTTTTCATTCTTGGGTACAATCTTTCTTTATTTATCTTCTAGAGTAGACAAGTAAAATCCACTTCATCAGAGAAAATGTTTAAGTGGTCACATTACGTCGACTGAAAAGTAAATGAAAATCCTGCAGATTTAATCTAGCTCTGCATTTGGTTAAGAACAACTTTTTGTTATTATTCTAAAACAATATTATCCTTATTCCGAGCAGGGAGACAAAAGACAGGAAGCTAGTGACACAAAGAGCGTTGTACCAGGAGCGCAGAACGTGCTAGGAAACGTTAACTGAGACAAACAAGCTCATTACCCGTGCGGTCGACCGACAGGGGTGCGGCGCGCGACTCATCAGATTGGTTGTGCGACAGTGTGACTACTATCTGTAAAGATTTATGTTTTCCTGGTACACACTTGGAATTATTCATACCTGTGTTTCGCGTGTTTGAATATCGTTTGTTTGACTCTCCTCAGCTCCGTTAAAGGTTAAATAAATATCGCGTTCGCAATGTTTTCTATTGTGCGAAAACGATTTCCCTAAATATTACAATTATTTGCTATGTTGGAACGGAATAAGATATAAAAGTTTACGAAACCGAAAGAAAGATGGGATGGGGTGGGGATCATTTGTCTTTTGTCTGTCGCACTCAGTCAATGTACAAAGGAAACAATATTCGTAAAATTTACGCGAAAAGTCGCGGTATTGTTCAACTCCCCAATACGGATCGGATGCAGATATCAAAAACACAACAGAAAATCAACTCCAAATTAACATTGTTCAGTCATGCAGTGACAGTTTATTTACTCGTGTATTCGATTGAATATAATGTTGAATTGTAAACAAAAGCCAATCAGGATGTTTTAATATCACTCAAAAGTTGTTTTAAATCGTTGTTATTCTATTTATTTCATATTTAATTTCATGAGCATAAGACAAACGAGAAATTTTCATCGCATTCAAAATCCTCAAATTGTTTGTCCTCATTATTGTGGTTTGAATTCTTCCCGGTAAAAGGCTCAAAGAATGTAAAATTACTCATTTAATTTTTATTTACATCCTTTGTGATGGACAACTCGTACTGCAAGCCATCCTCTGCCGCAATGTCGTTGATTTACTGTTTTGTTTCCACTTGGTGAACTCTCAAAAACGAACTAAGGATGTTGTTTGATAGCAATCATGCTATTTTGTGTACACAAAGAACTCATTTCGTCCCTTTCAAAGTAACTTCACCGACCTACAGCGTTGATCTGTGATTTCTTGATCCCATTCTCTGAAGCGTGCTAATAAAGGTTTTTATGAGTTATTTTGACATTTGTAATAATTACTTTGAACATCTTTATTTACATATTCAATGTGAATTTTTTATGTTCATCGTTCACGTATTTTTTTTGTTTATTATACAACAAAGCGCCGATCAGTCTTCGGTAAGAACGTACTATGATTTTAGCCTTTCAGGAATTATTGATAAAATGTCTGGCATTATAATTAAATTAATGTATTATTTTAAAACTTTTTTTTAAAACAACCTCTTATTAGTCTGGATATCATCTAGGACAGAGTCCTTGTCAAGACGAAACAGACGAGCCCAAACTCGATAGGGTTGCGTCGTCTCATTACTGATTCCCATGGACACTTTCCGGCTCCATCATCAGAACAGCTACATGTCATAATAATATTGCAATGTCATCCGATTTACATATGCAAGTAAAATTTCCGCTCAATCGGAAGCCGGAAAGTGTGTCAAATTTATCTTGCAAGATTAGGTTACAGACAGACAGACAGACACCGGGACAGCTGAAACTAAATAACAGATTTATTTGACGCAGCGTGATGCACACGACATCCAAGAATCTGTTTAAATACGTCTAAATTTTTTTAAGAAATTATGAGAATCTAAAACCTTTGTCAGTCGTGGTAAAAGAAGGTATAAATTTAAAGGTACCAAGTCATTAAAATAAGCGTAAGTACTTACAATAAGCGTAGGTATTATTTGTTGCGATTTTTTATCGATACATACATATTCGAGGAAAACCCGAATGTAAGCTTTTTTCGAAATTCATTTTTCCTTATTATGGTGCGTCTGTTTTGTTTCCCAAGTATTAATTATTTATTTAAGCGTGGATAGAATAAAAACAAGACTTTATTCTACGAAATTTAAAAAAAAAGATGTTTCCAGAGTAAATTGTTGCTTATATTATTTTAGCACATTATTAATAACAGTCTTTCGTTTAATTAATCTCGGATATTCTATCTTCTATTTGACTGACTGACTCATCAACGCCCAGCCCAAACCCTTGGACCTAGAAAGCTGAAATTTTGCCCAGAGGTTCCCTTTATAATGTAGACAAGCAATACGGACGGAATTACCGGTAGTACGTTCCCGTGGGATAATTTCCGATATCCGCGCGGGCGAAGCCGCTGGCATAAGCTAGTATATTATAATTACGAAAATAGCAGTGGGCGTAGAAACAAAACAAATTGTAAGGTGTTTAACATAAAGACCCAGTAAATTATAAATAAAATAAATAGTTTTTCAAAATAACTAGCCATAGTTCTTTAAATAATGGCTTACCTTGTACGTCAACGCCTTTTTTTGCCCTGATAAGAAAATGAAAACTTTTTGCTCCTTACCCCATGAGTTGGTACTCATGGGGTAAGGAGCAAAAAGTTTTCATTATTATTATTATTATTCATAAGCCTTATTGTAGACCAAAATAGAATTATTAATTATTTTATGTGAGCGTAGGTATTATTTTGTACTTAGCATCAGCGGCAGCGTAAGCAAAATCAGCTTATAATGCTCCCACTGCTGGGACACAGGCCTCCTCTCTTTGAGAGGGAGTGGGCTGTAGTCTACCACGCGGGCCCAGTGCGGGTTGGTAGATGTCATATGTCATCGAATTTTTGGTTCTACGACATGCCGGTTTCCTCGCGATGTTTTCCTTCATTGTGTACTAATCTCTACAAAATCGGAATAAATCATACCTTTCTTTTTCAAGCGTTCTTTCTTCACAGTTTTACATATTTTATGTATTAAAAACGAGGGGGCTCATGGCTAAGTAATAACAGCCGCTAGGGTCGATCGATCAGGTTAAGCTACGTTTGCCGCGATCGGTCCATGGATAGGTGACCATCTTTACATACCGAGACCCCCGTGCCTCAGAAATCACGTATCATTAAACTGTTGGTCCGGGTCCGGTTGTCATTCTTGGATCTTTGACAATATTTAAGGGTCGCCAGAAGCCCGAAAGTCTAACAACCAGTCTTACCAAGGGGTATCGTTTTACCCAGTAACTGGGTTGTGAAGGTCAGATAGGCAGTCGCTGCATGTAAAAGCTCATTGATTCAGTACGTATGCCAAAATGGGAATCTGGTATCGAAGATCTGTGGGTCAGGCTTAGAATCACTAAGGGAAAGAGCCATCGTAATCTGAATATCTGCTCTGTTTACCTACCCCCACCAGTCCAACAAGTCACACTTGACTCATTCCTGGATAAAGTATCTACACTGATAGAATCTACAAATGAAGATACAATTATTGCCGGAGACTTCAACCTTAGCTTCTTAAGTTGGAACATAGACAATACTTTTAGCCCTCCATGTACAATTCCCACCAATTACACCAATAGGTTAGGCTACTCTCTTGTTGATTTCTTGTCTGAAAACAATATGTTGCAAGGTAATATTGTGAAAAATTGTTACAATAAAACCTTGGACCTGATTCTATCCAACTTATCTGTAAGTGTGAGCGAATGCAATAACCCGATGTCAAAAGTAGATGCACATCACCCTCCCCTGGAAATTGTTATCACTCATGGTTCACCAGCACCGTTAAAAACCAAAATATCTTCGAAGTATAACTTTAAACGCGCTGACTAAACGTCAATCAAGGCGAAACTTAGAGTAATTGATTGGACTGAGATTTTTTCTGAAATGACTGATGTAGACGAAATGGTTAACGTGTTGTACGAACAAATTAATGCTTTAATTAAAGAACATGTTCCTCTGTGTAAACTTCCCAATAATAAGTTTCCGCGTTGGTTTTCTACGCCGTTAATTAAACTTCTGAACGAAAAGGAAAAAATTAGAATTCGCTATAAAAATACAAAAATCCAAGAGATAATTATGAATACAAAATGCTAGACGGGCGCGCAAGAATTATGATTAAAAAGTGTTACAAAACTTATTTAAGCTATACTGAGAAAAACATAGCGCAAAACCCAAAACTATTCTGGTCATTCGTTAAAGCCAAAAAATCACAGTCTAGTGACATACCTACTACTATGCGTTTGGGAAACAATACTGCTTCTTCTGGTGTGGAAATAAGCAACCAATTTGCCACACATTTTTCTTCCACCTTTATACCATCCAATAAGTCGACTGCTCCTGATACTTGCTCGCATAACTATTTTCAATTCGCTCTAAGCAGAATTGCGTTCACGGAGGTGCAAGTATTAAAACAATTAAAGAATCTTGACCCCTCTAAAGGACCGGGACCTGATGGCCTTCCCCCGCTATTTATCCAAAAATGTGCATCCAATCTGTGTCTTCCCCTCAAACTTATTTTCAATCGCTCTATTGAGACTTCTAAATTCCCAACAGAGTGGAAAATCGCTAACGTGGTACCCATTTTTAAGAAGGGAGAACCCAGCGATACTTCTAATTATCGCCCCATATCTCTTCTTTCTATCTTCGCAAAGCTGTTTGAAGCGTTGGTTTGTCCTGTACTGTCTTCGCATATAAATGCGCAATTGGCCTCTCGTAAATCTACTACCACTAATTTGGTTCACTACGTCAACGACATTGCTAAATCTCTGGATTCCCGTGTACAGGTTGATTCCATCTACTCAGATTTCAGCAGTGCTTTTGATAAAGTTAATCATAATATACTTTTAATGAAGCTGGAACATTTTGGCACAGCCGGTCAACTGCTACGGTGGTTCGCTTCCTACCTGACGGGGCGGAAGCAGAGAGTGGTTGTGAGAGGATACGAATCACTGTTCTACTCTTCCACTTCCGGAGTACCTCAGGGATCGCACCTCGGGCCGATCTTATTTCTTATATTTGTAAACGACATTGTCTCGACAGTACGACACAGCAAATGTTCCATGTTTGCAGATGATTTAAAACTGTACAAAGAAATTGAAACGGACTTGGATGTATCACTGCTTCAGAAGGATCTTGATGCGATACATGAATGGTGTCGATTAAACATGATGACCCTTAACGTAAGTAAGTGCTATCATATGACGTTTACGCGTAACAAAAATATAGTACCTTCGTCCTCTATATTAAATGGAGTCTCTCTGCAAAAGGTTGACACCATCCGTGACTTGGGAGTCCAGCTCGACAGTAAACTTTCGTTTATTAACCACATCGACCTAATCGTATCCAAAGCGACAAAAATGTCAGGTTTTGTGAAGAGAACTTGCTCGGAGTTTCGGTTCATACCGACCCTAAAACTTCTTTTCAGCACGCTTGTTAGAAGTATACTGGATTACGCATCTCCGGCATGGAATCCCACATATCGCGTCCATGTCAATAGGGTTGAACGTATACAGAAGGCCTTCACCAGGTATCTGCGCTTCAGATGTTCTAGTTGCGATCGAGACACTAGTTATCCTCAAAGACTCAACCATTTCAATATGATATCTCTGGAACAACGTAGAAGTCTTTCCGATCAGATATTTCTGTATAAAATTATCCATAATCGGTTCGATGTTCCAGAGCTATTATCTGAACTTAATATCACTGTTCCTAGGCGCACTATAACTAGATCTGTACGTAGAACAGATATATTTGCTATGTCCTCATCAAGAACAAACCTTGGTCGAAATGCCCCTATGAACCGATTTATGGCAAATTATAATATAATTCACAATAGCAGTAACATTGACATCTTTGCCGACACTTTTTCCCAATTCCGTAAAAAACTTATGATCCCCAACCATTCATAACATTTGATCACGATTATTGCAGTCGTCTTACGTGAAATGGATTTTCAGTTTAATTTTGGTGTGATTATTGTGCGTCAGTTGCGTTAATGGTCGCGCCGGGGTTGGACTGGGAATCTATTACTTATTAATTCAATTAAGTAAATTTGATGTTGTATTTTTTTTTTTTATTATTATATTGTCTTTCCATGTTAAAGTGGCTCTTAGCTGTCTTCCATTGTAACAAAAAATTAGTTTCTTTTTTTTTTTAATCATTTTTAACATGTCCATCTTATAATTTGTGTACATATATTATAATTATGTTTAAGCTGTGTACTTCTGTAAGTGACGAATTCACCATAATAATATGTATACTTATAAGTTCATTTATGTAATATGTATTAGTGAACAAGTCGTTGGAGTACCTTTAAATAAATAAATAAATAAATAAAATACTGGCATTCAGCTGCATCTGTCCGGTTAGACTGGCAGCCGACCCTGACAGTTGGGAAAAGACTAGGCAGATGATGATGCATTAAAAACTAATAAGACAAGAATGGTTATTCATTCTGATGTTCAGCAAAGACCAAAATGCAACAGAAAAGTAAACTCTACCTTTATTTTAAATCGCAGAACCTAAAACACAGGATAATTTTGTATGAAGACTACAACGCTAGCGCTCGGCGACAATTAGTCGAGATATTCCAAGCACAGCATTCCGTACGTTTTGTCCCGGGCAGAAACATTTGAATAGTTTCTCAAATAGGTAAATTTCACGTAGTTTATTGTGTTTGAGCTGTCGCTTCGGATGGTCTTGAACAATTGTCATTCTGGCGAACGGTACGCCTTGCTACACGTTTGTGCAATTGCGAATTCCAACGGCGGCGGTGAGGTAATATCAATATGTCGAGGGGTCGGCTACACGAAACTTGCTGGGAATATTCACTATCCCGTCACTTTTAGCCGAACCCTCCGCAAACAATGTATTACTTACATTTAAACGCGACTGGGAATAAATTGAATTTTGTGATGTTTTTAGAAGTATGTACCTAGACCGTTAAATGCCAGTGAAATACTATGAATATTTAGTTTCTTTTTAGTTTAAGAATATTTAGGCCCCGACTTACGAGTTGTGTAGGTCGTAGGTTCGAACCCAGGCACCTGTCTGGGTCCTTTATGGTTTTACTTTGTGTAAATAATTTTATCACCACTGCTCTCAAAACGGTGAAGTTGTGAGGAAACCGACATGTCGTAGAACTAAAAATTCGAAGACATGTGATATCTACCAACCCGCTCTGAGCCCGCGTGGTAGATTGCAGCTCACTCTCTCTCGAACAGAGGAGGCATGTGCCCCAGCAGTGGGAACACTATAGGCCGATTATGTATGTATGTTATGTATATAAGTTCACTCATACTGTTTGTGTTAGTGATTCACAAATGTTGTCGAAACAATAAAATTTCTATCCAGAATATTTCAAAACGGCTTAAGTATCTCAATTTGAGAACTATCCAACCATGTTACAAAATAACTTCAAATGAATTAATATCTTTAAACTTATTTTTCACTTTGTAGTGTTTTTTTTTTGAGAGTTGGTTGTTATTTTTTGTAAAAAAGTTTTTATTTTTCACTTTTTAGGTGTGGGACTAACCCACACAAATTTGAACACCACCTGCAAAAGAAAATATAACATCATCCACATAAAAAAACCGGTCATGAGCGAGCCGGACTCACGCACCGAGGGTTCCATTCCGATTTCTGAAAAAGTATGCTATTTAGAGAAATTGTTTTATTTTTCCTGAAATCTTTACATAAACATACAATCATTTCAGATTTTTCTCTATGCAAACTTCGGAGATAAGGGGAGAACGGTATTTTTTTACATTTTTTATCAAAAGTAAAAAACTATGCGGCTTAAAAAAAATGTTTGAGTGTACGAACTGCGCTCTTTCATATGATACCCCACATGCCCTAGTAGCCCCACTTCGAATTTTTTAGACCCCTTTTCAGTCCCTGTTGCAAAAAAAAAATGTTTTTAATTCTTTCTTATTTGCAAAATAGTTGGGCAAACGTCATCTAAAACTGTTCCAAATTTCAAGTTGATAGCAATAGTAGTTCTTGAGATATCTAGTTCTTGATATGACAGACGGACAGATAGACAGACAATTTGAGACGCACAATAAGGGATTTTATCA
Source organism: Cosmia pyralina (assembly GCA_946251885.1). Taxonomy (NCBI): domain Eukaryota; kingdom Metazoa; phylum Arthropoda; class Insecta; order Lepidoptera; family Noctuidae; genus Cosmia; species Cosmia pyralina. Next base: position 2,333,136 of record OX276349.1, read on the forward strand.
TTTTGGTACGGAACCCTAAAAATGGAAAAAAAACGTATTATTAAAGCTAACTCAAAAACTACCCAAGCAAAGTTAATAAATTTTACATGGGACCAACTTCAAGGTATACCCTCCTGAGTAAAACAAGAATCTTTCAAATCGGACAACTGTGTAAAAAGTTATGCGTGGACATAAATAAAAAAAATAAAAATATACGTGTCGACTTGTAACCAATATTTTGTAAAAATATTATGATTTAAAAGAGTGTCCGTGGAGTTACTTGCCCGTTCTTCTCCATAGGGATCTACTACGCTTTGGAATGGGCTACTAACTTCATCTTTCTGACTGACTGACCCATTGACAATTCAAAAGTGCCTGTAATTGGTTTATTTGAAATAAATGCTTTGAGTTTGAGTTTGAGTTTTGAGAACTTCCTCCTGTTTTTTCGTCGATTAAAAATCGCTCAACGCTCCTATAGAAATTACAGAACATAACATAACATCACACCTTGTGTCCCGGACGGGAAAGGCAGAAGTGTACCTACCTACACCCACATTTCGCCAGCTATGTTTTAAGTCCCATTAATATGTGGCGAGCCTATTGCCATCAACCGGACTCAAATCCAGACTCCAGGCTGCTACTGTGAAATTTCAGGCAGAAAAACCCAATAACACTTTTCCCGAGCTAGGAATCGAACCCAGGACCTCATGCTCAGCAGTAGCACTTACGACCACTAGACCAACGAGGCAGTCAAAAGAAATTCATCATCCGCCTAGCCTTTTCCCAACTATCTTGGGGTCCGCTTCCAGTCTAACCGGATGCAACTGAATACCAGTATTTTATATGAAGCGACTACCTGTCTGACCTGTGTAGCCCTGTTCCTGGGTAATATGATACCCCTTAGTAACACTGGTTGGCAGATTTTCAGGCTTCTGAAAACCCGTAATGACTGTCAAAGATCCACGAATGACAGTCAGGACCAACGGCTTAACGTGCTTACCGAGGCACGGAGGAGTCTCGTTATGTAAAGATGGTCACCCATCCACGGACCAACCGCGGCAAGCGTATCTTAACCTGATCGATCGACAAGCAGCCAAAAGAAATTACTGAGATCAACGTAAAATTATTTAGACTTTATCTAATAAATTAAAATTATAATAAGCAACTCGAACACTGAAGACCAATTAAACCGTCAAATAGACTACAAGTCAAAATGTTGATACCAAAACATGTCTTCAACCTACAAGTTTCGAGACAACCCTCACATAGTTGATTAATTACACGGTTTTACGTGTTCCATTGTACCGAGGGCTGGTATACAAGGGGGTTGTACCTATATACAACCAGATTAAAATGAAGGCAAACCCATTGCCATTGCGGCGTAATTCTAAATTCCGCTTGGTGCGAACGTCGACACATAGCGCTGGGGACTTACGTCAGGTGACATATACGTACAGCTATTAAGTCTAAAGCCACGTAATTTGGTGGATGCACCTGCCCGTATTTTCACGGTACCGCTGTTACACTAGATTCGGAGCTAAGCACTGAATTATTCTGACGTCGACTGTATTTTGATTTAGTTCTGTCGAGTAATTCGATTTGTGCTTTTTGAAGTAGTCGTAGATTAGCCTCTGTTGTAGTTCGTTTTAAGGATTACTGGAGGTGTTTTGGGATGTACTTATTATGTGGTGTTTTGCTTTGTTGGTACGTGGGTTCAGTACATCTTTGTGTGCGTGTCTTCGGTATTTTATTCGCTTAGTTTGGTTACCAATTAATTGTATTAATTTGTATATAAAGGTTGTATCAGAAAGGTGTGGTCAAATTTAAGGGTTTGGTACAGACCATCAAACTGAACAACTTTATCCATGGGACCAACATCCCGCTGTCCCGTACAAAACTTCAATGCCTACTCGACCCAAATGTATGGGACGTCTGATATTCTTTTCGCAAATACGATGTTGGTCTCATGGGGAAAGTTGTTCAGTTTTATGGTCTGTACTACACCCTTAATTTTGACTTCACCTTTCTGGTACACCTTTTTTTTGTGGATGGAAAATCATCAAATTACTTCAGAGTGTCAGACTTTTACTGACTAAAACTCACCCGTGTTCCTTCAGTTGCCTGTGCCAGGGCCACGGTATCTCTTTCGAACAACCCGCGACCCCGGCGGCTTCTGGTACACCCTGTATATTAAGTTATGCGCACAGTCGCACACTAACACATTTAAATAGTCATTTGATCTGTAATCCTATTGCTTGACGAACTCAGATTCTCCAAAATAAAAAGTACTGCACATCATTAAAAAAAATTACATAATTATAAAACATCATCATAATTATCTTTGAAACGTACTCCCATTACCCACACGAAATCGCACTAAACCAATCTCGCATGGCAGCCTCCCAGACAGACAAAGCATCGCTCACAAGCTCATCGATGCGCGATATTTGCTACGCATTGGAATCATGGCGTCCGTCTGCCAGAAATTTTTGTCATACATGTTACTAAGAACGTACAGTTAGCAATATCAGGGAGTATCGGTGTGTGAAATTGCATACCGGTCTGTCGGGCGAACGATGCTTGAGTGACTATTGAATTGGTTAAGTCGCCAGACGCATGTGGACGGATTAAATAGTGATGATTCTCCGGAGTGGCTGGCGGTATTACCGAGATTGTGATCGATTGCGATGCTGTAGTGCTATTCTGTGAAGTTCACTTTGAATCTCACACATACGGTGTTCGAAATCGAATTCATTTGTTTTTAAAACATAATATTACAGTTTCAAACCACGACACCGTTCGAATTTCAATGTGACAGAAACGTGATTCCGAGCACCGTTTGATTTCAGAATAGGGATTATTACGCGAAACTGAGACAGCAGATGGCGCCACTTTGACACGGGGTAAACAAAGCAAACTGTCAAACGCGCGCGGAAAACTTTTTCGACGTTTTTCAATATTATTTTAGCTTTATTTCATCCTTTTCACTATAGTATTGTATGTTAAAAACATATTTGTTTTTGTGTTATTGATCTACTTTACAATGTACATAATAACATTAAATTTAAGTAAAAAGAACAAAAAAAATTGTGTCTTTACATTAAGATTATACGTTGACCTGTATCCTTATAGTCTCCAGCTCTAAAATTATCAAAATACAACCTTTAATGTTTAGTGACTATAACGTTACTTGCTTCTATAACGTTGCAATTTACTATTGCTGCGAAGTTATTCGTTTTTAGTGAATTAATGAACGCTTTCATTCCTGTTATAACGGCTATCACTAAAATAATATATCAGTATACTCCATTTACAATAAGATTAGACATTTAAACAAACCTTTTTTACAGTCCGTTCAACCGATTTTGATGTCTATTGCGTTGGTGGCATGACAAATGGCAGCTGCAGTAAACAGTTGGTATTTTAACCACTTTTTTGCCTTTAGTACCATCATTAAGTCTATGGAATAGAAGTCAAAATCGGTTGAACGGACTGTAAAAAACGTTTGTTTAAATTTCTAATCTTATTGCAAATGGAGTATAGATTGTAAACACACCGGATTCCTCATTAATAGTCATCTAAATTTTCGTCGTCGTCGTCAGTCGTCTATATTTTTATATTTTTATAACCATAGGTAGCAGAAGAGGACTAAACTCTTTTTCTGTTTACGTTATTTTATTTATTCTTTTATTTATATTTTTTTTATCATTACAGGTTTCATTACCTAATACGATAGTACGGTCTCATAAATATAATTAAAATTATTTACAATCTAAAATCATTAAGTACATTTAAACTTTTCATTAAAGCTTTTTGTTATCTAGTGCAATGGTGCCCTCTAGCGGGAGAAATTGGCAATAAGGTTCTCTTGACTCCGAGTGCCGTTTGAATGTCGAATTGATAGCTATTTTAATCTTCTAGGATACTTATTATTTGTTTTTTGTGTTATTTGTTTTTCACTACTTGACGCTGGCAGAATAGTTGACATTGGTTCAGTTTCCAAAAAAAAAAACCTATACTTTTTATCTGTGTCAATTAAGTACTTGTTAAGGGGGTAAATGATTAAAACACTTATTTTCTACTACTCCTGCTGGTGTTATCATAAATAAATAACAACAACGTTCATGCAATATTACTTTTTATTCAAATATTTAAATTACGGTTAGCTTACAACGCAGTAAAATACTTCAGCTTAATCTGAAAAACACTCGCGGTCACTAATTGCCTATTTCAGCTTTCTGAAAATCAGGCGGTGCAACTTGAAACTGCAATTATGATAGCAAAGTAAAACTTTTGGTTTGTGCAAATTAAAAGAAAATATTAATTCGTTACCTATTAATTTATTCAGCTGGTAACATTTATGTAGATTTGTATATTTTTGCTTTGTTAAAATTAGTTAGTTAAAAATATTAAATATTGACAGAAAAGATTATTTCTCAATCAATTTATTCGTTGGTATCATTTCGTTATAAAAAGTTAAAATATAGATGCATAGATTATTGTCATACTGTTGATTTTTAAGTCAATAATTTAAAAATATTTAAAAAAATAATAAAAACGAAGTTTCTTTCGCACGTAAGTGTCGTGAGGGTCAAAATGGTACACTTTTTTCGATCTAGCTCTATTTTGTCAAGTGTGAAGAGAGACATGCGATAAGAAACTTCGTTCCAAAAGTACAAATGCGTGCTGCTTACATTGCTACATAAGTAAAAAGTACATATGCGTACTGCCTACATTACTACATAAGTAAAAAGTACATATGCGTACTACCTACATTGCCGTCATAAGTAAAAAGTACAAATACGCACTGCCTACATTGCCGTCATAAGTAAAAAGTACAATGTCTATATTGCTGTCATAAGTAAAAAGTAGAAATACGCACTGGCTACATTGCCGTCATAGGTAAAAAGTACAAATGCGCACTGCCTACATTGCTGTCACAAGTAAAAAGTACAAATGCGCACTGCCTACATTGATGTCATAAGTAAAAAGTACAAATACGCACTGCTTACATTGGCTGTCATAAGTAAAAAGGGCGTATCAACATATTGATAATGTGACAATGGAATCATACGCCGAATAAATTCACCTTCATAGCAAAACCTTCATTTTGTAAATGTGTCAAGCGTACAACTCTTAATTAAGCACAAGCTTTGCAGTAAAACTAGTCAATAAGGCGTCTGTAACTCGGGCGCCTTTGAACGTGTGTGTCTTTGTTTTCCTCCCCTACTATTAAGGCCTGAGCAGACATGCTACTTTAAGGATCAGCTATTTTGCGACTTTAGGCACAATTACCTAAAGTACTTTTGACTTTAGGTAATTGTGCCTAAAGTCGTATTTTGTAAAGTAATTACTTCGATGCTGCATCACGTATTGGCGAGTTCATGTGATTGAGCGCGCCGCGGTATCAAAAATGGGCGTTTAATTTTGATCACTTTTCTGTCAGTCATTGTATCAAGTTTCCGAAAAGCGACTAAATCCGAAAATCTCTGCAATTATATCATGTTATTTATTAAGTTCGAGTTACAAGACTCATTAGTGCTAGTAAACAACAACAACAACAACAACAACGACAACTTAATTCTAGTGTTATTGAGAAACAGAATATTATGTTGCTAGCAAAGGCAAGTCTACAGTTATCGTGCTTCTTAAAGGCAACTAGCCTTTTTCTCAATGGTGGCCTATTGAGAAAAAAAAAATATAGATATAAGTCTGAAGATATGGAACATTTTGAAATTTCCTACGCTCACATTTTTAGTCACATGAGGTAAATTTTTTGACCTCGCCTGACTTATCATATCTGACTAAAAATGTGAGCATAGGAAATTTCAAAATGTTCCACATCTCCAGACTTATGATTTTATTCTCAATGGTGGCGATAATTAGCATTATTACTACTCGCCATAATATTTATTTATTTATTTTATTTTTACAATATTAAGAAAGCTTACAGACTAATACACGTAAATAGTAACAATAAATAACAACTGACAATTGCTAATTACAAGCTTCCACATTTAAAATACAGTGTTATAAAAAGAAGATCAAAGAAGAAAAAAAAAAAGAAGAGATAATCAGTCATATGCTCCTCTATTTCCGAAAAATTACTCGTGTACGCACAGCTTTACACGCTAACAACCCAGAATCGCAAAGGGAGACTTAGCACGGATTGCGATTCGTGTCTCGTGACTTCATTCTTTTCTGCCGTTCCACCTTTGTCTGTTTTCGTGAAAACGACTTTATCACGTGTCACAACGGTTGTTTTGTTATTGAAAGAACACGTAACGTACGTATTTGGAAGGTAATGGTTTGCGTTTCGATCACGTTGCCTTTGAATCGGTTTTATGAGTCTATTGCGTTTATGGAGACTGATTTGGTTCTCAAATGCAGTTTGTTAAGGGGCCAAATACCTTTCTAATGTATATAAGCGAAAATATACATGTATGTTTTCCAAACCTACTGAATAAGTGAAGAAGTATGCTCTTTTTGTGCAGTGGTGGCCCAGTGGTAACGGCTGTGACTTACAAGTAGTAGGTCCTAGGTTCAAACCCAGACAGGCTCTTTACTTTGTGTAAATTATTTCATCACCACTGCTGTCAAAACGGTAAAGGAAAACATCGTGAGGAAACCGGCATGTCCTAGAACCAAAAATTCGAAAACATGTGATATCTACCAACCCACACGGGAACGTGGTGGATTAAGGCCCACAAATTCTCATTTAGAGGAGGCCTGTGTCCCAGCAGTGGGAACATTATAATAATAAATAATAATAATAATAATAAATTTATTGCACAAACAAAAATCACATTGCACTACATGCATTCAGTTGACATAATCCAATATAATTTTAACCTATAAGTACAATAATTTTACACTCTATCCCTTAAACTAGGTCTGGCCTGTATCTTAAGAGATAGGGTTCAGCCATTGTGTAGGACTAAATTATATTTACCATAAGACAAGTGAAGCCAGCGACGATGTGGTACCTAAAACCGTGCATAAATAAAAATAAAAGAAACAAAAGAAAACTAAACTAAAAGTACGGAGGTGTGAATCGGTTGCGTATTTCTGTTTGGGTGTGAGTGGTGTTGAGTGTGGTGTATGTGTATAGTATGATGTGGTGGTAGGGGAGATGTTAATTATGTTTGTGTTTAAGAGATGTATGTCAGTAGATTTTCTGTTGTGATGTAGTCCTGTTGAAGTAGCCACTGAGTGATTTTGTGTTTTAGTGCGTATCTGTTAGAATCAAGTAAGTTTAGTTTTTGGTGTAGTTGCTTGTATAAATGTGTACCTATAACGTAGTATTGGTGCCTTGCAAAAGATGTCTTATGTCCTACCCCAGAGGGGATGTTTGTGCGTTTTTCTGGATTAGACCTGGGCATGGTTCTATGGGTTCTGAGGACAGCTTGCAGGATAAAGAGCTGCCTAACCGTTAAAACTTTGCATTCTTCGTATAAATGCACTGTTGGAAATCTATACGGTTTACGAGTCATTGTTTTGAGAACTGCTCTTTGAGCTCTCTCTACCCTCAAGAAATTAGTTTTCATTGCACCACCCCAAGCAGTAATACAGTAACCGATGATCGACTGGCATAGCGCATAGTAGACCATCTTTAATATTTTGACGTCAGCAGAATCTCTTAGGGATTTAAATATATAGACGAGACGCATTGTTCGGCTTGTTACCGCTTCGAGTTGCCTGTCCCACTTTAACCCACTATCAATTTGAAGACCCAGGTATTTCAAGCTGTCAGCTCTAGCCAACGAGGGACAGGAGCAGGAGGTTGGGTTACAACAGGAGTGAGCAGTTACTGCAAAAGTCGACAGCGGCATTGTACTGCGTTTAATTGCGAAAGGAATGTAACTGGATTTATCTAGGTTCAGTGTGAGTAAATTCTCGTTAAACCAGTTCATAATACTTTTCAAAGCAACTTCCGCCCTATCTTTGACTACTTCCCAAGTTGGCCCGTGAACTAGAATCGCGGTGTCGTCGGCATATGTAAAAATTTTACAATTCGGAAGGATCATCTTACAGAGGTCATTAATATAGATTTGAAACAAAGTGGGGCCTAAAATGCTTCCTTGGAGCACACCGTAAGTAATGGTCTCCTCTTGGCTAATGTACGTTTCTATTTTGACCTGCTGATACCGATTCCTGAGATAATCCTTGAAAATATCCAGAGTTTTGCCACGTACACCCAGTTTCTCAATCTTCGAAATAAGTTTAGGAACAAAGACTGTGTCGAAAGCCTTGGACAAGTCCAGAAAGATGCCCATGCACCTTGTTCCACCATCCAGCTTCTTTGCTATGAACTGAGTAAGGTCCAAAACAGCATCTTCCGTCGAGACCCCAGACCTAAAGCCATATTGGTTTTCAGCAATAATACTATGCTTGTCAAGAAAGCTTTTAAGACGTAAGTTAAGGACCTTTTCTAAAATTTTAGAAAGTGATGGCAGAACAGAGATGGGTCTGTAATTGTTGACACAGCCTCTGCTCCCACCCCTATAAATAGGATGAACTATGGCTTTTTTAAGGCCATCTGGGAATAGCCCTAATTTTATGCTAAGATTGCAAATATAGGTTATTGGTGAAATCAAGATGTGACGACAAACTTTAAGCAAGACCGACGACACCCCATCCCAGCCCACGGCACAATCGTTACGGAGCTGTAGGATTATTGTTTCTATTTCACTTTCATCGGTGTCAAGCAAAACAAAGGAGTTGGTCGGTGACGAATTCAATGGTTCGCATATTGTTGATCGTTCACGACCCAGGGGTGGAAATGTTTGACCATGGTTAGTCAAAATTTTAGCTGCTAATTTTTTCCCAATCTCACTAAAGAAAGAGCACACCTGATTTACTGAGGATTGAGGATCATCCCATGTTTTTAGCAGTTCGACAGGACTAGTACGTATTTTATTGGTATTAGTAATTGTTTGGATAGTTTTCCAGAGGGCTTTGGGGTTATTTTTAGATTTTTCAAGCTCACTAGTTTCATAGGCTATCCTTAGTTTTCGGAGTAGATCATTGCAAAAATTCCTGTATCGCGTGTACGTGACTTTTAGTATTAAATCGTCTGGGGATCGGTTTGATTTCATGTGAAGCATGTCCTTATTTCGGATACATTTCAGTAAACCTGGTGTAATCCAAGGTTTAGTGATTCTTTGTTTTCTTGGAATAGTTACTTTGGAGGTATGTTTATTTATTACAGTAGTTAATATTGATGTAAATGAATTTAAGGCTTCGTTTGCGTCATTTATTTCATAAATTTCGGAGAAATTAGTGTTTTCTAGTTCTGATTTAATTGCATCCAGATTAGGACGAGAAACTGTGTACATCTTTTTGTACGTTGGGTTCGCGTTTTTTATTGCCAGCAAAATAGGTTTATGGTCGGTGATGAACGATTCAAGAATCAGTGACGTGACAGGTAGCTTAGACTTAACCAAAATATGATCGAGGCAGTTTTGCAGTCTCGTAGGCGTTAAGTGAGTTGGCAGAAGTCCATGGGACGCACTCAAGACAAGATAATCAAGGCTATGAGGGCTATTGTTACCCGGTTTTATATCGATGTTTATATCACCGACCAGCACAATATTTGGGATGGAAGAGAGCCCAACATAGACGTCATTTAAGCTAGACAAGAATGTATCCATTTGACTATTAGTATTATAAGACGGTGGCCGATAAATGCATACGAAAGCAAATTTCCTATCTAATTGACATATAAGACAGTTTGCATTTGCTATGTTTGGTTCCCAAACTGTAGCATTTAATCCAATCTTACTATAAATGATTACGCCTTCATTTTGACTGCTTGTTTTACTTGTGGAGTGCGAAAGGAATCCATACAGTTTCGGTGGGTTATTGACTTTGCTTAGCCAGCACTCCGTTAACACAATGATGTCATAATTCATATCAGTTGAACATATCAGTGTTTGGAGACTATCAAAGTTCTTTTTCACACTACGTATATTAACATGTAACAATTTGAAGTTATTCTCGGAAACATTAATAAACTTCTTACAGTCTTGTGGATTGCAACTAAAAGCGCTCTCCAAATTAAGATTCTCCAAATCATCAATAACATTGTTTATAGTAGCCATTTGAGATAAAAACCGACACTAAATGGGGGCATAAAGATGCAGAATAGTTTACTTTTATTAGTATACAGAAAAACACAACTTATTAAAGTGAATGAAACTAAGTTTGTTTGTGTATTCGTATTTGTATGAGTTTGTGGATTTTTCGGTGGGTTTGTAAATGATACGTAATTGTAGTTGTTATGTGAGTTATTTGTTTTGTATGTTATACGCATGAATATATAGAAATGGATGCTATGCATTATTACTAACAATAGGCAACCAAGGTAGTATGGATGTAGCTTACATGTACAAAAAAGAAAAAATATACGAAAAGAAAATAAGTTACATATGGGCGTAAGTAGTCATATGACTTCGTTACCAATATTCTGTAGACATTTTTCGGAGTTTATGAGTAATTGTTTATCACCAGATTTCTTGCGAAGAAAGATGTTTCCGTTTTTAATCCAGCAGAAAGCATATGTATTCTTCTTTGCAAATTCACGTGTCATATAGAAGAGCTTTTTGGAACTAACGGGTAACTGTTCCGCAACGTAGACTGGCTGCCGTTTCCCGGGGATGCCAATTTGTTCAGTGTTCAGTTTATTGTCCCTTATAGGTATATCCTTGTTATATTTTCGAACAGCTGATATAAGATTTTGTTGAGTTTGTACACTTTTAAACTCCGCTATGATGGGGCGTATGTTAGTTGCCGGAGTGGATTTTCCTGGTTGGCGATAAATATCTCTGAACTCTGCATCAGCAATAGAAACTCCTGCTAGCTTCCCGATGTTACATACGGTTTTTATTAGAGCGCCAGAATTTTCGTCGTCGGTCAGCGGGATATTACGTATTTCGATGCTAGCCGAGCGTGATTTTAGCTGTAAATCAATAATCTTTCTCTCAAGAGTTTCAATGTAACAACGTTGTTTCTGTCTATCCTTCTTTAGTTCCTCCACCTCCTTCTTTAAGTCTTCAAAATTTTTATTCATAAAATTCATTGATCGTTCAATACATGCATTAGTCTTGCATATTTCCGCATTAGACTCCTGTATCTTAATATTTTGCGACTTGATCTCTTTTATGTCTGCTGCTAGTTTCATTATAATAGTTGACTGTTCAGTTAGCATCTTGGGTAGGTTAGTATTTTGGTCAGTTTTCCAGGTATCTAGTGTGTCTTGCAGTTCCTCTCGATTAGGGCTGGCCCGACTTTGTGGCGAGTTTTTCAGTTTCGCTCGTCTATTCCTGGTGTTAACAAATTCACTCGTCGTGTTGGGCGACTCCAAATCCGGTTCGGAGCTCGTCTGACTCAATATATTAGGTTGAGACTTAGGCGGAGTACGTTGTACGCCTGCCATTATATAAAAAACTCGACCGTTAAATAATAATAGAGATCTAACCGTCTCGCTATCACTTTCGTAGCCGATGCACAGTTCGTAGCAGGCAGTCGTAGCAGATGGTTCGTAGCGCAATGATCGTAGCAAGTAGGCTGATGACGTCAGGCGCTCGTAGACGTAGTGTATCGGTAATTAGACGTACCCTACCACTTGCACGGTGGCGCGGCGGCCAGCGCCTGAGTCATACCACACACACGGTCCGGGTTCGAGTCACCGAATCACAAAACACTTTTTCAAGCACAATCCAAACGTCAATAATAGAAATAGTTCTATCTCACTTTAGGACCGCCCAGTGGGAGGACACCTAAGGTATAAGTGCCACAAGAGTGACAAGGAATCGAAAGACTTAGAATGCAACCAATCACGTAATTTACAAACAAAAAAGCGGAAGGACAACCGACACACGTCCACTCGTCAACTCGTTCAACGGCCGAATCTCACAATTATAGGCTGATTATGCTGTGCTCTTTTACAGTTCAGCATGCAATAAACCACAGAACACAAACCTCAAAGAGCTACTTTATTTTCAACTTAAACTATTACTTATTTCACATTCATAGCTCGTACATAAACTTATTTTCAAAGGAAAAAACCTTGATAGAAGTTTGTATAAACTGGCCTCAGTGGCCGCAACACAAACTTGCCTTATCTTAACTATAGTTTAAAACCAGTCTCGCATCTTTTATTTTTAATCCCCGGGCAAACGCTATCCGAGTTAAAATTACTTTGTTCTTAAGCAAAGATCGAATATCAACGCTCATTTTTCAATACTTTATAATGGTTTAGCTCGGAACTTTGGTAATTAGACGTCTACTTAAACTTCGTTTTTGTAGACGTGTTAGGTTTAATCGAATTTGGATGAGTTTACGATTATTTAATTCAGGGATGGTGGTGTTGTTTGTGTTTTTAGGGTTCCGTACCCCAAAAGGAAAAAACGGAACCCTTATAGGATTACTTCGTTGTCCGTCTCTGTCTGTCTGTCAGTCTGTCAAGACCCTTTTTATCAGGAACGCGTGGTAGGTATCAAGTTGAAATTAATATCAAATACCTAGGTCTGTTGTCCCTTGGAGTTCTAAAAAAATCAAGCTACTAAGTTAACGCAATAAAAATATACGGCCATTTATGCGCCATATTTTGATACTCGCAAGTAAATCAAAACCTACGAGGTACTTCCTGTCCACCTAGAATAATGAAATTTGGCAAGAAGCAAGGTCTCACAGCACAAGTAAAGGAAAAAGTCCGAAAAATGTTAAATTATAGTTTTACACAAAAAAAAAAAAAATTTTGGGATTACAATGTTAAGTTTGTTTTTGAGGAGCTCGTGGCTAAGTAATAACAGCCGCACGGGCCGATCCATCAGGTTAAGCTATGCTTGCCGGGGTTGGTCAGTGGATGGGTGACCATTCTTTACATACCGAGACTCCTCCGTGCCTCGGAAAGCACGATAAGCCGTTGGTCCCGGCTGTCATTCGTGGATCTTTGACAGTCGTTACGGGTCGTCAGAAGCCCGAAAGTCTGACAACCAGTCTTACCAAGGGGTATCGTATTACCCAGTAACTGGGTTGTGGAGGTCAGATAGGCAGTCGCTCCATGTAAAATACTGGTATTCAGCTGCATCCGGTTAGACTGCAAGCCGACCCCAACATAGTTGGGAAAAGGATAAGCAGATGATGATGATTGTTAAGTTTGTTTTTGGGATAAATTATTTTCATCTACAAAACCCTTCATTGTGCGCGGTCCAACACGCACTAGGCCAGTTTTTTTTTTTAAGTTAGCTTTTATCGTGTAGTGTGTTGCGATAATTGGTTAATCATTGTCATCTTACTTTCCCCATCCTATTAACACTTTCAAGAACACTATACAGCTGTATCAGTAATAACAATGAAGGCATATGTATTTCACGATGTCCGAATAGCTTCTAATTACCGAATAAATTCAAAAATAGAACAGAATTGTATGAAACTATCTGCCCAGTAAGTTAATAGGAACTTAATCGTAGGTAGTGAAACAGGCCCTTTAACTTGTATTGTGTCTCGTTAGTGTCCTGCGAAGCGTTAAGTGCCTTATGAAAATTTTTTGGGTAATTTCTAGGAGGTTGGTGCAACATTTTTAGGGTTCCGTAGTCAACCAGGAACCCTTATAGTTTCGCTATATCCGTCTGTCCATCCACAGCTTAGCTCAGAGACTCTTAGTGCTAGAAAGCTATAATTTAGCATGGATATACATATGTATATAGGTACATCACGCCGACAAAGTGGTAAAATAAAACCATGAATTTTTTTTAGGGTAAGTATGTACCTTCTGTACATGTAAAGTGGGGATGTTTTTTTTCTCGTCCCGTCTCGGGGTGTTGGTGGATGGGTCTTTCAAAAGTATTTGGGTATGTTAAAACAATTTTTCGATTTTGGGATCCGTTTCTGAAATATTAAGCTTTAAAGTGCAAATGACATGGCCCGTTTCTGCCTAGTTACTCAGTGACATGTACATTATTAGACACCTAATTATAAGTAAATAAAAATAGAAATAAAAATTACAAAACTAATTACATTTTCTTACAAGTCCAGAATAAATATTTAAACATAAGAAGTTGTTTTGCGTTTCGGTCGTATCAAGATAGCGGGCCATTTTGGATAAACGTTTCATTCCCTGTAAACCTAAAATATAAATGTTCCATCAGAGTTATATTAAAAATGATTCGGACTGTAAAATGATAGTAAAAAACATAATAATCAAAATCATAATAAAAAACATTTTGTAAATTACTTGAATGCTATGAAATATTATTGTTTTAGATAACTTTTTTTTTTGTAACAACGAAACGAAACGACATGACAGGTTCGACAATCGCAGAGTGTTGCCATCCGTACCATGTTTCTCGTACATGTACGAGATTCAGAGGACTTGGTACGAGGTTCGAGTTTACATCCATCTTCGTATGATTTTGTACGAAATTCGTTGTTACAAATCATATTTTGTGTACCTGAATGTAAAAGAAATTATGAAAGATTTCATTTGGCTTGTGTTTAAAAACGCCTACCAGAAAAGTACCTATTTTACTACCAAAAAATTCGAAATACCTGCCAGAATGGATAAATGCTCAACAAAATGGATAAATGCTCACCAAAATTAAAACTATTTATAACCGACTTCTATAAAAGGAGGAGGTTCTCAATTCGGATGTTTGTATTTTTTTTTTTTTTTTTTTTTTATGTTTGTTCGCGCATAACTCCGTCGCTTGCCAACCGATTTGAAAAAATATTTTTTTGTTGGAAAGGGTATACTTCCCAAATGATCCCATTTTTGTCAAAATCTAGTTCTGATGATGGGATCCTGGAGAAATCGAAGGAACTCTTCAAATATTATAGGCACACCTATAGCGATTTGGGTATTTTTTATAGTAGCTCGTGCATTTGCTCTCGGAAAGCACCACTTGGTGAAGTGGAACTGATGATGAAGACCACAGATGGCTACCGGAACTACTCAATGATAAATATTTCACGGGTTGCGATTCGATTACTTTAATATGGTTGCTAAGCAATTTCCGCTCGTCACACAATGCGTGTGGTGAGTGGTTGTTGAGGAGTTCTCCTGGTTCTTACCAGCAGAACCAGGAGCTACAAGTACGCGGCGGGACCCGTCCACGGGGCTAATTCAGTAGGTCAGAAGGTATAAGAGTTACGCGATAGAAAGAGAGGCAACTTGTAGTTGAGTATATTTGTAGGTCATAAGCGTTGTGCGACCTGAATTGCAATTTGTTGTGTCGTAAGAGTCGCTTTTTATTTAAATGATTTTGCGCAGTGTCCCATCCGTATTAATCTGTGACTATACATCTATTTCTTACTGTGATTGTCAGATGGGATGGCAATCTGACACGACCTGAGAGTATTACATACAGGGCCGACGGCTTTACATGCACTCCGAGAAAGGGTCTCGATAAGAAAATGGTCACCCATCCATTGATACAACAACACCACACACACACACACATTGCACATTGGTACAAGCGTAGCTTATACCCCACTCAGAATAAGATTTTAATTTCTTAGAAATTAACAAAAACATGTTTTGGTCATGAACCTACTCGGGCTCATAACTAGGTAGTAGCCAGATTATTCTGAGTGGGGTATAAGCTACGCTCTAAAGTTATTGGATTATGTAACTTTTACAGTTAATTTTAGAGCATACTAAATTCAAAATAAAGCAAAACTCGTTAATGTACATGAATTTTTCGATACTAGGCAGAGTGCCCTAAGTAAATTGGCCATCTCCTTTTTGTTAGAGTCAAGTATACCCCTGCCAGCTAAACGGTTAGTTTTGGATGGGTGAAAAAATTCATGGTAGTAGTACCTATATATGACAAAGCTATAAGGAAAACTATCACAACTGAGTAGGCTTTTCAAGTTTACGAGTAATAGTCAACCAACTTACATTTGCAGTTGGAATGTATCGGAGACCATGTTTTTCAACTACAGTGTGAAGTTTGTTCTTGGGATAAATTCATCCCAACTACGGAACCCTTCATTGTGCGTGGTCCGACTCGCACTTGGCTGGTTTTCTTCTTCTTTTTTCTGCAATAAGTAATCGATTATTATTTGAATTTGCGGTAAGTAAACAAATACCCCACATTATTAACTTTACCAAACGAGGTAACCAAATGCAGGCGTACAGACCTACATGTCATGTTCTCAGGAAAACCTCTTGATACTGACATACAGACACCAAGAAACCCAACAAATGCTTTACGGAACTCTAAAAGAGTTTTAATAAACACAACAACAACTTTAAATTGGTTTTCCGACGCTTTGACGAACCAGCGCGAGTTTTATTCTGTAGAAGCTGCGACTAGAAACTATTTAACATTGGCTCTTGCACTTACAATGTAGATTGTATTATCTACATTGATGTAGTATTATAACTTCTACTTGGACAAGGAAGATTAAGTAATTTGTACAAAGTAGGTATCAGGGTGAAAATAAATAAAGAGAGGGATGGTGGGTATAGATTCACGGAAAATATAAACGATAATCTGTTGTGATTGGAATTGTGGCAGCATATACAACGCCATACACGATCTGCGCATCGAAGACCTGACGTCACACAAATCCTGCATCGTGCAAGCAGAGTTTACCGCGCGGCTGGCATATAATAAAACGTGTCGTTTTGCATCCTCGTCAAATTTAAGTATGTGGTATAGACAATCAAACCGAACAACTTTTTCCATGGCACCAACATCGTAATCGCAAAAAAATAATCAGCCATCCCATTCATTTGGGACGAATAGGTATTGATGTTTTCTATGGGACAGTTGAAAATTTTTTCGCGATTACGATGTTGGTCCCATGGAGAAAGTTATTCGGTTTGATGTTCTGTATCAGGCCCCGAAATTTGGCGAGGATGCAAAACGACACGTTGTATATAACATCCTGACATCAACCTTCGGGCAGTAGCCCACCAGACAGAACACCCGTCTAGTCGGAGGATCCTTCCTTTTTTAGGGAATATGAGTGAACTTTACACCCTGTTCCTCATGCCTCTATAGAATACGCAGAAAATTTAAATTGGTAGTGCATTTGATAAACAATAAACATTCCTGACATTACATCGCTCAAATAAAGAAGAACGTTTTCGCTGCTCACCAAGAGAAGTAACTAAGGTCCAAAATTATTCATCTCATAATCAGAATCTAACGTTCTCGGTTGTGTGAGGAAAAATATGAAAAAGAAAAGGGAGTGAATGATAGCAGTGATGGTTCGAAGGGGATACTAGAAGAAAAAAACGTGCTGCGCCGACCCCAAGTAACATAGGATACAGGCAGGAAAATGATGATGATGATGAATCAGAATCTAAGGTAGGGTTTACGTTCCCGGTATGTAACTTCGGAGAATGTTGGCTTAAAAATCAGCAGAACCAAAACTGCGATTTCGGCAGTATCTCCAGTTCTGGAGCCAGAGCGCTTGTTGGCGCTGTAGTGTGTAGTGTGTTAAGTAGCTATATAATGTATTTAGTTTAGTTAGAACACACATGTCAGTTAGGTGGCAGTCGCTAAATATACGTCGTACAGAACACTCGTCTTTTATTCATACGTATATAACCACGTCCCTCTACATGGCGACCCTGCCAGAGGCACGGTGTGGATTGCGTCGCGACGAAGGAATGTGACGGTGTCAGCATTTTAACCGTGGGACCGCGTCGCGTCGGCCTCCGTGCATTAGGATAGCGCTGGTGCATCGAAAAGGATTACAGTTGAATTATATTATTAATGGGTTGTCTTCAGACTTTCTTTTAATCAAAAATAATGGGAAAAGAGTGTAGCAAGTGCATATGTGAAAACAGGGAAAGCATAATTCCCCGCCATTATTTTCACTGCCGTGCTGTGAAGCACGGCAGTGAAAATAATGGCGGGGCAGATATCTCATCACACTTTCGAACGAGCACTATACTACTGGCGGTGATGGTTGCTGCCTGTTCTGGAGCTGTCCTGTACCTGCTGTACGCCCAATACAAGAGATGCCACAGTGACTGGGTGCGTACAGGGATACAAAACGGCATGCAAATGGATTTCATTAGGCGAATGCAAGAACGGATGTCGGGCCGAGGACGAGGCCGCTCTACTGAGGAGGATGCTGCTTAACGGATTGGACGAGTACCTACGCCAACAATGTTAAATAAATGAAAATAAAAAGTGAAGTGCATTAAGTGTCAAAAGTGCAACATAAAATAATAAAATAAAATAAATAAATATTACGAACTTCCAGTAAAATAAACCATTAGAGAACTGCATTGTGTCTACGAAGATATGAACATTGTTAACGCCATTACTTTCTTTATTTTATATTTCATGCCTAATTACTGGCAACTCTAATTAATTAGTATCTGTGTAACATAAAGTTCCTTCCGCTTTCCTTCTCCCTTCCACAACCCTTATAATGCCTAAGTGAGAGCGAGAAGGAAGATCCGCAATGGCGCGCATTCGCTGCCGCCAAGAAGATCCGCCAGTTCTCAATCAACATCGACGCCTGTTGGGTAAAATTAATCCCAAGTCGAAAAAGGACTCATATTTTCACCGCGAAGAACGAAGATTGCTATTGAACAGTGCAAGTGCGTGTATGTGTGTTGTGGAAAGTGCAGATTCTCGTCCGTACGTGATATCCTGGACGCGCCAGCCACGTGGCTAAGGAAACCCTTCTCGTCGTGTCGCCATAGCTCACCAGGCAGGTACCATCATCATTTTCCCACACCACCAAAACACCTACTTGTGTCACCGAACCGCCCCTCATACAGTCCACTAAGAAAATTTCGATTTTCACCCCAAGGCTTTAGGCCGCCGCAACATTTTTTGGTCCTTCGAGACGGATATCCGACATTTTTTGGTCCTTCGAGACGGATATCCGACATTTTTTGGTCCTACGATCACGGATATCCAACAGTTTTTGGTCCTACGATCACAGATATCCAACAGTTTTGGTCCCATGATCACGGATACCTATTTTTCTTTATTCTCTTGATAACGGATATCAATATTATATCCGTATATCATCATCCCGCAACTATATTTCATTTCAATCTTCGTTCCTTATACTCTTATACTAAACCGCTTTAATTTATTCATTTATTACAATACCTACTTGTCATTGCGTACATTCACAGGTATTTCGCATCCCGCTCAACTTAATATTTTAATATACGTAGGTAGAAGCAAATCTACCGCTCGCTCGCTTCGCTATCGTTCGGTACTAATTCGTAGGTACCACCTACCAATCCCGCACCGCGCGCAACTCGTTGAAGTTTGCGATTTATTTTAGCTATTATAAAAACCTACAAAAATATCGAAAATGCCTAAGAAAGTGACCATGGATTCGGATGATCAGATAGAATCCGCGATTCAAATAGCACTGTCATGTCGTAATATGATTTTTGCCCGCATGCAAATCATTTACGATTTAATGGAAAAAATGAAGTCCGGTATGGAACCGATAGAGAAGTTCTTGTGTGCGTGTGTCAATGTTGATGCGTTGCGCACCGAGTTCCTCGAGGCATTTAATAAATATAACTCGCTTCTTCTAAGACAAGACCCGGAAAATAATATTGATGATCAGTCGTGGATTAGTTTTGAGGAATTATATTGCTGCGTTAAATATAATTATTCAAATTACTCAAAATCATCAGCCACATCGGCTCCTACTTCTAGTGGTAGTGGTGTCAATAAGCAAACAGTTCGCTTACCTCCCATTGAAATTATGTCATTCGATGGCGATATTCGTAACTGGCCCCTGTTCTATGCTAATTTTAAAAGCACGGTACACGAAAATAATACATTGACTGATTCGGAGAAATTATATTATTTGATGGGGAAATTGAAAGATAAGGCTCAAACCGCGTTCTCAGGAGTTTGCCCTAATGGCGATAACTACCAATTAATTTTTAATTCACTCATAAACAAGTACGAAGACAAACGTATATTAGCTTCTAGTTACCTTAATCGGATGTTTGAACATAAATCTTTTAATACCGCATCTATTCAAAATTTCGAATCCTTTTCTGATAATTTTGTTTCCGCCGCAAACGCATTAAAAACCTTAAAATAAATGATTTATCAGATTTGATTTTTTTCCATGTCGCTATAAAAAAGGTTGATTCTGAAACCGCTCGACTTTTTGAAATGAACTCAAAAGACGAAATTCCTAAATTCGACAATTTAGTACAGTTCATTAAAAATCAATCTCGCATTTTACAAAATACTAAAGCTTTAAACAGCTTGAGTTTCACTCAGTCTAACAACAATCCTGTAAATAAAAAAACGTCTAAAACTCCGCAACCGCAATCTTACACTGTAATTGATAAATTCGCAAAATGTTTGTGTGATAGCTTTGTTCATAAACATTTATTTAAATGTCCTGCCTTTTCTAAAATGACACCAAGTGATCGTTTCAAATCGGTGAAGCAAAACGATGCATGTACTAACTGTTTAAGTATTAAACATAAGGCCAGAGTCTGTCAGTCTGAATCTAGATGTAAATCTTGTAAAAATAAACATCATACGCTTTTACACTTTAATCGCGAATCGCACGCGACTGTATTATCGAACGGTGTTGATGATACCGCACGTACACAATCGGGTTCAAACTCCACGGCTTCGAGCGAGCAAGATGCTCACGCCGCCGCCGTGCCGCTCGCCGCCACCGCTCAGAGCGCCCCGCAATGTAATGCATCCATTGCTGCGTCGATCTTTTACGACTCGAACTCCCGCGTATCAAAGCCGCAATGTAATACGAATACTACTATTTTGTTGTCAACCGCTACTGTAATAGTTCGAGATTCATTTGGTAAGGAGCATTTTATTCGCTGTCTATTAGACAGTGGCTCACAAATTAATTTTATTACCGCAGAATGTTGCAAACGATTAGGTTTGACTAGACATTCATCTGATACGCCTTCCGTTAAGGGTATCGGTGGTACGGAAAAATCCGTTAAGGGTTCCGTACAATTCGCTTTCTTTTCCCGTTTTAATCCGAACGTTACTTTTAACGTTAATTCGCTAGTTGTCGATGCAATCACCGATAATTTACCTACCGCTCCCGTAGATACTTCCGCCTTGCCTTACTTAAAAGGTTTACCGCTCGCCGACGAATCGTTTGGCAAACCCGGTCGCATCGATGTGTTGATCGGGGCTTCGCTTTTCCCGCATCTTATGCTGCCCCGCGTAGTTAGCAGCAACTCCTCCGCGCCGCCCGCCATGCAGACGGTACTCGGTTACGTCATCATGGGCACTGTGCCCGCGCTGCCTGTACGTCGTAATAAGCCTCCACAGTCTTGTTACTCACATATTTCGCAACCATCCGACAAAGACTCGTTAGAATCGGCGTTGAAAAAATTCTGGCAGGTCGATGAAGCGCCCGTCACTCTTTCGACGAGCAAATCGCTCGACGAACTTGAGTGCGAGTACTTTTATAATTCGACCACGGAACGCGATGGGGACACAGGTAGATACTCTGTAGCCCTACCGTTTCGCAGCGATGTGTTCTCATTGGGGAACTCACTCGATATCGCGAAAAAACGTTTTTTCTGCCTAGAAAAGAAATTAGAATCCGCACCCGAGTTACGTACTGCGTATGATGACGTCATTCGCGAATATATTGATAAGGGATATTTATCTCCTGCTCCGCTCGATAGTTCAGACAGTAGTTGTCCTGACTATGTAATTCCGCATCACGCAGTTGTACGTTTAGATAAGACAACAACAAAACTACGCTCCGTGTTAGACGCTAGTGCTAAAACGAGTACTGGATTATCTCTCAACGATATTTTACACAGTGGCCCAAATTTACAGGGTGACTTGTTTACTATAATTCTGAATTTTCGATTGTTCGCATTCGCGCTCTCGGCTGATTGCCGACAAATGTTCTTACAGATTGAAGTAAGAGAAAGCGATCGTCGCTTTCAACGCATCTTATATCGTTTTAGTCCAAACGATCCTCTGGTTCTATATCAGTTTAACCGTGTCTGTTTTGGTCTCAAGTCAAGTCCCTACCATGCGATCCGCACAGTACAACAGTTGGTTCAAGACGATGGTCATCACTTCCCGCGCGCCAGCGCTATCATCGCGGATTCGCTGTATATGGATGACGTAGTCTACAGCGTAAGCTCCGAATCACGTGCAGTCCAGGTTTCGCACGAACTGATTAAACTCTTTAGAGGAGGTCAGTTCGAGTTGGTCAAGTGGACCAGTAACTCTCAAACTGTACTAAACAGTATTCCCGCGTCGCATAGGTTGACCGAACAACTAGAATTCGACAAGTCGGTAGAACAAAAGGTTCTCGGCTTGCGCTGGTGTAGGTCAAATGATTGTTTTGAATTTCTTATTTCCGCACCGCCAGACACGTGTACTAAACGTGCTATTCTGTCGGCCGTAGCTAGACTGTGGGACATCATGGGGCTTGTCGCGCCTGTAGTTCTCTATGCTAAACTACTTATCAAAGAATTGTGGTTACTGAAGCTCGATTGGGATGACACTCCCCCGCGTCACATCATAAATATTTGGCAAACTTTTTGCTCTGCCCTGCCGCTTTTAAATGATTTTAAAATCCCGCGCCATTTAGGTATTTTTGAAAATTGTATTCTTCGCCTCATTGGATTTTCCGACGCCAGCGAAAGCGCCTACGGCGCTGTCATCTATGCGCATGTCACTCGCAACGATGACGTAGTCGTTCAGCTGGTTTGTGCCAAGTCGAAGGTATCGCCGGTTAAACCATTGACTATTGCTCGACTGGAGCTCTGTGGTGCCGAACTCCTCGCTAAACTTCTTCGCCGTGTTCATGACACTTATAATCCGCGTTATAATGTTACCGCTATTTATGCATTCACCGATTCAAAGGTGACTCTTATGGATAAATTAGTCCAGTCGTACTGGAAAAGATGGCGAAGCGAGTATCTTCATAGTTTACAATCACGCTTAAAATGGAATAAACCTGATGGAGACATGATTAAGGAAGGCACTGTAGTAGTGATAGTTAATGATAATGCGCCTCCTCTATCCTGGCCTCTAGGTGTTATTGAGAAGTTGCATACGTCTATAGACGGTAGCACGCGAGTCGTTTCAGTACGCACTTCTAATGGGATTCTTGTGCGACCTGTGGTCCGCTTATGCCCCATTCCTACTCAGTAATATCTTATTCAGTCCATTCCCTCTTTAGTTAGATTTAAGTGTAATTTCACTGTATATATTATTATATTATTCTCTTTAAAGGTGACCCTTTAAGGCCGCGAGGAATGTTAACGCCATTACTTTCTTTATTTTATATTTCATGCCTAATTACTGGCAACTCTAATTAATTAGTATCTGTGTAACATAAAGTTCCTTCCGCTTTCCTTCTCCCTTCCACAACCCTTATAATGCCTAAGTGAGAGCGAGAAGGAAGATCCGCAATGGCGCGCATTCGCTGCCGCCAAGAAGATCCGCCAGTTCTCAATCAACATCGACGCCTGTTGGGTAAAATTAATCCCAAGTCGAAAAAGGACTCATATTTTCACCGCGAAGAACGAAGATTGCTATTGAACAGTGCAAGTGCGTGTATGTGTGTTGTGGAAAGTGCAGATTCTCGTCCGTACGTGATATCCTGGACGCGCCAGCCACGTGGCTAAGGAAACCCTTCTCGTCGTGTCGCCATAGCTCACCAGGCAGGTACCATCATCATTTTCCCACACCACCAAAACACCTACTTGTGTCACCGAACCGCCCCTCATACAGTCCACTAAGAAAATTTCGATTTTCACCCCAAGGCTTTAGGCCGCCGCAACAAACATTTTAAGAACCTTAAGTGATGATTTATAGATGGTGTTAGTGATAAACTGTCATTTATGGAAATACAGTTAAACAACATATATAAAGAGTTAGATTATATCAGAGTAAGTCTCAGGAAATTAGGTCCAGAGAAAAGATTACGAGAAGTAGGTATAAGTAAAATTAGAAGAGCTAAGGAAATATATAACTCTTATAAATTATGTATTAAGGAGTTAGAAGTGAAACACTTCACTACTGAATATTCAGGACTATTAATTGATAATTTGTGTAAATCTATAGAAGAAAATTATATAAAAAATATTGAGTTACAGTGAGTCTAAATCATCTGACAACATGGCAAGTTTCGATTTAAAAACGGCGAATTCACTTGTTCCTGTGATGGATGGTAATGAAGAGACCACGGAAAAAATGATACAAGGTATGGAAATGTATGATTCTTGTTTAACTGCAGCAGCAGATAAGAAACTACTAATTACTTTCGTGCTTAAAACTCGACTAACAAAACTAGCAAAATTAAAGTTAAAGTCAGATTATACCAGTATGAATCTTTTAATTACAGATATAAAATCATTTCTTTTATCAAAAAAGTCGCCAAATTCATTACTCATGCAAATGAATAAATTAACCCAGAATGACTTAAGTATAACAGAGTTCGGTAATAAATTAGAAGAGCTTTTTATTAATTTAACTATTTCTCAATCAAACGATAACGAAGCAATGAGTGACGTTTTACAACCGATAAATGAAAAATATGCTATAAAACGGTTTTCAGATGGCCTTCGAAATAGAAGACTCAGCACAATCATTGCGGCTCGCGATTACCAACAGCTGAAGGACGCCATTCGTGCAGCGATAGATGAGGAGCCGGACCAGTCAGGCCAGCAAGCGGTAATGCACTTAAGAGGTAAGCCAAGGGGCAGAGCAAGATGGCAAAATAATCGCGGCCATGGGTTCTACAATCGAAATAACTACAATCAAGGTAATAATAATTATTATAATAATTCTTTCTATCGTGGACGCGCCAATTCTTCAAACTACAGAGGACGGAGTAATAATTACTACAATCGAGGACGAGGAAATAGTACCTCACGATTTCAATCACAATCAGGTAACGGATGTGGACGTAGTTTTAAAGGACACAATCGACAATTTAATGGTCGAAACAACCAACAACAAGTTGCATATAGTGCTGAGCAATGAGGAAACCAGC
This sequence comes from Cosmia pyralina, assembly GCA_946251885.1. Lineage (NCBI taxonomy): Eukaryota > Metazoa > Arthropoda > Insecta > Lepidoptera > Noctuidae > Cosmia > Cosmia pyralina. Next base: position 2,358,099 of record OX276349.1, read on the forward strand.
AGCAGCAAGAGAGTACGACAGAAAATCGTGAGTTGGGTAACCCGAATACGTTTTTTCGAGCATAAAATATTAACATGTCAGGGGTTAGGTTGTGTTACATTTAGAATAGGTAATAAGCTGTGTTCATTCTTGGTAGATACAGGGGCAACATTATCAGTCATAGCTAAAAATAAAATACCACATTATGTCACATTAAAAAGTAATAATACGATAATCAAAGGCATTGGCGGTAGGATTTATTCCCATGAAATTGCAGACTTAACATTGCAATTGAATTACAGCCCACAAACACAGTCATCATATTCAACTTACAGAGAATCAGCGATGTTTACGTTTAAGTTCTATGTATTAAATAACATGCCATGTCAGGCTGATGGAATTATTGGCTTAGACTTTCTTAGAATGTATAATGCAAACATTGACTTATTAAACAATGTTTTAAAATTACAAAGTAATAACAAAGAGTTTTTAATAGAAATGTGCCAGAATAATGGTTTAAATAAAAGTCTGTATTTACCACGCAGAAGTGAATCAATTCATTTTATAACAATTCAAACAAATTCACAAAATGATTACGTAGTTACACCAACACAATTATCGGAAAACATATTTTTGTCAGGAAGTATAGTACAACCAAGAAATGGGAAGATTCCAATCAAAATTCTAAACACATCTGAAGAAGATGTTAGCTTACCATATTTCAAACCCGAATTAGAAAAATTGTCTGATTACATTATTTGTCAATACAGCAACACAGAAATGGATGCACATCGCGTAAAAAGACTATTATCAACATTAAATCTAAATTATTTACAACCAGATGAACAAAAAACTATTGAACAGATTTGTGCAAAGTATGCAGACGTTTTTCATTTAGAAGGTGATAAGCTCAGTACTACTAGTATAATGAATCAATCTATTAACTTAAAGCCAGGAGCTACGCCCAGTTATACGAAACCATACAGACTACCACAATCTGCGAAATCGGAAATTGATAAACAAATTAGGCAGATGTTAGATGATGAAATAATAGAACCAGCTAATAGTGAATGGAATAGTCCTATACTACTTGTTCCAAAGAAAAGTGAAAATAATAATAAAAAGTGGAGATTAGTAGTCGATTATAGAAAAATAAATGAGAAAATACAAGATGATAAGTTCCCACTACCAAACATTACAGAAATATTAGACTCTCTTTCCGGTTGCATTTATTTCAGTCATTTAGACTTATCACAAAGTTATTATCAAGTTGACCTTGAATTAAATAGCAGAAACGTAACAGCCTTTACTACAAGCTCGGGCCAGTATCAGATGACACGCTTACCGATGGGATTAAAAATTAGCCCAGGTGCATTCTCACGTGTCATGTCAATAGCAATGTCAGGACTAAATTTTGAAAAATGCATAACATATATGGATGATTTAATTATAATTGGTAGAAACCTAGAAATACATAACCAAAATTTGATAAAAGTACTCGAAAGACTAAGGAAAGTCAATTTAAAAATAAATCCAAAAAAATGTAATTTTTGTAAAAAGGAATTATTATATCTAGGTCATATAGTAACTGCTAAAGGTGTTTTGCCGGATCCAGAGAAGGTAAAAGCTATTCAAAATTATACAACACCGACAAATTCAGATGATGTACGACGATTCGTTGCTATGTGTAATTATTATCGTAAGTTCATACCACATTTTGCAGATATTACTATTCCATTAAATAAACTTTGTAGGAAAAACATTAAATTTGAGTGGACAGAAAACTGTGAAACTTCTTTTGAAATCTTGAAAGGAGCACTTACAACTCCACCAATTTTACAGTATCCAGATTTTTCGACAGAGAACGAATTTATACTTCAAACAGACGCATCAGGTATATCTATAGGATCAGTTTTATGCAATAAAGACTTAAGACCAATCGCATATGCGAGCAGACCATTAAACAAAGCAGAATTAAATTATCCAACAATCCAAAAAGAGCTATTATCCGTAGTGTGGAGCGTGAAGTATTTTAGACCTTATTTATATGGAAGAAAATTCACAATCATGACAGACCACAAACCATTAATATATTTATTTAGCATAAAAGATCCTTCAAGTAGGTTATTAAAATTCAGGTTACAGTTAGAAGAATATGACTATAACATTGTTTATATAAAAGGAAAAGATAACGTGATAGCAGACGCATTAAGTAGAATAACTTTAACTTCGGACGATTTAAAAAGAATCAATGAAAATATATTTGTGACTACACGAGCTCAAAGTAAGAAAATCAAAGAGGAAAATAGATTAGAAGAATTAAAAGGAGAAGGGAGTTCGTTGGATTTTTCTAGTAAACCCATTGATTTAAGGCCTGATCAACCAAAAATCGTGGAGCTATTTAAAAAACCAATTGACTCAGTGGAAATGAAATTTATAGGAAGTGAAGAGTTAGATAAACTTCGAGAGAAAAAATTAATAAGTAGAGAAGAAAAATGTTTAGCTTACGCAGAAAAGCAGTTAATTATTTACATTAATCTTTATTATATGTCACAATTCACGCGAGACGTATTTGTGAATATATTAAGTGAGTTTTGTAAGAAAATAAATGTAAAAGAAGTTTGTATAATTAAAGGAAAAAATAACGATAATTTTATAAAAGAATTATGTGAAGAAATAGATAGTAGAAAAGAGTGGTCCGGACCACCTCGTGTTCATATTTTAAGAAATGTAAGGAGAATTATCGATAAGGACGACATGAAAATCATATTAAATGATTATCATATATTGCCTTCGAGCGGACACGCCGGCGTTCGACGAATGGTGAACAACATTAAAAGTAAGTACTACTGGCCAGGACTAGAAAGCGACGTCAGAAATTACGTAAGTAAGTGTACTAAGTGTCAGGTGATGAAATACTCTCCCAGTTACAAGGAGCCTATGGTGATAACAACCACAGCGAATTCAGCGTTTGAAAAGATCTACTTAGATCTAGTCGGACCCTTAGACAGAGATGATGAAGGTAACCAATACATATTAACTATTCAGTGCGAGCTTTCAAAATATGTGGAAGCTTACCCGCTACCAACAAAGGAAACAGCTGTCGTAGCGAGGTCTTTAGTAAATAATTTTATATTAAGGTATGGTGTACCGAGAGTAATCGCAACTGATCGTGGTACTGAGTTCATGTCTTCTACCATGACTGAAGTGTGTAAGTTATTAGAAATAGAAAAAATAAACTCAACTGCTTACCACCACCAAAGCATAGGTGCTTTAGAAAACACACACAAAAACTTACGTAACTTTTTACGTATCCAATGTGAGGAAAATTCATACACTTGGAGCCATTGGCTTCCCTTTTGGTGTTTTTCTTTTAATACTACAATACACACCTCAACTAACTATACACCGTATGAACTCGTATTCGGTAAACCATGTAATATTCCAAGTAAGTTAAAAGATGATTTAGAGCCATTGTATAATGCAGATGATTATGCTTTAGAATTAAAATATAGATTACAGTTAGCACATAAGGATGCCAGAAAAAGGTTAATAGATAGTAAGATGAAAAGAAAGGTCACTTATGATAGAAATAAAAATCCTGTTAGTTATAAGAAAGATGATTTAATTTTAATAAGGAATGAAAATACAAGTAGAATGGACAGATTGTATAATGGACCTTATGTCGTGATTGAAGAAGATGGACCTAATGTTAAGGTAATAAAAAATAGTAATGTAGAAACGGTACATAAAAACCGTACAAAACCATATAAAGTATAAAACAAATTATTTTAAAATTGTTTAGAAATAGTTATAAAAAAAATAAATAATAATAATACACTTTAAATAATAGTTTAAAAATTGTAATAAGATAAAAAAAAAAAAAATGTATACCTACCAAAGGTAATTTTTTTTTTTTCCCTTTTAAGGAGGGTGATGTAGTGTGTAGTGTGTTAAGTAGCTATATTATGTATTTAGTTTAGTTAGAACACACATGTCAGTTAGGTGGCAGTCGCTAAATATACGTCGTACAGAACACTCGTCTTTTATTCATACGTATATAACCACGTCCCTCTACAGCGCACTTCTCCCAGTCTGCTCCGACTTTCGGTATCTCGGTTCACTCGTGCAAAGTGACGGCGAAGTAGATCGGACGGTTAAGCACAGGATTAACACTGGGTGGATGAAATGGCGGCAGGTCTTAAGGGGAAGATATATAAAACAATGGTTAGACCTGCTGTCCTGTATGGATTAGAATGTTGGGTCACAAAAGGGATGAATGAAAAGCAATTGCATGCAGCTGAGATGAGAATACTAACAGGGATATGTGGTGTTACACGTATGGATAAAATAAGAAATGAGTACATAAGATGAAATTTGAAAGTGGCACCGGTGACTGAAAAGTTGTGCGGAAATCGGTTGTTATGGTATGGGCATGTGATGCGGAGGAATGAGGAAAATGTCGTGCGGAAAGTTTTGAGTATGAATATCGATGGCTATAAGAGTAGGGAAAGACCAAAGAAACGATGGATGGACTATGTGAAAGATGACTTAGCTAGAAAGGGGTTGACTACCGAGATGACGACTAATAGAGAAGTATGGAAAAAAGGGACATGTTGCGTCGACCCCAAATAGATTGGGATAAGGGCAGGAGAATGATGATGTATGTAACTTCGACAGACCTTCGGCACACAGCTCCAATACCCAACCTCACTGAAAGTTGACCAACATTCTTCTACCTCAGGATAAAAAGAAAAAGCTTATTTCCGAATTTAAATAGGACGTTCCGTCCACTCTATTATATTTTGTTTATTCATATTTGAGATCAATCAATCTTTGCTGGATACTCCGCGGGCCTTCAGGGAAGAAAATAAATCTTTTGTAAAACTTTCCTCAGGATAGGTGTTATTCATGAGGTGTCAAAGTGTTGATTGATCGCGTTGTTTGTTATACAGGGTGATGTTGTGGGCTGGGGTGATTATTGGAACAGGGTGATTGTTTGGTAGGCCATTAATTGATAAGATGTTGAGACAGCGAATACTGTATCTATGTATCTGTCTATACAGGGTCAAACTAAATTAGCTAGTGAAACTCCGCAGACGTGCTAAGTATCGATTTCTAAACATGATAAAATAAAAAATAAATGTGGAGGAATCGCAACATCGCTAAGGCCACTAAGATCAAGCTAGTCCAATCTGCCTAGCCTTTTCCCAACTATGTTGGGTTTGGCTTCCAGTCTAACCGGATGCAGCTGAATACCAGTATTTTACATGGAGCGATTGCCTATCTGACCTCCACAACCCAGTAACTGGGTAATACGATACCCCTTGGTAAGACTGGTTGTCAGACTTTCGGGCTTCTGACGACCCGTAACGACTGTCAAAGATCCACGAATGACAGCCGGAACCAACGGCTTGACGTGCTTTCAGAGGCACGGAGGAGTCTCGGTATGTAAAGATGGTCACCCATCCACGGACAACACCGGCAAGCGTAGCTTAATCTGATGGATCGACCCGTGCGGCTGTTATTACTTAGCCACGAGCTCCTCTAAGATCAAGCTCGTCCGTACACTCGTGTTCCCCATATTTCTGTACGCAGCTGAGACGTGGACATTACGAAAACTGGAAAAGAAAAAATTAGACGCTCGAGAAATGTGGTGCTGGAGAAGAATGCTTGGGATCTCATGGACAGAATTCCACACAAACGTTTCCATACTCCAGGAACTCGAACATCAAACAGCGTCTGTCAGCACTAAATACAGTCTCGAATACTGAAGTTCTTTGGTCATGTCTTGAGACGTAATAATGACTCCATAGAACGTCTAATGGTGCAGGGAAAAGTAGAGGGTCACGCGGGAGGTCACCGATGAGGGGGACCGACCAATTAATTCCACTGTTAGAGGCTCTGTTAATGAATGCACCAGACTGTAAAAAAACTAACAGAATCAGATGAAGAGAGATCGTGAGGCGAGCTTCAACTACACCTGCAATTCGACTCACTTCATCGTGACCACGACCGCTCTGTCAAGATTGAAACGAAGAAGATATTTACATATTTAGACATGGCAAGAACCTAAAACCGAGTTCTTTAAAAACGTTACATCGCATGTACTTGGACTAAGCGTTATCCCGTCACTGTCGCACAGCTGTCAAACTGCAAGTGCAAGATACGTTACACTCCTACCAACTTATCTGTGAAATGGCGAAAATTGGAACTACGGCCGTCATGTTGAAATGTCTTCGATTGTGCCGACGCTTGTCATTCGATTGTGTCGACGCATCGACGGTGGCGTCCTCTTTCAGTTCACAGATAAGTTGGTAGGACTGTAGTTTGTTATTAATCCACTAAAGATTTTATGACTGAAAATTTTACCTAAATATTTCTACATTATTGCCTACAAATCATATTTTATCTCCTTGACTTCATTGAATTTTGACTTGTACAATTAATCTCTTTTACAACTATTGTTAAATTTATTTAAATTATTTGAAATTCTAATTCTAATGTTTAATAATTTAATTATAAATATAATAACCTTATCGGTAATTATATTTTCGAGCTGTTTTGGATTGAAACCCTTGGGCCGTGGGGTCCGAGTGCTCATGGTTTATTCAACGAAATCTCCAAGCGGCTGGTTGACACTTCCTGTGACCCAAGGGCTGGCTTTTACAGCCAGAGGCTTAGCATTGCCATACAACGTGGCAATGCCGCCAGTCTCTTGGATACTTTACCAGTCGACAACGATGCGGAGGAATTTTTCGATGCCATATTTTAGTTTTTTAATAGTTTTAGTTATGTTAGGATATAATTTTGTTATTTTTAGGTTATGTTTATATTACATTGAAATAAAAATTATAATGTAATGATGACCCATAATTTTACAAATATATTTGTACGCCCGAAACGGCAGAATATTATGATCGTAATACATAATCTCGCCCATAATAGCTTTGTATAATATTTTGACAAATAAATGCATTCTATTCTATTCTACAATCATATTTAAGGCATAGTACGTGCTCAGTAACTTTTATAGATCTCGGCCTAAGTATGGTTGAGGTATTCATAGGCCGACTCTCCATTGTCCTTAACAAATTACAGCCCGGACGTTGAGAAGAATATGTGTTTTGCGAATTTGATCCTTATCACTACTAGAAATGGTCGAACTGACAGGTTGTCAGGAGCGCTTTCTCTGGACGGTCGGACTGTATCTTACAAACATGTTTGTACTTTCTGCAGTAGACTGAGTGAAGTCTGCCTGTCATTCATGGAACTGTTTTGCATAATTGTATAGATGGATGAGATGAAACGACCCTATTTTTAACCGACTTCAAAAAAGGAGGAGGTTTTCAATTCGACTGTATGTTTTTTTTATTTTGCATGTTTGTTACGCGATTACTCCGTCAATTATGGATTGATTTCAGAAGAGGTTCCATAAAAATTGTATTAACTTTGCTTGGATAGTTTTGAGTTAGCTTCGATAATATGTATTTAATCCACTTTGTGTATCATGATGATGTTCTAATACTTCCTGTCACTGTTGTTTACCATATTTAAAAAGAGAAAAAAAAGAAATAAAAAACAATTTTACAAAAAAAAAACAACTTCCTTATAAAACACTACTAAGTGAAAAATAACTTTAATTTCGGAAGTCGGTGGCAAAAAACTAAAATACAGATCCAAAGACACCGACTTCCGAAAGTAAAGTTATTTTTCCTTTGTAGTGTTTTTTTTGGAAGTCGATTGTTTTTTTTTTTTTTTTGTAAAAAAGTTTTTTAAAATCATGTTTAGCTGTGAACATTCGAGTATTCATGATGTTTGAATTTGTTACCAGGTGTTGGTACAGAGCCTTTACGGAAATTACGATCTTTCGTTATATAACGTGTCGGTTAAATTTATTTCGACATTCGCGCGTGCTTCGTCCTCCACAATTTGTAGGAGTTTTAAATATTCACGTGTAAGCGGCGCATGCTTAATACATTCCTCATCTACATAATGTAATATTTTTCACGATACACCAACCAAATGTAGGTACAATAATATTCTTATTTTGTTCTTGCAGCGAAAATGTAAATTTATTATGTGCAGTAGGTTGAAAATTTTCGTGTTCTACAACGTTTAACTAAAATAGTGTTAAAAATATTGTAAGAGGTGAAGAATATACTTTGGAACATAATTAATATTAATTTAAAAAAGAAAAAAAAAGTCTGTTTCATACAATTGCATCTTTTCAATTTTGAGACTTGGCCGGTTTTTGCTATGGGAGTGGGTCCCATAGCAAAAACCGGCTATATTCATTAGCACCATCGCCTCTTAATTTTTTTTTGACACTTATAGACAGTTCATTCTCCTGACCTTATCTCAATTTATTTGGGGTCGGCGCAACATGTCTTTTTCTTCAATACTTGTCAAATCAAATCAAATCATTTATTGGTTTGCAAACAAGGGTAATTAATATTTTAATATTAATAAATATTAGGTTGGGGAAAAAGTCTTTTCGCATTATAGTATGTATGAACTTAAAATAAAATCTCTTTGGCTATACTATTTCTATCTGGCTGGTTTTGGTATCATTGAATGTTTAAGTTTTAAAGAATATAATTCTAAATTCAAATTAGGAAATTGTGTGATTTTCATTTGTTTTTCGTGCTGTCAAGATGAGTGAATCTAATGAAGAAATTCGATACATTTTAAAATTTTACTACAAAAAAGGTAAAAATGCAACGCAAGCCGCGAAAAAAATTTGCGATGTTTATGGACCCAGTGCAGTGTCTGTGAGAGTAGCACACATTTGGTTTAAGCGTTTTCAATCCGGAAATTTTGATGTCAAAGATGCACGTCGCTCTGGTCGCCCTATTACTGATAAAATGGATGCCATTTTTGAAAAAGTGGAGCAAGATCGGCATATCAGTAGTTACGAAGTAACTGAAGAACTGGGAATTGACCACAAAACAGTTTTGGCGCATTTGAAAACAACTGGGTACACAAAAAAGCTCGATATTTGGGTACCTCACGAGCTCACTGAAAGAAACCTAATGAACCGTGTACTCATTTTGTGATTCTTTATTACGACGTAATGAAACCGAACCATTTTCGAAGAAGCTGATCACTGGTGATGAAAAGTGGATCACGTACGACAAGAATGTGCGAAAAAGGTCGTGGTCAAAGGCCGGTCAGGCTTCACAGACTGTGGCGAAACCCGGGCTAACTCGCAACAAGGTGATGCTGTGTGTGTGGTGGGATAGGAAGGGCATTATTCATTATGAGCTGTTACCACCAGGCGGGACCATCGATTCTGAACTCTGCTGCGAACAACTGATGAGATTAAAGCAAGAAGTTGAGAGAAAGCGGCCAGAATTAATCAACAGAAGGGGTGTGGTTTTTCATCATGATAACGCTGGACCTCACACATCTTTAGCCACTCAGCAAAAATTAAGAGAGTTTGGCTGGGAGGTGTTAATGCATCCGCCGTATAGTCCTGATCTTGCACCTTCAAATTTCCACCTGTTTCGGTCTCTTCAGAATTCTTTAGGCGGTGTCAGGTTAACATCACCAGAGGTCTGCCAAAACCACTTGTCGCGGTATTTTGATCAGAAGTCCCAAAATTTATATAGCAATGGGATCATGTCCCTACTTACAAGATGGCAAAAAGTTATCGAACAAAATGGTACCTACATACTTTAGATAAATGTAAATAATGTATGTTAAAAAATGTTTTGAATTTTCTTAAAAAATGCGAAGAAACTTTTTCCCCAACCTATTAGATGTTTTATAATAGGAGTCCTCCATGTTCTACTGTCACATGGGCATGCAAATCATATTATTATGTAAGTAAAAGATGTTATAATTTAAAATAACAATTAAGAAAATATACAAATTAAATCGCAAATCGTTTGAATTAAATACAATAAAAAATGTCATAATCATACAAAATTGTCAACAAGATATAGTATTAAAAAAAATAAAAAAATGTCATCAACGTTACAGAAGTAAAAAAAAAAAAAAATCAAATAGAATCAATTAATGGATGTCGGTAGTCACTTCTTTTCTAGCCATAAATCATCTTTCACACAGTCCATCGTTCCTTTAGTCTTCCATTACTTATACAAGTAATGGAAGACTAGTTTTGAGTGTGAATTTGGATGGCTATTATACAATAGCCATCCAAATTCACACTCAAAACTTTCCTGACGACATTTTCGTCATTCCTCCGCAGCACATGCCCACACCATGACAACCGATTTCTACGCAGACAAACCTTAAATTATAAATGAAATATTGTTTTGACCTGTTAGTGCTTGTACAGGACTCTGATTCTTTATTATATTATTTATCTTGTAAAAAATCAGTTGGCAATCGACATTTTTTGAAGTTGTGTGAGCGGAGTGCGGTGGTGTCTCCTACAGTGTTACATTAAATAAATATGAATATTCAAATACCTGAAGTGTATATTCAAAGAGAACTTTTATTTAATTTTATTGCCATGTTTATTATTTTTAGAATTATATAAAAGTTTTTAATAAAATTAATGTCTTTTTAGCTGTTTTATTTACAGACGCAATCAGCTTCTGTCATTGACCTACGGCAAGGACTTTTGCTACGAAACGTCTACGAACTGCTACACATAACCGCTACGCTTTTGCTACGAACTTTCTCAGTGTAGAAGTTTCAAAGCTTCCTCTTGTAATACACATTTATGTTTTTACAGTGCCTAATGGATGAGTCTTATTTGATAGATAAAAAGCATTTGAAAATAATTGAAGAAATTATTTTTTTTAACATTTCAAAATGGAGCCGTAAAAAAATTTAATATGGTGGCAGCGCCACATTTAATTTTAAAAAAAAAAATATACCCAGTGTCACTCGGGATGATGTAAGGATTTTAAAGATACACCATCATCATTCTCCTGCCCTTATCCCAATCTATTTGGGGTCGGCGCAACATGTCCTTTTTTTCCATACTTCTCTATTATTCGTCATCTCGGTAGTCACCCCCTTTCTAGCCATGTCATCTTTCACATAATCCATCCATCGTTTCTTTGGTCTTCCCCTACCCTTATAGCCATCGACATTCATACCCAAAACTTTCCTTACGACATTTTCCTCACTCCTCCGCATCACATGCCCATACCATGACAGCCGATTTCCACACAGCTTTTCAGTCACCGGTGCCACTTTTAGACTTCCTCTTATGTACTCATTTCTTATTCTATCCATTCGTGTAACACCACACATCCCTATTAGCATTCTCATCTCAGCTGCATGCAACTGCTTTTCATTTATCCCTTTTGTGGCCCAACATTCTGATCCATACAAGACAGCAGGTCTAACCATTGTTTTATATATCTTCCCCTTAAGTTTAAGGGGAATGCGGGAGTCGCAGATTGTCCCCGTGACCTGCCGCCATTTCATCCATCCAGTGTTAATCCTATGCTTAACCGTCCGATCTACTTCGCCATCGCTTTGCACGAGTGAACCGAGATACCGAAAGTCGGAGCAGACTGGGAGAAGCGCGCCATCAAGCGCTATGCCTCCAGAACTGGAGATACCGCCGAAATCGCAGAACATATATTCAGTTTTGGTTCTGCTGATTTTCAAGCCAACATTCTCCAGTTTCTGTTGCCATTTCTCCAATCTGCTCCGAATCTCAGGTAAATCTTCACCGACAAGAACAATGTCATCGGCAAACAGCATGCACCAGGGTGCCTCTTCCTGTAGATTCGACGTCAGAGCATCCATAATCAACAGGAAGAGGTAAGGACTTAAAGCCGACCCTTGGTGCAAGCCAACAGGCACATTGAACTCGTTGGTATTCCCTGCAGCCGACCGGACGTAGGTACGAGATTGACTGTACATAGCACGAATTAACTCTACATACTTCCCGGGCAAACCTTTCTCTTTCAAGGCCCACCACAACACATCCCGAGGTACCCTATCATACGCTTTCTCCAGATCAATGAACACCATGTGCAAGTTCTTGTGTGCACGTCTGTACTTCTCGCACAATTGGCGGAGTGCAAAAGTGGCGTCCGTTGTTCCTCGACCTGGCATAAACCCAAACTGGTTCGGGGTAATTTCACTCTCCTCTCGCAGTCTTTTCTCTATTACTTTCTCCCATACCTTCATACTATGTGACATGAGCTTTATTCCTCGATAGTTGTTGCAGTCCTGTTTATCACCTTTATTCTTGAAGATGGGCACTAGCGAACTATTGCACCATTCTTGTGGGATCCCTCCTTCATGCAACAACTTATTAAAGAATAAAGTCAGCCACATACATCCATCTTCTTTTAAGCACTTCCATACTTCTACTGGTATATCATCTGGGCCCAAGGCCTTTCCATTTTTCATACTTTGAACTGCCTTTCTGACTTCATCCATGCTAATTTCCCTTACCAAACCCATATTTACTTGTACCTCTTTAAGCACACCATTCCATTCATTCTCTTCGTTCATTAGCCTTTCAAAATAAATCTTCCATCGTTCTTTTATTTCGTCATCTTTGGACAGAACCTTACCGGCGTCGTCTTTCATACATTTAATGTGAATAATATCTCTCGTTCTCCTTTCTCTTGCTTTTGTAATCCGGTAGAGCTCTTTCTGGCCTCTAGGGCTGTCCAGTGAGTCATACAACTTCTCCTGCGCCTTAGCCCTCGAAACTGCTACCGCTTTTTTTGCCTTTCTCTTGCACTCTATATAAGTGTTCTTCTTATCATCTTTCAAACTATCATTCCCAATTTCTACACCCTGCCATTCTTTAAACGCAATTTTCTTTTCTTTTAGCATCTTTTGCACGTCTTCATTCCACCACCATGTATCCTTTTTTATCACACCTTTCCCATTCGATTCTCCAAACACATCTTTTGCTACTCTCCTTATGCAATCCGCCATCTCTTTCCAACATTCATTCACAGTTTTTCCTTCCATATCCTTCATTTCTATCATTTTATCTACCACTTGACTCTTAAACATACTTGCAAATTCCTCTTTTTCTATCATACGCCATCTGGTTTTGGGTGGGGGCCGTTCGTTGTTCCTACTGGACGAGGCACCGACTTTTACCTCCATTATAATAAGTCTATGTTGTGAGACTAAGTCTTCAAAAGATACACCATACATCCAAATCTGTTTAGGCATTTCAAAGTTATGGTGGAATAAAGAAACTCACATACATACAAACAAACATCAACCCTGAAAACATTACACTCCTTTGGGCAGTCGTGTAATAAAAATACCTCAATACTTATACTTTACCTAACTACATACAAACTATTACACATGAAATAAAATACAATAAACAATAAAATATCCTAACACGAAACCTTACCATAAACTGAGAACTTTTCATCCTATAACAAATCTAATAAAAAGAAAACTATCATCTGCCCGCGAAAAAAATCAGCTGTTCCCTACATTTTGATGATTTTTTTTCGCAATTTCAGGTTTGGTCCCCTAATAAAAGTTGTCCATAATGATGAGTACAATGACCCCTTCAATTCAATTATTCAATCCAAATCTTTATTGCCTATCACATGCGTTTACTTGGTCTAAATAATATTTCGGGCACAACAATTTAATAAAATATAAAAAAAAATATGAGTAGTAGCTTGATTCAAAATAAGTAAGATCGCACACAAATTAAATTCAAAAAGCCATATCACAAAAAGAAATTATATAAAAATAAAAATTAGTAATCATTAAAAATTCAATTAATTCAAAATAAATAATAATTTCACTGATTAATATACTATAAAAAAAATCAAATCTAACATAATAAAAAATTCATTCAGTGAATAATAGCATTTATTCACCAGTAGTTTTCGGAGCCGTAATAAATATTTTTTACATTTTGTTCCATTTTTAAATCGTTTGGTATTTTATTATAATAATATATATTTTAATTGATGTTATTTGAGCTCTGTAATTTTAGCTTCGATTTTGGAAAAAAAAACTAAACTATTAAAAGGATAATGGGACACATACACCCTGCATGTGGTCGGCTTCCAGTCTTACTTAGTTATGTATGTATTTGCGTATAAATCCAAAACGTTCTACTAAATACACGGCATTACACGGTGAATGCACTACTAAGGCGGCCCATTTAACCGCAGACGTATCGCAGGTGCACTGCAATCGTCAACAGATCTTACGACGTGCGACGGTCGTAACGTGAATAGGAACCATTACTTGGTATCTTTATTACGTTACCATAAAGTCGATTCTTAGTTTGCGACTATAAATGTCCGATAGTGCAAGTTTAATAGAACCTACTAAGTCATGGTTAAAATTTGAGTGTTATGGATCAGGTTTAATGGTAAAGTTTTGTGGTTTATGATTTAGTTATTTTGTGGATCAATATAAGTTTACCGTTATGGCTTTGGGAAAGAATTTTATAGCAATATGGTTTTTGGAGAGCAATATCCACCCATGGCCACACGAGCAGACGAGTCCTAGAGTGGAGACCGCGTATCGGTAAGCGTAGTGTGGGATGCCCCCCAGCTAGATGGACCGATGACCTGAAGAAAGTGGCTGGGGCAGAATGGATGCGGAAGGCGGAGGACAGGGTGTTGTGGCGCAACCTTGGAGAGGCCTACGAGTATGTCCAGCAGTGGACTGTGATTGGCTGAGTTGATTGAATATGGTTGCTTCTTGATGTCGAATTGAATACAATAATATATTTGTGAAACATAGATCCTGTAGTTAGTTTTAGTTATATACAAAGATCTTTAAAAATTAGGCAGTGCGTTATATTTTGCCTATAGGGACATACAAAAATGATTAATTGATTGATTGATTTCATGATAAAATTATTACATAATAATTATTAAGTATTTGAGTAATTGTATTAACGGATGCATTATTAAATTTAATTTTATTACAATTCAGAGTCAATTTCATTTCATGTTATAATTTAAATATTACTTGGTAATAGTGTACTCAGTAGCTTTAAGATATTTTGTTGAGCCGCTCCGAATTGTCAAAAAAGTCCAAATGATTGAGCATATTATTAGACCCACTATAGTATTGTTTCACTACATGGCCATTGTCCTCAGTCATTCCTCATTGTATTGCCATTGCCTACTCTAATACTATGAAGTAACTGCATAACTTGACTACTACATGAAGTACACAAGTTATAAACATACTATAACTAGCTGTTGCCCGCGACTTTGTCTGCAATCCAAGATGAAAAGTAGCCTATGTCCTTAGCTAGGTCATGGTCTCTTTGTATGCTAAATTTCATCCAAATCCGTTCAGCCGTTTGAGCGTGAAAGCGTAACAAACAAACAAACTCACTTACACTTTATGAGTTAGGATTAGGATTTAAAAAAAAAAACACATTCGTCGGAGAGGAGGTATTCTTGTATCAAGTAAATTATTTAATTTACAGAAAAAGTCTGGGAAAATATGTGTTTAGCGACAAAATAAATGTTCTCTTCTAAAAATGTAAGAAACATCGTAACATACAATAAAACCTAAAGATTACTTCCAACTTTCCACTGTAGCTTAATTTTCAACTAGACTCCATCTAAAATAACTAAACACTGCTGTCATCTCATTTCCCCTGCATTGGATCCAAGCCCGGATCACTCTGGATTACGACCTCGTCGTCTTAATATTCCAGGTTATTTCTAGTTATTAGTTGCACCTCTACCACAGATGAATACAGATGGGACACTCCGCAGTTTAGGTATGAAGCTACAAGTACGCGGCGGGCTCATCGTCGTAAAAGAAGACAACCATAACGAGTCAGAAGGTTTAAGAGTTACGCGATAGAAAGAGAGGCAACTTATAGGTGAATATGTCTGTAGGTAATGAAGCGTTGTGCGACCTGAATTGCACTTTATTGTGTCGTAGCAAGAGTCGTTTTTATTTAAATGATTTTGCGGAGTGTCCCATCTGTATTAATCTGTGCCTCTACCTAGGTTGTAATCTAGATTACATTCTGGGTTTTTAATAATAATCTTCGGGTCTTTCACGAAGAAAGTAATGGGTATTTGGATATAATTGTGAAGTAAATAGATATTTCAAAGAATGTCTTTGTTTTACATACATACATAAAAATACTCACGCCTTCTTCCTATGTGGGTAGGCAGAAACTACAGAACGCCACCTGCAACGATGTTTACATACTCCTTTTGCCTCGTTTACGTTCTCTCATCTGGATCATACACGCACGCCGCGCCGGTTGCGAGTACTACGCATCCAACCCAATAAGGTCTTAGGTCACTATTATGTCTTCCCACGGCGTCCCATCCCGGCGTTTCCACTCACATCTGCCTTGTGCCTTGTTGTTACCTTTTGTTAATCGCCTTTCATTCATCCTCTCAACATGGCCAAACCATCTAAGCATCTTTTTCTTAGTTTTTAACCTACGAAAAAAAAGGAAGAGGTTCTCAAGTCGACACGTACGTATATATCAATCAATCTGCCTAGCCTTTTCTCAACTATGTTGGGATCGGCTTCCAGACTAACCGGACGAGCTGAATACCAGTATTTTATATGGAGCGATTGCCTATCTGACCTCCTCAACCCAATTACTGGGTAACCCTGATACCCGTTGGTAAAGACTGGTTGCCAGACGTTCGGGCTTCTGCCGACCCGTAACGACTGTCAAAGAACCATGAATGACAGCCAGGACCAACGGCTTAACGTGCTTTCCGAGGCACGGAGGAGTCTCAACCAGTCGAACCCATCCACGGACTAACTCCGGCAAGCGTAGTTTAACCTGATGGATCGACCCGTACGGCTGTTATTACTTAGCCACGAGCTCCTCTCGTCGACACATATATATATTTTTTATATAGGACCACGTATAACTTTTTACAGAGTTGTCCGATTTGAAAGATTTTTATTTTATTCGGTAGGGTATAGTTCGAACTTGGCCGCATGTGAGGTACCACAACTAAAAAGTGAAAATAAAAACTTTTTTTTAGAAAAAATAACAACCGACTTCGAAAACAAACACTACAAGTGAAAATTAACTTTAATTTCTGAAGTCGGTGGCAAAAAAGGAAAATACAAAAACCAAAGATACCGACTTCCGAAATTAAAGTTGTTTTTCACTTCGTAGGTTTTTTTTGGAAGTCGGTTGTAATTTTTGTAAAAAAGTTTTTTAGTTAATGGAATCACCGAAGGGTTGGGTGATGAATTGATGATCTTTGCTTACCCACATTATGGCAGTAGCCATTAGCCGGGCACAAAGTCGCAGGACTTTTACACGCTTTTCTCAGCAGTCATGATTGTGACCACTATACTTGCTTATGTAAGGTGACTAAGGCTCAATTTACATTGCCACGGACAGGAATGGAAGCGAACTTTTTTGTACAAAAGCATAATGAACTTTATGTCAATAGTGTTACGCACAAACTAGACGAGCCAAATATCAGGTCGCGCGTCTTCTAGAGAATTCTCGCGCATTCTCGGGAATTCCTGCGGTAACAAGCTCGTATCTAATTTGCATGTTAGACAATTGACATAAAGTTAATTTGGCTATGTACTATATCCTTACAAAAACTCGCTTCCTCTCCATTCTGCGGCAATGTAGATTGAGCCTAAGGCGGGTCCGACACTGTCTCAAACGAAAATAGAACGGAAGTACATGAAGTGTCTCGGAGAGGTAACGTCGTCGCCTTGACGACTACAAGCTAAGTCACTAGTCAGGGGAATAAATAGCAGATAGGGATGAAATGCTGGTTAATACCTATGAAATTGCCGTTTTGTATGAAAACATTTAAACGATTTTTTTTCATGCATTTTTTATTTGTATTAATCGAAGTAATCACCCATGCAATCAATGCATCTTTGCCAACGCAGTGGCAGTTTATTGATGCCCTTCTTAAAGAAATCAGCTGGACGGGAGGCAACAAATTCTTCAAAGGCATTTTGTACTGCCTCTCGGGTATTGAATTTTTTTACCGCCAAGAAGTTATCCAAATTCTGGAAAAAGTAGTAGTCTGTAGGCGCAAGGTCTGGTGAGTAGGGCGGATGACGGAGAGCTTCCAACCCCAGTTCTTGCAACTTGGAGACCGTCTGCTGTGCAGTATGAGGTCGCGCGTTGTCGTGCAGGAGCAGCGGAGACGAGCGATTGACCAATGCTGGTTGGAGATGTGCCAGCTTCTCCATCATTGTGTTCAGTTCTTCACAGTACACATCTGAAGTAATGCTCACCCCGTTTGGTAAGAAGCTGTGATGAATCACACCGGCGCTAGACCACCAAACAGTGACCATCACTTTTCTAGGGGTAAGTTTTCGTTTAGGGCATTGTTTAGGTGCTGAACCAGGATCCAACCAACTTGCTGAGCGCTTGCGGTTATCAAACAGAATCCATTTTTCATCGCAGGTTCAAAATTCCTTCATTTGTGTGTCTGTTGAGCAGTGCAAGGCACGTCTCGACGCGTACTTCGCGCTGGCGATCATTGAGTTCGTGGGACACCCATTTGTCAAGCTTTTTTACCTTGCTAATTTGACGCAAATGGACCAATATTGTTTTGACGCTAACGTCGAAAGCTGCTGCTAATTCAGCCGTAGATTGTGTATCATCAGCTTCCACAATCGCCTTTAATTCGTCATTGTCGACCAAAGTCTTCGGACGACCGCGAGGTTCATTTTTCAGGTCGAAATTTCCAGAACGGAAGCGAGCAAACCAATAACAAGTGGTGCGTTGGTTTGTAGTGTTAGCTCCGTAAACGTCGTTGATGTTGCGTGCCGCTTGTGCCGCGTTGCTGCCACGACGGTACTCATATTCCATAATTACTCGAATTTTTAACGTATCCATGATGACGAAAAAGATTGAAATGCGATGAAAATGTAACACTAATCAATAAACAAATGACTACTTTTGGAAAAAAAAAATCCATGTTTTTAAAATAAAATTAATTTGAAATTAGAATTCTTAGCCAAACAAAAATTATTTTGATTTGAAATGGCCAGTACTGCAGAACGGCAATTTCATAGGTAAAGACCTAATACAATAATATGAACATTATTCATTGAACTTTAACTTAATTGGAAAGAATTTAGTAATTAAATACGTATACTTAATAATTTGGGATTTTTTTTTGCGTACCTAGTTTTGGGAAAGCACAGAATATACAGGGTATTTAGCAAAAAAGGATCTCGTAAGGCCGCGCCGATAGTGGGCGCCTTCTGATTTTCCGAACAAAAACTGATATATTGAACGCGACGATCGCGTATTCGCGCAACGATCGAGCATTCGCGCAACGATCACGTATTCGCGCAACGATCACGTATTCAAATTCTATTCGGGATAAGAGTTCTAAGTTGTGTTTTATCGATTCTGTATACTGTTCATTTTTATTACTTATAGCAAAAGCTTCTATACGAGCCCATTACTTCTATTCCTAAAACTGGACCCCTAAATGCCAATAAGTTTGTTTTCACAAAACAGTGTTTACAGAATATCTAAGGCACCTATTTCTCTGTTTGTACTACAGCACATAAATCGCGACCCGGCTCGCACTTGCCCACTTTTATTTTACGGACGTAAAACCGGCCGATTGTAAACATAATGCGCTGGAGACCATAAATAATGGCGCATTAAATTCCCTCGGCTTTGGCGGTACGTTCCGGAGTTGTTAGCACCTGAACCAATTATGTATCTACATTGTGTTCCGTTTCACTGTTGATCACTTGATTAGTGATTTCTGGGATGGATAGAAAAGTCTGATTACCTAAAATGGGAAACGTATTTCACCGTCATGATTGCAGTACTATTCTGAAAGTTCTTTTCGGCTTTCACTCAAGTGAAAAATCTTAAAAAAACCGGCCAAGTGCATGTCGGACCACGCACAGTGAAGGGTTCAGTAGTAGAAAAGAATTTATCCCAAAAACAAACTTAACATACTAAACCCAATTTTTTTTTATACATGATAAAATTACAAATTAACAATTTTCGGACTTTTCCCTTTATTTGTGCTGTGAGAGCTTGCTTCTTGCCAAATTTCATGATTCTAGGACAACGGGAAGTACCCTATAGGTTTTGATTTACTTGCGAGTATCAAAATATGTCGCATTTCGCATAAAAGGCTGTATTTTAGAGAGCTATGTATTTGATACTAATTTCAATGCGACCAATCAACGCATTTCTGAGAAAAAGGGTCTTGACAGACTGACAGACAGACAGACAGACAGACAGTCAGACAGACGGACAGTGAAGTGATCCTATAAGGGTTCCGTTTTTTTCCTTTTGAGGTACGGAACCCTAAAAATCAGTATTGTTTTCGTCATAACGACCAGTTTGAAGCTCGAAATTCAGACAACCAGTCTTGCTAAGGGTTTTCGTGTTACATACTGGGACCGTCAGACCATCAGACCTACCAGATAGTCGCTCCATGTAAAATATAGGCATTTACTTACTACATTTTAAAATGGAAACTTATTTGGTATTCGAATCAGGCTTCCTAGCTACGTCTATAAATGTTTAAAGAACGCGCACCCATCCTAGACAAGATCTTCACTACGAGGGTTTAACTTCACAACGCGATCGATTCCACGCTATAGACGTATATTCAAGAACCCTTGAGCTACTTGAGTAGCTGAAAATAAATTGGTATTTCCATTTTCAGTAACATTATCGAGCTCGTTAAATCGGCCGGTTGATTTCGAGTTTGCACTTAAAGAAATTAGTAGCAATTTGTAGCTGCCGGGAGACGTAACTTTGAAAAGTTTAATAAGAAATTTGTCAATGCATTAATTCGTTTTACGATGAAGTAACTTGTGGACTTCGGGATTATGAATTTAAGAGGGCTGTTGCGTTTTGTCACCTCTCGCTCTCACGGAACCAAATTTCAAGAACGTTAAATGAAAAGATGCTTTTTTGAAAAATGTAATCAATTAAAGGACTAGTAAATAATGTTAATTTAATAGGTACCTAATTTTTAAAACACATTTATATTGTGTTATCTATTAAACTCAGTTCAAAACGTAGTATCTGTTTTTGAGTTGAGTTATATAACATTAGTTTTAGCACAAAGTTATAAGCTTGTTATGTTACCTGGTTGTCCGTACAAAAACATGATCACCACGCGGCGCCCGCTGTGCGCCAGTGCCTAGTGCCGCTATGGCTTGCCGTGACTTGTGTTTGTCACTCGGTGTCCATATTGTAACCTTTTTTAATGATTTTTGGGGCAAAATGTAACACGGTATAAGAATTATTGGAATCGATTCAGTTATTTATTCTGAACCAACTATATTCAGGTTCGCATGTACTAAAAATAATGTTGTATAAATGCAACACTAAAAATGTGTTTTTAATAGTTACTTACCTATTAAATTAACATTATTTACTAATCCTTTAATTGATTAAATTTTTCAAAAAAGCATCTTTTCATATTACATTCTTAAACATTTGGTAGGATTCCCGTTCGTCCCCTCGACTTCGTCCCCCGAAGGGGACGAACGGGAATTACACCAAAGATTTGGTCCCATGTGAGCGAGACAGGCGACAAAACGCGACAGCCCTCTTAATGATCCCAATTTATTATTTAATTATAATGGAATTTGGTATTAGTAGCTTTTACGCACTCTACATTTTATAGCGATATTAATATTTTTGACCACGTGGCTATCCAGGAGGAGCTCGTGGCTAAGTAATAACAGCCGCACGGATCGATCCATCAGGTTAAGCTATGCTTGCCGGGGTTGGTCCGTGGATGAGTCACCATCTTTACATACTGAGACTCCTCCGTTAAGCCGTTGGTCCCGGCTATTATTCGTGGATCTTTGACAGTCATTATGGATCGTCAGAAGTCCGAAAGTCTGAGTGAGGCAATAGGTCGTTATTGTTAAATTTAAAAAGATGCCTCCGACTGCAGGTTGTTTGGAGACAAAAGTCATCTTGTTTCCATCTTTTACACAGTTCACGTTTTACGCAGTCGTATTTTTTTTTAAATTTACTTTTTTATTTTATTTGCTTTATAGCGTACAATATTTTTGTTGATTCTCAATTTAATTCTCAATTTTTATTGCATTTTCTTTTTTACTTTTCTGAAAAGTTTTAATGAATTGACTTATACCCTTTTTGAAATGACGGATGCAATTAATTTGAAAATCTAGCCTTAAAGCTCTGGCCAATTTGAATTGAACCCCCTGCGGGATACGGGACGAAATTCGCTGGGACCGACTGTCTCAACTTGTGTGGAGGTGTTCAAACTGACGCGAATAGTCGCGAGACTTCCAAGTCGTTATAAAAATCAACGCGCGTATTCGCATCCCGCATCCCGCGCGGGATTCGCCTTAGTGTGACCAGAGCTTAAGTGAACTTAATAGCAAGCAAAATAATGTAGAAACACAAACAATTGGGTTTATTTTCAGATAACTTATCGAAAAACTCTATTCATCCGATCATAGAACAAACAGATTCGCTACCAGCCGCGAATTCCATTCGAATATGTTTTATTGCCACAGAATACCGAGAGTATGTGGCTTCTTAGAGCTCTCTCTGGAACATTAATACCGTGTAGGTAGGTATGCGGACGTCGACGGAATACATTTGCTTCGTAAAAGTTATTTTTCGTCATAAACTGGTCGTGTTCAATGTCTTAGTGTATTGAATTATTGGGAGCGATGTTGTCGACGTGTGTTTGGATGAAGGTATTATTGCTATATCAAGGTTATATCGACTGAAAGTAAATGTGTTAGAGTTTAGTATGTATAAGAGAGAGGAAAGGAAATGTTATAGAAGTAGAGTTCACTCTTAGCCGACGTTCGCACGGACGTAAAAATATCGCAGCGGGATTTTATCGCGCACTGGATTTTCAACTCTCGTTGTTGAGCCGAGCGTTGAGAATCCAACTTAACAACAACACAGTGCATTCTAGCGCGTCGAAAAAATACATTGTTGAGTCTTCAACTCTCGGCGCTAAGCAGAGCGTTGAAAATCCAGTGCGCGAAATAAAATCACCGCGATATTTTTACGTCCGTGTGAACGTCGACTTACCTGTCGTGTCGGTACGAGTTTTACGAGAATAGCAGCTCATGACGTTAGTAACAAGGCTAGATGTTAATTTTCCAGTATTTTTTTTATTTTTTATTTATTAGGTACAGTCCGGCAAAAACGTCTAGAAACGGAACTAATTTTTAATCTTTGTCAGTATTGTCTCAGTCCGTGTTTTATCAGGCAACAAATGTGCATGACAACGATTTGATTGATTTTAAGACTATCTAAATTTCTGTCAGAGAAATTGTTTTTGAAGTAAAAATTTTATAATGTATGGCTAGTGGCGCCCCCATTTTTTTCTCTTTTTTGTGTCGAGCTGTAATGTCCAGTTAAATGATACAATTCTTCTTGCTTGACTGCCTCGTTTTCTATCTGGAGTTTCTCAGTAGCAGCTTGGAGTCTGGATTTGTGCCCGATTGATGGCAATAGGCTCACCCTCTGTTACACGGGACTTAAACATCACTCGCGAAAGTACTATAGTTACACCTCTGCCCATTGCCCAACCCTTTGGGGAAATAAGGCGTGATGTTATGTTTATGTAATTCTTCTTGCTTCTTATCTTTTGATTGTAACTTCTGTTTCTCTTGAATTAGGTACTTTATCAGGTCCTAAACTTGAATAAAAATAACTAGGTATACCTGGTACTTGGCAATTTATTTTTAGTAGGTATTCACTAAAAACATGTTTGATATACGAGTACATAGCTTAAAGAATGTGTTGACGATGGTAATACAAACACATACTCTTAAATAATTTATGGTAGAAGTAAATGTTACTCAAAGCTATAGCACCTGAGCAAATAAAAATATGTATAAATATTCGTTTGTTTGTATCCAAACGTTTGTATAAACACAACGCACGTACGTACGTACTGGGGCTAGTGAGATGGGTCTCTGTTATTAACCAAATTCTTTACATGTTTTCTGAGCAAACGTTCTGTATCGCCATTCTCAAGCAATTCCTGGCAATTATTTATGAATAAATAATAATATTATGGCGAAGTAGACCGACATGTAACGCAAAGGATCAACTTAGGATGGATGAAATGGCGACAGGTCACAGAAACAACTTGCGACCAGCGAATGCCCCTCAAGATATAGGTAGAGGAAAATTTACAAGTCCGTGATAAGGCCTGTCGTACTTTATGGATCGGAATGCTGGACAGTGAAAAGACGGATGAAAAAAGATTGCATGTAGCGGAGATGAGAATGTTGAGATGGATGTGTGGAGTGACGAGAATGGATAAAGTAAGAAATGAGTATATAAGAGGAAGTTTGAAAGTTAAAAGGAAATCATATGGGCATTTGTTGAGGAGGGACGAAACGCATGTGAATAAAAGAGTGATGAATATTATGTGTTGATGGATGGAGAGGGAGAGGAAAGCCAAAGAAAAGTTGGATGGATTATGTGAAGAATGATATGAAAGAGAAGGGAGTGATTGGTAGCGTGACTTGACAGGGGAGAATGGAAGATGAAAACTCATCAAAAAAGGCATCAGGACGATGATAAATGTTAATAATATCATGTCTAGTAACTAAACTAGCTGTAAATATTAAGGCAAATTTCGTTTCTGTCACTAACAATATCTGGGAAATAAATTGAATTTCTTTGTTGTCAAACAAAGAAAGAAAACCGGTCAAGAGCAGGTCAGACTCGCGCAGCGAGGGATCCGTACCAGCATATATGTAATTTTTGTTGATGATTTCTGAAAAAGTGTGCTAAATAGAGACATCGTTTTTTTTTAAAAAAAAATTGTCATCAAAAGTCGAAGACTATGCGGTCTAAAAAAAATGTTTAACAATGTGCAAACAGCGCTCTTGTATAATTATGATAACCCATATGACTTAGTAACCCCATTTCGAATTTTAAGACCCCCTTTCAATCCGTTGCAAAAAAAAAATCTTATTTGCAAAATAGTTGGGCAAAGATCATCTAAAACTTTTTCAAATTTCAAGTTGGTAGTTCTTGAGACATCCAGCTGTGACAGACGGACAGACAGACAGACTGAGCCACACCATAAGGGTACCTTTTACCATTTTGGTACGGAACCCTAAAAAAAAACGTTTATTTAGCACAGTACCATACAGGAACACACATTTTTTTAAACAAATCAAAACTAACATAAAATTAATTATGGGCGCATGTGTGCCTCACGGCCGCGACATAATTATATGTTAGGGTGGGTTTTATATTATTACAAAAAAAAAAAAAAAAAAAAACAGTTGAAAACCTTATGACTTGGAGCTTCTCTTATAAAGGACGACGAATGGCTACGAGATCATGTGGCGCCACCAACCAAATTACACCATCTATTCGGCAACCGCGAGTGTTAGGAGACGAATAAAGGGATTTACTAAGATGGAAGGGATGCAGTTTTAAATCAACAGAAAATTTGGTTTCCATGCTTTTTGCGTGGTGTTCTAATCATACAAAAAAAATTTTTTTTCAATACATTTCCTCGAAAACTGGCACTAAGATTAGGTTCACAATGCAATGTATTTCACACGCGTGTGTTAGATAAATGTAATTATTATGTGTCTAATATTTAAAAATAAATACTTGAGATTACCTTGATTCCGGAAGTTAGTTCGGTTGTGATTAAAATCATCGAATCATTGTAAAACAACCTTTAGATTATTAGAATAACTGTTTGTTGGATATTGACAGAATGTAGAAGTATCTAATTTGATTAGTTATTGTGTTTACGAAATATACCACTCTTATCTTGTCAAAATCGTACAGATGTTATTACTATAAATAATTAAATAATATTTGATAGTAACTGTAGTTTATCTTAGAATTTATATTGCTATTTTAATATAACAGGTTGTTTGAAACAATTGATACAATACTGTCAGTTGATGTTTGATAGGAAGGGATAAATGGAAGGGATGGTAGGATATAAAAGGATTGTAATGACATTCTCGAGGCAGTTGCTCAGTGGATGTTCAAGTGGCTAGTGCTAGTGCCGTTGTGATGTGAAATATATCTACCAGGTGTCATGTAAGTTATGTAATTTTATATTATACCTTAAATATTGTTATTATGTTGCTATTATTCTAAATGATAGAATTAACTGTTTGAGATAACTATAAATTGTGGAAATATAAGAAATGTGTTGATAAAATACTATAATACTGTTTCCATGGAGTTTCTTGTCCTTCTTCTCCATGAAGACCTAGTTTTGCGAACGGACAATAGCTTTCTCATTAAAGATGAATAATTATTGACAAGCCTAATTGAAATAATAAATATCTAGTCTTGCCTTTCTTTGCTTTTCTTTATGAAATCCTTCCCTTACACACCATATTCATAATACTTTCATACACAATAAATAACCAATAACCATTCTGACATTTAAGGCTTGCTATTTGCGTAGTAGCTATATATACGCTTATAATTATATATTATATCAAATCTAACACGTGCGATATTTTATTTTCCAACACGTGTCAATCTGCCTAGCCTTTTCCCAACTATGTTGGGGTCGGCTTCCAGTCTAACCGGATGCAGCTGAATACCATTATTTTACATGGAGTGACTGCCTATCTGGCCTCCACAACCAATTACTGGGTAACCCCGATACCCGTTGGTAAGACTGATTGTCAGACGTTCGGGCTTCTGACGACCCGTAACGACTGTCAAAGATCCACGAATGACAGCCGGGACCAACGGCTTAACGTGCTTTCCGAGGCACGGAGGAGTCTCGGTATGTAAAGATGGTCACCCATCCTCGGACCAACCCCGGCAAGCGTAGCTTAACCTGATCGATCGACCCGTGCGGCTGTTATTACTTAGCCACGAGCTCCTCGATAATTTTCCAACAAGTGTGCGGGAATAAAAATTGCCACAGATAACTTATACCTATACTTAGTCCAAATTGGTTTAATGCCCCTATACACATTCTCTATTCGGAGGTGAATGTTTTTTTTTAGTCTCAGCAATGAGATATGCGTCTTTACGGCGTAAATATTTTTTTAATATTTAAATAATGTTTATAAATAGAATATCATCAAAAACCATGATTATTACAATTAAAAAAAACGTTTATGAACAAATTAACATTTATTTGTGTTGTAAACTCAGAAATATATTTTGAATTTTTTATTTTTCATATTAGGCTGTTTATCGGCTTTATACCTTTGCTTCTCCTTCAACCTGGCGAAAGCAAAGCGCTGAAAAAAAAGAAAATTTGAATCATAGTTTCCTAATAATTCATTACATAAATATTTTTCGTTATTTTATTTAATTTCTTCAAAAGTGTATTGAAAAACGTCGTTTGATACACGTGGACATTTGTTATTGCAGTTCTCGGCTCAAAAACCACCTCGCCTACGGCTCGGGTGTTAATTCCGCCTCGAATGCAATAAACAAAAATTCTCCACTTGTATCAAAATATAATATTTTCGGATAGCTGCAGATATAATCAAAATAGTCTATTGAAACACGTCAGAGGTTTTATTTGACCACTACTACTGACTTCCTGTAATATTTTACCACCCCACTCTGAGATAATCACAAACTCAATTACGGAACGCTTGTTCCGCGAACCGACAAGCGGCACACAATATCACCATGCACTAAACACTTGCCTCACAAATACCTTGCAAGAAACCTTTCATACATTTTAAATAAGAATTACCCGACCAAGTGAAGGAGACACCGCGGGAAGTTATCCACTGGCGTCTAACCATTACTCCGAGAAATGCCAATTTAAACTTGTAACGAGGTTTCCCGCGAGTGGCTGTGG
This sequence comes from Cosmia pyralina, assembly GCA_946251885.1. Classification (NCBI taxonomy): domain Eukaryota; kingdom Metazoa; phylum Arthropoda; class Insecta; order Lepidoptera; family Noctuidae; genus Cosmia; species Cosmia pyralina. The sequence continues at coordinate 2,385,788 of OX276349.1, forward strand.
AACGAAATTAAAAACTCTACAGAGCCAACGCTCGGATAGCTTCGGTGACTGGATGGGGCCTGTAACCGGCCTAACTTTCATCCTCACTTTGTTACGTACTTCCCTCACGGCAATTTTCAGCCTTTTCAACGAGAGATCAGGATGCAAAAAGTGTGCCAACTAGTTTTAGTCCCCGTTCCCCGGCGTATGTAATGCCTGGTTCACTAAAACTTTCTATGGATTAAAAGAGCAAGGCGATGTTAAAATTTTATGGTCGTCTTCGGGATGCCGAATATCTGCGATATTGGTGGAATGCTTTGTGTCCAGGTCATAAAGTGCACGGGGCAACATCTCACGGTAGACGCAAGGTATTGAAATGGAACTTTCATTATTATAACTTACCAGCTTTTGCCAGCGGCTTCACCCGCGTGTATGTCGGAAATTATCCCACGGGAACCTTCTACCGGGATGAAAAGTATTCTATGTCTTAATCCAGGTTATAAACTACCTGTATACCAAATTTCATACAAATCCGTTCAGCCGTTTTTGCGTGATTGAGTAACAAACATCCAAACATACAAACTTTCACATTTCTAATATTAGTAGGACTAGTTTTTGCCCGCAGCTTCGCCTACAAGGAGGTCGGAAATAATCCCACGGAGACGTATTATCGTAACGCGCACGCCAGTAACGCTCTCAGTCAGCATGATTTTTTCCGAGATCTTCAACAATCATGGTCATATTTCAGCTAATTTACAAAAAAAAATGAATCACTCCGTCCATTGTTGAAAACCGTATGAAAATCAGTTCGGTAGTTTTTGAGATCATCGCGAACATACATTCATAGATATATACAGACAGACGCGGCGCGACTTTGTTTTATAATATGTAGTGATAGCTTGTCTGGACAGATCAAGCTATACATTTCCAGTATAAGCTGATCTCGCATTGTATAGGATTCCTTACAATGAGAGGTCAGTGTAAACTGGAAATTTAAAGCTTGATGTGTAGCCGTGTGTACTTATAGTAATAAAATATTGATTTTGATTGTATTTACTGACATAGTAACACAATCTTATCATAATCATCATCTGCCAAGCCTATGCTGAGGTCGGCTTCCAGTCTAACCGGATGCAGCTGAATACCAGTATTTTACATGGAGTGACTGCCTATCTGACCTCCACAACCCACTGACTAGACAATATGACACACTCCGTGGTAAAACTGGTTGTCAGACTTTCGGGCATCTGACGACCCGTATGGACTGTCAAAGATCCACGAATAACAGCCGGAACCAACGGCATAGCGTGCTTTCCGAGGCACGGAGGGGTCTTGGTATGCAAAGATGGTCATCCATCTCCGGGCCAACCACGGCAAGCGCAGTTTAACCTGATCGATCGACCCATTAGCTGTTATTACTTAGCCACAAGCCCCTCTCTCGACACTGACTATCTGACAGACAATTTTATCATTCTACATCTTCCTTATCGTTACTTAGCTTTTCGTGTCTGTCTGTGTGGCCGCGTTGTTCTTCTAAACTACGTAACGGATTTTGATGAAGTTTTCACTTAGACAATATATTCCGGAAGGTTTTTAATATATCAATATTTAACTTAAATATAATATAGAAACCTTCATGTTTTATCAAGTCATAAAATATCTACTTTTCCCAAAGCCCTGCTCTTATTCCTGATAATCATTCGACACATAATAACTTCATTGTAAATGTATTAACAAACCATGTTTATAATGTTTCTGTAGTTTTCCAACTGCCAACCACCAAAAATGTACACAACTTCAAAACATCGCAAATGGAGCTTAAAATGCACCGCCATCGGCTCCAACATTTTAAAGTACCGTAGTTCAAAGTTGTCCAAGTCTCGACCACGTAAATACCACCGAATAAGTTTCAAAAAGTGCGACTAGACAGATGTCAGTTTAAAAACAAAGTTCAAGACGCTACAGCATGTTGCAAAACAATCCAGATGTTAAGACAGCGGCGTACGTGATCGGAATGGGAACACCGTGTACATTCCCGTCCCCAATAGTTGTGTATAAAAGCGGTTATTGAATATTAAACTCACGAAATGGGATATTATGGGTGCGGAGAAAGTTAAGAGTTTACTATGAAATTTTTTCGTACTTATTTTTTTTTTATATTGTTTGCGAAGTACTTTTAGTAGTGCTCATTTTGTGGAGCGGACTTTAGGAATATTACTTTTGTGTTGACTTAGGTTATGTAGGTTTTAGAAGTTCCTTCATTCTTGCCTTTACATTATTATAAAACGCAAAGTCACTCTCTCAGTCCCTTATTTCACTTCAAGAACAACTTAATGTATTTTTGTTTGGTTATGTTTTAGTGAGTGTTAGTCCACGCAAGCGAAACCTGGAGCTTAAGCTGGTTTACACAGTGCGAGCTGCTGACTAGACAGTAGACAGCTGCATGCACTGTGTACTCGTATATCAATAGCTCGGCTTGCCTTGGCTGTTTATACATTGCGAGTTGCTGGCTAGACAGCTGCTCGCACTGAGTACACGCATGTCAGTAGTGCGGCTTGCCTTGGCTGTTTACACAGTATGAGTTGCTACACTACAGCTACTCAGTAGCCCGAACTTGCACGAACATGAAAAGTGTTAAAGTTACTCGGCTGCGAGCTACTGTTCAACTCGCAAGTGCGAGGAACTAGTATGATACGTCCACACAATGCGAGTTGCTGTAGTGCAGCTACTCGGTAGGCCGACTCGCACGCTAGCTCGCACTGTGTAAGCTATCCAATAGTTAATCACAATAACCATAATTATGAAAAGTCACTATTTTCTTGGTTTGCAAAATAATCTAAAATAAGCTAAAATTGTTGGTAATGAGAAAAAAAAGTAAAGAATGATGTGAAAAAAAAATAATAAAAAAAAAAAAATAATAAAATTAATGAATGAATGATGATTTTTAATAATTTTTTTTCTTTATTATTCCTTTTTGTTTTATAAAAATATAGTTTGAATGGTTCACATAATATTATTTTTGCTTATAAATTAACGGCTTTCGTGATGGGAAGTGATTACCGCCGTCCATGGACACCTTCTATTAAAGAATTAAAGACAAGGCTACAAAGTTACACGTTTCAGCTGTATCACCGAAAAATTAAAGCACATAATTACTTCTTAGCGAAAGAGTATTCGAACGATTATTTTAAAAAGAAAATTGCGTAAAACACTATCAATTGGAATGGGTTTCATTTTGACAGTTCCACAACATTCATTGCGTTATTTACGTTGTCAAGCAGACACATATTTCGAACATACGAAGTAATGGATTAGCAATTTGATTCAAAATTAAACCAACTCCGATTGTTCATGTGTTACGCAATTATGGAGTTGGTTACTGGTAGGTACTAGGTAGTAGGTAGGAATAATTAAATTACATCATCATCTGCTTTGCCTTTTCTCAACTATGTTGGGGTCGGCTTCCAGTCTAACCGGATGCAGCTGAATACCGGTACATATACATGGAGCGATTGCCTATCTGACCTCCACAGTCCAGTTACTGGGTAAAACGATACCCCTTGGTAAGACTGGCTGTCAAACTTTCAGGTTTCTGACAACCCGTAATGACTGTCAAAGATCTACGAATGACAGCCGGGACCAACACCAACGGTTTAACGTGCTTTCTGTGGCACGGAGGAGTCTCGCTATGTAAAGATGGTCACCCATCCACGGACCAACCCCGGTAAGTGTAGCGGCTGTTATTACTTAGCCACGCGCTCCTTTAGAAATTAGAGAATTAAATTAAAGCATTACATAATATTCTCAGCCTTCAATACATGTTCACCCACTGCTGGGTACACCTATCTATATTTCCATTCGGTCTTAATCTATCCACCAATTCTATTTTTACTTAATCTTGCTTATTAAGCGAATATTTAATTCAAATCGGAACAGAAGTAATTAAAATTTTAAGAACATTAAAGCTCTTAACAGTTAAACGAAAAAAAAAGCAGTTTATCGAATCATTTTGTGTTAATTTAGATGATGTTAAAAAGTAGCAGTGTTAACTGACTTCTGTTGCTGACCGTACATCACTGAAATTGTAGCCACACACCTACATGCCGTAAAATTAAAAACCAACATCTATTTATAACACAGGTGAAGCCACAGAAACAATTATAATGAATCTCTAAACTTTTAAATTCAAATCACTAAGTTATCTATCCAATTGCCGTCTCTAATTCGGAGTTGGCAATAAAAACTAACATAAAACACACGTCTGAAGACACAACATCAGTTTGCTTAGCTCAAAAGGGTCGTTTCGTACGTCCGGCGAGCGTGTTTTCGCAAGGAAGATGGTCGGCGTACGTGTCCGGCATTCTGTCCGGCTGTCCGACTGTCCGGGTTTAACCCTTAACGGTTTTAGATTAGCCCGTATTCTTGGAGTGTGACGAGAAACATAACTGCGTAGGAGTGTTATGAATTTCGACGTAAGCGATTTCTTTTTCATTCAATTTAACGGCCGGTTGGGTTGTTTCGTTTTTTCTGTTTTATGTGAAGGCTGTTAAATATTTTTTGGAATGATTAGATTTTTTGCTATCCTGTCCGCTTTCGGTACTGACAGTACGGGATGCACAGTAAATAGCTGGGTCCAGTGGGCATTCATAGAAATAAGAAAACTATCTACTTACTTCGTATTAACTTCGTAATAATCTTTTCAACTTTGAACTGTATTTTTAATGAAAAAGGCACGTACGTGTATAGCTGTTTATCCACTGACGCGCCCCGCTCCCCGCGCGACGTTATTGATTGTCCTTGAGAAATATGAGACTTTTTGTCGGCGCACGACGGGGTGCCTAGCCTTATACACGGCTTGTACACAAGAAATTTGTATCAAGGGACATTCAACGAATGACTGTTTCCTAAAGTGGATAGACTAGGCTAGATTACGAATTTTGATTTAGAACAATAGATGACTTAGTTTTTTTTTTCAATAAAATAAATACAGTTTGTTTATATTATTTAACTGTTTTTTTTTATTTTTTTTTTGTTTTTTTTTTTCACTGGTGCCCAAGTCACAGGCTATAAACCTAGTTTGGGTGCCAGGAGATAATACTGAATGCACTTTATGTTGTATCATAATACTAATATGTTATATGTTGTTGTTGTTATATTACCGCCAATAAAAAACAATTAAAATATTATTTCAAAATCTAAAGCGATAACCAAATTTTTTTTGTCTAAAATATTGCGTATGTGTCAAATAATCAAATGACATCATAATATTTACCTTTGTTCTTCCAACGTTTTGAAATACGAACAATAATCTCGGTAAACAAACGCCCCCCGCGCGTGCCTCTCGTTCCGCAAACTGATTTTCAACCACAGCCAATTTTGTTCGTAACGTCGATACAACCTCACAGCTTTTGGCAAAAATATACCGTACCTAACCACCTTTCCAAAGAACCTAGAACGCAAAGGGTGGGTTCACACACAAAATTACAAAAAATAAAAAAGTAACGCACGCGCTGTCATTGTTCGTTCAGGCTCACTTTCGTGCACTCGGACAATCCTGGGTTTTCGTTCGGGCTCACTTTCGTGCAATGGTCGTTTCAGTGGATAAGATGTGTAGGGATGTGAAAATATTTCAGAAACATGTGCCTAGCAACTAACTCGACTTGTGTTATGCTATATTCTGGACAAGGCTTCAATTTCAAGCAAAATATTCTATATCAAACCTACATTTATGCAAACAAACAATAACTCCAGTTCGCGCGAAAGCTACAGCCAACGAGTAATTCACCTTGCAATGTTATGGTAATAATGTCACACTGCAAATTTTCACATTATCGAAACATTTTCACGTACATTGCTGAGTTTATCGCGCCTCGTCATGCGAAACACGGAACTAGGGGGGAAACAGGCAACGTCCTCGTGTGTATAACTGATCTTGATACGGCGTTTGTTAGTGTGAAAGGAAAATTGTTCTTATGAATGTTGGCTTCGAAATTCAGTGGACGGTTGTGTATCGGTAGAGTTCTAAAGTAATATGCAGTTCATACTTTAACACTCTTTTGAATTACGATTAATCTTGTTAAGACCAAAGAATACCAAGTCAAGTAGGCCAAAGCCAAAATGCAATTACTATTAAAGTGATTTCTTTTAAATGAATACCCTAGAAAGTGAAAGGTATGGCACAAAATGGCACAATCCTTAATACTCGAGTAGGTATGATTCTTCCTTGTTTCACTTGGCTACCCAAGTAACAAAAGCTTCTATAACCAAGGCGTTTTATCACCAAACAGTGATATAGTAGACCTATAATGGTAACCATTGTGACTGCTTGTACTATAAAGGTTTTTAACCGAGCGTTATGGTTCTAAAATATTACAGAGCATTTAAGTTCTATAATTTAGCTCTTAGAATACTTACAGGACCATACAAAAGAATCTTTAAAATGTTGCACTGTAATAGATATGAAGAAAGCGATTATGGTACTATTTAGTACTATAGACGATCTTACTGATACTTTTATGTATCTATTTTGCACTAATATTATGTCAAAATAACGTTTACAGTACTAGTCTTGTAGTAGTATCGTAAACATTATTACAGGATCGATCTGCACTATAAAAGTACCTTGCACAATCATTAGGTAACTTTTTAGCTTTTAAAAGCTCCCTCAACATCAATCTGGAGCTAGTTATATAAAAGTCATGAAAACTCTTCTATAGCACATAGCACCATAGCGACTCTTGGTGTAGTTGCTAAATAACTTAAATTGTAATCTGTAAGTGAGTTTGTATTACTGCTACGAGACTAAAGCGTGATTAATTTTTTTCGGTAAAAATATGGCTGCTGTTTGCTGTCATGATAGCACATTAGCAGCACGACTGGAGCCAATGTGTACTATAGCAGTCATAGTCGGGACAAGTCCTTATTTTATTAATTTAAATTTAATTAAAACATGCTACTAAATGAGGGCGCATTGTCAAATATGAAATCAGCTTAGTGGTTTTATCGATACAATTATTTTCGCAAGTGCAAGTTACGGCAGAGTCACATGAGTAGTCCATGAGTGTTTCGTAGTATATCCTTTTTAATACATGTTACGTGAAGCAACAATGGCAAATGCCATAAAGCATAACTTATCGATACATAACTCTTTAGTGAGGAGCAAATTAGAGTTTAACGCAGTCATCTGGTCTCCACATGAAGCTAAATATAGTATCATATTGGAGAGATTGCAGAATAAATTTATTAGATATTTATATAAAAAGATTTACGGAGTATACCCATTTTATCAACATAAGTATCCTACCTTATTCACCTTAGGTATGGTAGGGTACAATGAGTTAAAAGTTAGAAGGAATTTAGCACTAGTCTCCTATATCTTTAAGGTACTGAGGGGAAAGATTCAAAATCCAGGCGTATTGCAGCAACTATGCATGTGTGTTCCGGACAGGTACGTGTGGCGGAGGCGGCGGCCGTGGCTGCTGGTGGTGCCGTATCCTACCTTATTCACCTTAGGTATGGTAGGGTACAATGAGTTAAAAGTTAGAAGGAATTTAGCACTAGTCTCCTCTATCTTTAAGGTACTGAGGGGAAAGATTCACAATCCAGGCGTATTGCAGTAACTATGCATGTGTGTTCCGGACAGGTACGTGTGGTGGAGGCGGCGGCCGTGGCTGCTGGTGGTGCCGCGCGGCCGCACTAAACTGGTGAATGAGGCACCGTTTACGCGCGCACTCCGTGTCCTAAACCGTATAGCGGAAGACATAGATATATTTTGTTGTACTCTGGGTGGATTCATAGTGAGAGACCTCTTTGACATAAGTTATGGTCCTAATGTAATATAGATAATAATTATTGTGTTTGTAGTAGCCATAAGTACCTACAAAGTTATTAGTTTGTAACTATGTAGCGGTATTTTGAAAATATGTGTAATAGTTGTTTACATAATCGCATTAGGTGTTAAACCTGTAAAGATAATTGTATGGTAGGAAATAAATAAATAAATAAAAAAAAACATTTTATTTTCTTGGGGAACACAACACGAACAAACTGGCAAACAAGTGTGATAAAAAAAAAAACACTGGAATCGTTTACAGTGCTAAATAGCACTGTAAACATGTTTTGGTTACTTTTATAGTGCAAATTTGTGAAATAAACGTTGCAGACACCACTATTTTAGTACTAAAAAGCGTTTCTCGACACTTTTACATTTCAACTGTAGAGCTGATTTATCACCGTGAAAGCCTTTATGTAATGTTTATAGAATAAATCAGTGATAAAACTAGGGCTTTGTAAACGTTTACAATACCAATATAGTACTAATCATGAAGACTAATTAGCACGTTCTAAAACGTTCTCAGGACTTTTAATAGTACCAAACTTTGTAACTTGGGTAAGTACGCCTTCTTTACGGCTGACTAATAAATTAATAATCACAGCTTCTGAGTAGCAAGCACACTTTACAGGATCTCATGTTCTAGAAGTTTCTCTAGAGTGCATACCAGCGTGAAAAATTGCAAGAATTCAAAGCAAGGACTTATTTCTGTTTAATTTCTCCATCAAAGAACACAAAAACGAATAAGAAAATGCAAAGCGGAGCAACAAAACATCACAAGATGCATTTCGCATTATAACGAACGAGAGAAAATATTAAAAAGGAGATTTAATGCAAAACAGGCAGGCGACAAACGGGACTGGATGCAATCAACATCTCATTAGCGGAGTTCTTAATTCCCGTGTCTCCCGGGACTGACTCCCTCTGATTTCTTCGATAAATCGTTTATTACAATTCCCGTTTTTCCCCTCCCTACCGTTTTTGTCTCGCGAATATCAACGTTATCCGATCGGTGATTATGTTAAAAAATTGAACGAATTTAGATTGGATTCGATAGAAAGTAAATTGGGGAATCGAGGAAAAAAGTTTAATGAACTCACGCTTCGCAAGTTTGAAAAATTCCGATGTGTCTGAATTTTTTTGATAGCTACATACTCATAGTTGTCAGAGTTTCAGAATGGGATCTTTTCGTTATTTTTTTACTTCTAAATTTCGACATATTTGCCTAGCCTTTTCCCAATTATTTTGGGGTAGGCTTCCAGTATAAGCTGAATACCAGTATTTTACATGGGGCGACTGCCTATTTGACCTCCACAACCCAGTTACTGGGTAATACTGGTCTCTTGGCAAGACTGGCTGTCAGTCGACTTTAGGACTTCTGACTAATCGTAACGACTGACAAAGATCTAGGAATGACACGCCGGGACCAATTGCTTAACGTGCTTTTTGAGGCACGGAGGGGTCTCGGTATAGATGGTCACCCATCCACGGACCGACCTCGGCAAACTTTGCTTAACCCTGAAGATCGACCCGTGCTGCTGTTATTATTTAGTCAGGAGATCCTTTGAAATTTCGACCTATGTGGACAAAATACATACATGTATGAAATTACTGCTGAAATCTACGTATCTAACTAACTAAAAACCCTTTTTTGCAATCCCTGTAAGGGTAACAAATTCCTATTAACACTACGCAAATAAAATGGGTACCCATATGTACTGTTTATAATACTTAAAATCAACACGACAACATTACGACGTGAGTACCAGGCCCGCAGAGCCAGTGCGGAGTAATTTAATGAGTTGACCCGTTAATTGGCGAACAGCTGGTTCCTACAGCCAATGTTTAAATTAACTGCCTTTGTGTAGGGCTGTTGAGTTCTGACGGTTCTAATACGCGGACGTGTGATGTGGGAATTATTTATAAAATAATTTAAAAATTAAATTTTGTTTATTTCTTTGCGTGAACATTGTGGTCTGAAGCCGGCGGATGTTCAAATAACATTGAATACAATGCATTAATTTTCATTAAGATCCTTCGAAGTTATTTTACTTACGATTTATAGGGTGGCCTCAATGCTGATTGAGACAATATACAGTACTATCACAAGGTTCATAACTCATTTGTCGGGCTTGGTCAATCTGCCTAGCCTTTTCCCAACTATGTTGGGGTCGGCTTCCAGTCTAACCGTATGCAGCTGAATACCGGATTTTATATGGAGCGACTGCCTATCTGACCTCCACAACTCATTAACTGGGTAATACGATACCCCTTGGTAAGACTAGTTGTCAGACTTTCGGGCTTCTGACGACCCGTAACGACTGTCAAAGATCCACGAATGAGAGCCGGGAACAACGACGAGGCACAAAGGAGTCTCGGTATGTAAAGATGGTCACACATCCACGGGCCGACTCCGGCAAGCGTAGCTTAACCTGATGGATCGACCCGTGCGGCTGTTATTACTTAACCGCGAGCTCCTCGGGCTTGGCATTACCTTTTATAACAAGCTACCCTCTTCTTTGCTAGATTTTTCTTTTAATACGTTTTATAGCTAAAGTAAAATCCAACCTTTGTTCAAAGGCATACTATTCTATCAAAGACTACTTAACAGTAAGAAAAAAACGAGGGTCGCTGTGATTAACTCAAGACAATGTTTATGTTCTTACCCCAGAATTAGCTTACCTACTGTCAGGTTATATGAGTTTATATAATTTTATTTTTTTACTAGCTTTTGCCCGCGGCTTCGCTCGCGTTAAGTATTTTATTAATTAGGTATATTTTTTGCGGCTTTACTTTTGTTTAGCGTGAGTAAAAAATTAGGGCCTACAAAACTTCTTTGTACACTTTATTCTTAACTAATCTGTCATTAGGCGCTAAAACTATCAAGCTATTGGGTGAACTTACTCGTGAGCAAGCAACATAAAACTGTCCATGAGAGAAGCAATGTTCTCTCAAGTCAATACCATTAGGTACTTATAGTTCAAACTAATACATTTACATCCTCCATCATCCCTTATTTTATCCCCATGGGGGTAGAATTTATTAAAATCCTATTTAAACGGACGTCTTCATCATAGTAGCTCCAATCTTTAATTTCAGTTCAATCAGTCGAAAATCTAAGAAGATTTATACAAACTTTCATCCCCTATTTTATCCCCTTGGGGGTAGAATTTATCAAAATCCTTTCTTAGGGGATGCTTACGTCATAGTAGCTATATGCATGCAAAGTCCCAGCCCGATCTGTTTAAAATTGACAAAGCTTCACACAAACTTTCATCTCCTATTTTATCCCCTTGGGGGTAGAAATTAACAAAATCCATTCTCAGTGGATGCCTACGTCATAACATCTACCTGCATGCCAAATTTCAGCCCGATCGGTTTAAAATTGACAAAGCTTCACACAAACTTTCATCTCCTATTTTATCCCCTTGGGGGTAGAAATTAACAAAATCCATTCTCAGTGGATGCCTACGTCATAACATCTACCTGCATGCCAAATTTCAGCCCGATCAGTTTAAAATTGACAAAGCTTCATACAAACTTTCATCCCCTATTTTATCCCCTTGGGGTTAGAAATTAACAAAATCCATTCTTAGTGGATGCCTACGTCATAACATCTACCTACATACCAAATTTCATCCCGATCGGTTTAAAATTGACAAAGCTTCATACAAACTTTAATCCCCTATTTTATCCCCTTGGGGGTAAAAATTAACAAAATCCATTCTTAGCGGATGCCTACGTCATAACATCTACCTGCATGCCAAATTTCAGCCCGATCGGTTTAAAATTGACAAAGCTTCATACAAACTTTCATCCCCTATTTTATCCCCTTGGGGGTAGAAATTAACAAAATCCATTCTTAGTGGATGCCTACGTCATAACATCTACCTGCATGCCAAATTTCATCCCGATCGGTTTAAAATTAACAAAGTTTCATACAAACTTTCATCCCCTATTTTATCCCCTTGGGGGTAGAACTTATCAAAATCCTTTCTTAGCGGATGCCTACGTCATAACATCTACCTGCATGCCAAATTTCAGCCCGATCCTTCCAGTGGTTTGGGCTGTGCGTTGATAGATCACTATGTCAGTCAGTCACCTTTGAGTTTTATATATTTAGATTTGTAAAAGAATTGTATGTTGCAAATTATTTTGCGTTACTATTGTATAGAATCAAGTTTTTCTAACTGAACAGACAGCCGTGCTGCTGGGGAGTTTGTTGCGCCACTTCTTCTTCACAGCTAAAGTACTATGAAGTGGTGAAGGGCGGACATTTTGTGGGACTGTCTTATGAGTTCTGATTCTCAGCCTAGTTTGAATAAATGACTTTTGATTTGATTTTGATTGTAGAATGAACAGCATATTTTCTCCATCACATGAGAAAAGTATACTTATACCTAAGTACCTACTGCATTTTTGTCATTGTATTGTTTTTAATCTTATTAATTTCTTCATAATTAAAACTTAAGTATTTACACGGCAGATGTGAGTGGAAACGCTGCGAGGGGACGCCCTAGAAGGTCATTTAGTGACCTTATTGGTTATGTTTTTCAGAAAGGCTAGGTGCGTAGTACTCGCAACGCGTATGACCAGATCTATGAACGTAAACGAAGCAAAAGAATTTAAGTATGTGAGGATCGTAGCAGGTGACATTCTGTAGTTTCTGCCTACCCCCATCGGTAGGAGGCGTGAGTTTATATTATGTATGTTAATGTGTAATATTTAATTTTACTTTAGAAACCGACAGCCCTATTTTAATCGCGCTCTTCCGATGTTACAGTTTCCCAACAATCGCGTAAAATTCCCACTTGTTTTTACAATAAAATTACGAATAACTACGAATTTATTGAACCGTTAACCAAAATACTATCTTGTAACACTACTTATACAAGTAACCTACTAGGTACTTTATAATTGACTGAATTAAAAGTTTTTTGTTCGAATGAATGTAAAATATTTTTTAATGTAAATTATTGTAAAACTTTTTCTCGGATATAACTTTTATAACATACCGTAAGTGCGGGTTACTTTGACTCTTGGGCATAACTTTGGTCCAAATCGAGACAGATGTTTACTGACATTAAATCCACACAAGGTTCCGCAAGTACGCGTCTATATCACCATCTAATAGTTACCGAAGGACATACGACGTTCGGTGGTGTGGTCGTGACACTTCGGGCAGTTTATACAGTTGTCTCGATTTGGGCTAAAGTTATGCCCTAGAGTCAAAGTAACCCGCCCTTACTGTAGGTATCTAATTGGTCCGTTAGTCCCAATTGTCATTTGTAAATCTTTGACAGTCGTTACGTAATCAGAAACCCAAATTTCTGGCAACCAGTCTTGCCAAAGGGTAGGGTAGGGTAGGGTAAGGGTACATTTACTGGGTTTTCGAGGTTAGATAGGAAGTCGCTTCAGCTGCGTCCGGTTAGACTGAAAGCCGAATCCAACATAGTTGGAAAAAGGATAAATGATGAGGTATTTAATTGGTAATTTATCATTGTATCTATTGTATTTATTTATATTGGTTTCTTCAGTTTGTAAATGATTTATTTTTGTATCTATATAAATAAATATGAATGGCTAAATGTGTTGCTAAGCGCAAAACTCGAGAACGGCTGGACCAATACGTAATTTTTTTTTTTTCAAATTTTCGTTGAAGTCCGAAGAAGGTTCTTGTATGAGAAAAAGTGAAAAAGTTGCAGGGAAAATTGGAAAATTCGGGAAAACTGAAAGTGTATTTTCTATGGGAATTTTGCATGAATTATTGAAATTTGGACAACGGCTATCTGGTCAGCTAGTTAATCATACAAATCTCTGGAAAACGCCTAATTGGATTTTTTAATTATGTATTTTGAAATATTAATTATACTAAATTAAAATTAGAGATCGGACTTCAAAACAAAATCGTATGGTCAAACATAAAATGATTAATTCTTCTTTCAAGCCATTGATAAATACGTTCAATGTGAATAAATATTTGTATTTCCATTGGAAACAAAATCAATCACTGAATAAACAAACGGCTTTAGAATGATTCACGTTCATTTATTTCAAAACATGAAAATACATAAATGTGTATTTATTTACAGTCAAATTTCAGGCATAGAATTTTTTAGAGTTCCGTACCTCAAAAGGAAAAAACGGAACCCTTATAGGATCACTCGTGTGTCTGTCTGTCCGTCTGTCACAGCCAATTTTCTTCGAATCTAATGAAAGTTGAAATTTGGTACACATATGAACTTCTGTAACCCAAACACGGAAGGGTAAAGTAAATAAATGAATTTTGAATATGGGGTCACTTTTGAGAGGTAAATAAGAAAATTAAAAAAAAAATATTGCAAACTATACCGTGACATATCAAATGAAAGGGTAGAAGGTGAAGGTCTCAAATATATTTTTTTTTATAATTTTATAATAAATTGTTTTACAGTTATTTAAGAAAATAGACGAAAATTGACCATTCCCGCCCCCAACTACTGAGCCTAAAATTTTGAAAAAAATACAGAGAATATAGCTCTTTACCTGTAGATTACAAGAAAACCTATTAGAAGTCTGTGGTTTTAAAATAACATGGTAAATCTCTCAATATTGTGAGTACAAACTTACATTTACAGTTGGAATGAATGGGAGAGCATGTTTTTCAACTACTCGTACAATGTTAACTTTATTCTTGGGATAAATTCATCCCAACTACGAAACCCTTCATTGTGCGTGGGCCGACACGCACTTGGGTGGTTTTTTTTTTTAATTGTGGGACTCTCGTAGGACTTCATAAATCAATCAATCAACTCAGCCTGTCGCAGTCAGCTGCTGGACATAGACCTCTCCCAGGATGCACTACAACAGTCTGTCCTCCGCCTTCCGCATCCTGTCTATCCCAGTCACCTTTTTAAGGTCGTCGGTACGCGGTCTCGACTCATTTGCTCCACTGGCCATCGGCTTCGGTCCTTCGACAGACTTGATCAGCCCACTGTCACTTCAGTTTGCTTACTCTGCAAGTTATGCCAGTTCTTTTCCAGATAATTTTATTTTAGATTTTATCCTTCAAAGAAACTAGCAAAGCCCGCTCAATAGCACGTTGAGTGACCTTGAATTTGTGGGCCAGCCCGACTGTCAGTGTCCACATTTCGGCACCGTATGTCATAAATTATTAAATAAACCGATTAGCTTAGATATAGCAAAGGCAGATTTTCATGCTCTATTTTCTTATGTAGTTTGACTGTTTATTATTTCAAAGACCACATTCAAGTGAATTGAATTCCTGGACCTCACACTAGGATTCCCTGTGCTTTTTAATTTTCCGCCTCTGATTAATGCCGCCCCTTTGTCTGTGTGTTCTGTCTTTCTTTCTGTGCAACTAAAGCCACTCTGTATTCCACTTCAAGTTTTCTACACTTACATCATCAAAATCATCATCATCATTATTTCACTCCAATGCTGAACATAGGGCTCCAAGCATTGCCACTTCGACCGTTTCTGTGCTTCTCGTATCCAGCTAATTCCTACATCATCAAATACATCATTATAAGAACAATTATCTACATCACGAATCCACTTACATAAAGCGTCCCTCAGTCGTAAACTCCACGACCTTATTGTCAAGTTAATTTTGCTCTAAACAGTTATAATCAATCGAAAATTTCTGGAGGGATCATGAATAATTCGCCGAACAAGTGAACTGAGGCAAAACTTTTCTCCCCAAGCGTCTCCACTGTAATGAATATACACCCTTAAAACATTTTGCAAACTCTATTGAATGAACGGAACGAATGAACTTTAATTTTGATGAAGTATTATGTACCGCAATTTGGGAGCGGGATCGGTTTTTGCTCGGTCATAGCACTCTATTACCACAAATAGGTGAGTTTGTTTGTTTAGAATAATAGGCTGTATGAAGTTTTGTGGGCTAGGAAACTATCATTTGTGTGTGTTTTTAGGGTTCCGTACTAACATGGTAAAAAGGAACCCTTATGCTGTGACTCAGTCTGTTTGTCTGTCTGTCACAGCTGGATATCTCAAGAACTATTAATGCTATCAACTTGAAATTTGGAACAGTTTGCCTAACTATTTTGCAAATAAGAAAGAAATAAAATATATATGTTTTTTTTTGCAACAGGAACTGAAAAGGGATCTTAAAAATTGGAAGTGAGGCTACTAAGGCATGTGGGGTATCATATAAAAGAACGCTGTTTGCACATTTTCAAACATTTTTTTCAGACCGCATTGTTTTTGACTTTTGATGAAAAAAAAAATACCGTTCCCCCCTTATCTCCGAAGTTTGCATAGAGAAAAATCTGAAATTATTTTATGTGATAGAAGTTTATGTAAAGATTACAGGAAAAATAAAACGATGATTCTAAATAGCACAGTTTTTCAGAATCATCAACTAAAATTACATATAAATGATGGTACGGAACCCTCGGTGCGCGAGTCCGACTCGCTCTTGACCGGTTTTTGCTTTTATGTTGAGTTAGGTTTTTGATTTGTTCGTTATCAATTATAGTATTCAAGTTGTACTGGAATACTGGCTGACTAATTTTCTGAAAATTAATGTTCCTGGTTTTCCTCCATGAATGTAAATATTAAAACTGTATCAACAATTTTATATAGGTACGAAAATTTGGTACATTTTCCGGTTTAACTTTAATGGTATTTTTTTATTAATATCTTAACTGGAACTTAGTACTAAGTACTGGCAGGCACTACAGACGCCACCTGCTACAACCCTTACATACTGCTTTTGCTTCGTTTAGCGTTCATAAATTTGGTCATGCACGCACGCCAGTTATAATAGCAGTCTCCACATCTGACCTTTCGGAACAACATCACCAGTAAGGTCAATATAAGTACTTTAAGTACTTTTCTTACCGAAAACCTTAAAACTTTTCTCCCAGACAAAGCCGCGGCCATTCGTATTATTCCATATTTTTCATCCCCATTACGCTCAACAGCTGTAAACGAGTATTGTTACAATTATATTCTTTTATTTTATTTGCGTCATATTTCAGTGGTGTTGTAAAAGCATCCGTTTTTTTTTTATCGCTGTGTCAAGTTTTATTTAGTTGTGTGTTCACGTATTCTCACATACTAATGAATGTGGAGTGCCGTGTTGACAAGGTACAATAAATAGACGAACAATATTTAAGCAACATTTATTAAGGGAATATTTTACTGATCCTTTTTTCAGGGTCACTTTTAATCATCATGACCATGGCTCTTGCACACCTCCGCCGTGAACCCATACCAGCGAAACCGCAATAGTTAACTTCAACTGGCTCGCAGGAACATGATGCGGTTTCGCAGTCTCGTGGAGGTGTGCTAAGGCCCTGAAAGACGTTCAGCCTGGCGTTATTTACGCTGCTTAAATTGAGTCGCTGAAACTACGTTGCATACAATTTGATATAATATTGGGGATTACGATTCCGTAGAGATAAAACGAGTCCCAGCCAGATGAGCTAATTGACTCCTACGAAATAAATACACTAAGCAATTTAAGTACAGCCATCGGGATTACGGTTACCCACACCAACCATGGGCTCGAATAGAATGGTGGATACTAATGCAACTTCTAAGAACCATATTGTTGCGAAAATGCATAATATAATATAATAGCTGTTAGTTACGCAACAGACCTAATGACTGGCAAATCTGTTAAAATTACGGCATGAGCTAATAATCTCGTTGTCAAAAGAAGAAGAATATGGTTCGGACATGTATTAATTTCACTTCATAATCACCGATACACAAATTACAAAGAAACATTGTACATCATCCGAATCTCATTGAGTTTGAACATTTGGCCAATCACAAACGTCATCCTCATCATTTCGCTCCAATGAGCTATCAGATGCATTGCAAGTAAGCTTTTACCCTTTGAAGAGTGAACATAATTATTGTCAGATACCTTTCATATTCGGATGGTGTACCGTGTATATGTTACTGTAAAAGCCCGAACTGCGGTAAATCCTAAGACTTACCAAGTCTCACCGGTAAAAGTGCGAATTGTTCTCTAATAATCTATAATTTTGGACTTTTATCGGCATTCAGTCGGTAAATCTTAGGTTTTACCACAGATACCGGTAAATGTTAGTTTTCAGAGTAAAACAATGCGGTTTGATAATCAGAAACTATTTTTCAACATTACTATCATTATTATTGTTATTAGGTCTTAAAACATGTTTAATGTGCTTTAGAAAAATGAAATGCAAAAAAAAAATATCACAAACAAATAAAAACTACTTCTCACTAGTTTCAAGTCATAAAACATGATATAGAAAAATAAAATGCAAAAAAAAATACTTTTCAACTAAAAGGATTATAAAAAGATTTTAGCGGGCGGTCTGAGGATCATACACTACTCGCTAGCCGAGCGGGTTTCCAGCGAGACACGAGTTGACACGACTATTAGTATATTTCAATCTTTGATTTCTGACGTTTACCGGTGTCTGCGTTTAACCTAGGATTTACCGACTGAATGTTGGTAAAAGTCCAAAATTATAGATTATTAGAGAACAATTCGGACTTTTACCGGTGAGACTTGGTAAATCTTAGGATTCATAATCATAATAATCATAATCATTTATTTGTAAGAACATGGTCGGTATGTATATTACATGGTCTTATGTTAACATATATTGTCTCAACACATTCTACCACATGGGCGTACAAATGTCAAACCGATTACATTGAAGAAAGATTATAATAAATTAAGTTCAAATTCAAATAAGGATGTCATATTAAAAATTAAATAATATAAATAGTAGGTAATTGAATTAAATTAATATGTCAGTGTCATTTATGTAGTCATTCAAATTATAATAGCATTTATTACATAAAAATTCTTTAAATTGCTTCTTAAAACTAGCCAAATCTAATTCTCTAATTGATTTATTAATTTTATTATAAATTTGCGGGGCTCTGCAGAATATACTTTTCCGCATGAGAGCTGTGTTGGCTCTTCGACCGCGTAGCATGTCGTTACGCCTGTTACGTTGTACAGTATCAGACAGGCAAGAAAACAAATTTGGATTTAATCTCACAAATAGGGCAGTTTCATATATATACAAAGCTGGTAGTGTAAGAATTTAGATTTACCGCAGTTCAGACTTTTACAGTAACATATACACGGTACACCATCCGAATATGAAAGGTATCTGACAATAATTATGTTCACTCTCCAAAGGGTAAAAGCTTATTTGCAATGCATCTGACAGCTCATTGGAGCGAAATGATGAGGATGACGTTTGTGATTGGCCAAATGTTCAAACTCAATGAGATTCGGATGATGTACAATGTTTCTTTGTAATTTGTGTATCGGTGATTATGAAGTGAAATTAATACATGTCCGTACCATATTCTTCTTCTTTTGACAACGAGATTAGCTCATGCCGTAATTTTAACAGATTTGCCAGTCATTAGGTCTGTTGCGTAAACTAACAGCTACGCAGAAACTCGACTGCCGTATTTTCCACCTTGCCGGGGTTGGTCAGTGGATGGGTGACCATCTTTACATACCGAGTTTCCTCCGTGCTTCGGAAAGCACGTTAAGCCGTTGGTCCCGGCAGTCATTCGTGGATCTTTGGCAGTCGTTACGGGTCGTCAGAAGCCCAAGTCTGATAACCAGTCTTACTAACGGGTATCGTATTACCCAGTTACTGGGTTGTGGAGGTCAGATAGGTAGTCGCTCCATGTAAAATACTGGTATTCAGCTGCATCCGGTTAGACTGGAAGTCGACCCCAACATAGTTGGGAAAAGGCTAGGCAGATTGACATCATTCTGAAATCTAAGTAACATGGTAGTACCACCGCTCTAAAGCTCTTCCTTAGCATCAGCTCCAAAGGTTAAAGAGTCCACGACAGACACCAACTTAACAACTATATGCGCATAATTCGACAACCCTGTGCCATACGCGGAATTTTTTGCATAGTCGACAAGACAAACTCATACAGTATGCGAAGTGTTTCATATTGAATAAAATTTGCATGTGACGCCGTGTTAGGATCATGCCAAAAGTATGTCCGCACATTAAGTAAGGTGACCTACGACCTCCGTTAGCGATTTGGAACCGGGCCAGGCCAGTCCACGTAAATTTTGTTTCCAAAGTTCAACATTAGGGGTGAGGGGTTAAAAAGTTAAATATGAACTCTGTTACACCCCCGTGACGGAGGTAAGTTATAAATTTACACGGCAGCTGAAGGTTAATCCGAGAATTTGTATCTTAACACGTGGATTAGCTTAGAGATAGATGTCAGAGGGTTTCTAACCCGACTGTATTTTGGTATGACGGGTTGTGACATGTACGGCTTAGTGACATGACTGAATGACATGACGTAAATTTCTTTTTTTTTTTTTGTTTTTTAATATTTATTTTGTTACTTTTATATGCTCCTTTTTAACTGTATTTCCTGTGCGTGTCCCAAATAAAATATTTTTCTTTCTTTCTTTCTTTCTTTAAAGAATTATGCGAGAGCAAATACGGCTACCCTAATTTGCTCTCGCATAATTCTTTATGTCTATAGTTGTATGAAAGTTAGCCGTATGCATAGCGACCGCTGGGCAACAGTCTTCACACGGTGGGTGCCTGAGGATGGACGGCGCCGCCGGGGCCGGCCCCGGAAGAGGTGGCGAGACGACCAAGACGCGTACCGCAAGATTTGGATCGAGGTGGCCCTGGAAAAGGGGCTTTGGAGGGAGCAAAGGTACAGCAGCAGTAGGTAAGGAAGCAGTGGGACAGTGTAGACTAATAAAAAAAAAAGATATGAAAGACTCATAAATGAATAAAGCTATGAGAATGCGCTCTCTACAAGAGCCAGGAAAAATAAGATTATAGCATCATTCCTGCCAAAATTCGCTGCATTGAATCAAAAGCAACTTTTATATTCGAAACATCTTCATAAAACACAGCCAATCATAATTCAGAACATCCCACTTGTCGTATATTTTATTCAGAGCGAAATCCGAAAGTGAACACATAGTTTTACGACGATGGACGATAGATGTCTTAGATAAAAAGAGTTACACAATAGTGATATCATAAAGTTGGCCTCATCCCGCGAACATAAACGGACACTGGAAAATAAATCGAAAGAGCTATAAAACCTCAACGATCGCACCGAAATATCGGTCGTAATAACAGCACTGTCGTTAAAACACAGAAAGAAAAAAGCCATTGGCTGCGTTATCAAACCAAAAACTAATTCAAAGTTCTGTCATTGTTTGCCGCCGGGGAGCGGAGTGAAGGAATAAAAAGCATCTTGTCGCCAAACGATATCGAAGTTTCTTGAAGCAATTAAGATAAAACTGACGACAAAAGCCGCTGGGTTGCTCAGAAGGCCTTTGTTATACCGCGGTGGTAATTAGCGGGAGGTGTAGCTGCCCGCATGGTCGCCGACGCGGATTCCACCTACGGACCGACTCATTTGTAACTCGCCCAATTAAATTTGTCCTCTTTTTAAACTTTTGTATTATTTTGTACCGAAATACGTTCGAGTAGGTACCTAAATACAAATAAATTAAGGCGTGTTTGCAGTTAAATGTGTTTTAAAGTTGGAAGTTCAGCGGTGCGACGGTTTAATGTAGGAATGGTGTTCATTTATTTGGGGAAATTAATTATTATTACAGGAGAATTCAGTTTTAAATATCTTCTGTTGCAGTAGTAAATTAGAACCTGCGACATTTATAAAAAAGCAACTAAGGGGTAGGTAGACAAATAGCGTCTTATGAAATACTAGCTTTTGCCCGCGACTTCGCCCGCTTGGATGTCGGAAAATAAGCCACAGGAACAAAAACATTAAGATAGCTTCTCCCCGCGACTTCGTCCGCGTGAAATTTCTTGTTCCCCGACCCACCCCGTCGCATCGCATTTCCTGCCCGCGCTATTGGTTCGTTTTCGCGTAGCGTTCTTTCTGACTTTTTTTCCTTTTTGCTCGGCACCTAAGATTCCTAGAGTGATGTTAAATATGCCTATAGCCTTCCTTAAGAATTGGGCTATCAAATGCAAAAATAATTATTAAAGTCGGACTGGTAGTTCCAGAAATTAGCACGTTCAAACAAACAAAAAAAAGTTTGTATCAGCTCCGATGCACGACTGGAGTTTACTCCTGTTTTTTGTGCCGTTCCGAGTTTCCGACTTTCTGTTTTTCAGTAATTTCTGTCGGGCTGGGTTCCTCCAATGAATCAGTGCTATACAAAAAGCAATTTTAAGGTGTAAAGGCACTCGTCTCCCTCTCTCTTACCCCACCTCTCACCCGTCCCTCTAAACCCCTCTCACCCCTCCGCTTCCTAACCCTACACTTGTCTCACACCCCATTCATAGCTTTCCCCTCTCCCTTCTATCATCCCTCCCCTCTCTCTCACCACACCCTCCCCTTACCCTTTCCCTCCTCATCACCAGTCTCCTCTTCCCCCTCCCCCTCTACTTTTCCCTCTGGGGGAAAACAATTGATGACAAACTTTTTTACTTGCTTTGGCAAGTATTTGTGCCAAGTTTGAAGTTAATTAACCGCATAAATAAGATTATTCATATAAACTATATTCCGTGTTTTCACCCACAAAGGGATGAAATTTTAAAAAATCGTTTGGGATGTTTCCGTAACTAGACTGAAAGATTATTTACACGAATTTTCGAGTGAATCAAGCCCCGCAGTAAAACCTGCCCTGTAAAATTGACTACCCCTTTTGGTGAAAAGGGGTAGTCAATTTTGCAGGGCAGGTTTCAGTCCCTAAAGGGGTATCTTTAGGGGTATATTTTCGAAATACTCTGACACACGTTATTCTTCATTTTTGGTCTCAAGTATAAGTACTGAGTTTCGAGTTAATCGGATCGCGCGTTAAAATTCCTCCATACAAACTTTGACCCCCCCAATCCCTCCTGAGGGGGTAGTTTAGGAAAACTAAAAATGACAAATTTTATAATTTACTTAGATAAATATTCATGCCAAGTTTTAAGTCTGTTAACTCAAGGAATAAGATTTTTCATACAAATTTTGGACACACTTTGGAAACTTTTTCACCCCTTTAAGGGGAGAATTTTGAAAAATCCTTTCTTAATGCATCTCTAAACCTCATAAGAAACCTACGTGCCAAATTTGGAATCTCTAGACCCAGAGGTTTGGGCTGTGTGTTGATATATCACCCAGTCAGTCAGTCAGTTTACTTTTTTACAAGCTTTTATTTAGTTTCACCTGTCCCGATGTTTGTTTGTTTGTCTGTAATGTAGTCTTGTTATAATATACAGACAGAAGATAGGTACACAGGAAGTCACACCATGTTGTGTGACTATCTGGTTGTATATTCTCTTAGTTATGGAAACTTCTCCTTCTTCTTTCTTCTTCGTCAGGGTTTACTCTATTTGTATGACCTTTATTCATTGAAATTCATGCGACCTAGTTTTTAAGCATTGTTGAAGGTTTTTGTGTATAATTGGGTTTTTTTTTCTCTCTTGATAGCGGTCGTGGTCATCACGTTGGAGTGAAATTTCGGAGCTGTGATTTGCCTCACGAACGACGCCATCCTTCTCTGTCGGCTGTACCATGTGTGCATTCGTGGCCATCTACTGCGGATTTAATCTGGTCGGTCCATCGCATGGTCGACCTGCCGCGTTCTTTCGTTCGACCTTTCCCTGCACTGCAAGACGTTCTATGGAATCGTTTCTCCGTCCTGACACATGCCCAATGGAAACTACAAATCATTTTCCAAACATTACCGTGTCTGTTATCTATCATAGATTTTCGCTGTGCTAAAGAATGGCCCCATCTAGCACATTTACGTCCAACGACGAGAAATAACAACTCAACATTACTCGTGGCCTGAACCTAAATAATAGAAACAGTTAGACCCGCAATAAGCCGTACTGTAATCGTACTAGTGATCTCTTACAGCATGAATAATATGAGGCAATTATATCAGATGACACTGTAAGCAGGCGACTGAAATGTACCGCGCGATTTATACATAAAACTTTGTTCACACTGGGTTTGTCGCAGACATGTTTTGAAACTTGTGTCGACACAATGTTTTTTCATAATGTTTTCAAATAAGTATCTTGTTCTTGATAAATTGGATTTCGAAACTTTGTAACGACAAATTTGACCATTGCATGCTGAAATAGCTAATAACCTATGCTTGATAAGAAATAAGTCACACCTAGGTGTTACTAAGGAATGTGTCAACGAATCAATAATAAATAGTTCTAACTAGTAGTACCGTACCGTAGTAGTAGTAGTAGTAGTAGTTGAACTATTTTTATATCATATTTGAGGTTAGGTAGTGTACTTTTTGATTTGTTATTTTGGGCTAAAATCATCTATCTACATATACAAAAATCTGTTCTACAGATTTGAATGTGCCCGAAACATGTTGGACAAGCAATATGTATCACAACTTTTGCCGCAGTGTGCTCAAAGCTTTAAACTGGCACACCAAAATGTTGCATTATACTGTAAACAATGTGGGTCTCGGACAAAAAGATACCCACTACATTTAATGGGTAGTCATATGGCGGTGCTTAAACTAAGAGCCGAATTGTGACGCCGCCAAACATTTTCCAAGCTATTTCAGGTACTTACCGGAAGATATTTAAGTGGTTTAATGGTAGGTAGTGGTTTTAGTAGCTAGGTACTTATAGATTTCCTGTAAATAAGTTTTGTAACCTTGGGCTGCAATCTCGCTGTTTTGGAGCTAGTGACTTCAAAGCATGGTGACTTTGATGTTACATGTTTTCTGGGTCTAAAGTAAAAGGTTGCTGGTTTAAAACTTGTGCCTTGTATATTAACATTTAAATTAGTAAATGCACCAACTTTTAGGTTAATCTTAGACAACAAATCTAAAAATATTTCTCCAGTATTTCGTCAAAAGATGAAAGGTAAAGATAAATAATTGTCGTCGGTTTTGTAACGGTACAAAAATCCCCCTCAACGCCATTTTGTATTTTAATTGTTTGCCATAAACAACAGTCGTAGTCACCACATTTTTTTTGATAAATGTTGTCATTATAATATTTGCTGGTTAGCTGTTGTAGAGTCAAAATTACATGGACGGGGTTGATGACCTCTGCACCCTAATTCTCACTTGACAATATCACAACCAAATTGCTTCGTATGTTCGAAAACTTCGACTGCTCGACTTGATATATGAAGTGCAAAGTCAACGGAGGTACACATGTTCGGGTGCCCACATTTGATTCGGCAGTATTTGTTAAACAACAAATCTGACCCGAAGCAATTACTAAGTACATACGCATATTCGGCTTATATTCGGCTCGTGGTGATCGTCAAACTTCGTTCGGCATCTATCCTCGCTTAGGGCGAATTTCACCAATGAAATTGAACGCGTTCAGCACATCTAAATCGCGTTCAAGAGCTGTCAATTGTTATGGAATATTGACACTGACAGCTCTTAAGCGTAGTTTAGAAGTGCGTACAGTTTCATTGGTAAAATCCACGCTAGTCATGTTCGGGTCGGCTCTGAACAATTCGAGCTAACCCAAGCGGTTTTTTGCCGAAAATTATTTTATCCACATTTATTCGATTTTTCCGCCCGTCTGCGGCTGTGCCGAATCATGCGGAGCCGAACTTGTTTGTAGAACCCCTTACTTACATTTCATTGCGTATATCAAGATATATTTCAAATAATTTATTTTACTTTAGCGTTTATGAAGTATTGTATTTTTAGAGTTCCGTTCAAAATGATAAAAAGGAACCCTTATGGTGCGACTCAGTCTGTATGTCTGTCCATCTGTCACAGCTGGATATCTCAAAAATTACTAATGCTATTAACTTGAAATTCGGAACAGTTTTAGATGACGTTTGCCTAATTATTTTGCAAATAAGAGAGATATAAAAATATATATGACTTTTTTGCAACAGGGACTGAACGGTGGTCTTAAAAATTCGAAGTGGGGCTACTAACGCATGTGGGGTATCATATGACAGAACGCTGTTTGCACATTCTCAAACATTCTTTTTTTAGACCGCATAATTTTGATGAAAAATGTAAAAAAAAATACCATTCCCCTCCATTATCTCCGAAGTTTGCATACAGAAAAATCTGAAATTATTTTGTGTGATAGAAGTATATGTAAAAATTACAGGAAAAATAACACGATGTCTCTAAATAGCACACTTTTCAGAAATCGGAACGGAACCCTCGGTGCGCGAATTTGACTGGATCTTGACCGGTTTTTTCACCTATGGTTGCCTGTCAGTAAATAAGGAACTTCATGGGCGTGCTTATGTCAAAAGTAAAATTAATGGTTGGTAAGAGTTAAACAATCAATTTATTGTGTTGGGATGCCAAATATGTGCAAAGTTTTTGAAAATGTGTCACAATTGTTTCCTATGTTGCCCCAAATAAAAGAATTTGAATTTTAATTATTTGTGGAATACTGGAATAGGTATTACACTATTATTTTGCACAAGTTATTTTTTATGTAACGAGAATGGGACGAAAACTAAGTAATAATGACGTTGGGAAACTTGTATCGTTAGGAAGCTATAATCAACGCAATCTAGGAAGTCCGTTTGGACAGCTGTAAAAATTCTTTGTGTAGTCATGGAGAAAATAAATCGGTTGTTTTAAAAACCACCATATCGATTTATCATACTTAGAGTTTGTAATCGACAATTTATCTACATTGCTTAAAACTGATTCTCGAGGCATATCGTTTTATTACTCGTACGAGTTTGTAATATTTAACAGTTATTACATAAATCCCAACTAAGTTTCAATTTGGGCGAGTTTGAAAGCCAAACCATGACATACACTAAAACCTGATGTACTGATTTGTTCCGGAAAGTTTATGTATTATATAATAATACATTGTATATTATGCACGAGTGGAGTACCTACCTAGTAATTATTAAATATCAAAATAAAGCTAAAAATGTATTTGATCAGATTTTGGTTTTATATGTGTCGGAACGTCAGGATTTACTCAGTTAGATAACCCCGATGTTGCTCCGATGTGATCCGACACTAGACTGTTCTGCTCGCCATGAGGTTAGAACATCACGACTCTGTAGAAGCGCGCTGTAGGCGTGGGCACCTCACGTGATGTCGCCTGTGGCGCGCCTGCGACTCGTTACGCGTCCGTACTATTGACCGGACCCGACATATTTTAAACATTTATTAATACAATTCCGTCGTCATAAACTAAGAAATACCGCTCAGTGGCTGAAATTGATATGCTTTCTCAATAATGTTTGTACGAGTAACATTAAATACGTACGAACCTAGTCATAAATTATCTTAAATCAGTGCATACAAATGTGAATTGGAAACCATTTGGTATTGACAGAATTAGTTCAGACCAATTTGGTCAATTCTATCAATGTAAAGTGTTTTTTATAATATTAAAATTATAATATTAAAATTATAATATTAAAATTATAATATTAAAATTATAATATTAAAATTGTAATATTAAAATTATTATACGTTTCTCTCTTTTCTAAATTAACGTTTGTACAAGTGACGATTTTTTAGAACATCGATTTTATTCGGCCAAAGACGGCTTAGAATGGTCACAACTCTACGGCAACGAACCCAAAGACATGACATTGTAATAACGTCCTGTCGGAATATTAATCAACGATTAATTCGTGTTTTTGACTGCATTTTTCCAATATAAAGTAAAACTTGGTGCTTACGAATGATACTCATTATTATAGTGTATGGATAACATAGTAATTAATTAGGATTACGATTTTGATTTTTCGATTTCTTACGTAGACGTTCATACAAAGTTATCGCGGTTTGTATAATGAGAAACGTCCAAACGGACTTCTTAGATTGCGTTTATTATAATTTCAGGGCAAGTGAACAATTCCTTAGTTACATCAATCTTAATATTACTTGAAGCTAGTAGTTTGATATTGCCTACTAATCGAATTAACTTAGCAACTACTCATACGCAGAAACTACAGAACGCCTGCCACCCAGCTACGATCCTTACATACTCCTTTTGCTTCGTTTATGTTCATCCCAAATGCCCCAATGTTCCCAAACCGGTAAAAACATCATGGGTTTTTTGACAGAAATGTCTCTAACGCGACGTTCGCACGGACGTAAAAATATCGCGGCGGGATTTTATCACGCACTGGGTTTTCAGAGCATTTGAGAATCCAACTTAACAACAACAGAGTGCATTCTAGCGCGTCGAAAAAACACACTTTTGGATTTTCAACTCTCGGCGCTAAGCAGAGCGTTGACAATCCAGTGCGCGAAATAAAATAGCCGCGATATAATATATTAACGTCCGTGCGAACGTCGACTTAAACTTTTAGATGTCTAAGTTTTTCTGAAAAATAATAACAAATGAAGTTAGGACTAATAGAACAATATCCTAAAATTTTTTTACGTATCTTTGTTCCTCGTTTGACATAAAATAAAATCAGTTTTATTCAATGAAGAAAGAAATCTAAACCAAATAGTATTTTATTTTTATTTTATTGAAAACTTTTCGAACTGGCTACGAATAAAATGATATTAGTTAATATTTCTGAGTAAAATAACATCTAAAAAATACATTCTTTAACTTTGTACCTTACATTTAGTTCCAGTTCGTCTGCGGTATCTCCGCACTAAGTTTGGTAGGAGTTTTACTACCAACAGGTAGATATATACAACTTTATGTAGCTATATAGTTACACTTCTAGAAGAATCTCGAAGATTTCTCCCTGTATTTTGAACAGGATCGGAGCAGACACACGAAGCGAAACCGGACTGGACATGTGTTTGAACTTATAAAATATGCAAGTTCAAAGATTGCCTCGTTGGTATATTGGTCGCAAGCTCGTGTGTTGGAGCGAGGACCTTCATGAGGAAATTCTCAGAAGTAGAACTGAATCTGAATTTATGCCCGGGCTCGCATGGAAAACATAACAATGGTACCTTACTGCGGTAAAGAAAATAATGAAAATACTTTTATTTGCGGTAACTATGACGCAAAAAAGAACACAAATACAAAAGCAGAAGTTGGGGGAATATATGCGTCACATCCACGTAAAATGGACATCGCTCAGCATAATGCTTGCGACCATAGGGTTGCGAGACAGAGCCCCAACGCGGTAATATTGTTCTGCGGATACACGCACATGCACATGGTGTTGAAGGCGTTAGTAAGTAGGTGGGAGGTATCCTACATCTGCCTACCCGTTTGTGGAAAACAAGCGTGATTTTATGTTACGTCATGAACACAAAACGTTTTCCAAACCCATTATTTTAGTATAAATGTCACCTAGAAGGGCCATTCTACCCTATTTAAACTTTAAAACAGATCTTTGTTGAAAATCTTTTTCGCTATCAAAGTGAGATATCTCTTTGTAATCTCCGTGAATAATATTGGATTAACAAGACTTTGTTACTAATCCAGTTCCTTGGGCCGAATCCCTTTTATCCTATTGCTTGGCTCCAGCCGACCCAGTTATCCGTTCCCGAAGGTTAATTTAGAGAAATCTTTTATCTTTAAAAAAACGTTTGTCAATAATGAGCGTCTGTTTTGCTCGTGTTTTTGTTCAGACGCATTCGTTCCACGA
Organism: Cosmia pyralina; assembly: GCA_946251885.1. Classification (NCBI taxonomy): domain Eukaryota; kingdom Metazoa; phylum Arthropoda; class Insecta; order Lepidoptera; family Noctuidae; genus Cosmia; species Cosmia pyralina. Next base: position 2,415,135 of record OX276349.1, read on the forward strand.
GTTGCGGCCGCCGCGCCATATTGGACAAACTTTTTTGAATAAACGGAGATGAGTTTTTGGAATATAGTTGACTCAAAACGTGTGATTACATTAGATTTCACACACACGATACAGAAAATGTCTATCTCTAAATGTTTCTAGTTGACAATACTAAATCTAAAATTTTAATATCTACCAAAAAGCTTATTGCGACTCTCTAATAGCTAGTACGAGTAGCTACCCACATCGGTACACCCGTATTAACACATACCACCCAACTCATTTAATTCAAATCTATGTACATGTACATAAAGTCTGTTATTGCCCGAACAATCTGCGTACCAGCCTATAAAGATGTTCACACACTGCCATCTCCTAGAGGGATTTTGTATTAAAACATTATGACAAAATTATAGCACACACTTGGGAAAGGCGAGAGCTTAAAATGTTCGGGACGTGACATTTTAGTTCCAGCCCGTACTAACGACGAGTATTTGACTCTACTCAAACGGCACACTAAAGTTATACTCTGTACCTACTAAGCTACGAAATTATTTTATGTCGAAAGAGTTTTGCAGTGAAAAGTGCTTTGTGAAAGGGTATTATTTACTGTAACATTCTTGAATTGAATTGAAGTTAAAAACGCGTGCTGAAAACCGATGAAATCTTCAAAGTTGGTCGGCTTCCAGTCTAACTGGATGCAGCTGAATAGCAGTATTTTACATGGAGCGACTGCTTAACCTCCTAAACCTAGTTACTGGGTAATACGATACCCCTTAGTAAGACTGGTTGTCAGACTTTTGGGCTTCTAACTACCCGTAACGACTGTCAAAGATCCACGGGACTTGGTACCTATATAAAAAATTCTTTGCAATCCTGAAACCCACACATTAAAAGAACAAACATGTTTTTTTCTGTTTTTTAGGGTTCCGTACCACAAAAGGAAAAAACGGAACCTTTATAGGATCACTCGTGTGTCTGTCTGTCCGTCTGTCACAGTCAATTTGCTCCGAATCTAATGGACCGATTAAGTTGAAATTTGGTACACATATGAATTTCTGTGACCCAAACACGGACGGGTAAAGTAAATAAATTAAATTTGAATATAGAGGTCACTTTTGGGGGGCAAATAAGAAAATTAAAAAAAAGTTTTGCAAACTACACCATGTGGCATGTCAAATAAAAGGGCTTACTATGAGGGTCTCAAAAATATTTTTTTTTATAATTTTAAAATAAACTGTTTTAAAGTTATTTAAGAAAATAGACGAAAATTGACCATTGCCCCCCTTATCTCCGAAACTACTGAGCCTAAAATTTTGAAAAAAATACAAAAAATAGATCTATACCTGTAGATTACAGGAAAATCTATAAAAAGTGTGTGATCTTAAAATAATATGGTAAATCTATCAGTATTGTGAGTACAAACTTACATTTACAGTTGGAATGTATGGGAGAACATGTTTTTCAACTACAATGTTAAGTTTGTTCTTAACATAAATTCATCCCAACTACGGAACACTTCATTGTGCGTGGTTGGACACGCACTTGGCCGGTTTTTTTTACGCATGAAAACCGCTAACAAAATGTCTAATCTAAATGCCAACGAAAGTATTTGAGTTCTTTTTAGCATAAAGTACTACCATTTGTAAAATAAAGCGCACACCGGTGGTAACACTGCCCTTGAGGTGGCCTAGCGGAGTACGGAGTTTAAATAGAATGCGAGGCTGGTTTTGTAAATTATTTATCTTCTTTTTATATTAGCCTACTCTGTCCCACTGCTGAGCAAAAGCCTCCCCCAAATCCTTCCAAGTATCCAAATCCAAGGCTACCTCGATCCCACCCTTGCGGTACGCGTCCAGGTCGTCTCGCAACCTCTTCCTGGGCCGGCCCCGACGGCGCCGTCCATCCTCAAGCACCACCGTATGGAAACTGTTGCCCAGCGGTCGCTATGTATGCAGCTGAAATGAACCGCCCAATATCATTTTAGCTTGACAGCCTTTTTACCTGCGTCTAGGATCCCCGTTTTGAAACGCAGCGTGGTGTTTCGTATTCTGTCAGTTCGTTTTACGCCCAGAATGCTCTTTGGAAAAAATCCCAAGGCGGAACTTTTGCGACTCGGTGAGTGACGTCTGGGGCTTCTATACAGGGTCAAATTAAATTAGCTAGCGAAACTCCCGTAGACGTGAAGGTATCGACATCTAAACACGACAAAATAAAAAATTTGATAATATTTTTTTTGGGTCAACGACCATTGGTAGTGTTGTTACTTGAAGTTTGGGTTGAGAAATCTGTTTTTTATTTTTTATTTTATCGTGTTTAGTTACCGATACTCATTAATCAATTTTTACAAAAAAAGAAGAAAGTATTTTTAAACTGATATTTCAACTACACAGCGGTTGGTGACCCCAAAGAAAAATGAAATTCAATATTTTTTTAACATCGGTCTGCGGAGTTTCGCTAGCTAATTTAATTTGACCCTGTATAATTAGGCCTGATAAAAAAAGTCGGGATGTGTCGTGGGACACCCGTTTAGAACGAAGTTCCTTTCGCTGTATATTATGTATTAATACAGAGCCATCTAGTAAGGTCTCAAGCTTCAAGTGTCAAAGTTATTGTTTTATATTTTTTAGCTTGCTGAAAACTATACTAGACGGCACTGTATTAAAAAACAAAAACAAAAACTTTTGACACTTGAAACCGACGTCCTAGCGCTTTTTCGTTATGTGACGATTTGTGCCAGTTACTCCTACCACTAGCCGCGTTAAAGAACTACGTTCCAATAAAAAAATACTACTTAAATAATTTCTTCATTTATTACTTCACTTATTAGATAGCGAACTGTAGAAGAAAATGCAAAGAACTATACAAAAAACAGCTGATCAAAAAATTCAAACAAATTTAAGAACACTCGGATCCATTTAGCTTGCAAATACACAGTGGTTTTACAACCGTACGCTCAACAGACGGCACGTGACCTAGTCAGTTTTTAACATTCTGAACACCATTCAACGAGATAACAAGGAATTTTGACATTTCAGCCGTTAGCAGAATGTCCTTTGTAGTTCCCATTCCGCGTTGCCCGTCATTAAAGTGGATCCCAAGCATCTGTTCAGCTTTTAATTTTCTGAATGTCTGTAAAACAAACTGCCTCCCTCCAGGGATATGAAAGTAAATGAAACACTGATGGCTCCTTAAATATGCCAAGTTTAGCGTTGATCGTTAATTTCCTTGGAGAATCTTGAGTACTAAATGGCGTCAGGGAATTAATACGGAAAAACTTTGCATTTCGACTTAGCTTTGAAGAATTGTTTATCACTCTTTAGCAACTGAAGTGCTTCGCGCGTTATTATTCCAAGCTGCATTACCATTCTTGCTATTTTCTTGTCGTAACTTCAAGGGAATTATTCATCTAATTAAAGTCTCGTAAACTTGCCAAACGAAGCGTTTATAACGTAATTTTGTGTCTTCATTAATGGAATATACCCTGCGCTAGTCCACAAAGTCAGTTCAAGTTGTCTGTTTCATAAATTTTTGTTAGTCTGCTGATTCAACTATAGTTTCTCTCCAAAACCAAGACACAAAAGATTCTTGTCCCACTTAGGTACTTACACACCTTTCCCTGCTTATATCAACTATCCGAAAATCCGAAATGACGACAGGAATGACTCTTAAGTCTTAAAACTTTGCTATTTCCCTCACGAAGGGTTCCGGTCTCGGGAGGTTTTGTCGCACTAACGCTAAAAGATTCAGGAGTTGTAAGTCCCCAATCAAGAAGTTTTCTATATACGGCGGTCCTCGTATCTGGCTTAGTTGGAAATCGGTTTTTTCGATTTGAACACGAATTTGCTTTTCGACATCATTATATGAAATGATGTAAATTAACCTTACCGATTCCGTTCTTTCTTCTGTATCATCAATTACTGTTCCATCATCGTCTTAACTGTTACTTAATATTTCATAATCATCTTTTAATTCAGCCATTTTGTCGCTAGCAAATTGTGACTTGCGCCCTTCTTCTAAAGAATCATCTAATACAGTGTCGGGGACGGTGGGACACGGTAGTATATTGTGTGGCGATTACGTCACGCTCTTTAGGGACGAGCTCGTTACTGCGAATTGTTACATCTTACTTTAGTGTTGTAAGCGTTATTAGTGTTTACTATTTATCGGTGTGTCGTGGAGCTTGGAGATAGTGCTTTTTGCCTACAATATTTGATAGAAGAACCTAGGTAGTTGTTGCTTCTTGTTGTGTAAAAAGGTTTTTGGCTTACGGCTTTTTTTTTTTTTCAGAATGCACAACATTGACAATGGATCCTAGGACATAACCATAACTACCAAAAAAATATGTACTTCTGCTTTGCATGTTAACATTAAAATAAACAAATAAGCCCCAAAAACCTACTAAACGCAAAACCCAGAACCGAAACAAGTGAGCCTCCCAAAAAATTCGAGTTCCCTTCTTTCCTTCAAATATCCGGGTCAGCCATTGTTCCTTTGTCACCGCGCCGGACAGTCTTCAGACAAACTTAACTTTGCATTCAGTGAAGGCCCTAGTGCACTGTTGAAACAGTCAAACTCCACTGTTCGGACTGCAACATTTAATTGCAAAGAATCACAAAAGATATCTGACGTTCGCTTCGTTGGAATTCTCTCGTGTTTTTCGTTTGTTGCTCTCTTGGACCTGGTAAGGTATTGACCAGGAATGAGTAATCTTCTTGATGGATTCGCGCCTTACTCTTTATTTAAAGTTGAAACGGTGGCTTTAAAGAATTGTTTAGCTGTAGGGTTCTTACCTTGATTAATAGTTTTAAGTGCATGGGTTATGTTTTTAGGGCTCCGTATGTTCGAACGAAAAAATGGAACCCTTATAAGATCATTCGCGTGTCTTTCTGTCTGTCCGTCTGTCACAGCCAATTTGCTTCGAATTTAGGGGACCGATTAAGTTGAAATTTTATACTTCTACTATCTCATACGGTTTTTACAATTTACAGGTTATAGATAGTGCAATCCACGAAAACGCGCCCCACTATTCCTCCTAACCGTTTATAGTACATGTGTGCAAGCTTCCGCCATTGTTTGAGTGTTATCGGTACCTACACACTAATTACTGTGTACTGTGAAGCCTCAAGCTTCACAGTAGGAGATTAACTCAACTACAAATAATACAAGAGGGACTCTTTAACTTGGGCTGAAGCCCTTTGTATTTAGGCTTAGAATAAAGTATAATGCACTCCTACGTCCAAGCCCTGATCAGATTCTAGATCTGTCGTCCTATCCTGAACATATTCCATATTTAAATGATTGAATGTCAGCCAGCATTATATCAACGAGGCTTGATCATAGCATCAATCCTTACAGTACTAAATATAGTGTATACCGATAACACTCAAACACTGGCGGAAGCTGCACACATCATCACACTAATATTATGAAGCCGAAAGTTTGTGTGTGTTTGTATGTTTGTTAATTCTTCACGCTCAAACGGCTGGACCGATTTAGATGAAATTCGGTATGTAGACAGCTTATACCCTGGATTAACACATAGGCTACTTTTTATCCCAAAAAAATGAAGTGCTCCCGTGGGATGAGCAAGGAATTCAAATATATTTGCTACTCTTTCAAACTCAAACGGCTCGACCGATTTTGATGAAATTTGGTGTGGAAGTAGCTGACACCCTGAATTAATACATAAGCTACTTTATATCCCGAAAAAATGTAGTATTTCCGTGGGATGAGCAAGGAATTCAAATATACTTGCTACTCTTTTAAACTCAAACGGCTAGACAGATTTTGATGAAATTTGGTGTGGAAGTATTTAACACCCTGGATTAACACATAGGCTACTTTTTATCCCGAAAAACGTAGTGCTCCCGTGGGATGAGCAAGGAATTCAAATATACTTGCTACTCTTTCAAACTCAAACGGTTAGACAGATTTTGATGAAATTTGGTGTGAAAGTATTTAACACCCTGGATTAACACATAGGCTACTTTTTATCCCGAAAAAATGTAGTGCTCCCGTGGGATGAGCAAGGAATTCAAATATATTTGCTACTCTTTCAAACTCAAACGGCTCGACCGATTTTGATGAAATTTGGTGTGGAAGTAGCTGACACCCTGAATTAATACATAAGCTACTTTATATCCCGAAAAAATGTAGTATTTCCGTGGGATGAGCAAGGAATTCAAATATACTTGCTACTCTTTTAAACTCAAACGGCTAGACAGATTTTGATGAAATTTGGTGTGGAAGTATTTAACACCCTGGATTAACACATAGGCTACTTTTTATCCCGAAAAACGTAGTGCTCCCGTGGGATGAGCAAGGAATTCAAATATACTTGCTACTCTTTCAAACTCAAACGGTTAGACAGATTTTGATGAAATTTGGTGTGAAAGTATTTAACACCCTGGATTAACACATAGGCTACTTTATATCCCGAAAAAATGTAGTATTTCCGTGGGATGAGCAAGGAATTCAAATATACTTGCTACTCTTTTAAACTCAAACGGTTAGACAGATTTTGATGAAATTTGGTGTGAAAGTATTTAACACCCTGGATTAACACATAGGCTACTTTTTATCCCGAAAAACGTAGTGCTCCCGTGGGATGAGCAAGGAATTCAAATATACTTGCTACTCTTTCAAACTCAAACGGTTAGACAGATTTTGATGAAATTTGGTGTGAAAGTATTTAACACCCTGGATTAACACATAGGCTACTTTTTATCCCGAAAAACGTAGTGCTCCCGTGGGATGAGCAAGGAATTCAAATATACTTGCTACTCTTTCAAACTCAAACGGTTAGACAGATTTTGATGAAATTTGGTGTGAAAGTATTTAACACCCTGGATTAACACATAGGCTACTTTTTATCCCGAAAAAATGTAGTGCTCCCGTGGGATGAGCAAGGAATTCAAATATACTTACTTGCTACTCTTTCAAACTCAAACGGCTGGACAGATTTTGATGTAATTTGGTGTGGAAGTAGCTGACACCCTGGATTAATACATAAGCCACTTTATATCCCGCAAAATGTAGTATTTCCGTGGGATGAGCAAGGAATTCAAATATGATTGTTTCTCTTTCAAACTCAATAAATAATAATAATTGAGCCAAAAATTAATAAAAATACAGAAAATAGTTCTGTAGGTACACAGGAAAACCTATAAAAAGTCTATGGTCTTAAAAAAACATGGTAAAACTCTCAAAATTGTGCGTACAAACTTACATTAGCTGTTGTAATGTATGGGAGAACATGTTTTCAACAATACAATGTTAAGTTGTTCTTAGGTTATCCTAGTTGGGATGAATTTATATTCATCCCAACTACGGAACCTTTCATTGCGCGTGTTGTTTTAACCAACTTTTACTGACGAACAAATCCACATGTTTATATGGGTCATATGAATCTAATATTTTACGTGTGTCCACTAAAAACATTTTATAATACGATTGCAATGATAATTTTTGTTCACTGCCTTAAAGGACACGCTAGTCGCTCATTCTTCTAATCAAACATGGTATGGAGATTACTCATCTGTTTGAAAATTATTTCAATTTGTCTCGTTATTAACTAGCCCTGTATGGAAGCAAAATCGGTAAAAAAATATTGGTTTGAAAGTTATGAGCGTCCAAACTTCCATATTTCAACACTAATTTTAACGCATCTTTGGGCGTAAATAAATAGCCCCGGAGTTAAAAAATGGCAAAATTGTTACCGTACAAGGATAGATAATTTATTCAAGAATTTAAATAACGTTATTTTGAATAATTAAATTTAGTAGTTTTTTCATAATATCTATACGCCCAAAAGGTATGTTCATGAAATTTTACTCGCTCGTTTTCCATATAAATAGAAAGAAAGAAAAGAAAGAAAACACATTTATTCAGCACAGACTAAATTAAAGAGGCACAACAAAAAAGTAAAAAATAATAATAAAATTTAAAAAGCTACATTTGCGATGCAACAACAACAAAAAATAAAATAAAAAATACAATGCAGGAAAGTGTGCCTCACGGCTGTGCCAAAAAGGCCCAGTTCAGCAAAAAAATGCCAGACAACTAGTGCCTGACGCTGGTTTTCAACTGGACCGAAGTGTGAGGTGATGGACGTAAATCAGTTTTATACTGCAACGTGTGATGTATACTTACTTTAAATAAAAAAAAAAAAATAAGTTTGTGTCAAATAAACGTACATAAATAATGTGATATTGTGTCAGAACAAAAAACCTGTTTAAACGATGCCAGACTTCCGCGCAACAACAATCTCCGAGCCGAAGCATATGGGACAATGAGCCAGCAAGCCGAGTCGAGTGTTAGGATGAGCGAGAACAATCCCCAGCAACTGTATAGTTTAACAGCAGCTATTTAAATTCAATTTTCGTGCAACATTCACTGACAAAAAAAAAAGAAACTCTGATACATACATAAGTGGATAGGTACGTACATACATTATATAATTGAGACATTTAGTGTGACCAAATCCAACTTCTGTTGCTCTTCTATGAGGTACTGCCGTAAGCGTCGTCTAAATCATCGTCTATTTCACTAAATACATAAATATTTAATAAATAAATAAAGTAACTACATAGCCTACATATTAGCCACGCTACCAAGGAGTTGGAGCCGCTGACTAATAGCTCCTTAAGTCTGCTATTAGAATAGTTTTGCCTTAACTGGCTCACACTTCTAGTGTCCGTAAAAAGTAGCTCTCAAACTGAATCAAATTCGATTGCAGTTGCATTCAAAGCTGATGATATCATAATTCCTTCTTACAAATCCGGTTTCACATAAGCTTGTTACTTTTGTCATCTATAAACGGAGATAGCGGTCATAGCCACCAAACATAGGAACTAAGTGCATGCTTTTCTGCAAGTGCCTTGTATCGGGTCTTTGAACTTTCCAAAATAGGGCTACATGATGACTGATGCAAGCGCTTGCAGTCTGTCGGGAGAGGTCAACTCAAAGCTACAATTTTCTCTAAAGACCAATCCACACGTTTTGCCTTAAATTGTTCCATGATTCTGGACTCTATGTATTACGTTGTTACTCTTCATCAGTCTGACAAGTCATTTGTCATTGCATCTGAAAATAGGTTTTGTTAACCGACGAAAAAAAAGAAGGTTTTTCTCAAGTAAACACGAATATATACAAGGTGTAACATATATAACGCACAATCTCTTTTCTCTTCTATACTCATCATTATGAACAACTTTTACTATGGGACCAAACCTGAAATTGCGAAAAAAAATCTGCTGTTTAGTACATTTAACAACATCACACTTGTCAAAATGTAGAGAGCAGCTGTTTTTGTTTTTTCGCGATTTCAGGTCTGGCCCCATAGTAAAAGTTGTTCATAATGATGAGTACAATGTCCTTTTAAGTGGTTGTGCGTTATTTATGTTACACCTTGTATATATTTTTTCATGTATGACCACGCATATTTTTTTACATAGTAGTCCGACTTAATTAGATAAATAATTTTATTTATTACTAAAACAAATGGACCTTTAGGTATTACATAAGTTCGCGTGTTGTAGTGCTAGCACGCTTCACGAAAGGTAAGTAATTAAGTTTACTTAAACATTTTGATTCTTTGTGGAACAAAAGTTAATGATACTCCCACACATAATTATTGTATTACTTAACCTATAAAGGCCAACGTTTTATTCAAATGGACGTGGTATTAATGTATTCTGTTTCATTAAAAGTCAGGTCGCTTAGCTATTTTAAGCTTATCCTAACTAATATTATAAATGCGAAAGTGAGTTGGTTTGTTTATTATGCTTTCACGCTAAAACGACTGAACAGATTTGGACAAAATTTGGCACATGGGAAGACCATGACCTGCGGGGTAATTGCGTAATACAATAAGGGCCGGTAGCTTCAAACGGTTGGTTAACGTAACATACGTACTTACGTCAAATAATGAGGAAGTAAGATGTTTTACGTTCGTTAAATACAAAATGTTGTTCCACTGCAAAAAAATCTTATTGTCTGTGAAACAATACTTTTTTTGGTTTGAAGATAGTAAGCACCATTTTTGACGTATACGCGTGCGTTAAGTGGAGGTGAAACAACCCGCCCTAATAGTAGGAATGGCTTTAATTTTGTCAGTTCAACAACATTCATTGCGTTGTTTACGTTGTTCCCGTTGTTATTGTTAAATTTTTCGAGACTTGTGCGGGTCTGAAACCTGTTGTGTTGGATCATTTTTAGCTAATCCATGCGTCAGGTTCGTGAACAAGCGCTGTCAGTGAAGGCTGGGCATACCTTAGCGGCCACGGCTTATTTTAATTTAATTTAAATATTTGAATTGTTTTTTTTTAAGGACGCTTTTAACGTTCTGTATCGTTGTCACATGTAAAATTTCAACATGAATGATGTAACCATTATTTTGTAACCATATCTTGATTTAAAAAAGTGTCCCTGGAGTTTCTTGCCCGTTCTTCTCCATAGGTACCTACTATGCTTTGGAATGGGCGCCTAGCTTCATCTCTCTGACTGACCGACCCCTTGACAATTCAAAAGTGCCTGTAATTGGTTTAATTGAAATAAATGCTTTGAGTTTTCAGTTTTTTTTTTTTTTTTTAAACGAAACCGCGGGGCGCAGCTGGTTTTAGCATAAAGCTTGCTGACTAAGTTGGTGATATAAAAACATCGCTATAGGCACTTTATGAATATTTTACAAAATCCAATTCGTCACCCGTTGGCAGCTTTTAACCTTATTTTATCGCAAGAATTGTCTCCTATTTCGCTTCACGTTCATAAATTTACTAAATGCAATCTACTATACTCATTTATTCTAAAATGCTTGAAAGATAAACCGGAGTAAAGGAAGGCAGATACGATTTTCCAATCTAAATCCTCTAAATCCGGACTTTTGACTGAATAAAATAATTTATCAAAGCTCACTTTGACCATCCAACTAGCAAAATCTCAGCTAAACGGAATAAGGTCGTTCTATTCCGCATACGTACACCGACTAGTTAAAACTAAGCGTTGATATAACAACAACAAATAACCCATTCGTAACTCGTAGTCTCTCAAGGGGCAAATTGAAAAATTCCTAAAATAAAAGCGGCTCGGAGAGCTAGAAAATCCTAGACAGAGGCCAGTCGGTGCCATGGATATTAATCTTCCCGTTGCGCACACGTCCCCGTTTGCTAAGTAACGTACGACTCGTCTCAGTTTTTCCGAAAGGGAAGATATAATATCGCATTAACATGAGACAGATGGTAACATTACGAAGTATACCATTCCTCGGAGGACGTTTAAGTTGTGGGACACGTAAAGTGTTGCCATTTGTTCACTTGTAAGTTGTGTTTATTCTTTTTCTCTTCCGTATCCTTTTCGGTTGGTTATGAGTAATGGAGGGTTAGGGCGACTGACGTGAACGGCGGCCCTTGACGTGAAATACGCTCACAGCGTGACAGGGATTGTTGCACTCTATTGTAAGATTTCTCTTTGGGGACGTAACACACGTTCCGTTAGACATTATGTGATCTCTTAATTGTGTTGTGTTCTGCTTTTGTGTTTGGTGTACGTTGAAAAGAAATAGAGTGTATTTTATGACGCAGTCTTATAAAAACAGCGCTTATTTCACGATTTGTGGTTTATTTTGAAATATAGGAAATGTGCTCAATAAAAAACTAAATACTCACATAGACACTTGTTCTGTTATATTTAAAATTTTCATTTAGAACGAGCTCGTGGCTAAGTAATAACAGCCGCACGGGTCGATCCATCAGGTTAAGCTACGCTTACCGAGGTCGGTCCGTGGATGGGTGACCATCTTTACATACCGAGACTCCTCCGTGCCTCGGAAAGCACCTTAAGCCGTTGGTCCCGGCTGTCATTCGTGGATCTTTGACAGTCGTTACGGGTCGTCAGCAGCCCGAAAGTCTGACAACCAGTCTTACCAAGGGGTATCGTATTACCCAGTTACTGGGTTGTGGAGGTGAGATAGGCAGTGGCTCCATGTAAAATACTAGTATTCAGCTGCATCCGGTTAGTCTGGAAGCTGACCCCAACATAGTTGGGAAAAGGCTAGGTAGATTGATTGATTTAGAACAGTTGATTTTGACATTCATAAAAATAGTTACGATTTTAGTACCATCCGGATTGTCTGTATGTTTAGCTTTTGATATGTTAAATCCCAGCTGAGGCACGGCTCGTATTCCGGATTTATTTTTAGGTGATATTTTTAGGAATTCCTAGAGTTTTATTTGCACATCTCTAAAGGAGCACATTCAGGCAGAAGCTTGAATATGACAAATAAATGTTCACGCCCTCGCAACAGATGCTGAATTTCTGTTTCCGTCAACAGTTATTGAATAAAAATAAATATTTCATGTGGATTTTGCATTCTGTTTAACACACTTGTTAAATAATAAAAATAACTAAAACAAACTGGTTCTTCCAATATTCAACATACTGGAAGGACAAGTTTATTTCAGTTATTTATTTATTCAAAATTGGTAAAGTTGCGCTAAAAAATCAGAACGTGGTATCGAAAATTTTGAGAAAGCTGGCAATAAAATAAGTCGGAAAAATAATTTGAACTAGGTATTGGAAAAAATTGGAGCCGAACTGTGAACACATTGCCCGAAATCCGGCCTTGTTCGAATAATACGCACTACACATTGATTAGGATCCGGCCCGAATACAAACAGAAAGCGAATTAAATAAAAACGTGTAATAAAAAGTTTATCTTAGTATGGACCTAATGGTATTCCGGGAGAGGGGTTTAACCCTGAAGACGCTGACGATATCCATTACCATTCAGTAGTAACCCCAATAAGAATAAAGAAGCTCGAAAAATAAAAGACTGGGTAATTGAATCCCCATAACGGCATGGGTAGTGAAATATATGTAGATTACGGTATTCGGATGCGAGAACATTGGGCGCTATACTGAGATTTTACACTTCGCCGATAGCTGCCAATCCCTCTAATATTATTATGGTAATACGGCCAATTTCAATAAAAGCGTTCGTCGCAAAAGACATTTTCTTTTAGACGCTATTTATAAATCCTGTAGACATGTGCCGGTTTCGCAGACATGGGTCTGAATTTGTAGCTCATATCGTTTCACGGTTTCGGGTACCGTATTTTAAATGGACCGAGAAATTAATTGGTGGAATATGTTTTCGCTGATGTTGGTATCGGGCACTTATTTCTTTGTGTTCACGCTCGTTTCACCTTTTCGGATAAACACAATTCGATGTATATTTACATAATTATAGATTGGGATTGAGTTCGAACGAATACGAAATTGAAAACAAATGTAGATTTGTTTACAATAACGATGACGACAAATGACGTACGAATAATACGTACGAGTACTCGTACGTATTTTTCGTACGTCATTCTGATAGAAGTTTATTGCAATAATTTCATCAAATATTTTTAATGACAGTGAAATAATATGTGAGGGTATTGTGTTTCTGTAATTATGGGTACACATATTATGTGAAACGTGAAACCGGATTTACATTACGAAATTAGTGGCACAAACTTAGTTATTCATTGATAGTTTCACGTGTGAATAATTATCTATTCACAGGTGAAACTATCAATGAATAACTAAGTTTGCGCAATTAGTTTTGTAATCATTACGTTTCACTTAAATTATGTGTCAACCACCCTTAAGTTCACTTCAAATCTTCAAATGAATTCAAACTACACTCAAGTGACCGCACACAAATCGAAAGCGAACTCATTTGTTTTTAAAATAAAATATGGCGGATCACACCTCGTCATTTTTCGAATTTCGAGGAGATGTTTAGAGAAAACACCACTGATATTCAATACGAAATGAGACAGCGACACATTAGCACTTCTGTAAAGAAATTAAATTAAACTTAAAATTAGCTTTTCTAAAGTAAACAACAACGTAAAGTTCTCAAGGAAACATAAAGAAGGGTAGTTAATAAAGTGTTTATTGCCTGAGGCTCCGTATCGCGTGTCGCGTACTGCGATACGTCCCTCGAGGCTCGTTCCGCTATGGAGACACTTCTAGTTTTATTTAATCTAATTATCTTTGATGGTGCGATTAGTGAGTTTGATTGTCAACAAACATTCGTATCATATTCATCATCTGCTTAGCATTTCCCAAATATGTTGGGGTCGGCTTCCAGTCTAACTGGATGCAGCTGAATACTAGTATTTTACATGGAGCGACTGCCTATCTGACCTCTACAACTCAGTTACTATGTAGGACGATACCCCTTGGTAAGATTGATTGTCAGACTTTCGGGTTTCTGACAACTCGTAACAACTGTCAAAAGATCCACGAATGACAAGCAGGACCAACGGCTTTACGTGCTTTCCGAGGCACGCGGGGGTTTTGGTATGTAAAGATGGTCACCCAACCACGGACAAATCGACAAATGCGGCTGTTATTACTTAGTCACATGCCTCCATAAAATTAACAATTATTGTATTGCATTCTTCGTAAAAAAGCAGAATGAGAACTTTGTGAGACATTAAATGAAATATTTTATAGTTTACCTACAATTAATGTGTCTTTTAGGAATTCGTTCGATTGATTTCGTTGAACAAATCATATCGGTAATAATTTTCTATCAGGAAGTTCAACGACCTATATTCCACCAAAAAACCGGCCAAGTACGTGTCGGACCACACACAATGAACGGGTTCCGTAGTTGAAAAGAATATAACCCAACAACAAACTTAACATTGTAGCTGAAAAACATTTTCTCCCTTACAGTCGTCACAGTCAATTCTCCAACTACAAATTTAAATTTGTAATCGCAATTTTTTTTTTAAACTTTAATTTAACTTTTTTAGACTTTTACTTTACTCGTGCTGTGAGAGCTTGCTTCTTGCCAAATTTCATTATTCTAGGACAATACTAAGTACCCTGTAGGTTTTGATTTATTTACGAGTATCAAAGTATGTCGCATAATGGGCATATTTTTTTATTGCGTTGACTTAGAAGCTTGATTTTTTTAGAGCTCTAAGGGATCATAGACTAACGTATTTGATACTAGTTTTGCCCGCGGCTTCACCCGCGTGGATGTCAGGAAATATCCCAAATAAAGGCGAGACGATATGTAGACGAGGAATTAGGAATTCCTTCCTTACTCCTTGTCTACATTATAAAGGGAACCTCTGTGCAAAATTTCATCATTCTAGGTCCAAGGGTTTGGGCTGGGCGTTGATGAGTCAGTCAGTCAGGACTTCTTTATTTTAATTTATATAGATAGATAGATTGAGATAGATATAGAGGAGCTTGTGGCTAAGTAATAACAGCTGCACGGGTCGATCCATCAGGTTAAGCTACGCTTGCCAGGATTGGTCAGTGGATGGGTGACCATCTTTACATACCGAGACTCCTCCGTACTACCTCGGAAAGCACGTTAAGCCGTTGGTCCCGGCTGTCATTCGTGGATCTTTGACAGTCGTTTCGGGTCGTCAGAAGCTCCAAAATCTGACAACCAGTCTTACCAAAGGTTATCGTATTACCCAGTTCCTGGGTTGTGGAGGTCAGATAGGCAGTAGATCCATGTAAAGTACTGGTATTCAGATGCATCCGGTTAGACTGGAAGCCGACCCCAACATAGTTGGGATAAGGTTAGGCAGATTGATTGAGATAGAGTAATTTCGACTTGATACTTCCACGCGTTCCTGAGAAAAAGGGTCTTGAGACAGACAGACGGACAGCGAAGTGATCCTATAAGGGTTCCGTTTTCTCCTTTTGAGATACGGAACCCAAAAAAACACTATTTCAATAACGGGATAAAACCTCATACGACTGAACTATTCATGTATTCAGCAAAATATTTGAAATGGGTCATATTACTCTCGGCATCATTGAGTTTCCGGATAATCAAATAGGTATATTAACGAGGTCCTTATATGCACGCAATGGGAATAGTTATGCGTAAGTGTAGAATTTGTGACTAAAATTACACCATTTAAAAGGCTTATTTGTTGGTTTAATTTTGTATGAGGATATAATCACATCCAATTTTTTTCAAGGCTTTTTCTAGTAATTCGGTTCTATCGAACCAATCAATGTATTATATGTTAAGCGTTATCACGCTTAACATACATTGATATAATGATGATAATTATTAAGGATATGGTCTTAGTGGATAACAAAACCTTATTATCAGCAATGAATAAAAACCAAGGTTCGTAAAATTCGAAAATGAAACATATCTAAATTACCAACATAGACATCTTCACAGGAGTGTGAACACAAAGCGATCGTAGAACGCTGCAACCTGCTACGGCGTAGCACTCGTATCCCACGGTATGCGGCGTAGCTCGGTATGCGGCGTAGCTTGGCGCGCAACGTAGCGTAGCAAGACAACGGTTACAAGCAACGCGTGTAAAATTCTATTATTATGCTTAAATTATTATTATTACAAAAATACATTTAAGCAATTAAACTTTTTTTCTATATTTTGTTTCTTTTTCTATTGCCTGATCATATTCTTCTCACGCATTTAATTTCCGTTAAAAAAAAAAAAAAACATCGACAATACTTGGCCATTAAAACTTTACTGTTATTACATTTCACATTGTAGCTGCCACAGGAAATAAAAGAATAATACGAAATAGAACCGGATCACTTACCAGCGCCAGTCGTCAGTCATTTAAGAAAATGGCTTCCCGAGAAAGCTTATGTATTTGACATTTGGCCTGCTTATGCTTTATTGAAATATATTAAAGCTGACATTACAATTACCGGCTCTTTGTTTTCGAGCTATTTTATAATTTTACTAGTGAACCGCCCCCTGCTTTTACGGCTTGACAAAATATTAATATTTCTTTATTATGTGTAAGTTTCATATTCATGTATAATTATCCACAAAAACCTTCCGGAATAAATTCTCTAATTATGGTAACAACCGCATCAAAATCCCTTGCATTTAGAAAAAAAACCGGCCAAGTGCGTGTCAGACCACGCACAATGAAGGGTTCCGTAGTTGGGATGAATTTATCTTAAGAACAAACTTAACATTGTAGTTGAAAAACATGTTCTCCCATACATTCCAACTATAAAACTCACAATATTGATAGATTTACCATGTTATTTTAAGACCACAGACTTTTTATAGGTTTTCCTGTAATTTTACGGGTAAAGATCTATTTTTTTATTTTTGTCAAAATTTTAGGCTCAGTAGTTTCGGAGATAAGGGGGGGGGAATAGTCAATTTTCGTCTATTTTCTTAAATAACTTTAAAACGAAATATTTTAAAATTATAAAAAAAATATATATATTTGAGACCCTCATAGTAACCTCTTTCATTTGACATGCCACATGGTGTAGTTTGCAAAACTTTTTTTTTAATTTTCTTATTTGCCCCCCAAAAGTGACCTCTTTATTCAAAATTCATTTATTTACTTTACCCGTCCGTGTTTGGGTTACAGAAGTTCATATGTGTACCAAATTTCAACTTAATCGGTCCATTCGATTCGGAGCAAATTGGCTGTGACAGACGGACAGACAGACAGACAGACACACGAGTGATCCTGTAAGGGTTCCGTTTTTTCTTTTTGAGGTACGAAACCCTAACAACGCTATCACATAGACAGACGATGAACAGCGACATTAATTATTTTATGTATAGACTTATTGTTGACTTATTAAAATATAAAAAAACTTTTTTACAAAAAGATACAACCGACTTCCAAAAACAACACTAGAAAGTGAAAAATAACTTTAATTTCGGAAGTCGGTGTCTGGTTAAATGTATTTTCGTTTTTTGCCACCGACTTCCGAAATTAAAGTTATTTTACACTTTGTAGTGTTGTTTTTGGAAGACGGTTGTATTTTTTTGTAAAAAAGTTTTTATTTTTCACTTTTTTGTTGTGGTACCTACCCCACACAAATTCTAATATCACTACCTGCAAAACAAACTAGAACATCATCCATATAAAAATGGGGAAAAAATACGTATTATTGAAGCTAACTCAAAAACTACCCAAGCAAAGTCAATCAATTTTATATGGGACTAACTTTGATGTATACCCTCTCGAATAAAACATTTTTTTTTTAAATCGAACGACTCTGTAAAAAGTTATGCGTTGTGTGTTGGTCATACATAAAAAAAAAAAAAAACATACGTGTTGAATTGAGAACCTCCTCCTTTTTTTTCGTCGGTTAAAAATAAATAGTGTTTGATTTCAGGCAAAATATCCTTAAACAACAAAAGAAAATACAATAAAAAGTAAACGGTAGAGAGTAAATAACAGTAAAAACATTAAAATCAAAACATAGAGGTACATGTAAAAGTACCATAGTCAACAAAAACTTTATTATCTTCTTTTCGTATTTTTTATTTTTTCCTTACTTTTGTATTAATTTACTTTTATTTTATCGTAATTAGACTATCAGATTGATAGTCTAATTACGATAAAATAAAAGTAAATTATACATAAAAATACAATATTTTGTTCATCTAAAAAAAATTTTTTACAAAAACTAACATCCGACTTCAATATCGACTGCAAAGCCATTGAAGTAGAAATAGCTGGAGCCGAGAATAGAGTAGTCCTGCATCAGGTTTGTTAATCATATCGAGTATTGGTTTCCCCTCTGATGCTTTCGTCAGTAATCATCGGTAGTGAAGCTTTAGCACGTCGAGAAATCTAAATGCAGCATAGATTCAAAGTGCTGAGAACAGATATTATCGATATGTTAGAGAAACTTGAAATCAGCCGACCTATTCTGTAAAAATCTCACTTTCAAAACTGGTGAAGTGAGCTTGAAGTGACTTGTGTCAATAGAGTCGATTCCTAGCAAAATCAGTCAATCTGCCTAACCTAATATTAGTATTTTACATGGAGCGACTGCCTATCTGACCTCCACAACCCAGTTACTGAGTACCTGATTACTTACCTTTGTAAGACTGGTTGTCAGACTTTCGGGCTTCTGAAAACCCTTAACGACTGTCAAAGATCCACGAATGGCAGCCGGTACCAACGGCTTAACGTGCTTTCCGAGGCAAAGTGGAGTCTCGGTACGTAAAGGTCACCCATCCACGGTGAGTGCGTGTCGGACCACGCTTAATGAAGCGTTCCGTACATTGAAAAGAATTTATCCAAAAAAACAAACATAACATTGTAGTTAAAAATAATCTTCTCCCATACATTGATATACGTCACGGTCAATTCTCGAATTGCAAATATAAGTTAAAAATCGCAAAAAAAATGTATGTGACAAAATAACAAATTAACGATTTTCGGATATTTTCCTTTACTTGTGCTGAGACCTTGCTTCTTGCCAAATTTTATGATTCGAGGTCAACGGGGAAGTACCCTAGAGGTTTTGAATTATTTGCCAGTATCAAAATGTACGAGTATAACGCTTAGATGACCGTATTTTTTTATTGGGTTGATTTTTTTTAGAGCTCCTGGGGACACAATCAGCCTGTAATGTTCCCATTGCCACGGAATCTTCCACGTGGGCCCAGTGCGTGTTAGTAGATGTCACATTTCTACTAATTTTTGGTTCTAGGACATGCCGGTCCTCACGATGTTTTCCTTCACCGTTTTGAGAGCAGTGATGATGAGACCTACGTATTTGATATTAATTTCGATTTGATACCTCCACGCTTTCCTGAAAAAAAACGGAACCCAAAAAAAAGTTAGATGGACTCAACATTTCCTATCTGACTACCCTGAGAAAAAATGGTAAAAGAAATTCAGGGGTCAAAGTCTCTTTTATAGTCCAGATATTATAAAATAACAAAAATATCGTGTAAAAAAATGAAGGGTAGCATTTAACCTGGCCTTTTCACGAAAGTACCAGAAACAGACGTGTCCCAACAGGTCTAATTAATCTGTTTTTGAAGTAAATAATCACGGATTTACACCTCGTCACCTACACTGCTTGAAATACGGATCACTTTTGCTTATCAATTTAGATGAAGCAATCAAATTGATTCGTGTTAACATAAAAGTAAATCATTCAATGTCAGTTATCCTTAATTTATACGCTTTTAAATCAAAGTGATTTTTATTGAACTGTTGCCTGAACATTACACACTAAGCCGTGTACAGACGCGTGTAATGTATCGTGTAATGTAATGCCAATAGTGTGGATGACATTTCAAACTCAACGTGAATCCTGTATGTGTTCGACTGCGAGAGCCATTGTGTTCGCGCTAAAAACCGAGCTGATGGATCAGCGCGAGCGTTACATGTACTGCTGCGTAGTCCCGTCCATATGCAAAATTCACGGTGCACACGATACATTACATTACACATTACAAGCGTCTGTACACGGCTTTAATACACATTCTAGTTTCTACGATCTGAAGTAGAAACTATTCGACGTACGCTGTGGTGCAAGGTTTCGAACTGGCCAGTCTGTATGTAAACTTTATTAATTCAGCCAGTGATCACGGTATATTGCTCGGCAAATTACTAACACACGTGTTGCGTTTATTACACTGGCAGAGATGTGTGGTTGTGTTTTGAATTTTTGATACAGATATGGTCAAAAACAGAATGATGTAGAAGCCACTTAATATTTGAATTGCTTTTCGAAGTAGTCTCAATTCCTTTCTAAGCACCGTCGCATGCGATGGAACCATTGACTGAAGCAGTGGGCCCACTCTTCTTTAGTGATTTCTTCCACGCCTTTTTCAAATGCAGCCACGGCATCTTCAGGGTTCATAAAACGAATTCCTCTAAGTTTATCTTTTACTAGCTGTGCCCCGCGGTGTTACCCGCGGTTTATGAGATACCTACACTAAAACGTGTATTATTTAATCGGTGAGAAAAGTATTCACAAAAAAATTGCTCATCCCACGGGAACAGTACATTTTTTCAGGATGTAAAGTAGCCTATGTGTGCTATGTGTACACAGGATGTCTGCTATTTCCACACTATATTATATCAAAATCGGTCGAGCCATTTGAGTTTGAAAGAGTAACAAATATATTTGAATTTCTTGCTCATCCCGCGGGAGCACTACATTTTTTCGGGATAAAAAAGTAGCCTATGTGTTAATTCAGGGTATAAGCTGTCTACATACCGAATTTCATCCAAATTGGTCTAGCCGTTTGAGCGTGAAGAAGTAACAAACATACACACACACACACACTCACAAACTTTCGCCTTTATAATATTAGTGTGATAGTGTGATTATTTATTTGTTTTTTTTTTGTTTTCAAACTTTTATTATTGTGATTTTAGTTTAGTTGGTGATCTTCCTGTGCTAGTCACAATGAATACTTTTTCTTGCTTTCGTTCTTTCTCTATTTTTCGAGATAAAAAGTAACCTATGTGTTTATCCAGAGTGTCAGCTACTTCCACACTAAATTTCATCAAAATCGGTCGAGGCGTTTGAGTTTGAAAGAGTAACAAATATATTTGAATTTCTTGCTCATCCCACGGGAGCACTACATTTTTTCGGGATAAAAAGTAGCCTATGTGCTAATCCAGGGTATAAGCTGTCTACATACCGAATTTCATCCAAATCGGTGTAGCCGTTTGAGCGTGAAGAAGTAACAAACATACACACACACACACACACTCACAAACTTTCGCCTTTATAATATATTAGTGTGATTAGTGTGATTAGTGTGATATATATATATATATATAGTGTGATAGTGTGATGTGATTTTTGGAAATAAATAAAAGTCCAAGGCCAGGATTGTAAGGAGGATAACTCACTAACTTCACACTTTCGCTAGACAAATATTCGATATCCGTCTGGCGGAGTCAGCTGGAGCGTTGTCGTGGTGGAGGAGGATCCTGATTCTTGGGCGCTTGTTGTGAAATGACCCGTCCATGCAAAGAATGAGGCAATCATCTTTTTCCCTTCACTTCTGCCCTTCTTTGCGTTTGTCGACAAGTCTTCGAATGGAAACATCCATTGCGCAGATTGTGTTTTGGTTTCGGGTTCGTAACTATATATCTAAGCTGGATATATGCTGGATACATGTCATATACAGCATTCGAGTCACCTCCGTCATACTTTTCAAGCATTTAGCGGCACCAATCCAAACGTCGTTTTCAATCTTCCGTCAAATTATGAGGTATCCATCTAGTACAAAGCTTTCTGACGCCTAAATGTTCATGTAAGACTTATTATACTTGGGCAGCTTTAGGCATACCAATGCCTAAAGCTTCCCGAATCTGTTGATATTTCACCCTTCTATCAGCTTCTATCATTAGCCGCACAGCACTCACGTTATCTTCAGTAGTCGCCGTAGAAGGACGTCCCTCTCGCGAATCATCAGTAACTTTGCTTCGACCACTTTTAAACTCATTAAACCAGTTGTAAAAAGTAGCACGGTATAGCGCTTCATCATAAAATGTTAATCGAAGCCAATAGTTACATTGTTGTTGAGTAAGACTTCAACGAAAGTCGTAATAAATTATTGAACGAAAATTTTCTCTAGTCAAATCTATTTCGACGCACGACAGACATTTTTTAAATTGCCGCTAATTTGTAAAAACAAATGACATATGAATTCATTAAACATCTACAGATTCCCAAAGATATCCTAATTCGAAATTTAAATAAATTTTTCATCGGCTGCTTTTCGTATTGGCCTACTACTAAAACCTGTGTGACCCCCGTACAACGTGCTTGAGCTCATTCATTTCCTAGTTTGTTTATTCGAGAATGTTTTATGTCTATTCGTCATGAATAAACTGAAAAACACATAGAAACAAACAACAACATATAAAACAACAACAAACACATATAAACACAAACACAAAACAAACAAAGCTACACAACATAACAACAACAAAAAAACAACAACATATAAAGTTGATAATTGATAAATATACGCAAGAATATCTTCATCATCTTTCATTTCTAGCTCGCTAATATTGCTACGTCCCTTTAGAGAGCCAGCATTACATATGGTTGCCCATCGTATGAAATTTTTACAGTACCTACTGTGTTTACCCTCTGCATTTTGTGTTCAATTATTCATCGTCATCAAGACAATAATAATAACTAAGAGTGCGGCCCTTTGTACAGGGCACGGTTTCTTTACGATACGGCGTATAAACCGCGCCGTAGAAAAAACGTGTCTGTCAACAAGCTTTCATGGTGATCCATCATACAACAATGACGACGTATACACGGCAAATAAACCATAGTTTTTCACGACAAGAGAAACGTGTGTGTATAAAGGGTTTTAGCCGGTAATAAACATAAGCCTATCTTTTTTTAACCAACGAAAAAAAGGAGGTTCTGTATTAGACCCGTATGTATGTTTGTTTGTCCGCAATTTTCTCAAAAACTTATGAACCAATTTTGATGATTTTTTCACTACCGTAATCTACATACTTTCAGAAAGATTTTAGTATATAATACATTAGGTAATTATTCTTATGTACGAAGTTATATGCATAAATGTACTGTATCTCCGATATTAGAAATCTAAGCGGATTTTGTGATGATTTTTTCTGTTCGCTCATCTTGGGCTCATGTATTTGTCCTAATTGTATATTCAACTAAAAAAAGAAAAATAAATTTACTTCAAAAAAAAGTAAAAACCGACTTCAAAACCTAAAACGAATAAACTTACTTTCATCAAAAACTTAACAGCTTCTAAAGCAGGTGTCTTCCATTGTTCAATGCACCTTAGCTTAACACCGACTTCAGAAGCTGTTAAGTTTTTGATGAAAGTAATTTTATTCGTTTTAGGTTTTGAAGTCGGTTTTTACTTTTTTTTAAATAAATTTTTAAGTCAAACAGTGACACCAAAATCTTACCTTGATAAGCTTCGATAGAAATATTAGCTCCTTATGTAGTCCCAGATTCTTAAAAACGCATATGCAATTGTAATCCATAGGGATTACATCATCCCATAAAGGCACACTAAGCACATCATAAATAATAGCTGAAAACCCATTGAAAGTACTTTACAATAATGAGCTTAGTAGGCTATACTTCCAGTGTTAAACAAGCACCTATTTTAGTTGAACGTGCTGCCGCATAAAAAGCTTTTGCAGCACTGCTACCGATTTCAATATTTGCATTCCATTTCTGGGTTTGAATTTCACCGTACGGTTCGAAGGCAATTCTTGGCAATCCCTAACAAGTTTCTTATTGTTTCGCTCGTCTTTTGTACGTTCAGTTATTATGTATTGCGTACATTTGTATAGTTTACGTACAACTTGCAGCTGGGTTACTGCTTAATTTAATATCTTTGTTTATTGTTGGCGTTTGTAAATAAATTCAAGTTCTGTGTGTAGTGTTTTGTTTTAATTGTTTTTGTTGTTCTTGTGTTTGCATGGTGTTGGGTTCAACTTACAGTATTATAACTGCGTCCAAAATTAAGAACATTGTTGATCTGGTCATTAACCCAGTGCAGTGCATTGAAAGACTGAGGGGTAAGGCTGAGGTATCGTACCCATATTGAAATTCTCACTATAGTCAGGGTTGGCATGATTTACCTAATCATCATCATCAAATGATTTTTTTTTGTAAAAATCAATATTTTATTAAATTTCTAACTTCGGATTATCAAACTAAAAATTTAAGCTCTAACAGTATCTAAATAAATTGTACCTAATAATGTCACTCTGCTGTATCAATAACAATGTCTTAATAAAATATTTGAACAAAAAACAAATTTTCCAGCATTTTGTGTTCCCAGTCGGTTGCATAACTTGGCGTGCACAATTCCAAATGTGGAAAATACTCGTTCAGCCGAAGCTGAAGAGGCTATTGCCCCAAATAGTTGCCTCAGTATTGGATAAATTTTTGCAAAACTTTATCAAGCTATAAGTTTTTAAAAAAAATCTAAAAAGTCATGATTTGTTAGTATTTATTTAAAAATCATGATTTGTTAGTATTTATTTAAAAATAATGATTCATTAGTATTTATTTAAAAAATATGATTTTTGGATTAATTGAAAAAATCGCGATTTTTTCAACCCTGTGTCAAACACACTAAGGTCAACCAACTATGTTGAGATCGGCTTCTAGTCTAACCGGATGCAACTGAAATTTTACATGGAGCGACTGACCAACATAACTCAGTGTCTGGGTAATACGATGCCCATTAGTAAGACTGGTTGTCAGACTTTCGGGCTTCTGACGACCAGTAACGACTGTTAAAGATCCACGAATGACAGCCGGGACCAAACACACTAAGGTCAATGTCGTCCATTAAATTTCAAACTGAGTTCGCTCCGCCGCACCCGACCAGGTGTAATAGTAAACAAGACTACACAAAAACAATAAAAAAAGAAAGTCCAACTCCCTCGCGACACGACCACTGCCGTTAAAATCTTTTGTACATAATACTTGTACTCAAATATGTATTAATATCCTTTGTGTCCATAAAAAAGGGTTGAACATTAATGAGTTTTGTCTCGTAGCCACGTCGTGCGGTTACCCTATGCCACCCTGGGGAGGTCATTAAAAACTTCGCTTAGGTAGGATAATATGGCCGTGTAGACATTTAACGGGCGATGCCTGAAGATTTTTATACATTTTACAGGGTTATTTTAAGTAAAAACACCAACTATTTTGTTTAGAATTACCAGGAGATTCCTATATTACTCTTATAAGTATTGTATTTTCTGCCATGTCTTGTTCAAGATTCAACGTAATACGATAGATAAATTTATTCGTAAATCAACAGGACGTTAATAGGAACCTCGGGACCACTCGGTCTAGTCTTTAGGACTACCTCAGTGGTCGGCTCAGAGAGGTTTTGTGTATTAAGGGGGAAGCGCCAGCACAGCCTGCGTAATTCAAATTTTCTTACGTTTTTTGCAATTTTTAAGTCAGTCTTAGGTTGTATGTAGATTAAAATATGATTCGCTACCGTAACAAATATGTATTTACAGAATTATAATCATTAGAATTAGTAATACAACTTCTTAAGTTAGTACAATCCTCAAATGTCAAGATTTCATGAAATAGTCATTCAACAGGATTACCTGGTCTTAAAGAGTTGTATTGTCGACTTTAATGATTATAATTTTGTAAATACATACTTGTTACGGTCGCGAATTATTAATTTTGATCAACATAAAACCTAATACTGACTTGCAAATTGCAAAAAACGTAAGAAATTTTGAATTTCGCGGGCTGCCCTGGCGCTTTCGCCTTAAGCAACCCTTATAGAACAGCTGACCTTTCTGCACCTTATATACTCATGAAATCAAGGCAACACGATAAGCAAGAGAGTTTATAGCTTTTAGACTAGCTAAGCGGGCTTTTTTCTAAAATGGTCTGATGTATTTATTTGGATAAATTTTATACTACATACATACACCAAAGAAACGATGGCTGGATTGTGTGAAAGATGACATGGCTAGAAATGGCGTGACTACCGAGATGACGACTAATAGAGAAGTATTTAAGAAAGGTACTTGTTGCGCTGACCCCAAATAGATTGGGATAAGGGCAGGAGAGTGATGATACATACATAAACTCACGCCTTCTTCCCATGGGGGTAGGCAGAAACTACAGAACGTCACCTGTAGTTTCGCTACGATCCTTACATACTCCTCTTGCTTCGTTTATGTTCATACATCGGCACCCTAATTGCGTAACACACTATCGATCGGAATCTGCATAATTTTGAAGCAAATTTCTAATCCATTACTACTTATGTTTGAAAAATTTATCTTCTCAACACTACAAATAATGCAACGAATGTTGTTGAATTGTCCGACTGATAGGGGTTACGCAATAGGGATGGTAACTAAAAAGTATTTTTTAGTCCGTCACGTAAATTATTAAAAAATAATGGATGTATTTTTTCTTTTTTTTACGTAATCAAAAAATTACGGTGATACATTGAGTTAAAATATGGCATGACGTCACGCCAGCAAGATTTTATGCGTAGCGAGCCCTCAGTCCCCAACTTTAATGCGTGTAATCCAAGTAATTTTTATTAATATGATAAAGCAAAAAATACGTATCTATTATTTTTTAACCGACTTCAAAAAGGAGGAGGTTCTCAATTCGTCGGAACCTTTTTTTTTTTTTTTTATGTATGTTCCCCGATTGCTCGAAGATGGCTGGACCGATTTGATTTTTTTTTGTTTTATTTGAGAGGGTATACATCACAGTTGGCCCCATATAAAATTGATTAACTTTGCTTTGGTAGTTTTTGAGTTAGCTTCAATAATACGTATTTTTTCCATACTTTTATATGGATGATGTTCTAGTTTGTTTTGCAGGTAGTGGTATTAGAATTTGTGTGGGGTAGGTACACAGCTAAAAAGTGAAAAATAAAAACTTTTTTGCAAAAAAATACAACCGACTTCCAAAAACAACACTACAAGGTGAAAAGTAACTTTAATTTCGGAAGTCGGTGGCAAAAAACGAAAATACATTTAACTAGACACCGACTTCCGAAATTAAAGTTATTTTTCACTTTGTAGTGTTGTTTTTGGAAGTCGGTTGTATTTTTTTGTAAAAAAGTTTTTTTATTGTCTGACTGACGAACTAAATAGATTTTTTTTTAACCAGGCATCATCCCTATTAGGTAGGGTGCTGGTCATACTACTATAATTTTCTAGGTACTTTCTCGATTTCAATGTTTATGTCAGTTTTATTTGAGTTAAGGATGGAACTTGTAAGTGTGCATGTTTGAAAACAACAATAAGTACTTCTGAAAGTCGAAACAATAATTAACAACTGCACCACAAACTGCTGGATGAATGGAAGGCATTCAGCGCTTCCCCGTGTTTGGTGCAACTTCTCAGCTACAATGTAGGTACACGTGTAATAAACCACCTAACAAGCGCTGCTAACAGAAATATATTAATTCAAATTGCAACTTAAAACATCCGTTTCAGATCTGGAAACTTCAATGCGGATGCAAATACGGATCTCAAACGTTCCGTGGTCGTGACTGTGAATGCAGATGTCTGTTACATCCTCGGATTTCGAGTTACGACGCGACGTACTTGAAATACGATTTCCAGAGGTATTAGGATGTCGGAAACTAGATATAAGAGTGCTTAATAGGTTTTTTGGGGTTCCGTACCTTAAAAAAAAACGGAACCCTTATAGGATCACTTCGTTGTCCGTCTGTCTGTCTGTCAGTCTGTCAAGACACTTTTTCTCAGGAATGCGTAGAGGTAGTTGAAAGTTGGCAATACGCAAGGTCTCACAGCACAAGTAAAGAAAAAAACCGGCCAAGTGCGTGTCGGACCACGCACAATGAAGGGTTCCGTAGTTGGGATGAATTTATCTTAAGAACAAACTTAACATTGTAGTTGAAAAACATGTTTTCCCATACATTCCAACTGTAAATGTAAGTTTGTACCCACAATATTGATAGATTTACCATGTTATTTTAAGACCACAGACTTCTTATAGGTTTTCCTGTAATCTACAGGTAAAGATCTATTTTCTGTATTTTTTTCAAAATTTTAGGCTCAGTAGTTTCAGAGATAATGGGGGGGGGGGGGAATAGTCAATTTTCGTCTATTTTCTTAAATAACTTTAAAACAATTTATTTTAAATCAAAAAAAAAATTTTTGAGACCCTCATAGTAAGCCCTTTCATTTGAAATGCCACATGGTGTAGTTTGCAAAGCTTTTTTTTTTAATTTTCTTATTTGCCCCCCAAAAGTGACCTCTATATTCAAATTTAATTTATTTACTTTACCCGTCCGTGTTTGCGTCACAGAAAGTCATATGTGTACCAAATTTCAACTTAATCGGTCCATTAGATTAGGAGCAAACTGGCTGTGACAGACGGACAGACAGACAGACGGACAGAAAGACGAACAGACAGACAGACAGACAGACACACGAGTGATCCTATAAGGGTTCCGTTTTTTCCTTTTGAGGTACGGAACCCTAAAAAGTCCGAAAATTGTTAATTTTATCACATAAAAATATTTTTTTGGGATTATAATGTTAAGTTTGTTATTGAGATAAATGCTTTTCAACTACGGAACCCTTCATTGTGCGTGGTGCGACACGCACATGGCCAGTTTTTAGTCTAAATCCGCGTAGCCCGCCTTTTGTTTTGACACTTTGAAGGACAGCTAGTAATGGCCCATGGATCGGATCGAATCCAGCTTACATAGCTCACAGAATAAACAAGCTGAAGTACGGCAATGGGCCGGCCATATTAACCGTAGAACTGAAGACCGTTGAGGTAGACGTGTTCTTGAGTGGTGATCGCGAATCAGCAAACGTAAGGTAGGATGCCCTCAGGCTAGGAGAAGCAAGGATATTCGTAGGGTGGCTGGTAGCAGCTGGATGAGAGTTGCCAACAATTGAGCTGAATGGCGTGTGATTGGAGAGGCCTCTGTCCAGCAGTGAATTGCTGTAGGCTGATGATGAATGGCCCACAGACGTCATAACAATAAAACTTCTATTGTGTCTGGTTCAGTGTCACACAACCTGTAAGAGCCTATACTACCTTAAATGGCGCTCATGATCCTCCGTTATGTCGAAAATACTGCAGCATTCATTTTGAAATAAATATATGGTAAAGTTGAGGATTAATGATAAGTACCATGTTTAACGAAAACACGATTCCATAAAATTTTCTCTATAGAAAAAAAATCCAAAGTAGTGGTCGCAAGAACGACCGCTGAGTGAGGGTAGTAGGTTCCTAAATCTTACAGTATTGATTACTAGCTTTTGCCAGCGGCTTCGCCCGCGTGGATGTCGGAACTTATCCCACGGGAGCCGTACATTTTTCCATGATACAAAGTAGCCTATATGCTATTCAAGACTATCAAGATATCTATCTCTGCGGCAAATTTCATCTAGATCCGTTCAGCCGTTCAAATCAAATCAAATATTACTTTGCAAACATGGCAATAAGGTTCTCCATATTTCACCGACACATGGGCATGCAAATTCTAAATTTAAATTATGTGGCATGTCATTAGAATCACACAAAAAAAAAATAAAAAAATGTTAGCCTAGTCGCAGTAATAAAAAATAAGTCCGTTCTGGCGTGATTAAGTAACAAACATCCATCCAAACTTTCTAATTTGTATAGTAAGGTGTTCAGACGTATCAGAAGTAGACAAGAGGATACTGCGACTTTTACGAACACACCGCTGAATTACTTTTTTCCGCTGATATGTTATCATAATACATTGTTAGATAATAAGAAGGCGGCAAATAACGAGGTATCGTAATTTTCTCCCGTCTTTAACTTTCCAGACATGCTTATCATCTAACCCTTGTAAAGATAATAACTATTAAAATTGTATTAATTATCTCACTGTACCTAAGACCCAACTAAAAGTGTTTCATTTTAGTTTCACATCGAGACGGCCGCAAAGCAAAGCAGGAGCTCGTGGCTAAGTAATAACAGCCGCATGGGTCGATCGACAAGGTTAAGCTACGCTTGCCGGGGTTGGTCCGTGGATGGGTGACCATCTTTACATACCGAAACTCCTCCGTGCCTCGGAAAGCACGTTAAGCCGTTGGTCCCGGCTGTCATTCGTGGATCTTTGACAGTCGTTACGGGTTGTCACAAGCCCGAAAGTCTGACATCCAGTCTTACCAAGGGGTATCGTATTACCCAGTTACTGGGTTGTGGAGGTCAGATAGGCAGTCGCTCCATGTAAAATACTGGTATTCAGCTGCATCCGGTTAGACTGGAAGCCGACCGCAACATAGTTGGGAAAAGGCTAGGCAGATGATGATCGAGACGGCCGCAAAGTATATATGGTTATCTACAAAATCATGATTTTACAAGAGAGCGTTTTGAACGCAAAACTGTTATAACTAATAGAAGTCCAAAGCTATCTTCTTCTATTTTATTTACAATATGTAGTTAATGGCATTACCAAGGAAATGGTTAAGGTTATGTAATATATATTTTTTTTTCCAAAATACGGTAAAGAAAGAAAGAAAGAAAGAAAGAAAATACGTTTCTTTGCGGTAAACATGACGCAAAGGACAACAAAATAAAATAAACAATGTAAAATGCAAGTTTTGGGGAAAATATGCGTCACATCTACGCAAAACGGCTACCGCTCAGCATAATGCCGCGACCCCATGCGAAACGGAGCCCCAGCGCTGGTTTTCAGCGATAGCCGGCGTCGACGCGATGACGTCGACCGGTGCAGCATGTAATAAATAATATGCAATTAAAAAATAAATAAAATATAACGTTAATTCTATAGGTATAGATAAAATATACAGAAAATGACAATATTCCCGCATTCCGCTCCGCGACAGCACCGACTCCCACGCCGCAGAATGCATTATCTGTGCGCGCAGCTATCAGCGGCCGGAAACATTAGACATTATTACATAATATTTTAAAATAGATGTAGATGTCTTTCTTATAAGATTTGATCTACTTAGTACAAAAAAGTAAACTAATTTATTTATTTATTTAAAGGTACTCCAACGACTTGTTCACTAATACATATTACATAAACTTATAAGTATACATTTATTATGGTCAAATGACACAAACAAATAATAAAACAAATAATAATAAGACAAATAATGAGACAAATGCGATATACCCGCTTCTACGCGGGTCTTCCTAATTGTTAACTTAATATATTAGCTTATTTAATTTTTAACATAATGACAGATAATATTATTCTTTTGTATTTTATATTGTTTATTGCTATAATAAATAAAGGTATGTAATTATTTCCCTTTTATTTTATTTTATTATTATTTGTTCTCTTTTTCCTTCTTTTTCATTATTTGTAACGCCGACGTGACTTATTATTGTTGTTTCACTAAAATAACGCATGTTTATAACGGCTCTGTGACTGATACAACATAAAACAACAACAACAATGAACAATGTTGTTGTTTACAACATATGAACGCTCCGATTGTCCGACGTATACACGGACTGATGGTAGGTATAATGGTTGGATGGTAGGTCTGTGTGTACTTCATCACTTTGTGAAAAATAGGTGTAGTTGTCTTTATTTCCGTGACTTAATATTAGTAAAAATTGAGAAAAAAAATCCTACGAAAAAACAAAGAATCGTGAGTTGAATTATGTAAAAAAGTGAGTTTCGTAAAAAGTGCACTTGACTCTTTGTACTTTGCTGCCGTCGACATGTTTACTTAACTAATAGGGCTTCAAAACTTAAGCAACTCTGATGTAGGGTCTGAAACTAGGTTCTAATTTAGCAACTTTAGACTTTATTCCCAAGGGCTAGAGCGGAAAACTAGTTAGTAGTTCTTGCGATCTTTTTTTCTCTCTGAAACTTGTAGGTTGATTCGAAAAGAATTTGATTAATGAAGAGATATACGATTGATAGTAGCTGTAGACCTTCTTGTTAAGTTTAGTTGCTGCCAAAGAACAAGGGTATTCTTTGGATTATGTTTAGAACCTTGACAGTTAAAGAATAAAATGTAAGTAAAAAAAAAAAAGTATATGTGTGACTGTCGGGTGACGACGATTTAGAGAGGGAACGTAGAGCATAAGTTATGTTACGTTCATAAGTTATTTATTTCTTAACAATATACATTGTGTAGAAAGTGTAAAATAGAAACAAAACCAGTACATAACAAACAGTAAATAACAACATCTTACTAATCAACAATAGTTATGAATAATTTTATAATAACAATATAATGTCAAATAAAAAATAAAAAAATAATCCAAATTCCATTTAAAAAAATAAATTAAAAAAGAGCATTGGCGGTCAGGTGTAACATGCTGTAGTGCTATTCTGTAAACATCTCACCGTGATAACTCAGGTGAAGTGAGCGTGAAGTGAGCCGTCATTCCACCTGATGCTAGGGGTTGACACTATTGACAGCTCACTTTAAGATCACTTCACTCATGTTTTCACGGTGAGATATTTTTTTTTTTTTTATTTACTGGCCCGCAGGTTCGCACGGTGTACGCGAGAGGTTAAGATAACACTGTTCAGGGCCTACTGCCAGTCGCTGTATGCGTGCGCCCTGTGGGTCAGTTATACACAGGGCTCGTACAATGCTCTACAAGTCCAATATAGTAACGTGTTTCGAGTAATGCTGGAGCTGCCGTGCTTTTGTAGCGCATCGGGGATGTTTGCGGACGCACGCGCTCTGGTTTTCGGCATCACTGATGCGTCGGGTGCGCGACAGCCCCAACAGCCTCGTGGCTACTGTGGCCGGCAGGGTGGATGGCCAGATTATATGCCACTGGATGGCGGCTCACAGACCGTCATTCAGATTGAGAACAGGTGATTTATTGATAAGTTTTAATTATAATGTGTTTCAGTTAATAAGTGCCAAATTGTTGCTTACAAATTATGGATCTCTGGTCTGAAAATAAAGATTTATTTATTTAAAAATCTTTTTAAAAACAAGCTTTTATGGAGCTAAAAAATACTAAATAAAACTTACGTAACACAGAACTTTAATATTTTCTTAAAAGCTTGAGGGTACAAGAAGGACGTTCACGCCTCAAGCTTTTAGGAAAATATTAAAGTTGTATGTTTACGTAAGTTTTATTTAGTAGTACAAGCGCTGTCAGTAAAGGCTGGTCATACCTTAGCGGCCACGGCATATTTTAATTTAATTTAAATATTTGAATTGTTTTTTTTTTTTTTTTTTTTAAGGACGCTTTTAACGTTCTGCATCGTTCTCACATGTAAAATTTCAACATGAATGATGTAACCATTATTTTGTAACCATATCTTGATTTAAAAGAGTGTCCGTGGAGTTTCTTGCCCGTTCTTCTCCATAGGTACCTATTATGCTTTGGAATGGGCGCCTAGCTTCATCTTTTTGACTGACCGACCCCTTGACAATTCAAAAGTGCCTGTAATTGGTTTAATTGAAATAAATGCTTTGAGTTTGAGTTTTGAGTACTTTTTAGTTTCATAAAAGGTTGTTTTTAAAAAGATTTTTATTTATATTTCATTTAGTACTTTCTAGCCTTAGAATTTGATAAAATATCTGTTACAAGTGAACGTGATAACACTTTCATTTGTAAGGTACCTACCTGTCAAGACAATTCTGTGGGGAGTACCGTGCTCCCGGCTCCATCATCAGGACCCGCACTACGGTCCATGGGCTAACGTACCTACTTGTCAAGACATAGTATCCTAAAAAGTCTGAAGACAAAGTTTAGTTGAGAAGTGCCTATAGCCACCACTGCTATTGCAATGAGGGTTTTTGGAAGCACTGAGACGTCAGGTCAAAAGTGTCAAGGCACTTATATAATCATGACTGAATAAGGAACGAATGAATGAAGCGAATGATGAACGTTATTATATGTTTTTAACCGACTTCAAAAAGGAGGAGGTTATCAATTCGTCGGGACCTTTTTTTTTTTTTTTTTTATTTTTTTTTTATGTATGTTCCCCGATTACTCGAAGATGGCTGGACCGATTTGGATTTTTTTTGTTTTATTCGAGAGGGACATCACAGTTGGTCCCATATAAAATTGATTAACTTTGCTTCAGTAGTTTTTGAGTTAGCTTTAATAATACGTATTTTTTCCCCACTTTTATATAGACGATGTTCGATGGTATTAGAATTTGTGTGGGGTAGGTACACAACTAAAAAGTGAAAAATAAAAACTTTTTTACAAAAAAATACAACCGACTTCCAAAAACAACACTACAAAGTGAAAAATAACTTTAATTTCAGAAGTCGGTGGCAAAAAACGAAAATAGGTACATTTCTAGACACCGACATCCGAAATTAAAGTTATTTTTCACTTTGTAGTGTTGTTTTTGGAAGTCGGTTGTATTTTTTTGTAAAAAAGTTTTTGTCGAAACGGAAAACCTCCTGTCAAAGTGGTGTCAACTAGTAGCGTGAATTTTAATGGAAACCCTCATTAAAAAGCGCAAATCCAGACTCAGAGTGGTTAATAAATTCCATAATGCGAAGAAACTTTTTTACAAAAAAATCAAGTCAACACGTATGTATATTTTTTTTATGTATGACCACGCATAACTTTTTACAGAGAAGTTCGATTCGATTTTTTTTTTATTTTGTTCGAGAGGGTAGATCTCAAAGTTGGTCCCATATAAAATTAATTTAGCTACAAAATTACATATTTTTTTCTCCACTTTTATGTGGATGATGTTCTAATTTCTTTTATAGGTAAAAAAAAAATATACCTACGAGTTGACTCGAGAACCTCCTCCTTTTTTCGTCGGTTAAAAACCAATATAACTTTTCTCGACCTGGGGATCGAACCCTAGACCACACACTCAGCAGTAGCACTGACTGACAACTGAGCAACTGAGCAACGAGGCCCTAATAAGTTAAAAAAAAACGACACACGTCGTTGTCACTCGCCTTGTCAATTTCAGCCATACTTTATGATTCGACTACGTGCTATTTATTATTTATACGTTCTATAAATATTCATCAATACATTTCAGAATGTTCAAACTTCTGACGTATCATTAAACTTCGTTTTATATTAAGAGCTTTATGTATAAGCTGCTTAGACATAAATTGTTTTGAATATATCATCAGAGTCGGGTAGGTATAATACCTACTTCACTCATAGGATAATTTTCTCGAGCCGTTCAAAGACTATCGTTGTCCAAATAATTTTCTAAGAAATTATACTTGAATAAGCATTATTAATAACGGTAGTAAGAAGGTTTGTGTACTTGAAAAGCTCTTACGCACGAGTACACAGCTTCAAAACCTTTACGTGGACTTTTTGGTACTCTAACTACTTAGGTGTTCTCTTCGGGTGAGTCTCATATCATATAAAGATAGTTGGTATATTTTCATTTCAATAACGTTCACAAGATGTAATAAACGTGAGATATACCAACTGTTGATATAATTTCTTTACATATAACATGTATATACTCTAAAACTTATTTCGTGTAATGTTATTGGATATAACGTTTAATTAATCGAAAATCATTAGGTCTATCGTTTAAAATACATATACATTGATACCATCATTATTATACTCGTAACACCCCGATTCAGAGCAATCCGACATTTGGGTTAGGTTCGGTTAGGTTAGAACAGTGACCATTAACGCTAGATCCCCGCTATTGTTGGTGAATAATTTGGGTTAGGTTAGAATAGTGACCATTAACTCTATTGTTGGGCAATCATTTGGGTTAGGTTAGGTTAGGTTAGAACAGTGACCATTAACGCGCGAAGGCGAGCGAGCGAAGCGCGCCGCGGCAGCGGCCGCCGGGCGCCAGATACCCTCTATTGTTGGTGAATCATTTGGGTTAGATGAGGCAGTGAATGTCTCGTATATTAGACGATGAAAGCTTTTGCTTTGTGTTTTTTACTAGGCGTTTTATCATATTAGATTAAATAGGTTTTATGTCTTTTGAGTGGTATATCAAACGATTTTATATTCAATGTATGTAATGTTTATAAAAATTAGTTACTTTAAAATTATATCAATCGTTTATTATATTTACTGATCATTATATAAAATGAAATTATAGATTCAGCTGTTATATCTTGTAAATATTAGAGATTTTGTAATTATATCATATATTACTTACCCGTTCTCTTCTGCTGGTTATGTGCCTTTAAGGCTTCATGTACACGACGCCGCAGCCGCGCCGCAGCCGCACTGGCTCCGGACCGCATGCGTTTGTGTACACGAATGAGAACCGCACGGGCGCCGCACCGCCGGCGCACTGGAGCCGCGCCGGAACCGCGTGTACACCGCGTTGATGCCGAGTTTGTGCACACGGCTACATATCAAGCTTATGTTTCCATTATAAGCTGATCTCGCATTGTATAGAATTTCCGTGCAATGAGAGGCGCTGGTGCGGCTCCGGCGCGGCTGCAGCGTCGTGTACATGAAGCCTTAGGGCGCTTACAATTTAGACGTTTCGTGTCGGACCGCTGCGGTGCCGAAGCGGCACGTTTGTCGTATTGCGCACGGACGGCCGTTTGTTTTCATATAAAGCGCGCGGTGCGGCAACAGCAGTGCTATTCTGTACAAATCTCACCGTGAAAATCTAGGTGAAGTGAGTTGTCATTCTACCTAATGCTAGATGGGATTGACACTATTGACAGCTCACTCCACGCTCACTTCACCTAAGTTTTCGCGGTGAGATTTGTACAGAATAGCACTGCAGTGCGGCGTCGAAGCCACGAACGCTCGACAACAGGACGGCAACATCGCAAACTCCACGTGTATGAAAACAAACGACCGTCCGTGCGCAACACGACAAACGCACCGCATCGGCACGGCAGCGGTCCGACACGAAACGTCTAAATTGAATGTGCCCTTAGATATAACATTTTTTTTAAATACTTTAACATGACTTGTATACAACTTACATAAAAACGCCTTTAAATATGTCTTCTGAGAATCTTGTGAAATTCTGTGGATAAGTACTAGTGGACTGGATGCGGAAGGCGGAGGACAGGGTGTTGTGGCGCAACCTTGGAGAGGCCTATGTCCAGCAGTGGACTGCGATTGGCTGAGTTGAAGTACTAATACCTACTTCTCTTCTGTGAGCTGTTCTGTTCGCTTATTTATTGCCAACCTTACCACTTCATAATTTACGTTAAACCTTGTGTTACATACACATAGCCATTATCCATCAAACATACTTTAACGATCTATATAACTCATCGTTCTTTCGCCCTATTGAGTAAAAAAGTAATAAACTAGAGCAGCCCAACTTAAGATACACTTCAGCCACTCATAGTTATGAACTAATAATACTAATAAAGCTACCATTACAGGCCAACTAGCCTCCTAAGTGAGGTCACGTTAAATCTGAAAACTTTCACTCAACTCCTTCTGTGCGAATCGTTTGAACGCCAAGAAATTTGCCGCACTGGTATGATCTTGTAAAGGACTGTACGACATTTAATTAGTGTAGACACTGCTGCAAAAGCGACATCCTCAAAACCACGGGGTTATATAGGAATGTCTCGAGACACTGAGGGATACAACCTTAAAGAACGAAAAAAGATAGTTGAAATATCAACTTTGGGTATGAGGTTTTAGGGTTGGTTTTTGTTCGTGGTAATTTATATAAAGAAAAGGAGTGAAAAGTGAAGCAATTCATCAAATTGTAGTCACAATCACGGTCGAGTGACGAAACGTCTGAGGACGCGCTTTCTCGCAGCGCTTTGTGGGATTCAGCGGGATTTGCTGAATTTATGGAAGGCAGCTCGTTAAGTGTGAGTTGACGATGAATACAAATCCTTCATGGTGTTATAATGAGGATATGAGCATGGCTTTATCTTGAGAGTACGTCCCCCTAATTATATGCGCATTATTTTATGATTACAGAGCTTTAAAATGTTGATAGCGTAAACAAGCATTTGTAAATTGTTTTGGAGTTTATGGAAAGGTCTGTTCTTTGTGGAAAATAAGCTGTATTACCAGTACATACTTGTGTAATGTAATGATAACTTAACAAAACACACTGTTGATAGTTATAGAAATCGATTATTTCAAAAGTTTAAATCTTTCCCTGAAATAACACCGCTTTAATAACATGATTTATTCTTGATACAAAAGCTATTCGTACGGTTGAACGAAAGACTTCATTTAAAGTTTGAAATTAACTCAATGTGTAACGGGGTAGGTTCTAGATAACCTATTAAATGCAAATAATGAGAAATCACCCATTTATGTAGGTATGAGTTAACATACCTATAATATCTACTTGAAGTTTGAAGGTGAGCTAAAACGAATATCAAATTACGAGAAAGGGCTTACTGCTCGAGGAGTCATTAAAAGTTTCAATTACCGAAATACATACGCGTTTCGACAAGCAATGTGAGACTTACACCTGAGTCTATTTATTAACAAAATAATGTAGGCACAAAAAGTACACACGAATAAATTATCCTACGTCTGATATGATCACATTTTTAATTGAAACATGTTTTACTTAAATGTTTTTTTTTCAAAGATTAAAAAATCAATCTGCCTAGCCTTTTTCCAACAATGTTGGGGTCGGCTTCTAGTCTTACCGGATGCAGCTGAATACACAACCCAGTTAGTGGGTAATACGATACCCTTTGCTAAGACTGGGTTGTCAGACTTTCGGGCTTGTGATGATCCGTAACGACTGTCAAGGATTCACGAATGACAGCCGGGACCAACGTGCATTCCGAGGCACGGAGGGGTCTTGGTAGGTAAAGATGGTCACCCATCCACTGACCAACCCCGGCAAGCGTAGCTTAACCTGATGGATCGACCCGTGCGGCTGTTATTACTTAGCCACAAGCTGGTCAAAGATTAAAAGATTTTTTTTTTAAGTTTAATTTGTTTGGTAACTATTTGAAAATAGTACATTGGGTGGAAAGTTAAGTGAAAATACACTTCTGGACACATCTATTGGCCCATCTTAGAGTTTAGGTTTCGATGGCCCCTACCGAAATATGATTGCTAGATTGAACAAAAACTGTTGATGCAGTTTTAAACCTGATACATTTTACCACCTTTTTCGATCGTATTGTTTTAAATTTGAATTCAGAATACCATACGACATGGAGCTACGGCTCCATGCAGAAAGAAAGAGGAGGCAGAAAGAGGAGCTCGTGGCTAAGTAATAACAGCCGCACGGGTCGATCCATCAGGTTAAGCTACGCTTGCCGGGGTTGGTCAGTGGATGGGTGACCATTCTTTACATACCGAGACTCCTCCGTGCCTCGGAAAGCACGTTAAGCCGTTGGTCCCGGCTGTCATTCGTGGATCTTTGACAGTCGTTACGGGTCGTCAGAAGCCCGAAACTCTGACAACCAGTCTTACCAAGGGGTATCGTATTACCCAGTTACTGGGTTGTGGAGGTCAGATAGGCAGTCGCTCCATGTAAAATAATGGTATTCAGCTGCATCCGGTTAGACTGGAAGCCGACCCCAACATAGTTGGGAAAAGGCTAGGCAGATTGATTGATACGACATGGAGCTACGCCTAACAAGTCGGATATGCGCCTTGTTAAAGGCAATTGATTTTTGAATAAAAAACATGTTTTATCAAATAAAGGTTTAATTTAATAACGCGTGTTGCCTCCATGGGCATCTACCACAGCTCTCATACGATTAGGCATAGAGTTTATCAACCGCTCTATGAAATTTTGAGGGATCATCTCCCATTCCTCTTCTATGGCAGTTTTCAACTCCTGCATCGTCTGGGCAACTGGCTGACGAGCCCTAACACGTCTTTTTAGCTCGTCCCACATGTGCTCAATGGGGTTCATGTCTGGGCTTCTGGCTGGCCAGTCCATAACTGTGATGTTCACATCCCGAAGATATTCCCTGACGATGCCGGCCGCATGGGCTCTTGCATTATCATGCATAAAAAGGAAATTTGGGCCCACATAGTTCGCGTATGGTATCACGTAAGGTTCTAAGCACTCACGAATGTACCTTTCAGCATTTAATGTTGGCAGCCGTGGTCCTGTAACAACCTCAAGTTGAGTTTTGCCGCTCGCGGATATACCGCCCCAGACAGTCCATGAGCCACCGCCATAAGCAACCCTCTCTTCAAAGCAGCATTGTGCGAAACGCTCTCCCTTACGTCGGTAGACCTTCTTCCTTCCATCATTGCCATGTAACACAATTTTAGACTCATCAGAAAAGAGTACACGGCTCCAATCTTGCTGTGTCCAATTTAAATGACTGCGTGCGAAATGAAGGCGCGCTGTTCGGTGGGTTCGCGTTAGTTTGGGGCCATTAGCTGGCTTGTGTGGTACCATATCGCGTTCTTTTAACCTTCTCCGAACAGTTCGAGCGCTCACAGATACTCCGTGGAAGTCGCGAAGTTGGTTTTGTATCTCAATGGAGGTAAGGTGACGATTTCTCAAGCTGGTCGTCACGATGAATCGATCCTGCCTTTCAGTTGTGACCCGAGATCGTGGCCTTCCTTGGCGACGAACAAAGCCGCCAGTCTCTAGGTACCTCCGATAAACATTTCGGACCGCAGATCGACTTAAATTAAGTTGAGCACTCACGTTTCTTTGGCTGTTTTGCCGGCCTGAATAAGTGCCACAGCTTGGGCGGCGACTTCAGGTGAAGTATCCATAGATTATTCATAGAACCTCACCTTAATGTTAAGAATAAGTAATGTTTGTTGCAAAACCAAAGATATCAATCAATTTTTCAAGAATTACATCCAAGTAAACCAATAAAACCAAGTTTTCTTAGTATTCGATTGTTTGATATCAACAAACAGGCTCCAAATTGTCTTTTGTTTCTTTAAATTCTGTGTTCGAAATTCAAAAAAAGACTATTGAATGAAATTGTGAATGTGCCAGGTTCAAAACTGCATAAAAACTTTTTGCTCGACCTAATATAAAATTTTAGCTAGGACCAAACGAAACTGAAAATACAAGGTGGGCCAAAAGATGTGTCCAGAAGTGTATAAGGGTGGAAAGTTTGCAATAACCTACACACCTGACTATCACAAGACGTTTTTCAATACAGTTGTGGGAAATAGTTTAAAACAAATCATAGAATTAAATATGTTTGAGAGTAGTTTTTAACATGGAAAAAATTGACCACAACGTAGATGGTTTATATTTGCCAGTCAATTCATGAAAATAAGATAACAAAACGTTCTGAAAATGACTTCGTTTTCTTTTGTTTTTCCATAAAATAAAATTATCGTAAGTCGCCATATATCTTTCTCGAGGTTTTGGGGGCAACATTTCATCTTGCGCAGTTTCGCCTCAGATAAAATATCGGGTGGACTTAATTCCATTTCATCACCTTGACCTAATATTAACAAAAAAAAAATATTTATTAATCACACAAAAAATTAAAATTTTCAGGAAATTGGCGCGTTTTTGCAACTGGAATTTTTTTTTTTTAACAACGGAAACAGCCTTTACAACCTATTCGATTTTTGACAAATGTTAATATGAAAATATTTAAATTAAAACTGGTAAATAAATATATTAAACAACCATTTGAAAGACTTTTGACAATTCTATGCTAAGACGTACGCACTCATTAATTTTTCCTCGTATAAAATCTATCCCGTTTTATTCTATATATGAAAACTCCTTCCTTAATTTCCGAATCCTATTTATAGCCTCTGAAAGTACGCCATGTTTAACAACTATATTGAAAAAATATTTGCAAGCACTGGTGTCTTAAGCATGACTACTTTCCAAACATAAAGAAATAATACGGAACAGAAAAATGCAAATAACTTTAGGTATAACGTGATTAAAACTGCTTTAGCATGCTATAAACCTTTAAAACAAATTAAAAGTGCTGCACATAATCAGTCACACTTAATCCCATGTGAGCTAATTAATCATTCCTATACTTTTAACTACCTAGTACTCATCAGTGGGGTTTAAATTGCAGTAGTGTAGCCACGGCACTAATTACAGAGTTACTAGGGTAAATAAAACTACGCTTTTGTAATGATGTTCGTTTTTCGGGCGTGGGGCTAATGTTATTTTTGGACAGGTTAACATTACAGTTGAACTAACTTTAGAGAGACAAACGCTCTCAGAGGACGTAATCTTTTAGACGACCAACACGATATATATATCGCTATAATTTGAAAGAAACATGACTACCTTCTTCTATAAACAAAAGACAGTCGATTCAAAAAAAATTCACATAAAAAATTTAAACATAGTTACTTGACCCTCAAATAAACGCAGGATGTCCCGGCTTTAACAGAAAGCACAAAAGAGGAAACCTGAGTCTTCAACATGTCTGCAGTAACGAAATCAACAAAAACCGCCAACTAACATTGTACCTAAATGAACAAAAATTTGCTACAAAGAAAAATTC
This sequence comes from Cosmia pyralina, assembly GCA_946251885.1. NCBI lineage: Eukaryota > Metazoa > Arthropoda > Insecta > Lepidoptera > Noctuidae > Cosmia > Cosmia pyralina. The sequence continues at coordinate 2,457,731 of OX276349.1, forward strand.
CGGTACATTTTTTAAAAAAAACCAGCTAGTACCCACAAATTTTCCCTGTTTGTACAGTTCGGTTCTCCTGAAAACGTGCTCGCAACGACATCAAAGTTAAAATGCCAGCTTCTCTATTTTCAAACACAGTCAGGATAGAAACGGCAATTTCTGATACATTGCCAAGAAATTCTTCTAAAACAACGAATTGGAAAGCTCTGGAAATTTCAAAAGAATTCGAAGTAAGCACCTTATTTAGAACCCCCGGTTTATTTGCTACCAAGTTATTTATTACATTGTATTGCTTTATCTTATCTCAAAATAGGAGCAGTTATTCTAAACGTTGGAATACTGTTAAACAACTAACATTTTATTCCGTAAACGGTTTATATAGCTGAAAATAAGCCCCCTTTTGAAATGAAATGAAATCTTTATTTCGGACATACAATATCCATATAGTGTTAGTAACATCCAAAAAAATAACTTATTGCCTTTTAATAATCAATCTGCCTAGCCTTTTCCCAACTATGTTGAGGTCGGCTTCCAGTCTAATCGGATGCAGCTGAATACCAGTATTTTACATGGAGCGACTGCCTATCTGACCTCCACAACCCATTAACTGGGTAATACGATAGCCCTTGGTAAGACTGATTATCAAACTTTCGGGCTTCTGACGACCCGTAACGACTGTCAAAGATCTACGAATGACAGCCGGGACCAACGGCTTAACGTGCTTTCCGAGGCACGGAGGAGTCTCGGTATGTAAAGATGGTCACCCATAGAATAGAATAGAATAGAATACTCTTTATTATGCACACCATTTAAAATACAGGTATGAATGTTGAAATTTTCCGTAGGGTGACACAATCACACCCACCCACCCATCCACCACCTATCCCCCCATCCACCCATCCACGGACCAACCCCGGCAAGCGTAGCTTAACCTGATGGATCGACCCGTGCAGCTGTTATTACTTAGCCACGAGCTCCTCATTGCCTTTTAATAATATTAATAATTAAAAATAAAGAAGTTAATACCATCGTTAACGCCAAGTCAACAGAATAAACAGCGTTTTCAATAAAATCACCTACAGTTTAATTCCAAACTTTACTTTATCACATAGAATTTGCAGAAAGCACTGCGTTGCAAAAGCAAACTGCATTCTCTAAGTGATCGAAATTTACTATGCGCAATAAAACGCCAAAAACATGAACGGGATTCCAATAAAGTTATTTACATCAATATTATGCCTTTCTTCGCTCGTCCTCCGAATTTATTGTCCGAAAAGGAAAGGAATAAAATATGTAGATTTAGTACAGAGTACAGTGCAGCACTTATTGAAATTGGTTGATTTACTTTAATCACATTATCTAAAAGCGTAAAAAGGATTGGGTCGTACGGATCGGCCCCGAGTGTATGGGTTTTGCGAATACGCCATAGGTGCCGTATCTACAATGTGTGATTTTGTTGTTGATAAGTACAATACCATTGTATCCGGGTACTTTTAGCAATGTTCAATCTGAGAGAAGGTACAAGAGTTTAAAAATAGATAAGTATGGCCAATTTTGGCATTGTCATGGCAAGTATTCTCTCTTTTATTTTTAAACTTTACAAAAAAATACATTTAAGGGATTTAAGTTAGTTTAGTTGTAAGTCTGTTGAAAAATACTTAATACTTACTAAATACGAGACCGGCTGTCATTCGTGGATCTTTGACAGTCGTTACGGGTCGTCAGAAGTCCGAAAGTCTGACAACCAGTCTTAGCAAGGGGTATCGTATTACCCAGTTACTGGGTTGTGGAGGTCAGACAGGCATTCGCTCCATGTAAAATAGTGGTATTCAGCTGCATCCGGTTAGACTGGAAGCCGACTTCAACATAGTTGGGAAAAGGCTAGGCAGACTGATTGATCTGTTGAAAAATACTTAGCAAAAACTAATAATAATAATATTATAGGTTAAGACAATCTTACCGGTTGAATAGGGCAACTCTTCAAGCCTGCCATCCTTAGGCTTTTACCAATGTAGAGATCATTGTTAATGAGGTCGCATAGTCCGACGTGCACTTCAGGAAATGACCTCCTGAATTCGTTGTGAAGATATTCGTAGAAGATGACATCAACCTGTGCAAAAATTCCACAAAATTAATTTCTACCAGCCCAGGCAAATCAAGATTGATTTGCCTGGGCTGGTTTGCCTAGCCTTCTCCCAACTAATCAGATGCAGCTGAATACCATTATTTAACATGGAGCGGCTGCCTATCTGACCAGACTACCACACGTGAACAGATTAAACTGAGCAGACGAATCTGATCCAATCGGTCTGATTGAATGCATACCCACTAAAGCAGTCCCAGTCTAAAACTCCCAGTCTAACTGGTTGCAGCTGAATACCAGCATTTTTTACATGGAGTAACTGCCTATCAGACCAGGCTACCACTCGTGAACAGATTAACTCTTCAATTCCCAGTGTCCCTTGTAGGTGTCAGCAGTTTTATATAAGTTTTATATAATATTCAGCAATAACACTAAATACTAGCACTAATAACTTTCTTTTCTACAAAAGAATATTTAAATTACATAATACAGTCAGGAATCTCACGTAATCTCCAGCTTCTCATTGAGTTTCCACAAGTCTATAAATTGGCTAAGGTGAAGGAGGAGATGGGATGAACGCCCCGCTTTCTCGATTGCAGTAGATATCCAGAGTGACTTAACTACCTCGGTAGGTACGTGTAACTCTAGTGGGTGTGTTAGTGCTTCCTGTCAATCCTGAATTACTGAGATCAATTTTTAAACCGTACAGAGTAGTAAATACATGTTTTGCTGCCATATACTTTAAGCACTTGAATACGTGGGGTTTGGTAAAATATCGTCACGGTTAGAATAGGATGAATCGAAAAAGCATCTATAGTAATAGTATAAAAGTAATAGTAATAGAGGAGCTCGTGGCTAAGTAATAACAGCCGCACGGGTCGATCCATCAGGTTAAGCTACGCTTGCCGGGGTTGGTCCGTGGATGGGTGACCATCTTTACATACCGAGACTCCTCCGTGCCTCGGAAAGCACGTTAAGCCGTTGGTCCCGGCTGTCATTCGTGGATCTTTGAAGTCGTTACGGGTCGTCAGAAGCCCGAAAGTCTGACAATCAGTCTTACCAAGGGGTATCGTATTACCCAGTTAATGGGTTGTGGAGGTCAGATAGGCAGTCGCTCCATGTAAAATAATGGTATTCAGCTGCATCCGGTTAGAGTTTCCACTCTCCGACCCCAACATAGTTGGGAAAAGGCTAGGCAGATTGAGTAAGAGTTGGTAATAGTAATCTTTATTTATTTCTCTCTTCACAAAGGTACACTTAGTTTTATTTTATAAATAGAGGCAAGAATAATAACGTTGTTACAAAATCAAAAATATGATTCTTTGTGAGAGACTGGCGTCCATACTAGGAGACCCTGTGTCACCAGGCTCTCACCCGGTATGGTAAATTATTATAACTACTCTAGACATTTTTTTTATTGCTGAAGGGAAAAAAACATTTGTTTAAATTAATTAATCACAAAAGAAAAACATAATAATAACAAAATAAAAAAATTGTATAGTATAATGCGTGTGTTATGTGTAAGAAGAGGTAGGAATGATGGTGAGTGTGTGTATGTGAATGGTGTTGGTTACAGTCAAGAACCCGAAAAGCATTAAACATTACGAAGGAACAATAAGTAGCTGCTCCGTGGCGTCATAGTCCATTTATGTGTGATGATGCTTTAAGATTAAAAGTCGTGTTATCAAATTTGATGATTGATTAATCTATTATCTACTTTACGAGAGCAGTGTTGGCCTAGTGCTAACGGCTGCCACTTACAAGTTGTAGGTCATATGCTCGAACCCCGACAGGCGCTTTACTTTATGTAAATTATTTCATCACCACTGCTCTCAAAACGGTGAAGGAAAACACCGTGAGGAAACCGGCATATTCTAGAACCAAAAATTCGAAGGCATGTGACATCTACCAACCGCACTCTCTCTCTTCGATAGGCCTGTGTCCCAGCAATGGAAACATAAGCTGATTATGCTACTTTACGACGAAGTAAGTAAAGAGACAAGAAAAATATTACAGTCAACCAAACACTTAGAAGAAAAGACAGACAAGGCATACCTAAACCTCACTTACGTCCACAAATAAACTATGACGCAAAGTCGCACATTCTCAAAGTGAAAAGCAATACGACATCAATCACCAACGTCGGTGACTGAAAACTAACACAAAATTAATAACGAGCATTCACCGCAGTCAAACTCTACCTATTAATTACACGGCCCATATCTATTGCTATGTATACAGTGCAGTATACCAACATGAAGTTACATTCAGAAGGTTTACTAAATAATAAAGACTGATTGAATTATAAAAAAATAATTATCTTTCATTATTTTGAGGCGTGATTCGACAAATAAGTTCCCAAGAAATCACACATAGGTAGATAACATTTTCAGAAGTTTTATTAATTAATTTATTTAACCATTTATGTACCTACACACAAATAAACAGACAAACAGCAGAAAAATACGTACAAAGGTGATGCTTATTTCAAAAGAAATTTTTTCCAGCATGCCTGCGATAGAACAGAGTATAAAAAGAGATGTAGACAACGTGTTTTAATAATAATCCATTCCGGTTTTGCTTCATCAAAAGGAATATTAAAAAAAAAAAACTACAAGCACGTTCTACTCTGTGTGCACAAACTTGACAAAGAATACTCTCAATATAGGTCATCCGAATACTAATTGTTCTGTGTAGAAATCAAAACCTCAGTGTTGGCAGTTTAGAAAATAGAGCTCTTTGTGGAATAGTTCTGGGAAGGACCGACCGAATATACTAAAGGAAGGTAGCACAGCTATATGGTACCTACGGCTACTCGAATACGGGTGAAACCTATCAGCAATTACATGAGTTCTTGGACCGAGAACCAATTATTTTTAGACAAACCTCTTCTATTTCTCTGTTCAATTTGTGATACTTGAGCCTTATGTTTATGTTCGTTTGTTTGTTCAATCCCTTTTACCATCTTGCTAACTGGCTTACTGATTTTACCAGGTATAGAGGTATAAGGCCTAGTGTCGTGTCTGGTGGGCAACTGCCTGACGATTGATGTCGGGACGTTGTAAATATGCTAGCCGCGCGGTAAACTCTGATTGCGCGATGCAGGATTTTTCATGACGTCAGTGTGATGCGTAGTTCGCATGTGGCGATGTAGATGCCGCCACAGCCAGCTGTTTGAGCTTTTCTTTATTATTCGTGCCCATAGTATAAAGGGTATCGCGGCTACATGATCGAAGGCCACTGTCGCCTGTCGATTGGTGGATGGGTAACCATCCATTACATATTACATGACTCCTCCGTGCCTTCGGTCCCGGCTATCATTCGTAGGTCTTTGACAGTTTAATGACTGTCAAAGACAGAAGTTAGAAGCTCAAAAGTCTGACTCTGATCTTGTCAAGGGGTATCTCGTGTTATCCAGGAACTGAGTTGTGGAGGTTAGATAGGCAGTCGCTCCATGTAAAATATTGGTATGTTCTATGTTAGAAGGTTTGGCTTCCGCACTTAGTCCTTCAAGTGGACCATTGTGCGTAGGCCATGGCGGCCGACGCTGGTTATTCCAAACAGCTTACAAACTTAAAATACGGGAATCGCTTCAGAGATGACCAATCGTCTGCTTCTTTACCATCCAATAGCATAAATAAAGAGACAAGATCTGTGGGTCTTCTCCATTCATCTACACCGTAACTTCGCCGACAACTTCGCGTAATGTAGCGCCAGAACCGGGATAAACCCGTAAACGCCTCCGCGGTAATTCCGACCGACAGTTCGCACTGTTCGCGGGAATTATCATAAACACAACCGACATCGGCCAGGGTCGATAAGACCGACGAAGTCAGTACTATATTTGGTACAACTATCTCTGTGCCCTCGGCTTTATGTGTTCTGTTGATTTAAATTGAGTCAGGTTCAACTTGGCTCTAAATATGGTGAAGTTTTGGTTGTATGAAAGTTATGGAGTTGTGGGTACATTGTGTAACTAGTCATATTAAGCTGTATGGGTTTTCGTAACATTTGTGGCCAGGAAAAGTCTTCAGCAATTTCCTAAGAGCTTCATTATGGAGAATATTGGTTATTATACTTATTTTATAATAGATTTAAACTCACCTGAGCTAAAAATAAACACCAGGCTTTGAACAACTTCCTCAGCTGCTTCCTGACATCTCAAAATTCTTGATTACTTCCATTTTGTCACCTCTGTCGCTCACACGGAACCAAATTTTTAAGAATGTTAAAATGAAAAGATGCTTTTTTGGAAAATGCAATCAATTGGACTAATCAATTATATCAATTTAATAGGTAATTATTAAAAACACTTTTTTATTGTGGCATTTATCTCATCTCAATAACAGATTGTAATACTTATTGAGCTGAGTTTATTATTTACTAATAATTACATTAAATTAATATTATTTATTAGATCTTTTCATATAACATTCGCGAGAGAGGTGACAAAATGCGACAGCCCTTTTCACGAAGAAATTTAAACAATCGTACAAATATAGTACACTCACCTTAAAACTTCCAGAGCTACTCAACATTTTAGCCACTTTAAAGTATTTAGTCTTGTTTATCTTTCACAATCCTGACGCACCATCAAAACGTTTTGCCGACGAATTAACTCATAATTATTAAATGAGGACGTAATTAGAGTGGGACTTGGCAAGTTTTTACAAAGTGGGGTGCATTAAGTGAGAAATTAAGGGGAAGGTGTTGTTTGCCAAGACCCACTAGTTGGTTCAGAGCTCATTAAGCCATTTTCTAACTAGTGATGCGACGCTAGATAAATAGTTTAGAGACGTAATTCAAATAAGACGTTTTAAGCGAGAATTTCGCTGGGGACGGGCTACTTTATGATGTCTTAAGCGAATGCAATTAGAGGACATTACTAATTTGGATTTGTAGATGCACTCTGTGAAGATTGTAGCCGGCTACTGCACTTTGAGATGAAACTGATTTACTTTATGGTTATCTCAAGCTATCCATAAACAAATTAGTGGGCCAACATTTTTAAAATTATTTTTTCGGTACCTACCTACTAGTCACTTAATTTCTTTGAGGACTGGTTACATTAATTTCTGTACTTCCAAACAATAAAAACCTTTATGAGTTAATTAGTTTAAAAGCTACATCGAACAAACTTAGGTATCATAGGACGCATACCAAGCAAGACATCTAACACGTCTAACGAAAAAATACTTAGGGCTAATTTGATCAAAGTCGGATATCTTTTATCCGTGGAATAAAATTGACGACTGATAGTTTTTGTACGGAGGAACTGTCAAAAATTCAAAATTTTTTTTGACAGATTGTAATAAAAAAAAAAGCTATGAAGCCTTATGGCTTCACATATGGTTTCTGTTTATACAGACAGATAAAGATCTTCACATTAAACTTCCTTTTTTTAAAAAAAATATGGCGATTGAAACAATGGCCAGTCTCCAACACATAAATTATGGATAAAATGTTGGCTGAAATAATGAACATTTTCAGTTAAAATACCTCAAGTCACATAAATATCGACGAATGTCATGAATGTCAAAATTTGGGTCACTGTCGCTCAAAATAATTTCCGTTTGAAGTTATGGAGAGTATTTAATGAGCGCCAAGTGATGAGAAATTAATTAAATTCATTTCGTTTGATCGTTTTTCTTATTGCCTTAAATATAATTAGAATGGAACTGTCCCTGGTAGGTATAAGTAGGCATTAGTGATTAATTATCGGTTCCTTTGTCTTCCTAACTTATTTTAACTGTTGGTAATATTTGATTATTGGTCCTTTTAAAACATGGAAAAAATATTTTAACGCTTTTTAAGAAGTGTAAGATTTTTTAGCCAAAGAATCAGCATGCTCAGCTTTTCCACTCTAAAATGACGCGCCCCACTACTTAAATTTGTATACGTACACTACGGTAAATGCCGCAGTGGGGCGCGTCATTTCAGAGTGGACGAGCTATACCATACAACATGCAATGCTGCCAGCCTTTTGGGCATTTCTCCTGTTCACAGCGATGCGGATGAATTTTTTGATATCCTTTGATTCTTTTCCCTCCTTTTTTGTATACATGTACATACAGTTACTGTTGTTTTAAAACTGTTAACTTACATAAGGGTGAAATTTTAATCGTTTTATCCACTTAAGCGGTCAATGTACTCATCATTATGAACAATTTTAACTATAGGACCAAACATGAAATCGCGAATAAAAAAATCAGCTGTTCAGAACATTTATCTACGTCAAACTCGTCAAAATGTAGGGAGCAACTGATTTTTTTTTCACGATTTCAGGTTTGGTCCCACAGTTAAAGTTGTTCATAATGATGAGTACAATGATCCCTTAAGAGAATAAAAACGATTAAAATTTAATCCTGTATTGTGTAAATTTTATCTTAAGTAACTTATTAAACTTAAATATATTTATTAATAGAGTACGTTAAATTTCATTTACAAGCCTTTATTTAAACAAAAGTGCCAAAAAAACCAACATTATTCTAGTATAAAATATAGTATTTATAACATTTTTGAGAGGTTGTTGGCAGGCAACGTGTTAAAACAAGACTATTAACAGCACGCGAATGTTAATTATTAATGAAAAGATCATTAATAAGGTCTCGCGAAATGCACTGCTTTCATTAACAGACTAATGTTTTCTTAGTTAATATTCATACCTACCCACTGTTATAGTAATAATTATTTTATTTTAAAAAATCCATATTTTTTTGTAAATTTTATAAACTCTGATTGCGCGATGCAGGATTGCGTGACGTCAGTGTGACGCGTAGTTCGTATATGGCGATGTAGATTCCGCCACAACTATAACAATTGTTACCTACTAATTAAGAAATATCTACGATACTGTAGAGGTTAGGTTTTAAATAATAAGCTCAGAAACCAATGAACCAATGTACAACAAACGCAATGGTATACTATTCTCTAAACATCACTCCGAAACTCAAAACGTATCCCGATACATTTCGTTGTCATATCCCGGTGTGAATCCGCGATGACTTATTTATATAATAAATAGTGACCCGCCCCTGGTTCGGATGTGCCGATAATATATGTCAAAACACTGAGATATCTGTGCTATAACTAAGTTGAATATTAGACTATCCTACTAGTATGTGAAAACCTAATCAACTAACATCCACACATCCGCGTTTCATTCGCAACATGGCTAGCATTCCCGTCAGTCGTTCAATCAACACGCCAGCGGAGTCCGGTTACCGAGATAGGTAGCCGGCTTACAAGCAATCCCCATCTCGGTCTCGAGAGCACGGTAAGCCTTTTGGCTTCCATTCGTGTCACTTGGCTTCAGACATTAAGACATGTCGGCTGATGTCGGCGTACTTCTTAGAAAAGACGTTTCTAGGTTTAGTTAGTCTGTAAGTAACGAGGGCGGGTAAGTGGTGTTAAGTAATTGAGGGTTAATCTTTGTTGTAATGAGATGTAAATTGGATTAAATTGTTCCGCTGCATTGTAAGGGTGTCTTCTGATACCTGTACCTATCAGAAAATGTGAAGATCAGGTAACCATCAACAACCAACCACAACCACAACACAAAAGCAACCACAATAACAACCAACCATCACAATCAACCAACAACCAACACAACCACAACACAACCAACCAACCAACAACCAACAACAACTACAACGACAGGATGACAACCATCCATTGGCATTATTATTACCTATAGCACAGATTAATACAGATGGGACACTCCGCAGTTTAGGTATGAAGCTACAAGTACGCGGCGGGCTCAACTCACTGGGTCAATTCAGTGTGGGCTGCCGCGCACCGGCCGGCTCGCACATTAGTTCGATACTCACTCACGCGCCGCGTCGTAAAAGAAGACAACCCTAGCGAGTCAGAAGGTATAAGAGTTACCCGATAGAAAGAGAGGTAACTTAAAGATGAATATAACTGTAGATAATGAAGCGTTGTGCGACCTGAATTGCACTTTATTATGACGCAGCAAGAGTCGCTTTTTATTTGAGTGATTTTGCGGAGTGTTCCATCTGTATTAATCTGTGCCTATAGTTCTTACATACAAAATAAACACAGAATAAAACACGCATTGAAAGATTTCTCTTGTAAAGCTAAGAAACATAATAAAACTAAAACAAACACTTAGAAACGTCATCATATGGCGAGCGGTCTTAACCTCTTTACAAAATCCGGGGAGCAAATACGCAATGTAAGCGTGCCATATGGCTGGTATACGAATAAAAAGCAGGTTAAAACAACAGAGCTTAGCAGAGGCGTACCGCTAGCTCGTAAGCTCTTAATGGATGGAAACCTACATCTAGGTTATAGTTTGAACCTAAAACCTATTTGGTTAATATAGAAATGTAGAGGCAACAGCTCAAGTTGACATGTATTTGGTTTCTTGAAGCTGTTCAATCAATCTGTCTGGCCTTTTCCCAACTATGTTGGGGTCGGCTTCCAGTCTAACCAGATGCAGCTGAATACCATTATTTTACATGGAGCGACTGCCTATCTGACCTCCACAACCCATTAACTGGGTAATAAGATACCCCTTGGTAAGACTGATTGTCAGACTTTCGGGATTCTGACGACCCGTAACGACTGTCAAAGATCCACGAATGACAGCCGGGACGTCGGCTTATCGTGCTTTCCGAGGCACGGAGGAGTCTCGGTATGTAAAGATGGTCACACATCCACGGACCAACCCCGGCAAGCGTAGCTTAACCTGATGGATCGACCCGTGCGGCTGTTATTACTTAGCCACGAGCTCCTCTCTTTCTCGAAGCTGTTCATTGTTTCATTATTGTGTAATAATTAAGACTTGAAGGTAATCATTTTCTATCATGCTTTATAAGAAAGTCAGAGATAGACTATCTCACTGGTCGCAAGCCACCTACAGCCTGGATTTAAGACGCTTTCCCGAGCGAACGACCTTGAGCGTTCGGTCCTTCTTTGTCCCGCTCCCTCCACATGCTCCTTTATCATAGAATTCACACAACTTTTGGAATTATTTTAATAAAAAAAAGTAATCTTAATTAAACCATAATTATCTATCCATTGGTGAAATACTCAAATTAATAGAACGTCACCTTTAGCAAAAGATGCATGCAATCAATAATTTTAGTGTTTTTTTTACAAGGAGATATTAAATGTATTTATAACACATAAAACAAATCAGAACGTGCAATGTGATGACAAGATATCGAATATTAATAAAGTGCAAATGCACTTTAGATGTAGTTTATTTATCTAAATTATTAAGTTAATAACCAAGAAATGTAGACAATAATTGACCCACCACACTTAAATCTTATCTTTGAAACACCACATTTAAATTGAACTTTAAAGTTCAACAATTTTATTTACTCTGTCTATTTAAAAAAAATAGTGGATATTACTGGACAATGGACATCTAGCCTTGTTGCCAACGTCAAAAAATATTCTCATAATATGAGTAATTCGTGCCCACAAGAGCGGACATAGACAAAACTCTTCTTGCATAAATTTTCCCTTTCTCTTTCACATACAAAACTAAACATATTCACTTTATGTCACATAACCTTGATATAGCAATAATACCTCCATCCAAACACACGTCGACAACATCGCTCCCAATAATTCAATACACTAAGACATTGAACACGACCAGTTTATGACGAAAAATAACTTTTACGAAGCAAATGTATTCCGTCGACGTCCGTATACCCAGCTACACGGTATTAATGTTCCAGAGAGAGCTCTAAGAAGCCACATAGTCTCGGTATTGCCTTCACTGTGGCAATAAAACATATTCGAATGGAATTTTGGGGACGTAGCCGCTAATGTTCGTTCTGTGATCGGATGAATAGAGTTTTGCTTACAATGTGTTTGAGCTTTCGCGATTTGAACACGTTATAAAAGCTCTACTGTTTTTAAACGGTGTTCCTTTAATGATAGATGCAGCTGAATACCAGTATTTTACATGCAGTGACTGCCTATCTGACCTCCATAATTCAGTTACTGGGTAACATGATACCCCTTGGTAAGACTGGTTGTCAGTCTTTTGGGCTTCTAACCACCCGTAACTACTGTCAAAGATCTACGAATGACAGCCGAGACCAACAGCTTAACGTGCTTAGCATGCTTTCCGATATAATTATGTAACGGATGGTCACCCATCCACGAATGACGAACCGACCGCGGCAAGCGTAGCTTAACTTTCGATTGACCCGTGCGGCTGTTATCATTAAGCCACGAGCCCCTTCCTTTAATATTAACAGTTATCGCCAAATCCCAAAACAAAACCAAAAAACCAAAACAAAAAATCACCAACCCAAAAAAAAACAAAAAACCCAACCCCAAAAAAAGGAATAAACCCAAAAAAACCCAAAACCCAAATTTTAGTTTTTCTACATTTTACTTGCAATTAAGCACGGCACACTGAGGTAAATCCCGCGCGGGATGCGTGATGCGACTGCACGCATTGATTTAACGACTTGGAAGTCACGCGACTATCCGCGCCAGTTTGAACACCTCCTTACAGTTAGTTTAAGGAGGTGTTCAAACTGGCGCGGATAGTTGACACAGTCGGCGCGAGCAAATTTCGACCCGCATTCCGTGTGGGAGTCGATTCAAATTGGCCAGAGTTATAGGCTAGAGTTTCGAATTAATTGATTGATAAAAATTAGGTGTCTTTGACACTTAAAATAATTAGGTATTCGCTTTGTAGACCACAGTTGTAACAACAGTTCAGTTTATGCAAATTATGGGTGCAATATTATATTGAAACAACAACATCACATTGTGCATTCCCACTGTAATTCATTCACCTCACATCCTTTCCTTGTACACATCAATCAATCTGCCTAGCCTTTTCCCAACTAAGTTATGGGTTGGCTTCCAGTCTAACCGGATGCAGCTGAATACCAATATTTTACATGGAGCGACTGCCTATCTGACCTCCACAACCCATTAACTAGATAATAGGATACATCTTGGTAAGAATGGTTGTTAGACTTTCGGGCTTCTGACGACCCGTAACAACTGTCAAAGATCCGTGAATGCCAGCTGGGATCATCGGCTTAAAGTGCTTTCCGAGGCACGGAGGAGTCTCGGTATGTAAAGAAAGTCACCCATCCACGGACCAACCCCGGTAAGCGTAGCTTAGCCTGATGGATCGACCCGTGCGGCTGTTATTACTTAGCCACGAGCCCCTCTCTTTCCTTGTACACATAGCACCTCGTTATACCCATAAATACTTGAGAACATACCTTAAAGTCGCGTATTGTTGGTACACGCAGTGCCTGGTACATTTTTATAAAATGGCTCGCTCCGTGGTAGCAGCGTATGGCCCTAATGTGTGTCGTTTATTCTTATGAGCTACCCCACTTACCGTCTTTATAAATAGTTACCTACATTATATTTACAAATCGTGCATGTGAGAGTAGGTTCAGGATACGGTTGATATTTTTTAAGGGATTTTGTGTTTGTAGGTATACTATTAAGTTTTTTTGGACCACGAACCCATGCTTCTTCCCATGGGGTACGGAAAATTGCAAAACACCACGTGATATGTTCCTTACAAACTACTTTTACCTACTTTGTGCACGTTCGTAAGTCGTCACAATATATAAGCGCCATTTGCAAATATGTAATTAGCTATACGTACCGCATCTTGTTCAAGGATATCATAAAAAGTGTATGTTTGAAATCTGAATACCTGCCATGTAAGCCAGTACTAAGAAAATTTTCTAAGGCTGCGTTTCCACCGACGCGGAGCTGGGCGAAGTGGAGAGGAGCGGACCGTGAATTGACTAATCACACAGTGCTTAAAATCTCAACTCCGAGTCAGTGGAAACTGTGTAATCGTCTGTGATTGGTCCATTCACGGTGCGCTACTCTCCACTCCGCCCACCTTCGCGTCAGTGGAAACGCACCCTTACTCCTTGTCGTCAAATATTGATAATCACCTTTTGTTTATTCTATCAATAGGTTTAGGTAACGAAGTCACATAAGCGTCTTTTTTTATACGAAAATGATGAAGACGCGATGATAATCATTTTTGGCTCGTATTTTTTCAATTTGCGGTGTACTAGTAGAAGAATATGAATCAATTACAATATTGCTCATATCCCATAGCTTATAGCGTGATAATTTATAGCCTATAGACTGCCCAGACTTATAGGGAACTAGTTGAACCATCAGACGTTGTCCTGTCCAAATTTCAATAATTCATACAAAATTCCCATAGAAAATCTACTTCAGTTTTCCGAATTTTTCCAATTTTCCCGGCAACTATTCCAATTTTTCTCTTATTAAGAACCTTTCTCTTGAATCACTCTATCTATTGCTGAAAAGTGCATTAAAAACGGATGAGTAGTTTAAAAGATCTAAGCGAACAGACAGCGGAAGTGACTTCATTTTATACTATGTAAAGATATCTATGCAAAATGTTAACAAAATCTATCCGATGATGCTAAAACATACATCAGACAAACAGACAAAAAATCTAAAACTATATTTTCGGAATTACAATCGTTCCCAGACCTCGTAGCAATTTTTTTTTTCAAAAATATTCAAAGTACAGTTTGACTTTGCTACGATTTGATTATGTAGGGTATAGATTAATAAACTATAGATGGTTGTTACCAAGTTAGACGATATAAAAAAAAATCTTGTATCTACATATACCTATATACAATTACATGATACACGATAGCAAAACGGGAAATAAACAATTATAGCCTGCTGTTCTAAAAAGGTATCAGTAACACGAAACAAATGAAAGCACGATCACTATCGGAACAGCCATGCAAACATAATATTTAATGCATCAGTATCAAATATGTTGCTTACATATTAACCTTTCTGTACTTAATATAACTACAACCACCATGCTTATAAACTGGATAGGACTGCACAGATATAAGTCAAGAGATCAAGACTATCTTGAGTCGAAGTATACCTCTATGAAGGCAATGATGGCGCTCATACTCGCAAGAAAAAAGTCTCACAATCAAAGTTATCAAACTTAGCAGTAGCTAATGAAAACGTTATTTTTCATAGGACTGTACGCCGCCGGGGTCGCGGGTTGTTCGAAAGAGATACAGCAGTCCTATTCTGTACAAATCTCACACCGTGAAAACCTAGGTGAAGTGAGTTGTCATTCTACCTGATGCCTAGGGATTGACACTATTGACAGTTCACTCCACGCTCACTTCACCTATGTTTTCACGGTGATATTTGTACAGAATAGCACTGCAGTGGCCCTGGCACAGGCAACTGAAGGAACACGGGTAGGTTTTAGTCAGTAAAAGTCTGACACGCCCTCCCGCTCTGCCCAGAGCGGGAGAAGTCATTTGATGATTTCCCATCCACAAAAAAAAAAAAAAAAAAAACTGACTGTTCTGTCTACAGCAGGTAAAACTTTTATGACTGAGTGACGGTGATGATATTGTCCTGTAATTATTATTTTTATGTAGTTATTGTTACGATCTGTCTGCCCTGCTGCCGCGGGTCTTGATCATAGCCAAATTCACACAACACTTATTAACATGCACATATGTATATTCCTCCATGAAGGAGCTCGTGGCTAAGTAATAACAGCCGCACGGGTCGATCCATCACGTTAAGCTACTCTTGCCGGGGTTGGTCCGTGGATGAGTGACCATCTTTACATACCGAGACTCCTCCGTGCCTCGGAAAGCACGTTAAGCCGTTGGTCCCAGCTATCATTAGTAGATCTTTGACAGTCGTTACGGGTCGTCAGAAGCCCGAAAGTCTGACAACGAGTCTTACCAAGGGGTATCGTATTACCCAGTTAATGGGTTGTGGAGGTCAGATAGGCAGTAGCTCCATGTAAAATGCTGGTATTCAGCTGCATCTGGTTAGACTGGAAACCGACCCCAATATTGTTGGGATAAGGCTAGGCAGATTGATATATGTATATTCCAAAACACAACAATACAGACATTATAAATTGCTTAGCATATAACCCCCATACACGCTCCATTACAGTCACGCAAATAAACTAAACTAGATCATAACGGAGGAACATGAAAAACCTTTCCAGAACTAAAATGTGTGGGAGCAGGCGAAGTGAGACAATACGAACTAAAATCGCACGAAACGCGAGTAAGATAGCGTAATGAGGGTTGACAAATTAGTGCAGAGTTCCGTAGTTGGCAAACACTCGCCGGCCGGTCTGAAAGACCTATTCCGAGTATAACAGTGGACTTATCGAGCGAGATAATTCTGTTCATAAGGGTTGAATTATTAACAACTATGTGTTTTTGATCCTTGTTGTAGGTGGAGGAGGAGCTTAGGTCAGGTGATAAAGTTGTATAAAGTGCTCAAACTTAATTAACACTGTTTTAAATAATAAAATACACACTTTAAATAGTAAAATATGTGGATTTTGCCATTTAAAACAGTGTTAAATTATGTTTGAGCTGTAGTGAAATACAAATGAATCAGACAAAAATACAAACAAAAATACAAAAACACAAACAAACAAAAATATATAAAAGCTGGGACATATCCCATTTCATTGATGCCTCTTATAGTAAAATAAAACTAGCTGCGGCATGTTTTCATTAAAAAAGTTGTAGCACTTTTGGTGCATTCTGCCAAAGACGAAAGCTTTTTGTTGAAATCGGTAAATACGCGCCGAATGGCTGAATATTGGTCAAAACTCATATTATTTTGAAGATGAAAAATAGGGCCCTGAAGACCGATTGTCAAAAAACCAGTTGACGCTCACCCTCGAAGGTATCCGTCATTCAGTATTCAAATTGGATCCCGTCACGATTCAATAATATATTCTAATAACGAATTGCTTACATAGACGGGCCGTTTATACCAGATATGAACGATACCTATTGAGGAAAGATAGGTTAAGAAGGCCCAGCCTTTAAAGGAATGAACCATCAGTTTCACCCTCTAGGAATGAGAATAACATCCTATAAATGAGCACCATTAATTGTATCCTTTATTATTAAACGAGCAATATTTGTATATAAACAATATATATTATTTGTAATCATGTTCTCGAAAACGACTCTACCGATTTCGATGAAAGTTGCAATATAGGGGTTTACGGGGGCAAAAAATCGATCCAGCTAGGTTTCATTTCTGGGAAAATTCGTTTTCTCTATTTTCGCCTGAGCAGAGCTGGGTCACCCAAGTTACCAGGTACCTATTTGTAATTACGTTCTCAAAAACGGCTCTAACGATTTCGATGAAAGCTGCATTATACTTAGGGGTTTACGGCGGCAAAAATCGATCAAGCTAAGTCTGATATCTGGGAAAATTCGTTTTCTCTATTTTCACCCGAGCAGAGCTCGGTCAACCAGGTACCTATTATACCACCTGACCACGCAGTAAATGTAAATCAATTCAGCCTAATGCTATCCACTGCAGAACATATATTATTATACCAGTCTCAATTTGTGCCACAACACATAGTTTCTAGACTTCAGCATCCATTCTATCTCAGCCACCTTTTTAAGGTCGTTAGTCCATCTAAAGCTGGAGAGTAAATGGCTAAGTGAAATTAATAATTTAATGCCCGTGTCACCAAGTTTGCCAGAGAGTGTCAACTTTTAACTGATTGGCGGAAGGACATGGCTTGGATAGAAATACTAAATGCTGAACACAGAAGTGGGTTACGCAACAAGTCAGCTTTAGATGTTTTGTTTAGGTAATCAATATTTTCCTGCTATCAAAAATACGGACATACCTGCAGAGCATTTAAAAAATGCTCTACTGGCATCGACACAAGAGTGTGATTTGTTTGCTGCGAGATGGATAGACGTATGTCGTGCATGTTTGTGATTCTGTGAGATGATGGACGAAAGATGAGTTTTTTTTTTTTTGTGCCAATATTACGTGATTGGTTAGTTGTTTTTGTGTATTCTTTCTTGTTGTTATTCCTTCCTTATTCTAAATATTTCTGTTTTTATTTAAATTTAACTGTGCAATAACGTGGATCTGGGAACTGGGTCTGTAATATTGTGCATGTTTTTACCAAATAAATAACTAAAAAAATAAAGAGCTTGACCTCTTTCTTCGAACAGTTAAACTGCTTTCAGTGGTTCATCCAAAGGCTTTTCAACCAAAACCATATTTGAAAAATACATGCAGACGAAAGTCACGGGGAACAGCTAGATAGTAAATCAAATCTTTTACTTTTTCTGAGAATCCTTTTCTCACCTTGTTGAAAGTGGGTCTTTTATCAATTTTACTCTATGGTATAGGATTAAATAACACCGTTATCTCTTTGCGACACCATCGACAATTTTTGAAGTATAAACAATTTTAATTCCGCGAATTCTACTTGTTTATTTTTCCGCCCTTTAATCTTTAGCGGGAATTGAGGTTTTCGTATTATTTATTTTACGTAATAAATGTTGTTGTGGTGACCCAGATGTTTTATAAGGCTTCTGAAGCATGAACTTGAATACAGTAGGCAATATTCTGACTTTTTCAATGTCTTAAACAATCTATAACGATGTGATTTCTTCAAAGTCAAAGTTAAAGATTTATTTGCAGATAAATATGGTTACAAAGTTCTTTAGTAAGAACTTTGTAACTTTGTAACTTTTGGTGAATCTTTTGGCGGTTAAACTTAGTAGTTTAACCGCCAAAAGATTCACCGGAGCAGCTGGACTTGAAGCAACACGGCAGCAACGTCGTAAAAAAGCCCATCCATATTATATCACCCGTCTCTCCACTATTTCAATGCTTACTTTACGGTGCATACTGGGTATGGCTCTTTATCCCCTCCATATCCTAAGGGCATGTCTTCCCTACTATAACGGCGCCCTCCGGTCTACTCACTGATATGCAATGGTCTCTGTTGCACCATGTAACATGAGGCAACAGGGTCTAGTGTGAATCTCTGGGTTCATTCGAGTAATCGAGTCTGGTTAAACCACGCTGGGGTCGGTGCAATTCATTCATTCATTCATTCATAACAGGTAACTGACCTATGGCAAAGTGAAAGATACGTAGTTTTAGACTTCTATGGAGAGGAGTTTAAAAAATATATCAAGAAAATTTATTTCGGATGATCTGCTTACCGCACCGATTAAAAGTTTTGGCAGTTAGACTAAAGAATGTATACAGTTCTGATTTTAAACATTTCAACTCTTTTTTAACGCGTTTATTTTCGGTTGTCAACAAAAATTAACAAACTCAAGTTCTGTACCTGACAACTTATTACAAAGATTTTTTTGGTAAAAATACTTCAGCTGCTCAAATAAAATTGTTGCGGGATAAAACAACCAGAAACATCAATTTAGTAATGGCTGGATTGTGACATTTAATTTAAAAATATCAAATGCAGACGCCCACAGAGTGCGGCATCTTATGAAAGCTTTTCCAAGAAAAATGTTGAAAGAGAAGACCGGGGATTGACCGCAACATTATTGTTATATTTTTGCTTTATAAGTATAGACGACCTTATTAACTGTTACCCCTTTTTATAAAGACCTTGTAATACTTCCTTGTCGATTTTATTACTCAACTCTCTTACTGATTTTTTTGTTCACTAATGGATATATTTTATTTATACATATAAATGGAGAAATGCGTAGGCTAGCTTTCAGTCCCGAAAAGAAAAATCCTCCCAGGACGGGTTACAAATTGCTGTTCGCATAGGTATAACAATTATTTGTTGAGTCTGCTTATGTATAGTATTCCGTACATATTGTCTGTAACTATCTAAACCCAATACATAGCAAAAAGAATCCACTCAACAAGTTAACACTTCATCGAAGAACGAAAAATACAAAACTACAATTTTATTTGTTTCACCTAACGTCTCGACACTGTCAAAGCGCGTCCGTTGTACGTGCATGAGAATTCATATCTTCGTCTTTGCAATAAGCTGAGCAACGTATAGACTACCAATGACTATCCTACCTTACCAACCATCCGTAAGTAAGTATTGTTAGTCAACGAACGTACAGAACGTTTCGTGCGATTCCAAGTGCTTCTCAGAATAAGACGGTCGGTCTTAATTTTAGAACAGAGTTAAATATTTAATTAAGAACACTAACTTGAGACGGTTGTTTAGATTGAGATAGTGAATTTATACAAATTCTATAGTTAAGGTACTAACCTTAAGAGCATATGCTGGCGGCGAGACTTGAAAATTAGGTATTTGAAAAAACTATTGCTGTCGCTCTGCGAGCGCTCCGCCCTCAAATTCGTGCGATAAGGACAACTGCAGATCCGACTGAACAGCCCATGTAAAAAGTTATATTTCGAGGTTTGGCTCTCGCCTATTTCCTCCTCCAATATTGGACCAGTTTAAAAGGTAATTCATAAACCGAATAAGAAGGATATACACTATGCCCCTATGTTTTTCTTTTTTCGTTAATAGTTGTCAAATTTGTACACTAGGTAGGCCTCTGTTGACAGCGGTCTGAATAGGCAATTTTGAGCATTTTTTGAGGGTTCTAGTTCTTATAAAAATAATGTATTATCAAAAAGGAAAACATAGGGGCCTACAAGTTGCTAATATTTATATTTCTGTAAAAAATCATTGCTTTATGGTCATTAACCAGAAAGAAAACAGGCGAGAGCGTTTCTATGGAGACAAGAGCATTACAAGTGGAAGTGAAAATTTTTACTTTGGTACATTTATTGAGAAACTGTGCCTATCTAAAATTATATTTATAGTTCGGAGTCGTACCGTGAACATCTATCAAGAATTCGGCCAAAAAAAAAAATAAATTTAAGAATGTAAAGTATTTTCGCTTTAAAGACATTTATTTCAACATTGTAAAATTGTAACCAGTAATTTAAATGGTGTGCATAATAAAGAGTATTCTATTCTATTCTATTATTTCTCAAAGAACAAATAACAGTTCACTTAAAGAGAAACTTAACTAAATTAACAATAGGTTGTAGTTTACATTACGAAGTTCAGGCCATCCAAGAAACTGAACACCATAGATTCGTTTTACAAAATATAAAAAAAAAAAAAAAAAAAATTAATTCCTTAGGGCTTTTTTAAATGTTGGTATGCTTGTACACTCTCTTACTTTTTTAGGTAATAAACAAAAAAATAAAAAAACATACACGTAACACACGTATCTAATAAACATACTTTTGTGTAAAAAAGTAATGATTTGACTACCCATTTGTAACAGCGTCCTTAATTAATAGTACATTTTAGCAACTATTCGTGCACGCACTTTTATTTGATGAAGAAGACACTATTCAATAGACAGACAGGTTATTTGACGATCAGAAATTATATGAAAATAATAAGGTTTTTGAAAAGGAAGTTCCACCACCAACCATCTTCCTTTTTTTGTTAATCTCAGCTTATCGCACGTTATAATCTGCACACTTGGCAAATGAGAGCTAAATTTATTTATTTATTTTTTATTTTTTTTTTAGATAATTTTAACATTTTGACCGTCACGATACTTTTGTCATGCAACAAAAGTGTCGTGACGGTTAAACTTGCAAAAGTGAATTGCAAAAGGAACTTTGTTGCAAATGGGTGTCCCACAACACCTCTCGACTGTTTAATATGGTTCCGTATCTCAGAAGGAAAAAACTAAATCCTTACAGGATCACTTTGTTGTCCGTCTGTCTGCCTGCCAAGACCCTTAATTCTTAGAAAAGAGTCGTGGTATCAAGTTAAAATTAATATTAAATAAGTGGTTCGGTCCCTTGGAGCTCTAATACCTCCAAAACTAAGTTCACTACCTACTCAATCAGTTCTCCTACCGAAATCCACCGATATCACTTAAGGCTCACACATGCAATTTGCAAACTCAGGTTTCATGCCACTGTGCACCTATATCCTCTACGG
Organism: Cosmia pyralina; assembly: GCA_946251885.1. Classification (NCBI taxonomy): domain Eukaryota; kingdom Metazoa; phylum Arthropoda; class Insecta; order Lepidoptera; family Noctuidae; genus Cosmia; species Cosmia pyralina. The sequence continues at coordinate 2,479,606 of OX276349.1, forward strand.
ATGAAATCAAACACCTAGGTATTGTCACAGATAAGAATCTTAAATTTAAATCTCACATTAATGTCCTGACTGGCAGAGTTCGCAAACTAATATATATATTTAAAACCTTAAGAAATATTGCAAATCCTATAATTATACGTAATGTCTATTTTGCCTTATGCCTATCTATTATTACCTATTGTATTCCCTGTTGGGGTGGTGCTGCAAAAACCTTCCTTAAGCCATTGGAAGTCGCACATCGCGCCATACTGAAAGTGGCTACTTTCCGGCCACTACTATATCCAACTAATCAGTTATACAAAAACTGCAACGTCCTCAACGTGTGACAACACTTTATTTTACAATCAGTTCTGTTGCAACACCGCATAATACCCTATATTGAAATTACCAAACGCCGAAAAGATATAATATGTACTCCTCCCAAAACCCGCTTGCCGTTTACTAAAAGATTCTTTTATTATCTAGACAAAGACAAAGACGAAGACATATTATTTATTGCATATTATATTATTTATTGCATAACTGTGTACATTAAGTTCTTATTACATTTTTAGTTCCAACAGTCTATCCAAGTCAAACTCAAACTCAAAGCATTTATTTCAATTAAACCAATTACAGGCACTTTTGAATTGTCAAGGGGTCGGTCAGTCAGAAAGATGAAGCTAGGCGCCCATTCCAAAGCATAGTAGGTACCTATGGAGAAGAACGGGCAAGAAACTCCACGGACACTCTTAAATCAAGATATGGTTACAAAATAATGGTTACATCATTCATGTTGAAATTTTACATGTGAGAACGATGCAGAACGTTAAAAGCGTCCTTAAAAAAAAAACAATTCAAATATTTAAATTAAATTAAAATAAGCCGTTAAAATAAGTCGGATATGCAATAGTATTTTATTTAAAATTAGGCACCTGCAAATATTATTTTTTCCAAAAAACTCATGCAGATTATAAAATACATTATTAATTATAATTTTTTTCAATTTATTTTAAACATATTTCGATTTAATTGTTTAATGGCTGGCGGTAACTGATTATACACACGAATAGCAGTAACTTAGGTACTTTTATAATACATCATATTGTTAATAACCGGTAAATTAATGTCATATTTATATTGTTTCCGAATGTTTCTTTTAAAATTTGCTTTGAAATTAAAATATTGCATATTGTTTTTAACAAATAAACATAATTCGAGTATATAAATACCAGTCAGTGTCAAGAAACCCTCCGTTCTAAAGACATCTCTTAATGATTCGGTTCTGTACATGTTATATATTGTCCTAAGACATTTCTTCTGGAGAATGAATGTGGATTGTACGTTTGTCGAGTTCCCCCAATATATGACACCATAAGTTAACAGTGGGTACACATTTCCAAAATAAGCATTTCTAGTAACACTTGGATTTGTAGTTTCTGCCAGAACTGACAATGCGTAGCAAGCACTAGATATAGGTAGCTAGGTCCGACTCTATACGTTTATTACATCTTGAAAGAAAGAAAGAAAGAAAGAAAAATATTTTATTTGGGACACGCACAGGAAATACAGTTAAAAAAGAGCATATAAAAGTAACAAAATAAACATTAAAAAGCAAAAAAAACAAAAAAAAGAAATCAGAATAAAAAAAAAAAGAGACCTGTGCGAGGCCAAAAAGGCTCCCATCTTGTGAACGTTATTAAAAAAAAATAACCAACCAACACCAAAAAAATACCAACTAAAAATAAACAAAAAATATATCAATTATCTTAATAGTCTTATCAGAGCAAATGTCGGATTGCTCTGAATCGGGGTGTTATAATAATGATGGTATCAATATATATGTATTTTAAACGATAGACCTAATGATTTTCGATTAATTAAACGTTATATCCAATAACATTATACGAAATAAGTTTTAGAGTATATACATGTTATATGTAAAGAAATTATATCAACAGTTGGTATATCTCACGTTTATTACATCTTGTGAACGTTATTAAAAAAAAAATAACCAACCAACACCAAAAAAATACCAACTAAAAAAAAAAAACAACAAAAAATATACCAACTATCTTTATATGATATGACACGCACCCGTTTTTCAACTACAATGTTAAGTTTGTTTTTGGGATAAATTCATTCTAACTATCTATTGGAACTCTTCATTGTGCGTGGTCCGACACGTGCTTGGCCGGTTTTTAAGGTTCCGCACCTCAAAAGGAAAAAACGGAACTATAGGAACACTCGTGTGTCGGTTTGTCCGCTGTCACAGCCAATTTGACCACACTGAATTGACCCAGTGAGTTGAGCCCGCCGCGTACTTCTAGCTTCATACCTAAACTGCGGAGTGTCCCATCTGTATTAAATCTGTGCTACGGGCTCAATCATTATTTAGACCTCGTTATCAAATGTTATTTATAATTACAGCAGTATAAAATACATTTATTTTTCAAATAAATTGTACTTTATTCTGCTGCGAGCATTACGGGATAGTAGATTTCGCTGGGGGCGGTATTCGTGTGATGATCAGGTTCCTATAGATTCATGTTATCAGGACGGAGATTCGATAGGGCTGTCGAGTCTCCTTTTCCCGTTTAAAAGCAAATAAAAAGGGACGTTTTAATAATGGTAGCGTTCAATTAAATTTTTCTACATCTATACCTGTGGACACCAATTACAGTATTTAGTGTTAATTGTAAAAAGAGTGAAAGTTGTAGGAAAAGAAAAAAATGTGTTAAGGCTCCCGCAGACAGGCGTGACGCGATGTTGCGATGCGATTCTGGTAGAAAAATTTCAATGAAGTTTTCATAGAATTTGTTCTACTAGAGTCCAGTTGTGCTATCACCTTGCGTCTGTCTGCGGGAGTTTGATAGATCTTAAGTAAACTTGAAAAACCTAAGCAACAAGGTACAGGCGAACTACAGATAACTCTCACATACTACTTATTTAACACAATGTTGTTTATCACAAAATCAATCAATCTGCCTAGCCTCTTCCCAACTATGTTGGGGTCGGCTTCCAGCCTAACTGGATGCAGCTGAATACCAGTATTTTACATGGAGCGACTGCCTATCTGACCTCCACAACGAAGTAACTGGGTAATACGATACCCCTTGGTAAGACTGGTTGTCAGACTTTCGGGCTTTTGACGACCCGTTACGACTGTCAAAGATCCACGAATGACAGCCGGGACCAACGGCTTAACGTGCTTTCCGAGGCACGGAGGAGTCTCGGTATGTAAAGATGGTCACCCATCCACGGACCAACCCCGACAAGCGTAGCTAAACCTGATGGATCGACCCGTGCGGCTGTTATTACTTAGCCACGAGCCCCTCTCGATGAAAACATACACATACAACATAATTTCAACATAACATCTATAGCAGACACCGAGGTGCCGTTCAGTAAATTTTTCTCATAAAAATGTTCTGCGTAATGCCTTCCTTTAGTCGATGAGAAGAAATTTATTGTTGGTCATAAAAAGTACATTGCGCGAGCAACCGCGAGAATTTCGGAAACTCGCTGCCGCCATTCTCACTTCGTCACTCCGTCTTGTGATGAACTTTTTGACACAAAATAGATAGGTACCGTAGGATGGCTCCATACAAAGAACCAAGACGCACGCACAGATAGACACGCTTCGCGTTCAGTGAGTGCAAGCGCACTCACGACTGTCATTCTACCGAGATCACGTACTGTCTGTTCCAGTCCGTCTTCGGAAAGTGTGAACAAATGGATTTGAATACTTAAAACCCGAAATTATAGTTTATTAAATTACCAAGATGTTTTTTTTTTTTTTTTTGACAATTTTAGGTTAATTTTAACCTAACCTAACCAACATTTTCGTCGACGATTTTTCAATATCAATTTAAGTTATTCAAACAAAGAAATACATTATTGTCTCGATAGACAGTCATAACAGTGTGAACTCGTCGAAAAAAATAGCGTCTAACTGTTCGCCGCAATTTGCACGCTTACTCGTAAAGCACAATGATTGGCGCTAGTGTAAGACGTCAGCTGTCATGCACACCAGCATAACAAAGTTGGCCGTTTGTTTTAGTTCTTTTGCAGCACGACACTATTTAGACGTCGACAAATTAATAGAATTGAAATGTCTGTTTGTAATGTCAAAATAATAGCTTTTTACTAAATGCTTGAAAGCATAATACGATATTCATAACAAAAAAACAGTTTTTAAAATGTTTGTCTGTCTGTTTGTTCCGGCTAATCTCCGAAACGGCTGGACCAACTTTGACGGGACTGGCAGGTAGCTGATGTTTATAAGGAGTAACTTAGGCTACTTTTATTTTGGAAAAAGAATTAGGGTTCCGCGCAAAAAATAATTAAACTCATGAAATTGTGAACAAAAGTCGGATTTCAAAAATTCTTTTTGCATTTGGTAGCCCAATTCTCGAGGATGGGTATAGGCTATTTAACATCACGCTACGACCCTTAGGAGCCGAGCAAAAAGAAAAAAAGTCTGATAGAATGCTAAGCGAAAACGAAGTAATAGCGCGGGCGGGCGATGCAACGCGGCGATCGGGCGACGAGGGAGTTTTATTAAAATGTGGCTGTAATTTTAGCATATTGTGTTTCTTACAACTTCCACGCGAACGAAGTCGCGGGGCACAGCTAGTACATAATGCAATCAAAGTATTCAAACAATAATAGTTGGAAAAAGTGGTGAGATTAAGTTGAGGTATACTTTCATCAGATACTTTTCGAACAGACTATACCTACGTAGCTATACGTCTTTATGCGCGTGCGCTTGTTTTTACTCGTTGTATAAAGTCGACCTTCTGTACTTATCTATTTTGTGCTTTATACATTCGAGCTCGTAGATGGTGGTGTAAATAACTGGAGATGATCTAGAACTTTATAATGTAACATATAGGTAGGTAGGAATATACAATTTGTGGTATGAATGGCGAGTGCGCTTCTGCAAGTCTTGTCACGTTCTTTGAACAGCCTGTCTAGGAAGCTGTGTGGCTGTGTCTTTGGTTTTGTTATGCTATGTGAAAGTCTATCTATGGTATTTATTTAGATTTGTTACTGTAGTTGTAATGGTAATCATGGCATTTGTGTCATGTCATAGGTTTTTATTTTTATTAATCTTGTAAATGGATTATTTTCTATTTTGTGAATGTGAGAACGTTGCAGGCCTAGTACACTGTACATTTGTTAACAATTTTCTATTTTGTTAAGTACCTGGCAGTTGTTCAAAGACCTACATTGTCCTCCCATACCTATTAACACTTTTATTTGAAAATATTGTAAAAGACAATTATTTTTAAAAGAGTAAGTTTGTTTTTTAAGTTTCATGGAGTTTCTTGCCGGCTCTTCTCCATAGAAAACGACCAATTTGGAACCGTGCACCTAGCTTCTGACGTTTCATAAGTGCCCATGAAGGTTTATGTGAAATAAAATATTTTGATTTTGATTTTATCCTATGCTTTTAGGGTTCCGTAGCTCAAAAGGAAAAAACGGAACCCTTATAGGATCACTCGTGTGTCTGTCTGTCTGTCTGTCCGTCTGTCACAGCCAGTTTGCTCCGAATCTAATGGACCGATTAAGTTGAAATTTGGTACACATATGAATTTCTGTGACCCAAACACGGACTTGTAAAGTAAATAAATTTAATTTGAACATAGAGGTCACTTTTGGGGGGCAAATAAGAAAATTAAAAAAAAAAGTTTTGCAAACTACACCATGTGGCATATCAAATGAAAGGATTTACTATGAGGGTCTCAAATATTTTTTTTTTATAATTTTAAAATAAATTGTTTTAAAGTTATTTAAGAAAATAGACGAAAATTGACCATTCCCCCCCCCTTATCTCCGAAACTACTGAGCCTAAAATTTTGAAAAAAATACAGAAAATAGATCTTTACCTGTAGATTACAGGAAAACCTATAAGAAGTCTGTGGTCTTAAAATAACATGGTAAATCTATCAATATTGTGAGTACAAACTTACATTTACAGTTGGAATGTATGGGAGAACATGTTTTTCAACTATAATGTTAAGTTTGTTCTTAAGATAAATTCATCCCAACTACGGAACCCTTCATTGTGCGTGGTGTGACACGCACTTGGCCGGTTTTTGTAGTTGAAGGTGATCCCATTCATTGGGTTTTTGAATACCATTTTTGAATGAAGAAGCGTGTACAGAAGACGCACTATAGAATTTTTGCATGAATTTTGAATTTTTTTTTCGGCATGAAATCTTTTTGTAAAAAAAAAATTTTCTTTCTGAAAACTTTAAGATTAGGTACATCATCATCTTCATCATCAGCCTACAACAGTCCACTGCTGGACATAGGCCTTTCCAATTGCACACCATTCGACTCCGGCAACTCTCATACAGCTGTGGGCCAGCCTTCCAATAATCGGTGAGAAAAATTAATTATTGTTCGTAAAAAGTAGTAATGAAAGAGGAGCTCGTGGCTAAGTAATAATAACCACACGGGTCGATCCATCAGGTTAAGCTACGCTTATCGTGGTTGGTCCGTGGATGGTTGACCATTTTTACATACCGAGATTCCGCCGTGCCTCGCAAAGCACGTTAAACCGTTGGTCCCGGCTGTCATTCGTAGATCTTTGACAGTCGTTACGGGTCGTCAGAAGCCCAAAGTCTGACAACCAGTCTTACCAAGGGGTATCGTATTACCCAGTTATTGGGTTGTTGAGGTCAGATAGGCAGTCGCTCCATGTAAAATACTGGTATTCATCTGCATCCAGTTAGACAGGAAGCCGACCCCAACATAGTTGGGAAAAGGTTAGGCAGATTGATTGTTCGTAAAAAGTCCATTGCGCGAGCAACCGCGAGAATTTCAGAAACTACTTACATTATGTACATTTTCAACTAAATAAAATACTTATTATCGAATATTCTCTAAGTATTTTGAAATGGACGATACCTAATTATAAAGTTACAAAATGATAGTATCCTGAATGTGCAGTTAATTTACAAAATAGAGGTAGCGATAGCAACATAAATAAAACACATTGCACTGAAAGCTTCGGAGCTTTTGACGTGATATCAAGACGAAATATGTAGACTAAATGCAGGACAAGTATTTATACTGACATCAAGCTTGCCCTCACAATTCGCAAGAATATAAGAGCTAACTTGTTTTAATGTGGCAATGGTAGGCGGCCGATAAGAATTTGAGTTTAGAATATGTGGATCAGTTCTGTTCGTTCTAAATTCAAAAATATTTTCCTACCAACCTTCGTAGCACAATCCTAAAAATCTCACCCGTATTCTGACGGTATGAGCCAAGGTTCATATCAGAACTGGATGCATTTCCCTATAGTGCGATGCAAAATTATTTTTTTATTACTAGCTCACCGCCATCGTCCCTGACTTGCGCACTGATGTAAACTTTGAGAAAGTTTCTTTGGCCATTAATAATTCTCCCGCGGCATCCGGGACCCCTGAAAAGAATATTTCACTCTTTTGAAGCTGCAAACTGGGTACAATCAAATTACCATTTGAAAGAGCCCCTTGTATTGCTATTTAAGACGTTGAACGATTTTCGTGAGCTTTGTTTGTGTCTTATCGTTGAAACCGTTTGTAATAAATCTCTTTACAGATGTCTACAAGTACAAGAAGGCCGAATTATGATGAAAACCGGATTTTCTTTTGCGTCAAAGGGCTACGAACACTGTGGTCTGTTTTTTGTGATTATTCGAAAAAGATAAAGAAATGAAATGTTTATTTCTGTAAGTAGATCTTCTAAGAATCTTTTTCACATCAATATTTGAAAACTAGATGGCGCTGGCATGTGCTAGCTGTCTCCCTAAGAAGAAATGCCGAAGCAAACTCGTATGGTCACTTTTAAAGTCCAAACATTATATTATTTGGATTTTATGTGAGTCTAACAATGCAGGGTCTTGTCTGGAAGGGCCTTTTGAAGAAAGAGCCATTGCAGTATTGAGTTGAGCTGTCCCAACAGTCGGTATGCAAGCATCAGTCATCGTGTAGATCAACCCTATTTTAGGGAGCTTAACGATACTTTTCACAAAACGTTAGAACTATTATTTAAGCTTCGAAGACCTGATTCAATTTTAAAGTTGTTTTAATCAATCCGTTTAAATAAAAGTTTTTGATTTTCATTCTAATTGCAAAGCTTAATGTGCAAGCTTAATGCAAAAAGGGGGAACGAAAAGCAGAAGAAAACAATGAAGATAATCGTCCAGTGATCATAAGCCCTCGTTTTATCTTATTTGCTTACCTTGCACAAAAGAGAGTGCATTTTTATGTCGTGCAAAATAAGGCCATTATGAGCGAAGAGAACTGTAATAATTTATCAACATTTTAAAATAAAGTACCTACGTCATGGCATGGTCCTCTTTTAATACAATTCCCTTATTTAGAAAGAGATAGAAAACTTATTGCTGCTCATTATTTTGTTCTCTAAAATCGTCACGATCTTCTTACTTATGGGTGACTGGTAATTAGTGGCCGATACTTTAACACAGTATTGTACTCATGATATCAAACAACTTTTACTACCCTACCTGAAATCGCGAAAAAAAAAATGAGCATAACATACATTTTGACGAACATAAGTGTAGGGAACAGCTGTTTCTTTTTACGCGATTTCAATTTTGGTCCCATTGTAAAAGTTGTTTGTTATCATGAGTACAATCTTTCGTTCACTACTTACCAGTCACCCTATACATATATCTAAGAAAAGCTTATACCGTGGTCAGAAGGTATCACGAATACGGGTGCCCAGACACGGGGTCGTATGGCGCCCATGTGCTGGTTTAGTCCCTGGGGCGATCACAGCGTGCAATGTGTTCTGGTGCGCCGGTGATGGTACTCTCCAGAGGAGGGTCCGGTGACGGACAGCCGCGGCGGGTTCACGAATGAGTGCTAACGCGTGCCCGTGTTCCCCCGTAAGCGGCAGAGAGGAGGACACCGTGGAGTTTTAGTGGGTCCCACATAACTGCACTATCTCCCCGTGGTAGTGCAGAATGCATGAGCATTTTTCCCCGATAAAAAAGGTTGTCACGAATCCGTCGCGAGTCGTCTACGTCTAATCTAAGTTGCTATAGTATTAGTTGTTGTTATTCGCTTGGAAACAACTTTCATTTTTGGTGTGAAAATTCGCTGTGTATATGGTAGTGCGCAATGTAACGCACGCAAAACATTGTGCTTATGAGTGCATACAACGGTACGATTGTGGGAGTATTCAAAGCTAAATTACAATATTATTATAACTTGTTTTCTTGTTTTTAAACCTTCAATATCTGTAACTAAAAAGTTCCCACGTATAGTTCGGTACATAAAAAAAAAAAACAGAATAACGGGAAGAACAAGTAACTATCGGCTTTGTTATGGGAGTTTTTACACTCATTATTTATATGCCAGTCAGCAAGTTGGTAGCAGAGGCTTATTGTCTAAGCCCCTTGTAGAGGCTATTTGAAAACTTTAACTGCTCGAAATCTACTAGGTTGATGTCAAAATGCAACCAAAGATTAAAGATTAATGTAGAAAAACAAACACCAACCATCCGAAAAAACCGCAACAACAATATATTTTTAATCCAAACTCACAGGATTAGATTACATTATCCCAATACGAATAATTTATAATGCAAATCGAGCCCGGGGGCAGCTTTACGCTTCCATAATAGAATAGATTGGTAAACACCACGGCATGGATAATTCACTTGTTAGTGAGAATCGTCACTTGTTTCCTGCGATGGTGACTGTTATTAGCTGTGAAGTAATGGAGTACTTGTAGATTGGAAGGTCAGATAATGTACTTTTTGGGTTGTAAATTGACATGGGTACAAATGTTGTACGTATTAATGGCTTGATCAACTTGAAAGTTTATTAGCAAATAGCTTTTAATTGAAAAGCAGCAAAGGTCCGTTATATTACCAACAGTACCATTCAATACGGGTTCTATTTAAAAAACTTCACCAAATATTTTTACGTCACCCTAAGTGTGTGACAACCCGTAGGTATAAACATATATTGTTTGTAACACACATGATTAAATTTAAACCATTCTGGCGATTGCTTAAACAAACATTCAGCGCCGTACTGCAGAATAAATTCATAGCTGTTTAGGATGGAGTATTTTTATGGCCCACCGATTTAGACATCTGCAATACCATGTCATGCATCTCGAAGGCTATAAGGAGCAGAAAACTGATATATTAACGTTAAATGTCCTAGTGGTCTGTTTGGTTTTATAGACCGATACTCTTGCTTGATGATAAAAACTAAAAGCTGGTCTTATTTGCATAAAAGCATAACACTCTCTCTTTATAAAGTTCTTCTCATCATTTTCTTTCCCTTATCCCAATTTACTTGGGGTCGGCGCAACATTTCTTTTTTTTCCAAACAGAATCGGTAGTGACTCTCTTTTTAGCCATATCATCTTTCACACAGTCTATCCATCGTTTCTTTGGTCTTCCCCTATAGCTATCCACATTCATACTCAAGACTTTCCTGACGACATTATCCTCATTCCTCCGCATAACATTGGGTACCATGACAACCGATTTCCGCACAACTTTTCAGTCACCGGTGTCACTTTCAGACTTTTTTTTTTTTTTTTTTTATTAATGTTCAAAATGTATATCGCAGAGTTTAAATCTTACGCTAAAAACCACAGAAACCTTTGAAGGCTTATATGTGGCTAGTGAGTTCGGAAATATGTATCTAATTTAGGTAAGTACTAAGAGACAAATTTAAACGGTATGTTTAGGTTATTAAAAATATAAACTAGCCAAACTTATTCAAAAGAGAACTTAAGAAGTTACTTACCGATAAATGTTATTATTGCGTTAAAGATTTTTTAAATGATAGCTTCTAATCTATTGTATTAAATTTCAAGTTGCTATAATTCATTTTGTACGCCAATGGTGGCAAAACATGTTGAAACTCACAGATTTTCACTTTTACATCCACATTTGCATTTATATGTATAATGAATGTCACACATGTTTACAAATAAATATATCTTTATCTTTATGTTTACATTTAAAGAGTATTTTAAGTCTTACTTCTTATCTAATACAATAATAGCACAAATAAAGATGGCAGCAAGTGCATCAAACTAATAATAGCACAATTAAAGATGGTAGTAAGTGTATCAAACTAAAGTACATATTCATAGTTTTCTTCCTTCCTCTTACCTATATCCTCATTTCAAACCAGTTCCTCTGATCAACTTTAATTACTTGCACAAAAGAAAAGTAGGTCAGATTTTCTTCTCAGATTACCTTTTACAAGGTTTGAAACACAATTTGATATAAAATATAAAACAAACACACTTTACTCAAAACCAAACACTCTATTAAACAAAGAATAGAAAACTAGCATTCAAGCATACCACAACGTCTAAAAGTTTTATGGCCGGAGTGAAAATTACATTTACTATTTTTACGTTCTATTCCTGCACCTCGCATTGCACTCAGCTCGGATATAACTCAAAATTATGAAATAAAGTGAAATGTACTTTAAAACGTTTCCAAGAGTGTGCAACAGCTGAAACAAATCGTGGCCAACGTTGGCCTTCTCTAATGGAAATAATGGAATGGCTGACTATTGGTGCGCTTACCTTAAGTGGGTACGCGACTTGCAAAGAAATGGCAAGCTATTGGTAACGTACCTTATTGAGTTCAGTAAGTGTATTTAATGGAGATGTAGGTAGCTGTGGCCGGCGATAGGGGCGTTTAGATAAGCTCTTTAGAAAAGGATCGAGACATCCTCATGAAGTTTTAACAAGGTTGATGGGAATATCTTAATAAATTTCTTCAGCAATGTTTTATCCACTGTTATGTGGTATTTTAATGGTTTACTTCAAGAGCTTGTTTCTTAAGGGTTGCTTGATGGATAAAGGGTGATTTCCACAAAGCTGTCAAAATGTAAATCTCTTCAACTAAGTTTTGTAAACATTTGGCTACATTAAAATAACCTTTTTCATTTTTAATCAATCTATATGCAACGTGTCGTTTTGCATCCTCGTCAAATTTCAGGGTGTGATACCGAACATCAAACCGAACAACTTTCTCCATGGGACCAACATCGTTATCATGAAAAAATTTTCAACTGTCCCATAGAAAATTTCAACACCTACTCGACGGAAATGTATGGAACGGCTGATTATTTTTTCGCGATTACGATGTTGGTGCCATGGAAAAAGTTTTTCGTTTTGATGCACCACACCCTTAAATTTGACGAGGCTGCAAAACGACACATTGTATAATAAAAACAAGCCAAAATGAGAGCCTGTTTGAAATAATACAAGACTTCATTACAAAAAAAAAGTGGCCGTCACGGGACGTCCTGCAGATGTGACACATGGCAGAGAGGAGGCCATACGGCCTACGAGTAGATTTTACCCCAAGGTGCGTCAAAATGTCCACTTACCTACCTACGATAAAATTATTTGTTCTGTGTTGACATTTCAAAATCAAATCACTTCGTTGACACTTGACCTGAGACCGTTACTGCTCTACAAAGAGCATTGCTGCCGCCTAAGCTGACGGCTGTCATGACGGCGATGGCAGCGGGGTTTGACTTCACGTTGTCAAAAAAAACTTTTTTACAAAAAAATACAACCGACTTCCAAAAACAACACTACAAAGTGAAAAATAACTTTAATTTCGGAAGTCGGTGTCTATTTAAATGTATTTTCGTTTTTTGCCATCGACTTCCGAAATTAAAGTTATTTTTCACTTTGTAGTGTTGTTCTTGGAAGTCGGTTATATTTTTTTGTAAAAAAGTTTATATTTTTCACTTTTTAGTTGTGTACCTACCCCACACAAATTCTAATACCACTATCTGCAAAACAAACTAGAACATCATCCATATAAAAGTGGGAAAAAATACGTATTATTGAAGCTAACTCAAAAACTACCCAAGCAAAGTTAATCAATTTTATATGGGACCAACTGTGATGTATACCCTCTCGTATAAAACAAAAAAAACTCAAATCGGTCCAGCCGTTTTCGAGTAATCGGGGAACATACATAAAAAAAAAAAGTTCCGACGAATTGAGAACCTCCTCCTTTTTGAAGTCGGTTAAAAACGCCCTCTAGGAAAACACACCAACTCACTTTCATAAATAACATTTTACTGACGTCATGGTTATGCGGCCACTGCTCTAGGAAACCGTAGTTTGAGGGCCTGTTCCACCACCTACGATTAAGTTCCTATTAACTTACTTGGCAGATAATGTCATACAAAATATGTTCAATTTTTGAATTTATTCGGTGAGTAGTAGTTACATCGTCAAATAAGCCCTTAGTCTCGTACTTGCTTATCAGGAGCCGGACTATGACGTGTTAAAGCTATCAATGTTGGAGTGTGAGAGAGAGGATGGACGTGTACAGGACGAATAGCACTATCCATTTTTCACAACAGAACAATAGCTAACACGTCCACAGAGCCCGGGGTCAAAGTTCACAAAATGAATTACATATACGAGAACCTAGACTCGTGGCTAAGTAATAACAGCCTCACGGGTCAATCCATCAGGGCTACGCTTGCCGTGGTTGGTCCGTGGATGGGTGACCATCTTTACCGATACCGAGACTCCTCCGTGCCTCGAAAAGCACGTTAAGCTGTTGGTCCCGGCTGTTATTCGTGGATCTTTGAGAGTCGTTACGGGTCGTCAGAAGCCCGAAAGTCTGACAACCAGTCTACCAAGGGGTATCGTATTACCCAGCTACTGGGTTGTGGAGGTCAGATAGACAGTCGTTCCATATACTGGTATTCAGCTGCATCCGGTTACACTGGAAGCCGACCCCAACGTAGTTGGGAAAAGACTAGGCAGATTTTGATATGAGAACCGAGACTTTCCTAAGGTCGTTGAAAATTCAGTAAATAATTGCCTTGAGCGACTGCAAATTTTCAGTAAAACAGTATTTATTAAAAATATACATAGAAGCATATTACACGTTATTAAGTTTCTCTGACCCAGTTGGAGCAGCCTCCTTTTATTCGACCGGGAGACTATAATATTTTAGCTGCAGACTACTCCTCAGTTCTGCGCTCAATTAATCATAAGGAATTCTGCACTGTTTTAAAATTGACTTTGGGAAAAGTATTAGTCATAAATGTTTGTACTCTTGTACCTATTTGATAACTCCATTTTTATTCCCTTTAGACTTCATTCATGTTGTTCGTTTCACCGATATAGTCTTGAAAGTTATATTAATCGATACATGCATAAGAGAATCAACTTTGATTCTATGCATCGGCAAGAAACTGTTCCTATAGAGCAAAGTTGCTCGTTGTTAGAGTTCCCAGCTTGTTGTTAATATTTTAGAAGTTAACTCTGTGGTAAAACAACATATTATAAGTACAGGTACAGCTACACATGTTGTATGCTTTCCCTCCTTGTCGGCTCCACGCCATACGCTATAGGAAGCCGTGTAGCTTTTATTTTGACCATACATATACTTTGACTTTGGTTTTATACGTAGTGTTCTTTGTACGTATGGGACATCATCAAAATGAGAATTAAAGCTGAGCGTCCATTGGTCCGCGCCGGCCGCAACGCACGCACGGCATGCAACGGATTTTGGTTTGTTTGTATGAAGAAGTAAAAATGCGAGCGGTACCCGGTAGTGGACGCAGTGCTATATGAATTCATACAAAAGCAAACCTAAATCCGTTGCGTGCTGTGCATGCGTTGCGGCCGGCCGGTGCGGACCTGTGGACGCTCACCTTTTAATGAGGGTTTTCTGAAATGACGTTCACTAGGTGGCAGCACTGAGACGTCAGGTCCGAGCTCCTGTCAAAAGTGTCAAAGTGACTATGTTTTCTTTAGTCGTGACTGAATGATGAACGAATGAATGAAACGAATGAACGTCATCATGTATTTTACTAGCTGCGCCCCACGTTTTCACCCGCATGGACCGGAATAAAAAGTAGCTTATTTGTTATAAGCTTTCTACATTCGAAATTTCATCCAAATCGGTCCAGCCGTTTGAGCGTGAAGAAGTAACAAACATACAAACACATACACACGGTCACAAAGTTTCGCCTATAGTTATAATGTTAGTGTGATTCATTGTCAAAATGGAAGACCTCTTGTCAAAGTGGCGCCAACTTTCAAGTTTTTCAAGTTTTCATGAAAACCCTAATTAAATATTAATCGATTATATTTTACTTTTCAAAAACGTGGGACTACATTGCTTGCAATTCTCAAAACAACATCGGTTTAGACACCAATTTCAAATTATTCTTCCATTTACCTATCGACAACCCCAAACTCAACAGAGCCAATCTCCCATCTAAAAAAAAACAAATGACTTTAATAATCTCGTTGTTCGCTCGATCGCTCGCCAATCGCCTGCATTACCCCCGCTCCTAATATTTGCATGAAAAATACTCATTGCTCAGGGCGCTGAAGTGCGAATATAAATAATGAGGGCCCAGGTTTCCAGACTATTATTGTCGTCCATCACCGAGGACTGCGAACCGTATTCTTTTACGTCCAAGCGTTTTGTCAGACGAGAATATTTCGCAAGTTATTTGTATCAATTTGCTTCGAGTGGAAAAAGTTGGCCCCTTTAACGTTCTCTTTTTGTGAGGGATGTATCCGCGTATTGGTTTTCGTAATGGCTTTTAGAATCATATCGATGTTTATGATGTGAAGTGAACTTTGTTATTGGTTTACAGTATCGTGTGTGTTTTATATGGCTACAGCATTTATTTATATGAGAATTTTTATAGGAAGAAGTACACAATATTCATCATCTGCCTAGCCCTTTTCCTAACAACGTTGGGGTCGGCATCCAGTCTACCCAGATGCAGCTAAATACCAGTATTTTACATAGAGTGACTGCCTATCTGACCTCCACAACCCAGTTACTGGGTAATACAACCCCTTGGTGGATGTCAGACTTTCGGGCTTCTGACGACCCGTAACGACTGTCAAAGATCCACGAATGACAGCCGGGACCAATGGCTTAACATGCTTTCCGAGGCACGGAGCAGTCTTGGTATGTAAAGATGGTCGCCCATCCACGGATCAACCGCGGCAAGCGATCGATCGACTCGTGCGGCTGTTATTACTTAGCCTTGTTCACACCATTACAATAACGTTTAAATCTATGGTGCCTTTTGGACTTTCTACTATTATGGCAATCGTCTTGTAACTACATAAGTAAAAAAATAAAACCATAAGTTACGTATTATTCTTTGGGTTTAAATCCGACAGTAGAATATTACCATTAATTCTTATTATGATTATTCTCATAATATCAAATAGCGAACATCAGCCATTAACGACTCGAGAATTAAATTAAAATCACTATTAAGTTTTCCAATTTAATTCAAACCACAAAAAATGCAGTCCAAACTCCATAGGTCAACAGTCGGCGGTAACTTTAAAAAAATAATTCAACAATCCTTGAAACTGGAAAATTTCATTCCGTAATTTTGCAGCCAAAGGCATCTTTGCTCTAAATCGGGATTTATTTTGCTAGTCTCAAATATTCTCATAATATTCCGTTCCTGGATTCAACAATGTCTAGATTGTGTGTTATTTGAACATTCTTTGGGAATATTCTGCACTGTAGACGAACTTGGGTAGTATTCCCCGTAAATTGCGAACTAAGGTACGCAGCTTATTCTGTCCACTAAGAATAGTTTCTGAAACATTAAAGGCGGATTACTGGGCCAATTTTAAAAATGCTCTGCTATATATTTCGGGCCTTAGATATTATGAATTAGCTTTTGCCAGCGGCTTCGCCCGCGTGTAGGTCGGGAATTATCGAAACGGAAACGTACTACTTGGATAAAAGTGTATGTGTTAATCCAGGTCATAAACTATCTGTGCCAAATTTCATCCAAATCCTATTAGAAGCAATAGACTAATGACTTATACTTTCGTGAATTCATGCAAGCCTAGTACTTTTTATTAGGTTTACTGCTCAGAAATTGTGCACAACCATGTCGTTTTATAAATAAACAAGGATAGTAAAAAAAAAAAATATGACAAAACACTATGCACTATGAGGTTTCTAACTAAATTTAAAAAAATATATCTTTTGACTCTGTAGGTACATTTTAATAAAATATACGCTAAATGTTACTCATAATAAAGTTTCTTATCTTTCAATAATTTAATTTGACTAAACAAACGAACAAACAAACCGACAAATATTTCAAAAAATATTTTTTTACGTTCTTTAACCCAATTCTCGGGTCTTCCAGTACTTTTTTTTGCAAAAATCTTTACTGTACAGACGCGGAACTTGTTACCTCTGTTACATGCTATTCTAGACCGTATCGACCTTAGGCATGAGGCTTTTCAAAGCTCTGGAGGTCGTTGAAGCTATTAATGGCGGTAGTATTGTGTAGTGTAATTGTACTTACCTTTACCAACATATTGTTTAACAGCGTAGTTACCTAGGTCGGCTAAACAGTCCTGTGGTTGGATTAATCACCAAAACATTTTTTATCTTGGGTCGTTTGACCCAAGCAACAATACAAAAAAACAATATTTTCTCTCCATCATTCGAATTCAGCAATGAATTAATGTGCATAATATATTCGTTAAGACCGGAATCGAATTACTAACTAGACCTCTGAAAAGGGATCCTTTTCATTAGGCCTTCATAAAAAACGCGTTAAGAAAAACAAGGAAAATAGATACATGCAATCATTTATCGTTTATGTTGCTCCCTGCGATGGCCCCATTATGAACCTTGTACGAGTAGCAGGAGTCTAAAATAAAAATGTTTTTCTGTAAAAATTTTCTTTTGTAAAGAGATTAAGAAAATTATTGATAATTTCTTTATTTGGACTTGACTGAATACATAGATTCTCTGATAATTCACATAAAGTCCTACTAATTTTTTTAATAGATTCAAATTGAAAATATTAGAATTCATTGAAATTTCTTTATTATATTAAGTTTAATATAATAAAGTTCCACATCTGTCAGGCAGGATGACACATCAAAATTTTTCGTTTCTTTTTAATTTAAAAGAATTTAATTTGAAAAATTCATTGAGTCTCAATAATATCGCAATGAATGTGCGCAATATGGATGGAGTTATGGAATTATGGATAAGTGTCAAGACACTGCGTGACAGCGTAAGCGTGGGTGACCCATGGCCGCCCGTTCGATGTCCACCGCGCACAGGATGGATGGAAAGCAGCACATGAAGTAATATTTTGCTCCGTTGGTGTAATTGCTGTATGGCGTTCGAGTTGGAGGATAAATAAATAAATAAATCCGTGAAATAAATAATATCAGTAGGTATTTCACACATAAATCTTCCCGAATAAATTCTCTAAATGATGGTGGAAACCGCATCAAAATCCGTCGTGCAATTTAGAAGAACAACGCGGCCACACAGCAGGCAGTCACGAAAAGTGAGTTTAATTTAAAATATTATTGTAGATAATTATAGATTACGAATAGTTTCCTTATATGGGTTTTGTACCTACTGAGACACCTTTTTACAGTAAAACAACATTATATATATTTCCCCTTAGCTTTTCGTTCTCACATTGTCATACTTAAAAATATAACACTACGTTCAAAATTCAAGAGCATTTGGTCGGAGTTCAGTTGCCTCCGTATTCTGGTAATCTGCGTTATAAATGGTATAACTACTATAACCTAAACATCGCTCCATCAACACAGCAAATCTTGTGGAACGTAATTTAAAAACGAGAAGCGGATGGAATTTTATTCAGAAAAAAAAAAAACTCATACGAGTGAACTATACTTCAATAAAAGAAAGTAAAAGAAAGAAAGAAAGAAAAATGCGTTTAATTTGGCATTACAGCAAAAAAATAAATACACCGTAAAATTATAAAAATATAAAAAAAAAGATTGTAATGCCAAAAGGGCTTCAGCTCAGCATATGTGTCAGATGACAACACAAGGTGTACCACCTGACGCTGATTTTCAGCTGCAACCCACGAGTGCCATACGCTAGAATCTAAGGTTAGAATAATCTGAATAATTAACACAAGGAGAGAATAGATTTAAGTGAATTAATTATAATGAAATGATGTGATATGCATGCGTGTGTGTGTTGTATTGTGCTTAATTAAAAACTAAAATAAATACCCAATATCGATATTACCACATTAAAATAATAAAATAATAATAAATCTGTATCTAATACATATTAAGCACCTACATAGCAAAATCATGAGACTGCATTGCATTCTTATAAACTACCAAACGTATTTTGATGTGGTTTTATTAAGATTTAGAACACAAGACAATAATAATTGATTATAATAAAAAATAAAACTGTTAAAATTGGTATTATAAAATTGATAAAAAATGATAAAATAATAAATTGCATTATATGGCGGATATGTCGGCTCGAACATTTTCAAAGTCTTTTTGCTGGTTTAATAAAAATTCTTTGAGTTTCAATTTGAAAGTCGCGTAACTGTAGGTACTTTATGGGAGGAGGGATCAATATCCCTCCTCCCATAAAGTAGCTGCGTAGCGAAAACTGCCTCTAAAAGCTGCCGATTTGTGCCGTAGGATAGAAAGCTGTTGAGAACATTTTCTTCCCTCACCGATTCTGTGTCTTCTTGTCCACGATAGTCTGTCATATAAGTAACAAGGGGAATGAGACTTAATAACACCAAAGAGTAGGCTTGCCAAGTGGAGTTTACGTCTAGCTTTCATTTTAAAAATGTTGTCCTCATTAAAGAAAGGTGTAACATGCCCCCCCCCCCCCCCCCCCCTAAAGGGAACTTGAATACAGAAGCGTGCACAGGCGTTTTGAAGTCTTTGGATCATTCTTTCAGTTTTGGATAGTAGTCGTTGACCATACACAGTGTCCGCATAATTTAACTTAGATAATACCAAAGACTCCACAAGCAAGTAGATAAAGTCCAACACGTAATTGCTTTATCACTTTTGACAATTCCCAGTAAATTGAAACTATCTAACAGTCCACATCCACTTCGAAGGGTCGCTTCTCGAAGTTGTGAAGGAGTATGTTTACCTAGGGCAAGTCATACAGCTCGGTAGACACAACTTCGAGAAAGAAGCCGACAGAAGAATCCAGTTGAACTGGGCAGCGTTTGGAAATTTTCTCAAGTCTTTTGAAGACTAATGTCTTCAACCAGTGCGTCCTGCCCGTTATGATGATATATGGTGCCAAAATTTGGACACTAACAGGCGGGCTGGTCCACAAAATTAAGGTTGCTCAACGCGCTACGGAGCTTTTTTGAAGGATACAATCAGAATCGAAGTTATCAGTAAGATAAACGGAGTTACCTACATAGCTTGCAGAGTAAGTAAGCTGCAGTGACAGTGGGCTGGTCAAGTTTGTTGAAGGACTGATGGTCGGTGGTACAAACGAGTCCTGGAGTGGAGACCGCGTACCGGTAAACGTAGTGTGATGCCCTCCAGCTAGATGGACCGACGACGTCAAAAAGGTGGCTGGGATAGACTGGATGCGGTAGGCGGAAGGCAGGGTATTGAGGCGCAGCATAGGAGAGGCCTATGTCCAGCAGTGGACTGCGATAGGCTGGGTTGATTGATCTAACAGTCACAGACAAATAGGCCTGGTCGTTTGACGTACAAGTGCGATCGATCTGATCTAGTGGTAAAGCAATTACGAGGTCGACTATACCTGTTTATTATAAATTGACAAAAACAAAATATAATCTATATGTAATTTATTGTAATCAATTTAGTTTTTTTTTATCTAAACTAAGTATTACTTGTCATAATTCATTAATTGTGTTTTTCTTCAATGGTGAAAGGATCAAAGGTAAAATTTAAAGATAAGAGGGAATGTAACAACGTATATTCTTACTATTTATAGTATAGGTACGTATAAAAGGCAAGATTTAAGATAGCTTTCTTATAGCAAATGTTATGTTTTGAAGGAAACATAATCTGCGCATAATATAAAACAGAAACGGTGCGCTTCTATTCTCGGTAGAATACGTGCTACTCCAACAGCATCCTGAATGTATTGTGTGATAGGTGGGACAGCCCCATGCTGGCTCACTGGACACGGCTGCTCACGTAGGTGTCAGTCGTGTCAATTTTGTACATAGTGTGGTTTTTACTAACATTAGTGTAAGACCGTTATATGTATATGGATCTTGTAATTTGATCTCAAATAAATTATTATTTATTTATAATGTATTGCATGCTGTCCTTTTCTCTAAGAAATGAGGCGCTTAGACTTAAGTTTGCAGTGTAAAAAATCAAAAATAATAGTGTACTCATTGCTGAAGAGCTAAATAATAAATAAATAAATTGCTAGGAACAGAGATAATAGTGGGAATAATTATAGAAACAAATGTAAAAATAAACAAGGTGCCACAATGAATTAATGTTAACTTCTCTAAGGCCTACGACTGCATTAACTGTTAATCAGTCGTATGAAACAAACATGACTAAGGTTATAGTGACGCAATATAAAACGATGTTGCTTTGTTGTTTAAGTTTAAAGAAACTGTAATTGAATGGGTAATAATTATAGTAAGAAAAGCTCGGAGTGACCGATCATTTCAGGTGTCCCTCAGGGTTCTATTTTTGGTCCAACTTGGTCACTTAAATCTCGACAAGCTATTTGAAACTTTACGTCAAAATAACAAACAAATAAAATGAAATTTTGAAAATCACTCACATTTCCTTGAAAATGTCTTCAGGTTCATTCCAGCACCCGCAATACACTCCTGACTTCAACCGCACAGAACCACGTCGCGTTCCCTCCGCCGCTCTCTAATTTTGTATGCTCTGTTGTTTCACCGCATTTATTTTTCTTCGCGGTCTAATTCTCTTTGTTGTCTCAGTCGTTTCGCAACCAAATTTCGCGGAATGAGGTCCGTGGTTGAAATGAAATTGGTATTCGAAATGAATTGGGCTCCTCCGTAAGTTTTGCGGACCCTTGATTTTTAATTCGATTTGTGCTTCGCACGGATGCTGAATATTAACCCAGTTTACAATGCGACGGCAAAACAATGACAAGTATATTCAGAAACAATACATTTGCTTTAAAAATCAGGCAATTCTCCCGTATAGTTGGGTCCACCACCACCAAAGTAGCACAACTGTATACATATTTCTGAATAAATAACATATTATTTTAACTACTTCAATACCGTCATCTCATTAGCGTTGAACAACAGTGAATTAATTCCAGCCGATAAGCAAGTCATCACCGCGGCTTACTAATTAAGCTAGCGCTCTCAACTTTGAATACATTTCTTCAAATGCTTTTAGCAGCGTAGACATCTTTTCATCCAAACATATTTTATGAAGCACATATAATTTATTACGAGATTAACACCTACCTAAACTACTTTTTTCTAACTACTCAATTCTGATGTCTTTATAATGGTAACATGATGACTATTATTTTAAACAGCTATTGTGTAAGTTACTTTGATAAGTCTGATCAAAAACCAGTCGTTACTCATATTACGAATTTCTAATACGCTGTACGCATTATTTTGTGTATTAAATTTCTATGAAAACTCGAATGTAGGTCAGTAGTCGAGTACATTCCACCTCATCGATTTTTGGATGACATGCAAATAAGACCAAGAACAACTGACAGGCATCCAT
This sequence comes from Cosmia pyralina, assembly GCA_946251885.1. NCBI lineage: Eukaryota > Metazoa > Arthropoda > Insecta > Lepidoptera > Noctuidae > Cosmia > Cosmia pyralina. The sequence continues at coordinate 2,502,147 of OX276349.1, forward strand.
CCGCATCGAATTATTCCAAAACAAAGAAAATAAGCAACATTATAATATTATTGTTAGAGACATCAGCAAGACAGATGGGGCGGTCAACGCATGAATATTTCAGGAGTGGCATTAGGACATGGGAAAATAAATATGGCCGACTTGACTGGACGCATTTGTACATAAATCGTAGTACCGCCCGTGTTTGAATTACCAATGAAAGGGACCGAGCTGGGGTTATTTATCAGTTAACCGTATATCCATCTCGCTGGGTTACACGCTGAATTTTTATTGAAAACTCACGGAAATCATGATTCGTTGATTACGAGATTAGAGTGACGTGTGTGGCTACTATTTATTTAAAATGCCACAACAAAAATATAATATATGGCCAAATCCTTTAAAAATCCTGTCATGACCGCATAAATTTGAGATAAACAGGAATATGCCAAACAGACAACAACAGTTCTAAATATTTTGTTTATCAGTATTCCAATAAAGAGAAATCTTGTCATTTTTATTTCATCTTTTGGCTTTGATCCCAGTAAGAAGTCTGTTTTCTCTAATTCTATTCAAACAATTCAGGAAATATTCTCCATTTGTCAGAAAATTTACTATATTATGGCACTTGCGATATACTGGACGAAATGAAACACTGAGAATAACAGACCTAAATTTGTCAGTGTTATCAATTAGCGTCCAAAAAAGTACACGACTGTTAAAGTTATAAAGACACAGCAAAGTCTCGCTGGCAGTGTTACTAGTCTGTTAGGACTGATGTTGTAGTACAGTCCGCCCAGTAGTCTCATTGGCATGATAGTTTAGTTCGTATAGAGATGACTGACCGTAGAGAAATCATAATCAAATATTTTAAGGGTATTCTGATTGCAGAGTTTTTTTTATGTATCAGGATTCAATCAAGCCAACAAAATACTGACAGCTGTGTAGCACTTAAATTAAAAAAAAATTCAATTAAATACAAAATACGGACATGGTTTAGAAATAACTATAAAGGATCCGTTCCATCATAGATAGATATAATTTAAATATGTTTTAAGTAACCGTTTCACTAACTTTTACAGTAAATTATAAAAGAATCAACATAAATCAGTAACAATGTAATACAGACAGTATTACATTTATTGTAAAAATACCAATATTGTAATATTGTATAATAGTAGTGATAGTAATATTGTATTGGCCTTTACCTATTATAAGTACCATATGACTATCCATTAGATAGTGTACATTTGATTATTTTAACACAATAATCTATTACATTATGATTTATATTTTTTATTAATTTCATTATTTATTAAGAACCAGCTGTTGCCCGCGGCTTCGCCCGCGTGGATGTCAATACTTTCCCATTTTAATCGGATTTTGTTCACAATTTCATGGATTTTAACATTTTGGCGCGGAACCCTAATTATTATTCTAAAATAAAAGTAGGCTAAGTTAATTACTCCTTATAATATCAGCTATCTAACAGTGAATATTGGTCCAGCCGTTTTGGAGATTAGCCGGAACAAACAGACAGACAAACATTTTTAAAATAGTTTTTTTTTGTTATAAGTATCGTATACACTTTCATATGCATTTAGTAAAAAGCTGTTTTTTGGACATTACAAACAGATTCTTCAATTTTATTTATTTGTGTACCTAGATTTTTGTGATTTACGTGCGGATTTAGTCACGGGCATTATTTTATTTTAAAGGTAGTTAAACAAATACAAAAGCGTATGATTTTAATTACAGACAGTGTTTACATAGTAGGAAGCGACAATTTCCCAAGAAACATAGTCCTGTGACTTTGTCACAAAACGGCGCCGCATGTTACTTCCTTATGAGAACCTTTATCCTAGCAATATTCTGTTAGACTACAGAAAAAACTAATTCTTATAACTAGTCGCTCACGTCCTAACCCGAGATGAGACAAATAAAGCAGGACGTAGCCAAACCAGCCCCTAAAATAATAACCAAAACCCTGGCCACATGTCGGCCTAATACCAACCGGCAGTTGCTCGTAAAAAATAAGAAAAGAACCCTGCAAAATACTCTCTATTACAACCCAGCGTACGTCGAAAAAATTGGAAATACATTTGTTCGAAAACGAATGGGACTGCGTATTGCCAGATCGGTGTCAGACATTTTGATATCATTTTGTATCTCACACGCGTGCCACGTTACCCGCAGATTTAGAATTCTTTTATGAATAACATATTATTCAAAGATGATGGTCGTGTTAGTTTCATAAGGGGACTACAGGACCTAAAGCGTGGTCACTGTCGGACTGCATGTAAAAGAAGAAAGAAAAGCGCGATAACACAACGCTGCGTATTATTGTTGCAAAATATGAAGCAAACATCTATTTACAAAAAATATATTGATTAGACTAAAAAATTAAAACACTATTACGTTCATATGTTGTTGATTGTAGAATAATCTGACAAAAAATCATAATAATTTCATGTACCTATATTAATTAGTATGGTCAAAAGAAAAAAAAAAAAAATATAATCGTAAAAATAATAATAATCGTAATAAGTAGTGTGTGTGTATGTGTCTGTGTGTGTGTATGTGTGTGTGTGTGGTGTGTGTAGTATCGTAGTTCGTAGTGTAATGTGTAATAGTAATCGTTAAAAGAAATTTTTAGAGGTATCTATTTTCGTGATTTTTGTCTATCGTAGCAAATTAGTTGTATTATGTTTTCAAAACACTATCTAACTAGTATATATCCTGAAGAATATCATATATTTTCTAATTTTGTTTACTGCAGCAGATCATTATAATTTTAGAAAAAAAACTTGCGTTTAGGTCTGTAGTCCCCTTGGATAGTTTGGCGATAAAGTTGATTCCTATCAGACGTTACGATCGAAAATAAATGTGGTTGATCGTCCATCAAAAATTTAAAATAAGTGCAGTATGCAAGTACTGGGTGAAATGTATCCGCGTTGCTGCTCCAGCTCACAACAAGTAACTGTGCAATAAGCAAGTAGAGTTAGGGCGCGGTATTAGCTGAAGTGGCAGTGGGCTGGCTATGTTTGTCGAAGGACCAATGGCCGGTGGAGCAGACGAGTCCTAGAGTGGAGACCGCGTATCGGTAAGCGTAGTTTGGGACGCCCCCCAGCTAGATGGACCAACGACCTGAAGAAAGTGGCTGGGACAGACTGGATGCGGAAGGCGGAAGACAAGCGGCGGCGGAGAAGGTGTTGTGGCGCAACCTTGGAGAGGCCTATGTCCAGCAGTGGAATGCGATTGGCTGAGATTGATTAGTTTGATTGATTGATTGATTAGCTCAATATTCACAAAAATTGGTTTCTTGGATTGTCGAGTATGGCGTAACGCAATGAAAACATCCGACGCAAAAAATACAGTGGACATAGAAGGGTTTAAAGAAAAGTTTTAACTGAATAGAATAGTAAAAAACTTTTTTACAAAAAAAAATACAACCGACGTCCAAAAACAACACTACAAAGTGAAAAATAACTTTAATTTCGGAAGTCGGTGTCTGATTAAATGTATTTTCGTTTTTGCCACCGACTTCCGAAATTAAAGTTATTTTTCACTTTGTATTGTTTTTGGAAGTCGGTTGTATTTTTTTTGTAAAAAAGTTTTTATTTTTCACTTTTTAGTGGTTCATATGTGCTTACTCCTTCACAGCGTACTGGCGTGATGTTATGTTATGAACTGGTGTAAACAACAAACAGACATGAGATTTCAGCAATCCCAGTCCATTTGCTATCATTTATTGAGGAGTTCCGTTGCCTATCTCAGAAGTTCTTCATCAGATCTTCACCAAATTGAAATGGGACCACTCCAAGAAAGTACTCTTCCAAAAACTATCCAAATCGCTTCAAGTGTGCCTATAAAATTGGAAGAGTTCTCTCTATTTCTCCAGGATCCCATCATCAGATCCTGACTTGATGATCATGGGACCACCTGGGAAGTATACCCTTTCAAACAAAAAAAAAAATAATCCAAATCGGTCCAGCCATCTTCGAGTAATCGGGGAACATACATAAAAAAAAAAAAAAAAAAGGTTCCGACAAATTGAGAACCTCCTCCTTTTTGAAGTCGGTTAAAAATAGTTTCATAAAACTAACAAAAAATTTGGAGTTGCTCCACAAAAATAAACTTTGGCGTCGTACATCTCTGTATTTTCAGCGATAACGACATTCATTTTTTTTTTGAAAGAAAATAATAGAATTAGCATTTTTTTTAAACTTTAACCGGACAATTATTTAATTTATTGTGTATATTCTGAATAATCTAAAGAAAACCGGGAAAATAAATGCCCATTCGCAGCTTGGTCACATCGTCAACACAAATATTATTTTCAATTTTCAACCTGATTTCAAGCCAGCTAATGGTGAAACTAGATTACGCGGTTGTGTGAGTGCGGATGTACCGTTTAAAATCGTAGTCAGTCCGCGCCTTAATAATACATAAATATTATGCACAATTTTCATATTATAACCCTAGTTTCATAAAACAATGTAAAATAGAAACTTTATCAAAAGAAAAATGATATAAAACCACTCGAAGGTATACCGTTCCGAGTTTAAAGATCAGAATAATTATATTAATGACACAAAGAACAAAGTTTTGTTTGAAATACGATAGTGAAGAAGCTCGAAGAAACGATAGGTACTGATAGCTTTCTTGAGTTGGGGCTTTGAATAGACACCTCATTAAAGATTGCATAACATTAAATATAACTAATGATCCTAGATGTACTGGCCCAAATCAATCTGCCTAGCCTTTGCCTAACTTTGTTCAGGTCAGCTTTCCAGCTGAATACCAATATTTAACTCTGACCTCCACAAGCCTGTTACTGTGTAACACGATACCCTGGCTTCTAACGACCCGTAACGACTGTCAAATATCTACGAATGATAGCCAGGACCAACAGCTTAACGTACTTACAGGCACGGAGGGGTCTCGATGTGTAACGAATCGACCGCGGCAAGCGTAGTTTATCCTTCGATCGACCATTGTGGCTGTTATCATTTAGCCATGAGCCCGTTCTTGATGTAATGGCCTAAATTACCGTAAAATAATAGAACGCAAACATGAATGATACGACACTGTCTACCCTATTGATGCAAGCAGTTTTATGACTGACAGATGACGTAAGCCCTGAACTATTCTCAATAAAAAAAAGTAAAGTAAAATTTATTTATTTCAGATAACTTGATCCATAGTCCGATTTAAATAAATAAAAAAAAAACAATAAATGCTATCATCATTTTTAATGTAGTTTCTTGTGTAAAGATTATCTAAAAAATTAAAAGCAAAAAACCTTTTTTAAAAAAAGCTTTTATTTAATTGCTCTAAAAAGAAGAAAATAAAATTTTCTTTTAAAATTTGAACTATCAACATAAAACCTCATTACACACAATTTATATGATCATAAAAGCTTGTCGCGCGATTTACTTGTGTAAATAAACTAGTACCTATTTAATTGAGTAACTTAATCTGCTAAGTTTATTTTTTTTAAAATTTCAGTTTACTTAAATGCTTATAGGTACATACGCAAACCTCGCGACAAGGTTTTGTAATCATATAAATTGTGTATAAGTTGTGTGTGTTGTGTTGTGTAATTGTGTGTTGTGTTATAAGTTGATAGTTAAAATTTTAGAAGAAAATTTTATTTTCTTCTTTTTAGAGCATTTAAATAAAAGCTTTTTTAAAAAGTTTTCTTTGCTTTTAATTTATTGTTTACTTTTTAGTTATCGCTGGCTAGGTTTCTGAGTCTGTTCACCTCATTCAACGCAAATTGAATTAAGAGTGATGTCAGAATATTTTTCTAATTATTCTCGGCAAGCCCTTTCATTTGATACCCATATAGCAGAAGAGCATAAAAAATAACTATTCCGCCATCTTGGATGTTCCGCCATATTGGATTTAGAATGACGTTACATTATTTTCGACTTACTCTCAACAAGCCCTTTCATTTGATACCCATATTGTAGAAGTGCATAAAAAATAACTATTCCGCCATATTGGATATTCCACCATATTGGATTTAGAATGACGTCACATTATTTTTCCAGTTACTGTCAACAAGCTCTTTCATTTGATACCCATATTGTAAAATTATAATATTCCATCTTGAATATTATAAAATAAATATTCCATCTTGGACGGTCCGCCATAATCGATTTAGAATGACGTCACACAGCTTATCGTGTATTAGCATCCAAACTAAACGTGTATACAAAATTTCAGCTCAATAGGTAGAAGATATCTGCTTGAAAACTGAGTAGCAAGATTCCACCCGAACATACATTGCAAGTTAAATAAAAGCTTTTAAAAAGATTCCAAATAATGCATTTGGAATCTACCTATCTGTGAACGGGTCTTACTTGGGTTGTAGTCTTTTAAATAGAAAATCGTGCAGAAAATTCGAAAACAGTGATAGTTGCAAACCATTTTTTATTAATTTAAAATTATTAACTCTCCCGTCCCTATATATTTATGAAGTTGTCATGTTTATTAAAAATATCCTTGACCACTTTGAAACTTTGTCCACTAAACGTCATCAAGGTGCAATTAGGTCAAAAACCCACTAAACCCTGCCCTGTTTTCAAAAAGTTTTCTAGCAAAGGGCTCCAAAATTATTTAATAAACTACCTAAACCTCTAAAAGCTTCAAAAGATTTAAATACCTTCAAAAAACACTCCTTAAGTTTCTAATTCAGAAAGCATATTACACCATATAATGAATATTTAGAATAAAAATAAAAACCGATATGGCCCTACTCTCAGTCATATTAATTAAATTTGTTACCTACCTACTTACTTACATACTTTAGTTAATTTAATAAGTTTAGCTAGCTATTAAATTGTTAAGTACTTTGTTTTGTATAGGTTTATTTTATTGCTAAATATTATGAGACGGTTACTTAGGAGTATTTTTTATAATTTTATAAGCCACAAGTACCAACTAATTGTATAAATATTACTGTGTAACAATATTTATATACGCCTCGCAAGGCAGCGTATAATGATAAAATATATGTTTTTATTTTATTTTATAATTTACAGTGTCACAAATAAATAAATTTGAATTTGAGATCGAGGGCTACTCGTGGCATAGTTCGACTAACCATAATACTCGTAGGTACAGTCAACAAAAGAAATATCTAGACAGGGTATACTAACATATTTGTATGTGAATTGCTTCATGTTCAATTTCGTGAAAATATACAATTTTGTGTTGGTGTGTTACAATGTAGGAGTATTGCAAAAACAAAGTATTATATATAAAATTGAACATGAAGCAATTCACATTATAAATATGTAAGATTACCCTGCCTAGATATCTATTCTGTTGACTGTACCTACCATTAAGGCGAAAGCACCAGAGTAGCCCGCGAAATTAAAATTTTCTTACGTTTTTTGCAACTTGCAGGTCAAATATTACATTGTATGTCGGTTAAAATATGATTCGCGACCGTAAAAAATATGTATTTACATCATTATAATCATGAAAGTCATCAATACAACTCTCTAAGACCAAGTAACTAATCCCAATGAATTACCTTTTCATGAAATCTTGACATTAGAGGAATGATCCTCTAATGTCAAGATTTCATGAAAAGGTAATTCATAATCCCAATGAATTACCTTTTCATGAAAAATTATCACTGAGAGGAATGATCCTCTAATGTCAAGATTTCATGAAAAGGTAATTCATTGGGATTAGTTACTTGGTCTTAGAGAGTTGTATTGATGACTTTCATGATTATAATGATGTAAATATATATTTTTTACGGTCGCGAATCATATTTTAAGCAACATACAATGTAATATTTGACCTGCAAGTTGCAAAAAACGATTAGCATGAGCTAATCATACTCAAACGGTCGCGAATCATACTTTAATCAACATACACTCAGACACTAAGCTGGAAATTGCAAAAATCGTAAGTAAATTTTAATTTCGCGGCTTACCTTAGCGCTTTCCCGATAACGTCAATGATGACGGAATGTGGACCATTCCGTCATCATTTAATGGTTAGATAAAATTGCACCCAGAGCCTTCAAAACTATTTACAGAATATGCCAACTTAAAGTAAAAATGAAGCTACATAAAAGTCGTTTCAAGTCAAGTTCTTTGATTCAAGAATGAGTTGTTTACTTCTAAACGCGAAGTCACTCGTAACAGTTCGCAACGAAGGGTCGCGACCAAAAAGTTGGGAGTTTCATTAGGATCTTGATTAAGTATGTACCTACAAGTTTCCTCGTTGGGAAGCAGTGGGCGCTGAAATTTTTAACTTTTACGTAAATATTTCCTTTGACAATTTTTATTGTGTAGAGGTAGTTGCATTGTTTTTGTGTTGTCTGCTGTTAGGTAAAAATAATCTAGTAGGTATATAGAGATATGAGGAACAGGGTGTAAAGTTCACTCATCCTCTATTGAAAAGGGAGGATCCTCCGACCAGACGGTTGTTGTGTCTGGTGGGCAACTGCCCGACGGTTGATATCGGGATGTTGTATACAACGTGTAACGTTAAATGCGCAAAACCTCTTAAGGGGTCATTGTACTCATCATTATGAACAATTTTTACTAAGAGACCAAACTTGAAATCGCGAAAAAAAATCAGCTTCAGTACCTACATTTTGACGAATTATGCGAAAATAAATATACAGCAGATTTTTTTTTCGCGATTTTTGGTTTGGTCTCATAGTAAAAGTTGTTCATAATGATGAGTACAATGACCCCTTAAGATGTTTTAGAGGTTTTGAGGTTAACGTTACACGTTGTATATGCTAGTCGCGCGGAAAACTCTGCTTGCGTGATGCACGATTTTGCGTGATGTCAGTGTGATGCGTACTTTGCATGTGGCAATGTAGATGCCGCCACAGATATAATTTATTTGTATCCGAGTTAAAATACAACAATAATACAAATATAATACAAATAGAAATCAACTTTATATTACCACTATGCAAGCAATTATTGTTCAAGCATGTCGTGGTGGGTAGAAAGTTAAAGGAACCGATGGGGAAGAGCGACCAGGTTAAGCTATTGGTCCGTGGATGGGTGACCATATTTACATATAGAGACTCCTCCATGCCTCGGAAAGTCCGTTGAACCATTGGTCCCGGCTGTCATTCGTGGATCTTTTGACAGTCGTTACGGGTCGTCAGAAGCCCGAGTCTGACAACCAGTCTTACCAAGGGCAGATGGGCAGTCGCTCCATGTAAAATTTAGACTAGAAGCCGACCCCAATATAATTGGGAAGAAAAAAACTAGGCAGATGGTGATGGATCGATTACACTGCAGACTCAAACTGTGTCCAGCAGTACTACATGAGCTGTGTGCACAGCATGTTTGAGAGTAATTTCAGCTAAACATTTTCCTCTTTAACCGACTTTAAAAAGGAGGAGGTTATCAATTCGACTGTATGTTTCTTTTTTGTGTGTGTGTTACGCGATTTCTCAGTCAATTGTTGACCGATTTTGGAAAATCTTTTTTGTTTGAAAGGTATGCTCTTGAGGAATGGGACCACCCATTGTCACCTATTTAGAATCTGATAAGGTCTCGATTTCCATAAGATCCCCATCTTATGGAAATCGAGAGAAACCCTCAAATTGTATAGGCACGCATAGCGATTGGAGTATTTTTATAGTAATTCGTGCATTATACCTTAGTATTTCACCGGTTTGTGATTCAATTACTTTAATATGGTTGCTAAGTAATTTATGCTCGTCACAATGCTTAAGGTGATGATGTCCATCAGCTCCAGTTCTCCTGGTTGTTACTAGAAGAACGCCTCATTAATTAACGTCCTTGCATCGGGAAAAGCAATATTTTGTAAATGTGATGAGCAGATGAAGCTATTGTAACTTAGATAAATTACAAACTGACCCACTAAAAAGTGACAAATAATAGTAGATTATTAACCAAGGGGATAAAGCAGTGTATTCTGTCGCGGGTGACGATTTAAATCGCAAGCGTAACAAAGGACTCGAGGTTTACTCCCGAGCGTAGCGAGGGTGTTAAAAACTTAAATCACGAGCGAAGCGAGGGATTTAAGACGAGTCCTGAGTGTAGCGAGGGATTTAAGTTCACCCAAGACTAAGACAGCTTTATCACCTAGGAAAATACTCTAATTTTCGTACCATTTGCGAAAAAATTAACACAATAATAATATGAGATAAGCATTTATTAAAAATAATGACAATTAAAAGTAAAAGTTAACATTCGAAACATTGGTCCAATTATTCATAGAGAGAGTTACATTTTTGTTTGGTACATTTATTGTTGATGAGTTGATTTGAGTATTTCTCTGTTCTTGCATCTGAGGAACTTGCGTTTCATTGTAGATAGTATACGTCGGAGATAGTGGTGGTGGTGCATCGTGAGTTACGGACGAAGATAAGATGCCGGAAGTTGATGGTTGTGGCTCTGATGGATTAAGTTTTATATTTTTGTTAATTTGACTGCTTAATATGGTTTTATTCGCCATTGAGCTTTCGATATAACCCTCAGCTACTCTATCAGAGCTCCAACCACCGTGTCTTTTTATTGACGTAATATCTGCCCCTGAATCCGCCAAGAAAGTCGCAGAAGTTCTTCTAAAGCAGTGACCGGTGTAGAGTTCAACATCTTTAAGTTTTAAATATTTAGCAATTTCCTATGGCATATTGCTAATTTTATTTTTGCCGATGGCTTGTCGAGTACATTTCCCATTCCGATAGTTTATAAAAAATCTATTGTTTTCCATGTTGGTGGGACGTAATGCTTGGTATTTATGAATGATTTTAGTATGTTGTCCTTGTACAATGAATGACCGATTTTTCTTTGTCTTAGTTTCCTTTACATTAATCAGCAGTAACTCATTGGAATGATTTTCAACGTCCTCCACCTTTAAGTTTACAAGTTCACATCCGCGGCAAGCACCATTGAGTCCAAAAATTAAGGCCACCTATAACAAAGATAAAAAACAGGTAAATATATAGAATAATTACCATTACTAAGATACGAAATATTCATAGTTAAATCATGTATACTTACTTTTGTGGCCAGAAAAATTTCATCAGGAGCTTCATTAAGAAATTTTTCCACATTTTGGGTCGTAAAAATTTTAGACTTCTTTGCGCAATACCCTTCTGATTTTCTTTTTAAAAAAGCCAGTAATTTCGTGAATCTATTTATTTCAATGCTGTGTTTGATGCTTATTGTAGCTTTCAGTTTTGAGTATATTATGCACCAAAGTGTATTCGGATTCTTTGTCTTGGATAAATAATCAAAATAGACAAGAAGTACTGATTCTGAAATTGATAGGCCTTTCGCACTTCTCCACGTTGAAAATTCTTCATAAGTTTTTAAATAATTTTCCTTGGATTTTGTTGGAAGCAAATTATTTATAATTGCGGCAGCATTTGCACTGCTGGAATCCGACAATTCACTGTCACTGTCGCTTTGATTTAACATCGTAACGTATTTTTAGAACATTAACTTATTTATAAAAATAAATTAAAATAAACTTAACGTTTATGTATTTGAAGAAAACAAAAAGGCAGCAAATTCCTAGACTAATATTTTTTTGTCGGAAAAGCAAAGGCATCAAGCTCATACGGCCTCGTCGGTTTTCGTAATTTTATTTAATAATCATAACTGCTTAATAAATGCGTATTCCTTTTTCAAAAAGATGTATAATGCTTTATATACAAACTCAATGGTGTAAATACAGATGTAGTTCAGTATAAATTTCGGTAAGTATTCCAAATTTAAATCACATTCTCCTCCTAGAGGATGAATGAAATTCAGTACAATTTTCCTTCCCTGTTTTTAACGGACTAAAAATGACTATTGTTATGTTCGCTTTTTGTGGCATAGAATGTCACTTTTATGAGCAAGTGGTACGAAAAAAACTTTTTTACAAAAACATACAACTGACTTCCAATATAAAACACTACTAAAGTGAAAAATAACTTTAATTTCGCAATTTATCAAGGTTAAACAAAGGTCGGTTTAATCCGCAGAAAATCACCTGAAACTGTCCTCTTAACATTAATTGTCTGGCCCCTGCCCTTTGTACATTTCAAATCCTTAACAAGATCTCCAGAAAAGTCATTAGAAAACACGTTCCCGAAGCTTTTATTTTCGATTTTAGCCCACTCACTGTTCCACTCAGTAGTACGGCGAGGTAGACTCATTGTTAGCGCCCACTTTTCTACAAAAACCACTTGAGCGGCATTCCCTAATGAAATAAAAATCTCAACTACAAAACCGTGAAATGCCCCAGTATTGTGTTTTTCGTTATGGATATAACTGGCTCTTCCTGCGGTTTCACTCGCGTGATTTACGATGTTTGTGGGGAGAGTAAAAATTCGGTAGTATTCTGGTGAAATACGACCAGTATACAGTACAAAACTTGTTACTAGCTGTGGTGAATAAGCACTGTCTAAAGTTTTGATAAGGCGTTCCTCATCACTAGATCAATAATACTTCGGCCGGTAATAGGTACTGCACGATGACTTGAAAACAACGGAGCCCTTTACGTCCTCAAAGCGAATCGATCTGAAAAGGATGTACGATCAAAATATTTCAATAAGACACTACGTCTAAAACATCTCGCCAAATAAAGGAAAGCAGACCAAGGCCAATCAAGAATTCTAACTTAACAGACGGGTAGTATTACCACATCATACAGTCGTCCGACGAGAGCCCGAGCTGCTCAGTTTCAATTTGTCAAAAACTGTATTAGGTTGTGTACGTTTTGGTGTACAATAAAGTATCTTCTACGTACCCTTTGAGGTAGGTGATTACAAAATAATACCTCTATAAACGAGATCTTGGTTCAGCTCCAGAGGCAAAATAAACAAAGCAAATAAGAATCAACGCACAAAACAAAAAATCCTGCAAACTGTTTTTGGCAGAAAAGAAAAAAACATTGATAACAGTCCATTTAGAAAGACATGTGCGTACTAAAATAGCAACCATGAATTGAAAACGACTGTTCCAGGAATATTCTTTGTTTTATCGTGTTCGTTCAAGAGCGCTCGGCAATAAATTGCAGCCGCTTCTAGTAACATGTTAAAATAAATATAGAGCTATTTGCTCTCCTGTGGATATTAAATTAAAACCTACTGTCGATAGATTTTTTAAGGATCCTCGAAATGATCAATTGCAATTGTCAACATTTACGTGATTGATACACATTGATACGCAAATTGACCGTCTACCATATGCAATTGAAGCGATTAGCCACTGACGCGTCCCGCTCCCCGCGCGACGTCATTAGGATTGTCCTTGAGATTTTTTGTCGGCGCGCGACGGGGCGCCTCGCCACATACACGGCTTGTACACAAAACATTCCTATGAATCGCTATGAAAGTAATTACTGTTTCTTAAAGAAGATAGACTAGGCTAGATTACGAATATTGATTTAGAACAATAGATGACTTAGTTTTTTTTTTCAATAATAAAAAAATAAACAGTTTGTTTATATTACCGCCAATAAAAAACAATTAAAATGTTATTTCAAAATCTAAAGCGATAGCCCTATTTTTTTATTTGCCTAAAATATTGCCTTTGTGTCAAATAATCAAAAGACATCATAATATTTACCTTTGTTCTTCCAAAGTTTTGAAATACGAACAATAATCTCGGTAAAAAAACGACCCCCGCACGCGCCTGCCGCGCCGCATATTTTTTTCAACCACAGACTAACTTTGTTCGTAATGCCGATACAACCTCACGGTATTTGGCAAAAATATGCTACACATAACCACCTTTTCAAAGAACCTAGAACGCAAGGGGGCAAAATTACTACAGTAGAAATTGATGGCAATTCATCATTTAATTGCAATTGATCGTTTCAGGGACGCCTTAGTTGCTTCAAGAAACGCGGTGTCGAGGATGTAGGTAATTATAATATTTTCAGTTATTAACGTTCAACACATCCTTTTTAACCAACTGCGTCTAAAGGAGGTTTACGAGGTTTTGAATAATTAAATCTTTATGATTACTTTTGTCCTCGGGAAGGTAAGTAATTTAAACGAACGACACGGTATTCCATCCAATGTCTTACGTAGGTGACACTGCATTTGCTCATGCGTTCACCTCTTGATTTAATATTATAATCTTGGGCCACTAGTTATTCAGGCGGTCCTCGTCATCCTATGCAGGTTCTCTGGCACCTTCTGTGGTGAAAGGGAGAGAAGTGTACCCCTCTATCAATTTTTGCTTACTTCATTGACCTTAATTCAATAGCTGGTCACATCATTTTGCGTTGCTGGTGGGATCGAGGTCTTCAGTGGTGCAACCACAAGCAACGATAAGTCACTATCTGATCAAACACACTCACATCATTCTAATAATGTTTTACCAAAGGGTTAAAAAGTTGTGTGACCTTGAACTGGACTTCACTAATAATGTTTTACCAAAGGGTTAAAAAAGTTGTGTGACCTTGAACTCGACTTTACTAATAATGTTTTACCAAAGGGTTAAAAAAGTTGTGTGACCTTGAACTCGACTTCACTAATAATGTTTTACCAAAGGGTTAAAAAAGTTGTGTGACCTTGAACTCGACTTCACTAATAATGTTTTACCAAAGGGTTAAAAAAGTTGTGTGACCTTGAACTCGACTTCACTAATAATGTTTTACCAAAGGGTTAAAAAAGTTGTGTAACCTTGAACTCGACTTCACTAATAAAAAATCTAAATATAGCGGCTAATTTATATTTGCTTTGGATAGCTAGCAAGTTTAAGTAGGAAAATAACATAACATCACGCCTGTAATCTGCGATGGGTTAGGCAGAGTTACAACTGTAGTACAACCACGTGTCACCAGTTTTGTAATAGGATACGAGCCTATTGCCATCAACCGGGCACGAATCCAGACTCCAAGACTGACAAGTGGCATTTTTGAAAGACTTCAACTCTGAAAAAACTCTAAAAAAGAACGAGGAGAAAACATCAGACGTGGTGAAAAACTTTGATACGAGGCTTTATAAGCGAGGGCATTCCCTGGGCTTTTTTCGAATCTGAATTCTGAATAAGAAGCATCTCTGCATCAAGTCTTCTACCTCTCTTTTACAAATCTCTACCAATATTTACCTGTGCTGCTTGTTTATCTTCGCGTACCTGGACTGTGAAGCAGGATCATCGCGCCTCGGAGCTGACGAGGCCTGTCGTCTGGCCTGGCCTGGTGCCAATTCAAGTTTAGATTTTACTAAAAATCTGAGTGTGCTAGGTAGGGAGGTGTTTTTTTAATATACTCGTATTCTGTATTTTTTAACCTTTTTTTCCAAAATTATATTTTGTTTCAAGTTTATATTTCCCTTTGATTTCTTTAGGTTAGTAGATTTGTTACATGGAAAAACCCAATAACACTTTGCCCGACCTCGGAATCGAACGCAGAACCTCATGCACAGCAGTAGCGCTTGCTACCATTAGACCAACGAGACAGTAAGTAAGAAGAGTTGTATCAAAACGTCATTCACTCCAAAAGTGACAGTTTATCATTGTGAAGTGTAAATCAGCCTTTAATAGAGCACATTTACACCATTACCGGAATATAACCAATTGTCTAAGCTCACAGATCATTGTTTGTTTTCGACTGCGGACGTGCATAGAGGTTTTGACCTGTTATTCTTTGATTATGGGGCTCTGTTGAGATGCGGGCGCAGCGCCGCCTCCGGCCACCTTCCTTTGATCCCAACTCAACTGCGTCTAATTTTACTTACTAGGTCACCTTTGGCGCAGTCTCACATTCATTTTTTCAGACAGTCGACAAAACACACATTTTGTTTTTTTTTTTTTTTTTTTATCAAATACAATGTACGGATAGCGGTGTCCAGATCTAATTCAAATTATATTCAAAATGCCATATAAATAGATAGAAAATTCTGAAAAAAAAGTCATGAAAACTACTTTCAGAATACTTCAGCACACAAAAATGTAGACATTTTTTTTTGTTAATCAACACTGTCCCACTGCTGAGCAAAACCTCCCCCAAATCCTTCCAAGCATCCTTTTCCAGGGCTACCTCGATCCAACCCTTGCGGTACGCGTCCAGGTCGTCTCGCCACTTCTTCCTGGCCGGCCTGGTCGGCGCTGTCCATCCTCAGACACCACCGTGTGGAGACTATTGCCCTGCGGTCGCTATGCATGCGGCTGACATGATTCGCCCAATACCATTTTCGCTTGACAGCTTTTTTGCCTGCGTCTAGCATCCCCGTTTTGGTTTTTGGACGGCAGCATGGTGTTTCGTATTCTGTCAGTTCGTTTTACGCCCAAATGCTGCGCTCCATTGTTCTTTGCGAAACCCCAAGGTGCGACTCGATGAGCGACGGTCTAATCACCTTAGGTTTGGTTTTCATTAGAGTGTCATAAATTTCCAGCCAGTTATAGATTATTGAAAATCTGGGAAATTGAAACGTTCCAGAGATAAAGTCAACAGAAATAATATTCTCCTCTCGAACCATTCGTGGAACGCAATTATTAGATACACAATACATTTTCTCAGAAGAAGGAAATGCTGAGATTCGTGAACTTCCTACGCTCGTTTAATTCCTAGAAATGGTCGAACAAAACTGATAGTATTATGGGTTATTCAACGGGGTTCAAACACTAAACAACAGTTGAGCACTTAGTATTTACGTAACAATCAACAAATTTAAGGGGCAAGCAATCAGAGAGGCAATTCTCGTATTTTTAACAACATTCGCCATCTCATCTCAGTCTCAATCTGTCAAAAATTTTATATAGTTTACCTACATTGATTGTCACTGGCATGAGATTGCAACGAACGTTTTTACAAATAAGTCGGTGTCGTCTTTATTTATTTATTTTGTCTTTTTTCTTTTGGTTTTTTTTTTTTTTTTTTTTTTTGGATCTGTATTTTAGCTTTTTGCCACCGACTTCAGAAATTAAAGTTATTTTTCAATTTGTAGTATTTTTTGGAAGTCGGTTGTTTTGTTTTTGTGAAGAAGTTTTTTATTTTTCACTTTTTAGTGCGTCAGTCTGTTATCTAAGTTACAATAGCCTAATGTCAACTGCTCGTCACCTTTTACAAAATATTGCTTTTCCCAATACAAGGACGTTAATGGTTGAGGAGTTCTCCCAGTAAGGAACCAGGAGAACTGAAACTGATGGTGAATTCACCATCAGCTCCACTTCAACATATGTATTGTGACGAGCATAAATTGCTTAACAATAATCGAATCGCAACCCGTGAAATACGTATTATTGAGTAGTTCCGATGGCCATCTGTGGTCTTCTTCATCAGTTCCACTCCACCAAATGGTGCTTTCCGGGAGCACATGCACGAGTTACTATAAAAAATACCCAAATCGCTATAGAAGTGCCTATAAAATTTGAAGATTCCCCTCGATTTCTCTGGGATGCCATCATCAGATCCTGGTTTCCTTATCATGGTACCACCCTTGGGATATCTCCTTTCCAACAAAAAAATAATCATAAAAATTGGTTCATAAACGACGAAGTTATCCGCGAACACACATAAAAAAAATAAAAAATATATACGGTCGAATTGATTAACCTCCTTTTTTTGAAGTCGTTTAAAAAAGACAAAATGTTTAATCTACGGCTGCATTCAAGTAGTTTATATTTCATCAGATTACCATCCCTAGAATTGACAGCTTATAATATTGGAACCGTTAGTATGGGAAAAATAAAAATGTGTTATTTACGTTTTTCCGTACAATTTTCTTGAAAAAAAAAGTAATAGCCGAATTGATCCAGCCGTTCTTGAGTTTTGCGCTCAGTAACACTTTTAGACATTAGATTTTAGACATATAGCGTTAGTATGGTGGAACGGAACCCTTCGTGTGCGAGGCCGACTCGCACTTGGCCGGTTTTTTTAAATTATTATGTGGCATCACACCTGAAGTGGAAAAATATCACCTAACTTTTGGAGGGCACTGTACTTAACTTTTTTATTCCCTGCCTCATTGCTCTCCCCTTAGTACCCGCGAAGCGTCTAGTGAGGCTGTGGAGCTAATTTACGGTAACGATGTTTAATAAACACGATCTTATTGGCTTCAGCTAAATGGAAGTTTCATGATCCGTTGTTTTCATGTCAACTGGTTTATTAAATTGCCGCGACTTTCGCAAGGATTACGGGCTTAAACTTTAGCTTTCGTTAAAATATTTACGTGAACATTGTAGAATTTAATAAAAATTTTTATTAGTAAGTAGTAGAAATATGCAGTTACTTTTTTTTAAGGTTATTTATTGCGTTAGAAGTTTGTAGGTACAGTCAACAAAAGAGATATCTGGACAGGGTGTACTAACATATTAGCGTGTGCTTCATGTTCAATTTTGTGAAAATATACAATTTTGTGTTGGTATGTTATAATAATTTAGGAGTATTGCAAAAACAAAGTCAATCAATCTGCCTAGCCTTTTTCCAACTATGTTGGGGTTGGTTTCCAGTCTAACCGGATGCAGCTGAATACCATTATTTTACATGGAGCGACTGCCTATCTGACCTCCACAACCCATTAACTGGGTAATACGATACCCCTCGGTAAGACTGATTGTCAGACTTTCGGGCTTCTGACGACCCGTAACGACTGTCAAAGATCCACGAATGACAGCCGGGACCAACGGCTTAACGTGCTTTCCGAGGCACGGAGGAGTCTCGGTATGTAAAAACGGTCACCCATCCACGGACCAACCCCGGCAAGCGTAGCTTAACCTGATGGATCGACCCGTGCGGCTGTTATTACTTAGCTACGAGCTCCTCCATTGCACACATATTGCAAAAATAAAGTAATATATATAAAATTGAACATGAAGCAATTCACATACAAATAACATGATAAAACAAAATGGAAATTAGTTTGATTTGATTTTTTTGTGGAGTCACTCGACCGCAGTTGGTGTAGTCACTTGAAATATCAGTTCTTTTTTTTTTTTTGTGTAACTTCATTGATGTTATAGGTAACTATATAACACAATAAAATATAAAAAAAGAAAATACATTTTATCAACTCGTACTTCAAGTTACAACACTACCAGGGGTCGTTACCCCCCCAAAAAAAAACATTGAATCTATTTTATTCTAATTATATCGATCGTGTTTAGATATTGATACCCATGACGTCTACAGAGTTTCGCTAGCTAATTTATTTTGACCCTGTTATTCACTGTAGATAAAATAGAGTAAAGTTAATTATTATACATCCCATTCACCTATGGAAAATTGCACATTACAAAACCTACAATATTAGATAATGAATATCTATTTAAGAGCGTTATTGGCTCTGAACGGCATTTCATACAAACTTTCAACTCCTTTTTTATCGAACTGAATGAAGCGATTTTAATGAAACTTCATTCGCATAAGCAGGATACATAGATCTAAAAAGTTAGTTATGAACATTTTCGAAAAATTGTGTTGTAGATAAATTCGACCGATTTTAAATATTCCATAGAAACAGAGATTTCCAATTATATTTTTTTAAATAAGACATTTCGAAAATGTTCTTGACTAACTTTTTCGACCTATGTATCTTGCTTATGCGTATGGAGTTTAATTAAAATCGATAAAAAAGGACTTGAAAGTTTGTAATGAAACGCCGCAACGCTCTTAAGTCCTCATTCCATAAATATAATGAAACTCCGAACCGAAACTCTAACTCGAATATATCAAAATATCACCATAGTTTATTAATTGACTTAGAATCGTGAACAACGCGAAAACTTGATCAACAGAGCTCGCAAACCTCGGACCAACGCATAATACAGAGCAAGTTGAATTAGTTCGGTTTGCGGCCACCGGACACCGCTGAACGCTGCCGGACACAGCCGGACGACGCCGGACAACGCCGCACTTGAGAACTGCTAGTTATGCTCAAGAAGCGATCTACTGGTAACATAATTATTTGTTTTACACGTGATAGTTTGAAGTAGATTTGGGTTTATTGGAACCCCAATGGCACTTTCTAAGCCCAATTTTTTTTTCGTTATTTAATTTGTTTCACATAAAATACATTTTTAAATATTTCCTGAAAAATACATTTTAAAATATAAAAAAATAGTGTGTGTCGGGAGCAGGGTCCAAGCTACCGGTGGCTAGGCCTCCAGAGACAGGAACCTCTTCACGATGCGAGTCTTATCGAGGAGTACTGTCTTCTGAACAAGGCCCTTGATCCAACCACCCAACGAGAGCCTCGAGAGATGTTGTTCGAGATTTTCGACCATCAGGACATAGGCCGTTACGACAATCGGCACAATGACAGCCGAGCTCACATTCTACAATGTCAACAACCTCGTGTGCTAAGTCGAGGTATTTTATTTGTTTTTGTTTTTCAGCTTTGACGCGGTTCTCGTCTTATCATGTGGAATGGTAACATCGATAATCATTGCGCGGCTCGCTAATTGATCTATTACCACTATGTCAGGCTTATTGGCTACAATAGTCCTGTCAACAACGGTAGACCGATCCCAGTACAACGTGACAATCATGGTCTTTTTCGTGAACTGGATCGGGCACTTAGTTTGTAATACGGTATCGCAGAATCCGCAAGTTTGTTTTCAAAGCAAGTTGCTGGTAAATAATCCTGGCCACTTGGTTTTACCTGTGCAAGTACTCGCTCTAAGACTCTTGAAAACAGCTTGTAGACATGGCTCAGAAGTGAGATGGGCCTGTAATTCTTAAGAAGGGTATTATTATCACCCTTCTTAAAGAAAAGTACCACCACACCTCTGTTCCATGCCTGCGGCGTTTTGCCCTCGAGTATGACGGAATCAAACAGCCTCTGGAGGGCCATATGAACGGGTTTTCCTTCGGCCTTCAACTTCCACGGAGTTCGGCCGTAACTCCGTCATCACCTTGTTGCTTTTGAGCTGCTTCAGAGCCATCCTAATTCGTACAAGCTGACATCCGGGATGTCTTCGGTATAGTGTTCGGTATAGATAATAAAATATTAACAAAGTCAAAACTGTACATTGAATATTTTACAAAAAAGTAATTGCTACGAGGTGTGGGAACGAGTCGGATTTGGATAAAATCAGCCAATAAAGTTCCCACTGCTGGGACACAGGCCTCCTCTTGGTGAGAGGGAGTGGCTGTAATCCACCACGCGGGCCCGTGCGGGTTAGTAGATGTAAAATGTCTTCGAATTTTTGGTTCTAGGACATGTCGGTTTCCTCACGATGTTTTCCTTCACCGTTTTGATAGCAGTGGAGATGAAGTAATTTACACAAAGTAAAGCACCTTTCAGGACCCAAACCTACAACTCGTAAGTCGCGACTGTTGCCAATGGCCCACCACTGCTCATGCAGATAGTTTATAATCTGGATTAACACCTAGGGTACTTTTAATCCCGGTAGTAC
This sequence comes from Cosmia pyralina, assembly GCA_946251885.1. Taxonomy (NCBI): domain Eukaryota; kingdom Metazoa; phylum Arthropoda; class Insecta; order Lepidoptera; family Noctuidae; genus Cosmia; species Cosmia pyralina. Next base: position 2,523,455 of record OX276349.1, read on the forward strand.
GTTCCCGTGGGATATTTCCCCGACATCCACGAGCGTGAAGCCGCGGGCACAAGCTAGTAGTTAATATTAGTCTGAACTGAAATCGCCAACCCGCTTTGAGAAAGCGTGGTGATCACTGCTCGTGTCTTCTTAGGAAAGTAATAGGCTGGTATTATTTTATTGTCCACCTTGACAATGACATTGCACAGACCGCAGGAATCCGCTGCATGCAGGAAGCATAGAACCGGTTGAAGTGGCGGTACTTGGGGGAGGCCCATATCCGGCATGGACGTCTTTCGGCTGAAATGATGACAATGATATTATTGTATCAAAGTGCATGATGATATTAAAGTATAATCAGCACACTAGTTTCGGAGAATCCTGCCCTAATATTGACTCGCGTAAAGGAAATGCAACGTCGCATAAATTAAGCTGTGAGCTTACGAAATAGCAAGAAATAGCTTGTCGCTGGTAGAGATTAGTAGTTTCACAGGTATATAGCGTTAACGGTTCCTGGAGGTATTAGGGGTTAGGATTTAGTTGTAAAATAACGCTAAGCATGTTTACGGAAGGAGACCAAATTTTAGCTGTGGAAATCTGTAGGCACTGCATATGTACAGAATAGAATAAAATAGAATAGAATAGAATAGCATTTATTTGCAAATATGGGTAATACATAAGTAGATAGTAATAGTTATACATCATAGTTCTGCCATATTTCACCATTCGGCATGCAAACATTTTCATTATACAAAATTTGTTAAAATTTAAATTCTCCTTAAAAACATTAAATTAAATAAAATTATTAAAATTCAAATGGTCATTAAAACATTAATTTAATTATAACAATATACCTACATTAAATTGGATGGTTAAAAATTTAAATTGTCATGAACAGTATAATTATATAAGAATAAAAATCGTGGTCGAAACATAAATAAACAAACATACATTAAAATTCCAGGTCACAGATAATACACTTCTGGACACATCTTTTGGCCCACCTTGTATTTTCAGTTTCGTTTGGTCCTAGCTAAAATTTTATATTAGGTCGAGCAAAAAGTTTTTATGCAGTTTTGAACCTGGCACATTCACAATTTCATTCAATAGTCTTTTTTTGAATTTCGAACACAGAATTTAAAGAAACAAAAGACAATTTGGAGCCTGTTTGTTGATATCAAACAATCGAATACTATGAAAACTTGGTTTTATTGGTTTACTTGGATTTAATTCTTGAAAAAGTGATTGATATCTTTGGTTTTGCAACAAACATTACTTATTCTTAACATTAAGGTGAGGTTCTATCAATAATCTATGGATACTTCACCTGAAGTCGCCGCCCAAGCTGTGGCACTTATTCAGGCCGGACACAGCCAAAGAAACGTGAGTGCTCAACTTAATTTAAGTCGATCTGCGGTCCGAAATGTTTATCGGAGGTACCTAGAGACTGGCGGCTTTGTTCGTCGCCAAGGAAGGCTACGATCTCGGGTCACAACTGAAAGGCAGGATCGATTCATCGTGACGACCAGCTTGAGAAATCGTCACCTTACCTCCATTGAGATACAAAACCAACTTCGCGACTTCCACGGAGTATCTGTGAGCGCTCGAACTGTTCGGAGAAGGTTAAAAGAACGCGATATGGTACCACACAAGCCAGCTAATGGCCCCAAACTAACGCGAGCCCACCGAACAGCGCGCCTTCATTTCGCACGCAGTCATTTAAATTGGACACAGCAAGATTGGAGCCGTGTACTCTTTTCTGATGAGTCTAAAATTGTGTTACATGGCAATGATGGAAGGAAGAAGGTCTACCGACGTAAGGGAGAGCGTTTCGCACAATGCTGCTTTGAAGAGAGGGTTGCTTATGGCGGTGGCTCATGGACTGTCTGGGGCGGTATATCCGCGAGCGGCAAAACTCAACTTGAGGTTGTTACAGGACCACGGCTGCCAACATTAAATGCTGAAAGGTACATTCGTGAGTGCTTAGAACCTCACGTGATACCATACGCGGACTATGTGGGCCCAAATTTCCTTTTTATGCATGATAATGCAAGAGCCCATGCGGCCGGCATCGTCAGGGAATATCTTCGGGATGTGAACATCACAGTTATGGACTGGCCAGCCAGAAGCCCAGACATGAACCCCATTGAGCACATGTGGGACGAGCTAAAAAGACGTGTTAGGGCTCGTCAGCCAGTTGCCCAGACGATGCAGGAGTTGAAAACTGCCATAGAAGAGGAATGGGAGATGATCCCTCAAAATTTCATAGAGCGGTTGATAAACTCTATGCCTAATCGTATGAGAGCTGTGGTAGATGCCCATGGAGGCAACACGCGTTATTAAATTAAACCTTTATTTGATAAAATATGTTTTTTATTCAAAAATCAATTGCCTTTAACAAGGCGCATATCCGACTTGTTAGGCGTAGCTCCATGTCGTATGGTATTCTGAATTCAAATTTAAAACAATACGATCGAAAAAGATGGTAAAATGTATCAAGTTTAAAACTGCATCAACAGTTTTTGTTCAATCTAGCAATCATATTTCGGTAGGGGCCATCGAAACCTAAACTCTAAGGTGGGCCAATAGATGTGTCCAGAAGTGTATGTAACATTCCAGTAAACTAATAATTAATTAATTAAAAATGACAGATATTCAGAAACAGTTTTGTCCGTTAAAAACTCAGTTACAGTGTAGTACGTTTTATCTATTAATAATTTTCGAAGTCTACTTTTGAATTGCATCGTTTTCAAATCTTTCCAAGCACGTGGCAATTTATTATAAACAATTTATATTACAAATGGCGTGTTCGTGCAACTTCCGCGAGTAGTTTTTAAGTTGACGGATCAGAAGATTAGAAAATAATAAGAGTGTCAGCTTGAACAGCTGACAGTGCATTATCTCGGAAAATATTGTAGATTAATTTGTTTATTATCCTTTAGCGAGCCCAGCGCTAAAAGTACCTTCTCTGTGTGAAGATTATAAAATCTTGTGAGTGTTTCTGATGTAAGTTTCTTTTTAAAAGGTAGGACACAATAGAATATACTTTATTATTATGTACATAGTAGTAAAAGGTAACACTAGATCAGGAGTCACCAAAAGCAGACCGACGACGTATTTTGTGCGGACCTTCGATCTCGACTTACCGATGAACATCTCCAGGATTTAATGGCAATAGCTTGCACAGGCTTTACTCCAGCCTTCAGACATATAATTCAAAGTAAAAATTTTGTTTATTTTCATTTCATAATTGACTAGCCCTGCTTTAATTTAATTTAATTTCCTTTATTTCAGGCAGCTGTGGCCCATACAAAATACAATACACAAATACAAACAAAAAATATTACAACATAACAAAAATGATATACTAATACATATAAAATACAACTTATAAAATAAACTAAGACACACGAGGTGACGGCCCTGCCCTGCCCTGCTTTGCCTGCGGCTTCGCCCGCGTGGATGTCGGAAAATATCCCACGGGAACGTGCTACCGGGAAATCCTTCCTTATTCCACATTTCACACATTTCCTTGTCTACATTATAAAGGGAACCTCTGTGCAAAATTTCAGCTTTCTACGCTCAAGGGTTTGCGTTGGGCGATGGTGAGTCAGTCAGTCAGTCAGGACTTCTGTTTTTATTTATATAGAAGAATATTCTCAAATTATATTTTTAATCTTGGTTATAGTCGTCGTCTATCATCGTCTACTAAATGGACTGCGACAGTCATATTCTTAAAAAAAAAAAAACGGAATCTAATTGGTGATCCCTTGCACTAGATATATTATTATTATATATTGTAACTCGAGGGGATTGGCGCTGTTAGCCGAAATACAGGTTCCTCCTAGATGCTAAAACTTTTTTGTACTTTTGTTTTATTATAGCACTTTACTGTAATTTAATGTAATCTAAGTACTGTTTTCATAAAATAAAGCTTATTATATTATATTATTATATATTATATTATTATATTATATTATAGATTATATCAATAAAAAAGTTGCATTATGTACCTACGTAAAGATCTTCGCCTGCTACCACACCGTTAAACTAAGGCAGATACTGAGTAAACGAGTTTAAAAACTATGTTTGATTGATCACGCAGACTTTTTTCGACATGGAAAACTAAAAACGTTATTTCGCAAATATCTTGCACCACAGTACAGGAACGGTAAACTATAAAATCATAGCACGCACACCGTTAAGGCTCATTGCAAACTGGAGGCTTTTATCAGAGGGCCAATTCCTGTATTTTTAACGCTTTAACCCTGTAGCCGATATCATATACTAATTTATAAACCCAAAACCCCAGGGAGAAGGGGGGGGCGGCCTTCTCCCTGGGATTTTGGGTAGTAGTAGTAGTTATGAACCTGTGGGGTTTGCAACTAACCCTAGTTGCGAACCCCACAGGTTCACAACTACTGATGATGATTTTTTTCCCACCGGATGATGTTTTTTACGTTTATATGTATATGATATAAACTTATATACCTAATATATAAAGGATTTTTCCTTATGCACACATGGAGTGCAGTCGACACGTCAGCTAACGAGACACATTAGAAGTTTTATTATTATTACTGCTATTTAAGGTGTTAAACATAAATTTTAGGAACTTTGAGAGGTGCTCTAGACCATCGAACTGAATAAATCAGTTTTGTGATGTGATACCCATCACATCACAAAACTGATTTATTCAGTCATCGACATCTAAGAACGACAAAAAAAAAATATGTCATTTTTTTGGGGTCAATGACCACTAGTAATGTTATATGAAGCGTGAGTTGATAAAATCGGAGATATCAATACACATCACGCCTGTGAAGTTTACATAAAAAAACAGATTTTTTTATGTAAACTTCACAAAAAAAAAAACACCATAAAATTAATTTATTTTTGTTTTATTATGTTTAGATATCGCTATACCCATCATGTCTGCAGAGTTTCGCTAGCTAATTTAATTTGATCATAATGATATATATTAGGATTATGTTAGCTTTAAATAAATAAATAAATAAATTGTTTATTTTTCCAAAATAAATACACACAGACACAGTTCAAAAACAAATCAGTACAATAGAACAAGCATATAGGTATGCAAAAAAAAGGTCTATGCATACAAAAATAGTGAACCCTGTCTCTTAAACTAGGAAGAAACCTGTATCTTAAGAGACAGTGATCGGCCAAAATTTAAATTGAGTAAAAAACTAAAAACTTACAAGAGTGAATGAGTGTGTCGATTACCATTACTAATGCATATTAATATTAATATTAGTGTTAGTATTATTCAAGTATGTGTGAGTGTTGAGGTGTATGTGTGTGTATGTGTGAGGGTGTGTATGTGTGTGTATGTGTGTGTGAGTATGAGATCTTGTGGGTGTTTTTGAAGTGCTTTTGCTTTGAAAGCTTTGAACCTTATATACGTTTTAGCATGCAACCTCCGTGGATGTTTAATAAATAATAAGAGAAAAACTTTGAACTTATGTGACAGATGTCAGTCAGTCAGTCAGATGTCAGTTTATGTGGCCGATGAGATAATTATATAGATCTGTATTGATAATTTAATATTATATCAGAGTTCAATAAGCGGATCCCTCTTTAATTGTAGAGTTGCTACAGCCCCCTGTCAGGTTCGACCCCTCACAGTATCTACTCCGGAGTTTCGATTAGGAAATTATTAATCGCACACCAGAAAAATATTCTTACATCACACACACACACATACATTCATACATACATACATACATAGATACATAGATAGATTATGACACGAAATCAATGATTGTCTAGCTACCAACTAACAACTCTACTACTCTACTCTCTCTCTCTCTCTACTAATTAACTAATTGAATATCAAAACTTGTACAAATTATAATCATTATTTATATATCAATTTTTGTATAAAGTCACAACAAAAATATTAATAACTGTTCATCAAAAATAACAAAAGCGCATCTACTAAACTTATTATTGCACTACTAGTTAACTAATTGATATCAAAACTAGTACAAATTATAATTATTGGGCACCCCGAGGTTCGGTTTGGTTAGGTTCCTTTAAACCCTACAAACAGAAATAGGAACCCCGCGCAGCGGGGCTCCGTCGACCTGACGTTAAGTTTAATTTATTTAGACATGCAAGTTTTGATGTGCAAAAAGTATTTCTGATGTACGTATTCTGTTGGGAAAAATTGATAATTTTTGACTATCCGTTTCGATTTGAGTCTGGTTTATGGCAATGGACACGAGACTTTCAATATATTAATGAATTGGCAAAATGTAATACAATACACGTATCCCATTTAGGGAACACCTACCGGTGCGGTGTAATGTTGTTTTTGTATTTTTTCATCACATTCTTCGTGACTTGCAAGTACCAATCGCAAATGCGCAGCGTCGCTTGCCTGGGCTCAGCGAAACAAAACTCAGCAGAAACTCGAAAGCATTGCAACTTACTGCTTATTACGTGCGACCTAGGGTTGACGATACCATCACACGATCCTTTTATGGCTTTATCAAAATCCATTGAATTATTCCGATGCAACTTTAGCAGGAATGTAACGACTCTCCCTTTATTAGTCTCATGCTTGTCATAAAATTCGTCGCGTAAAAAGGACTTTACGGGAAAAACTTTTTTTTTATAGCGAAGTATCTTCACATTGAGCTAAATCCAGATTTTGAATTGAAGTAAAGTACAGGAATTAATGTGTATGTCTTGAACTATAATTTTCTGATAGTCTTCTGCTTATATTGCCATGCTTCCGAGAATTTCCAGCAGAAAATCCAATACTTATTGCAGCATTATTGGAAGACTAGCTTCTACAAGGATTGAGGAAGTTCTGCAGTATTTGAAAGTGAAGACCGACTGGACCCAGTCGAAGTCCAGGGTCGCAAGGTTGGAATAGTGCCACAACATCAACTTTACGTCGTTCGTGATACGAGTTCCAACTCACCATCTACAGACCTTCTTAAAAGAGGACTTTTTGCTGAAAGCTGTCATATTTCGACGTTCCCAAGGACGACTACGCGACACCACGCAGCGAAACACGACGCCGACAACGTTACGCGTATAATTATAGTTTTAACAAAGTTTATTAATATGTGTTAGTTTATTATTGTTTAACATAATTTTGTGTATTTTATCAATGGGCCTCAGATGCCTGATATTAAAATGATTATCATTTTATATTATTCTACCCGCGACTTTATCCGCGTGGAATTTCTTTTTTTGACGTAAAATATATTGCCCCGTTACTTCGTTTTCACTAGGCATTCTTTCTGACTTTTTTTTTTTTACTTGGCTTCCAAGGGTCGTAGCGTGATTCCTGGCAGGAAGATGATCTGTTCCTTCCCGTATTTAAATGACATAAAAAAACAAAAGAAGTTCTCAACCCTGTTGAACACAGACTACAGCTCCATACTAGAGCCATATTTACCCGGTTCATCGATTCCCATGGTAATATCGTGCTGCCAGTGTTTCGTAACGTTCCATTGCATTCCCGTAATCCATTAGCGGCCATGTAAGCATTGCAAGGAGTGACGTAGAATATAACCTCATTTACTTCCTAACGTTACATTGTATTGTGGTATGATTTTCCACTAGTACCTATCTATGTATTATGGAAAATCAAACCTTTTACAATTTCGTGGAACTTCATTAGATATTTGTCATTGGAGCCATAGGTATTTCACAGAATGTTTCAACATTGGCTAAAAACAACGAATAAGCATCAGAGCTAAACTTAAAATCAACAAAAGTCTATACTGTTTTGTTAAACCAACAAACTTGTTATTATTTTAGTCAATAGTTTACGCAAACCTGGACGAGGAACTCGTGGCTAAGTAATAACAGCCGCACGGGTCCATCCATCAGATTAAGCTACGCTTGCCGGGGTTGGTCAGTAGATGGGTGACCATCTTTATATACCGAGACTCCTCCGTGCCTCGGAAAGCACGTTAAGCCGTTGGTCCCAGCTGTCATTCGTAGATCTTTGACAGTCGTTACGGGTCGTCAGAAGCCCGAAAGTCTTAAAACCAGTCTTACCAAGGGGTATCGTATTACCCAGTAACTGGGTTGTGGAGGTCAGATAGGCAGTCTCTCCATGTAAAATACTGGTATTCAGCTGCATCCAGTTAGACTGGAAGCCGACCCCAACATAGTTGGGAAAAGGCTAGGCAGATTGAGTTTACGCAAACCACTGAAGTTTGTATTTATAACCCATAACCAAACTGTTACTACACAATAGAGTGGCCTGACATTATGCTATAAAAACAAAGGGTACAGAAAAATAACATAGTTAACAGCATTGCGAATAACATTTGGAACGCTGTGCTGCGTTGCGAACACATGTTGACCCACAATTTAACATTCGCCCCATACTTTGTCATTCCCAAAATGAAAATATTGAAGCATACGTTTATCAAAATTTAAATTTTCGATCACGACTATAATGTAGGTCGTACGTTTAAATTCTAAAATGCAATTTGTGCCGGCAGAGGGCAGAGTGGGTGAGGTCTGAACTCCATTAGAATTTATGATACATGTAGGGGCCGACAGTAATTAAAAGAGCCCGCAGAGGGAAATAACACACCGAAATACTGTAGTTATGGTATTATACTGCTGGAGCTACTTTGATAAATGGAGTTGTTTGTTTTGAAGAGGTCAATGACCAAGTTTTGTAGTGTTAAATCTGATTTTTCTACGATTCTAAGTAATGTTTTTCGTATGGCTAAAAGAAAGGAATCTGTATCTTGTGTATATATCGCTGATGAATTGTCAAATCTGCTGTTTTACATAATCGCTAGCTGTTTTACAAAACATCTACGTTTTGTGAAACAGCATGCGGCTATGTAGGTATAACATGTGTGTATATTTCATCCATTTATAGCCCTGACGATAGTAGTGGTATTGCCTGCGAGTCAGAATTCTTACAATCTGTTGAGAACAATAGTTCGTGTCTAACTGCACCAGTTATTTCTCCTGAAAATCTATACAGAAAATTGAAAAGCCTAGATTCAAATAAAGGGTCAGGGCCAGATGGATTTATCCATTAATGTTGATTTATAATAAATCATTAACAACAGGTATATTTCCTTCAAGATGGAAAATCGCTAAAGTTGTTCCTGTGCACAAATCGGAAGACACTGACGTGGTTACGAATTACAGGCCCATTTAATTTTATCTTTATTCGCCAAAATCTTTGAGTCGCTGGTTTGTCCATACATGCAGGATCACTTAAAGATGTATTAAAGTGGTCATCAGCATGGATTTGTTAGAACACGTTCAGCTGGCAATATTTGGTCCCCTTTACAGAACTTCTTATAAATGCCGTAGATGCTGGCCATCAAGCTGGTGTTATATACACGGACTTTAGTAAAGCCTTTGACAAAGTATCCCATAAAATCTTAATAGTCAAGTGGCGTGCATATGGCATCTCTGGAACTTTGTTGGACTGGCTGGACTCATATTTAAAGGATAGATTTTTCTTTGTTGTTGTCAACAGCTATAAGTCAACTCTACAGTGTGTATATTTTGGTGTTCCTCAGGGTTCACACTTGGGACCGATTTTGTTTATTTATTTCATAAATTATGTCCCCCAGTGTTTTTTTTACATTCAGATTTTTTATGTTCGCTGACGATTTAAAGTTTTTAAGGATAGTCAGGAATGAAGAGGATTCGTCACATCTACAAGGTGATCTCAATCGTATCGTTCAATGGTGTAAAAGTAACAGAATGGAACTGAACATCAAAAAATGTTACCATGTAAAATTCTCAAGAAAGAATAACCCAGTGCACAGTAATTACAATATTTCTGGTGACAGTATTAAGGAAGTAGAGACTATAAAAGACTGGGGTTATTTTTGATAAGAAGTTAACTTTTACGCCACACCTAGATAATATCATTAAAAGAGCATCTAGAATGTTGGGGTTCGTCATAAGGAACTGTTAATCTTTTCGTCAAAATAAGACAAAAGTAATGCTTTATAATAGTCTTATCCGTAGCATTCTAGAATATAACAGTGTAGTTTGGCGTCCTCACTACGCCTCACATTCATTGCGTCTCGAACGTATCCAGAAATGGTTTGTGTGGCATCTTGCTTTCTCTAATGGTGTCGCCAAAAAAAAAAGGTTCTTATAATAAAAGGTTACAGCATTTTAGTATAACATCTCTGGAAAAGCGTAGGCAAATGATTGACGCGGTATTTGCATATAAAATTATTAAGTGTAAAATAGACAGTCCTTGCTTGCTTGCGCTTTTCAATTTTCGGGCTCCCGTTAGAATCCCGCGTAGTGCCATCACACCTCTTCGTCCGCCCTTTAGAAGAACCGTTTTGGGAGCTAATTCACCTTATGCGAGAATGTGTAGGGAAGTTAATAGCTATAGTGATGTTGCTGATCTTCACCTTGACTCTTTAGCTTAACTTAAATCCGTCCTCAAATGTTTATCGAGCAGCTCCTAGTCTCTATCGATATTAATTCATTGTTTTACGCATTTTCATCAACTTTTACCTATTTTGTTTTTTTTAATTTTTTTATTAATGTTTACAATTTTTATCAAAAGCATGTATTTTTTTTAATTGTTTTTATTTTGTAAATTTTGTCAATTTTATTAATTTATTCAATTTATTAATTTTATCAATGTTATCTTTTTATCATTTTATCATTGTATCAATTTTTTCATCTTTATTTTATTATTTTTTTATGTTTTATACAAGTAGCCAATACTCAATATCCAATTATATAAATAATTAGCGCTTATTACTATGTAAGTTAGCTTTTTGATTCTTTGAATTGTGAATGTGGTGTTTGCCTATAAGTAATTGTTGCACTCTAAGACTGTTTTAAGCACGTAATTTTTTTAACAACTAGGTGTAAACAATTGTTGGTGAACCTAATAAAATAAAATAAAAATATGTCGTAGATGGATTGTCGAATCCGCTGTTTTACATAACCGCTAGTAAATTTACAATTTAGCTCCGTTTTGTAAAACAGCTACCAGTTGTGTAAAACAGCGGATTCGACATCCATCTGCGACATTATACCCAACGGCTGCAAATCATTAACTTAACAATTAGATATTTTGTATAGCTAAAACATTTAATTTTAGACCTTTGTGTAAAACTGATGGAAAATGGTACGTCTAGCTCAACGCTTGTGTTCTTTTTATTTGCAACACTGACAGCATTACTTGCATGTCTTTTGTTTGCCTGTAAGTGCCCTGTGTCTAGGCTATTCATGTACCTACCTATTTAAGTACGATTACTTATAATGTAAACATTTTGCAGATAGAGGTAAATTCGTGACCTTGACACAATTTTAGATATATTTTAGCAAAACCGTACCGTGCGAAAAGAAATCTGGTCCACAGCACTTCTATACGCAATTAAGAGGCTTTTATAGGCAGCCGTATGGCCTTTTTTATTACGGAACGTTTAAATAATTTTATGAGATTGCGTTGCCGAAATTACCCCATTAACTTTTTTAAACAATCTCATTTTGAGTTTTACTTTCGCGCGAGATTTTGTTTAAATGCAAAGTATCTAGTAGAATTGTTTAGCCGGAGAGTTCTTCTAAACTACAAAAGTTAGTTATTTATCTTATTATTAGAGAAGCTCATGGCTAACGCACGCGCCATGGCGCACGAGTCGATCCATCAGGTTAAGCTACGCTTGCCGGGGTTGGTCAGTGAATGGGTGACTATCTTTACATACCGAAACTCCTCAGTGCCTCGAAAAACACATTAAGCCGTTGGTCCCAGCTATCATTCGTGGATTAATGACAGTCGTTACAGGTCGTCAGAAGCCCGAAAGTCTGACAACCAGTCTTACCAAAGGGTAAGGGTATTACTCAGTTACTGAGTTGTGAAGGTCAGATAGGCAGTCTCTCCATGTAAAATACTGGTATTCAGCTGCATCCGGTTAGACTAGAAGCCGACCCCAACATAGTCGGGAACAGGCTAAGCAGATTGATTGTAAAAATATTCAAGTAAAATATATCAAAATTTCAAATATTTCTGTTGAGTCAAAGTTACACGCTTTGAATCGCTCTCCTGTGAAATTGTGTTTTTGCACTTGTATATGTAGGACCCGTCGAAGTGGGCGGTAGGTCCATCGAGAAGCCTCGCCAGGAATTTCTTCTGTACCTACGTACATGTATTTACAAACACAAATATCACATGCACTAATTTACGGTTTCCCAGAAGAGCGGTGCCCGCCACATAAAGCAGTGACGGCTGTCATAAAAATGATGACAGCGGGGTTTGGCTTCACGGTGTCAAAAAACGCTCTCTAAGAAAACATACCAACTTACGTTCATATAGTGAGCACCATGTAGCTACTATTAAGCTACCTTTTACTGGGTACGTCTTTCACCGACATGAATGTGCCCTGGCGGTTGAGAGTATGTCATGCTCACTCAAATGTCTCGCTGGTGGTGGCGTGTGTGTTGGATCATTAAGTTTCCTTCAAAATGGTTGAGCTAATTGGTGCTGATCCATGCGTCATGTTCGTGAACGGACGCCGTCAGTTGGGACTGGTCGTCTCTTAGCTGCCACGGCTTATTAAAAATTTTTACTTTAGTTGTTTTAGTTTTTATCTTTTTATTACGGACGCTTTTTAACGTGCACGTCTTTCTACATTGTTCTCACATGTATATTTTCAACATGAACGATGTAACCAACATTTTGTAATAATATTTTCATTTAAAAGAGTGTCCGTGGAGTTTCTTGCCCGTTCTTCTCCATAGGAACCTACTACGCTTTGGAATGGGCAACTAGCTTCATCTTTCTGACTGACCGACCCATTGAAAATTCAAAAGTTCTTTATTTGAAATAAATGCTTTGAGTTTGAGTTGAGTTTGAGTATGAGTACATCGTTTCAGTGACGTCATTCGCCTATAAATTGCGGACGCTATGTATGCGACCACCGCTCTTCCAGGAAACCGTAGATTTAGTGCATGTGTGATTTGTGAACACACCTTTGGTAGGTGCAGAAGATATCCCTGGCGAGGCTCCTCAATGGGCCTACTGGCCATTTATCCCATTTACTGATTAGTAGATCCAAAATCACAATCCCCAAGGGTAAAATTATAACTTTTGCAGATGACACTGCCCTTCTCTTTAGCGCAAACTCATGGCATGAAGTTTACGAGCATGCTCAGTCAGGTTTTGACGCTGTGGTGAGGTGGTTGCATAGTAATTTTCTCACACTAAACACAGACAAAACAAAATCCCTAATCCTTTTCCCTAAAGTCCTGCACAAACACAACTCAAATGACTCCGTTGTATTCTATAATTGCCCACTCCTGCTCCAACCAAAATGACATGACATGACATGACATGACATGACATGACAAACACACACACACACATGACATACACACACACATGACATGACATGACATGACATGTGGCTATGACATGTGGCTGCACCCGCCTACAAAAAGCAAATAGTGTAAAGTACCTAGGAATTATAATAGATTGCAACTTGAGGTTTCATGAACACATCAACACTCTCTGCAATAGGTTGCGTAAACTAATATTTGTCTTTAAGACCCTAAGAAATGTGGCTGACGTTAGGCTGATGAAATCAATCTACTTTGCCCTCGCTCAGTCCGTATTAACATACTGCATAACGTCTTGGGGCGGTGCACCTAAATACAAAATCATACAATTTGGAAAGAGCTATTCTAAAGGTGTCTTCCTTTCTACCTTTTCGATATCCCACGGCACTCTTATATAAAGACACTAAAGTCCTAACTGTACGTCAGCTGTTTGTTTTACAAACGGCCCTTAAACAACATGGGCTCCTTTCCTTTAACTCCTCGCTTTTACGAACTAAAAGACGCTTTGACCCAGTAGATCGCCATGGTAAACGACTTACTACTATGTTCTCCAAACGTTTCTTTTGTTACCTTGGTCGCTTTCTCTACAATAAAATAAATCGGACACTTTTGATTTATGAACTTACCAAATCTAAGTGTAAATTGAGGGTTGGGAGCTGGCTCCAGGAATTAAGTTATGAAGCTACAGAAAAACTTCTAGCTACAACTGTATAACTTGCTTGTTTGAAAACTAAACTTACTTTTGTATTATTTTAGTTTTTATTGAACTACTATTAATATGCGACTGCAATATGCACACTTAGTTACCAAAAGCACTAACTTGATAAACAGAAATATAATAAATAAATAAATAAATATGTTTTGGACATATCACACAACGCCATCTAGCCCCAAGCTAAGCAACCTAATGCTTGTGTTATGGTAACGAGATGGCTGATAAACTACTTATATACATTTTTTTTTTTGTAAATACATACATATTATAGATATAATACCTATATATGTATATTTATATATATCACCTTTCTGTGAATTCAGCCCCTTACATTTTCTTTCACATTTCCCTACTTACACAACACGACACACACATCACACCCACACACACACACACCCTTACTAACCATAGAATTACAAATAATCATTAGTATAATGTTTTTTCTGGTTTTATATAACTTGCCGCATTTGTGTACGAGTGCATAATTCTATTTAAATGTCCTCCGAAGGGGTGGAGACCTGGTGTCCTGAAATACAGGCCGTAAGGCCTAGCTTAGGCACCAGTCTCCCACAGTATAAATAAACATATTATTATGTGTTTTTAATCATATTTTGAAATGTTGATTTATATTGTGGTGAGAAATAAGCCTTATCTTATCTTATCTTAAAAGATGTGCCTACAAAAAATTACACAAAATAATAATAGTTACAAAAAATTATCTTTAAGGGGGAAGCGCCAAGAATTATAATCATTAGAATCAGCAATACAGAGAGTTGTATTGCTGATTCTAGAGATTTTATTTTTTAAAGCCATATTATATTAGTTAAGCCCGCGAACCATATTTTAATCAACATACAACCTGACACTGACCTGCAAATTGTAAAAAACGTAAGAAAATTTGAATTTCGCGGGCTACCTTAGCGCATCCCCCATAAATGATTCAATGATTTTTCTTGACTTTTTGATTTCGTTTGAAAACAACACACACGTCTGATATCCCCAAAGGGTTAAGCAGAGGTGTTGTGTGAAAAAGCAAGTATTAATTTCAACCTTCTTTTGGCAATTCACAAAAATTAACAATAACAAAGTCGGAAGCGAAGGCTTTTATGTTTCGAAGCTGTAAATCTTTGCAAGTGTAATATTTCGTATAACGTTTTTTTTTTTCATATTCATAAAGCACAAAGAAAAACGAACCTGTTGAAATTAATGAGGGACGTCGTTAACGCTTCCTCTTAGGAATCGAAACATTTATTAATGGTGGATCATGAGTTGAAAGATTTTTTTGTGATTTTAACTGAGACCAAAGTGAAGTTTGATTTGATTGGTTTTTCTTTCTTTATTTAAATTACGCTGGGAAACAAACGTTAAATTACTGAAATATAATTGTTCAAATCTATACTTATTATAAAATACAGTCGCTTTTAGTGTCAGCTGTGTGGCCGCGTAGTTCTTCTAAACTACGCACCGTATTTTGATGTGGTTTTTACTATCATTTAGAGAATTTATTCCGGAAGGTTTATATGTATAATACATTAATATTAAACTTAGATATAATAAACCTTCATGTTTTGTCAAGTCATAATCATCACAGTCACATCAGTCATCAGTCACAATCATTTTGTCTAATCTGTGGTAGCTTATAAATGGCAATTTTAAGCGATATTGTACATAATTTACCTCTAAAGATATTAGACTGTAAGCTTTCCGAAAATAAAATAAATAAATAAAAACCGTGCGAAGCAGGGCCGGGTCGCTAGTATTTTGATAAATTATAAAAAGCTAAGGAATAACAAAAAGTTTTTTATGTACTTCCTGAAATAAATGAATCCAATCATATTAAGTCCACATGACAGACATACAAATCACCAAAAACGGTAACTCCAAAACCCTCATAATTTGTTTAACAGTTCAAACGCTCCATAAACTAACAAAAAAGGAATAGTAGCAAAAGTATAGACCGATATTGCGGTTCTGCACAATCGTAAGGAGGCACACATGACGATCGTAAAAAATGTGAATGGCATATTGAAATATTTCTCGCGACCCTTTTTCTGGCCAATTTTCCTTAAGGCTCTATGTAACGCCGATATAAATCTGACTCGCAGCCCGTTACAGCTTCTATTTGTGTGTTTATGGTAAGATGGGGGCTCTGGGTTTTGGTAATACTTGAAGATCGAACTGTGGTATATTGTGGGATACCTGATATTAGGCAGGGCCTGTAAAGTTAACGTATATTTTGTAGTACGGAAGCAAAAATATTTTTTATACCATTCCCTCTCTAAAAAGCTTATTCACTGAAAAAAGTGAATAATAAGCACTTTTAATCACTATTTTGGTGTTTGAATTTAGAACACACCAATATATTCGACCTATATTGGTGTGTTCTAAATTCAATTTGTTTGGTAAACATTTTCGATAAGGAGATTAGCATTAGAATAAAAACTGTTTTGTGTTCTTTGCTGTCGTTAGTAAATTGGCGCTATTTTGAATACTGTAAATGGTACAAACACAAAGTTTAGTGCTACTTAATATTAAATCGATTAAAAATGCATTCAAGTGACGAAGAAGATGTGCTAAAACCTGAGTTTTTGAAAGAAAGCCCCGGCTGATATAGTAATTATCCTTAATTTTAGTAATTGTTCCAATTTTAATGTGCATTTTAAATAATTTAACCTGCCTTTTTCTTCATTAAATGTCTATTATCGCTTAAATCTTTCTTTTTCTCGTAGTCATGGTATAAAGCATAGTATGCAACTCTTGAATAAAACGGATTTATATTGAGGGCACTCGCGTCGCTCAGGATTCTTTTTTTTTTGTGGATGTAAAATCATCAAATGACCTCCCATTCTGGGCGAAACGGGAGGGCGTGTCAGACTTTTACTAACTAAAACCCACCCGGGTTCGTTCAGTTGCCTGTGCCAGGGCTACGGTATCTCTATCGAACAAAGAGAAAAGTGAGTAATATTTTTACGTAACTTTGGTACATGATACCTGAAAATTGGCCGACGGCCCAAGCTAGCAGGTATGCGTAGGTTCAATCGCTACTCTATCCCATACATGCGGCCCTAGGATCTTGCTCTAAGGAACAGCGGATTTTTTCTTACAATTTCAGGTTTGGTACCATAGTAAAAGTTGTTCATAATGATGAGTACAATGACCCCTTAAGAGGTTGTGCGTTATTTAAATTACACCTTGTATAATTAAAAAAAAAAAACCTTTCAGATTCTACCACTGCTGATGTCCTAAACATTTCTTTTGTACCTCATACAAGTAGTATGTTTTATCCAAAGTCCAATACAGTTCCCTACACCATTCCCGCAGGTTTCCAATGCCAATCTACTTCAATCTATTCCACAGAGCTTTATTTCAACTGTGACCGCCCAAGATATTCTGTAGCACGTCGGTGTATGAGAAAATTTTGCATTTTATACAATTGCAATTTTACCGAAGAGTTGTAGTTTATGAATAAGATTTGTTTTAGTTTTGCTACGAGTACTGAATGATTTAAATTGAGGATTAGTTTCGTGGAAACGAAATAATAGTGTTGTACGCGATGCAATTTTATTTATTTATTTATTTAATACACATACAACTATCATTACAGGGTTACCCAATACAACAGTTATAGTTATGATAACACAGAGTTTACTAAGTTACACTTACAATTTTACAATATGCGGCCCTTGTGAATTCACTCAGAGTACAATTGAAGCAGTCAATCTGTTGTGACACCATATTGAGTGCACGTAGCGCGCGCGTCAGTGGCGCGTGCTGCAGAAGGTTGGTGCGAGCGGGCGGCACCCACAGTAGCGGCGGCCGCCTCCGTCGCCCCACGTGCCCATCAGGTACACACAACCCAACCGTGCGTAGAACGCCTGGGTTGTGTATTTTACCACGCATAATCTCAAATAAGTAAGTGGCGAGAGCTACTTCCCTTCTCACTTCCAGTTTATAATAGCCTACCATGCCCAGCACAAATAGAGTAGGATACAATAGTGGATACCCCGGATACACACTATACTGCTTTAAGTACAGGAATCTCACAAATTTGTTCTGGATTCGTTCTAGCATCAGTTTGTACTCGGCTTCATGCGGCGACCAGACGACAGCATTGCATTCCAAATGACTTTTTACAATCGCTTCGTACAACGATCTCAGAGCACTGATATTTGTAAACTGGTTTCCCAGCCGTAAGACCAACCCTAAATTGCGGTATGCTTTTTTACAAACATCAGTGATATGCTTACGGAAATTTAAATCAGTTGTAAAGCGCACGCCTAAGTTTTAAAACTATACAACGTAATGTAAATATTAGTAGAGTTTTTGCAACCAAAAGACGCTGTCAATTTTCGTATAGGTACATAATTAATATTCATGACGTAGATGTAAACAATTAAATATACAAATCAACTTCTGAGAGCCGATGCACACAATGCGTTGCGGCGCCAAAAGATTTCTCAAAGCGGTTCTCTCACACGGGCGATTGCCAACGCAGCATCGACTCATAACTTAGTTTTTTTTTCTGGTACAAAGGTATTCTATTTATTCAGCATCGCCTTGAAGGCTTACCAAAGAGTCACAAGATCTTAACTCCATTAGGTAAAGTCAGTCAAAAGTCAAGTGCCGGTTTATTTACAAACAACAAGGGCAGAACTCCCAGTACACCTTCTTAAGCAATGCCAAAAGCAAGTTCAACGTTAATAAACGCCTAACTAGTGAGTGTTCGACCGAGATACAGCCGTTTAATGGACCGCTGTGGCAAAAACAACGTTGTTGCAACCCAAATTATAATATTGGAGTTCCAATTGCATAAGTTTGTGCTATTTGCTACTTCGCACTATCGTGGACGCGGGTAGGAAGGTTCGCTGTAATGGAACTAGATTTGGTACCAACCCAGTATTCGGCAGATTAGGTACCTAATCAGTTTTTGTATTTTGATATTTGAGATGTTAAAGGAATTAATCAATCATTCTGCCGAGCCTATTCCCCACTAAGTTGGTGTCGGCTTCCAGTATAAACGGATGCAGCTGAATGCCAGTATTTTACACGGAGCGACTGCTTAACTGACCTCCACAATCCAGTTAATGGACTCCTACACCCTCCTCCTATACTCCTTGGTAAGACTGGTTGTCAGACTTTTGAGCTTCTGACTAACCGTAACTACTGTCTAAGATCTACGAATGGTAGCCGGGACCAACGACTTAGTGTACAGCCACCCGAAACTGTTAAATTTTCCCAATCAACTTTAAACCTAATGCTTTAGCGATAACGATGAAAATCTATTAAAGAAACTTGACAGATTGTAGTAGCTTGATGTGCTGGCGTCTGTACAATGGATGGTCTCCCATCCACGAACCGACCGTGGCAAGCGATGCTTATCTTTCGATTAACCCGTGGGGCTGTTATTGTTTAGCCACAAGCCCCCCTAATTAATGACAGTGATTAGGATAGTAATTAATATTTCCGACTTGGGTATTTTACTTCAATAAAAATAAGTGTTTCATGTTGGATAAAAAATGCCAAAATATTGATCCCTTAATACAAAGATGCAACTAACTCTGCTGATGTTGAAACCCCTCAACTACACTTAGAAGGTTTAACGTACGAAAGAATTTTAGAGATATATTATACAGGTTAGGGGTCATTCGGCCCACTATGGAACTGGGCCCGCGGACCAGTTACCCCTTTTAAAATTTGATACTGGTAAACTGGGCCCACATCTGTTTTGCTTTCAATCAAGCGAAGGGTGGCTTAAAATGGCTTATATATTATTAAGTATACAAGCATTTACATATATAATATAATATATTTTTTTTAGATTTCTGGTTTGGTCATATAGGCAGTAAAAGTTGTTCATAATGATGAGTACAATAACCCCATATGAGGTTGTGCGTTAAAATACCAAAATATGACAAAAAATATATAGGTTAGGTTAAGTTAAAACTGTGACCTTCTACGACTACGACCAGAAACGACTAGATTATATAAGCCATTTTAAGCCACCCTTCGCTTGATTGAAAGCAAAACAGATGTGGGCCCAGTTTACCACTATCAAATTTTAAAAGGGGTAACTGGTCCGCGGGCCCAGTTCCATAGTGGGCCGAATGACCCCTAACCCTTTTATACTTGGGTATTAAGAAAAAAGCGGCCAAGTGCGAGTCGGGCCACGCGCAGTAATAGGGTTCTGTAGTTGCACAATAATGCGGACTAAGAAGAGGGCTTTTTGTTGTTTCATGAATATTTGACTATTACTCGTAAACTTGAAAAGCCTACCTAGCTCTGATAGTTTTCCTTTTAACTTCGTTGTATACAGGATGTAATTTGAATCACCATTATCCTCTTAAGGGGTCATTGTACTCATAATTATGAA
Source organism: Cosmia pyralina (assembly GCA_946251885.1). Lineage (NCBI taxonomy): Eukaryota > Metazoa > Arthropoda > Insecta > Lepidoptera > Noctuidae > Cosmia > Cosmia pyralina. The sequence goes on from OX276349.1 coordinate 2,543,860, forward strand.
CAACTTTTACTATGGGACGAAACCTGAAATCGCGAAAACAAAATCAGCTGTTCCCCACATTTATGTTCACATAACTCCTGAAAATGTAGGGAACAGCTGATTCTTTTTCGCGATTTCAGGTTTGTTCCCATAGTAAAAGTTATTCAAAATGATGAGTACAATGACCCCTTAAGAGGAAAACGGTTATTAAAATTACACCCTGTATACTACTCCCATGAATTTTATCACCCATCCAAAACTAACCGTTTAGCTGGCAGGGGGGTTAGCACTTTAAAGCTTAATATTTCAGAAACGGATTCCTAAATCGAAAAATTGTTTTCACACACCCACAATATTTTTGAAAGACCCAACCAAAAACATCCCAAACCATGGGGTAGATGAGAAAAAAAACCTCCCCACTTTACGTGCACAGAAGGTACCCAAAAAAAATTTTTTTTTCATGATTTTATTTTACCACTTTGTCGGCGTGATGAAAATGTATATCCATGCCAAATTATAGCTTTCTAGTACTAAGAGTCTCTGTGCTAAGCTGCGGACGGACAGACGGACGGGCATAGCGAAATTACAGGGATTCCTTGTTTGGGCACGCCACAATTAACAAAAAACGGCCAAAACCACCGTGGCCACCGGACACGGTTGTTTCAGGAGGTTCCTATTTCGGATAAGGCGGGAGGAAACACCCGGGTGTCACCATTGTGTGGATCGCCCGGAGGACACGGTACAGCATACAGTGGAGGTCTGCCCGGCTTGTGCGGAGCACCGCCGTGTTCTCACGGAGGCGATCGGCGGCGGCGATCTCTCGCGTCCAAACCTGGTCCAGGCCATGGTGCGGAGCGAGAGTGCATGGGAAGCCGTCACCTCCTACTGCGAAGCAGTAATGCTCGCGAAGGAGGAAGAGGAACGCGTGAGGGAGAGGCAACAGCCGCGCCCTCGCGCCCCTAGCCGCCGTAGGAGCCGCCCTGGACGGCGGGAATCGATCGCCGATTCCCGGTCACCGTAGGCGCGGGCTTGCGGACGACGAGTAATGGGCAGCTAGCCGTCCGGTAAGGACCAGGCCCGAATCGACGGCGCGTTGTGTTCCACGCGCGCCTCAAAGAGATGTCAGCAGTGACGGGGTCAATTGGGCCGATGCCGCCGGGATCGCGGGTAGTTCGAAAGAGATACCGTGGCCCTGGCACGGGCAACCGAAGGAACATGGGTGGGTTTTAATCAGTAAAAGTCTGACACGCCCTCCCGCTCTGCCCAGAGCGGGAGAAGTCATTTGATGATTTCCCATCCACAAAAAAAAAAGGGATTCCTTGTTGATTACGGAACCCTAAAAATTGATTTTTAAATAAGTGACAATCTACTGGAAAAGCAAATCCCCTCCAAGCGTGGCTCTAATCCAAAACTAATTAAAACTGCGAAAAATCTCTTCATTTTCCTTCATTTTAAAATTTTCCATATTGTACGAGTACCTATGCCAGAACCTAGATTAATTATTCTGAATTCATTACCAAGAGTTACTTAACATAGAAAATACACTTTATTTTAGATCTCCCCTTATATTATTATCTACATAGTCATCTATATTATTATAAACATTTGCACTACACATACCATGACTAGTAAAATGGAGTGTACTTTTCGGGTTTATAATCCACTTGGTATTACCTATGTTTAAGGAATAGAGCCGTTTCTTTGTTTTGTAGAAACTATCTCATTGATGTAAGCCATATTATTGTTATAGCCGTAATTATTATCTGCGAGGGTTTCGAGTAATGCTCGATGATGTTTGAGCATTTTTAGGCCATTTAAGTCAGTGTCATGCAAACTCATGCGTAGCATAATCAGCCTATAATGTTCCCACTGCTGGGACACAGGCCTCACTTCGAGAAAGGCTGTCATCTACCACGCGGGCCCAGTGCGGTTTGGTTATTTCACATGTCTTCGAAATTTTGGTTCTAGGACATGCAGGTTTCCTCATGATATTTTTCTTCACCGTTTTGAGAGCAGTGGTGATGAAATTATTTACACAAAGTAAAGTGCCTGCCTGGGTTTGAACCCACGACCAACGATGATCACGACCAATCCACGACCACGATGAATCGAAAGTCAGGGCCGTTACCACAGGGCCACCACTGCTCCAAACACATGCGTGAATGCACGATACTATGCAGTTCCCTTATTTTCTCTCAGCTGCCATGGCTTATTTTATTAACTGATGTTTGAATTGTTCTTTTTTGTTAACTGTTTTTGCTCTGGACGCTTTAAACGTACACGAAAGTTTCTACATCGTTCTCACAATACGTACCTATAATTTAAATATGGAAGATGTAACCAATAAACAGTGTCCACAGAGTTTCTTGTCCGTTCTTCTCCATTGGAACCTACAACGCTTTGGAATGTGCAACTAGCTACACTTTTCTAACTGACCGACTTCTTGTCAGTGAAAATGGTGGAATGCTGGTAATGATGGTATGATTCTGTCATCATCATCTGCCTAGCCTTTTCCCAACTATATTGGGGTCAGCTTCCAGTCTAACCACATGCAGCTAAATACCAGTATTTTAATGGAGCGTCTGCCTATCTACAACCCAGTCAGTGGGTAATACCCCTTGGTAATTAATATTGACTGGTTGTAAGCCTTTCAGGCTTCTGACGAACCGTAATGACTGTCAAGATTTACGAATGACAGCCGGGACCAACGGCTTAACGTGGTTTCTGAGGCACGGAAGGGTCTTGGTTACCCATTCACGGACTAACCCGGGCAAGCGTAACTTAACCTGGTCGATCGACCCATGCGGCTGTTATTACTTAGCAACAAGAGCTCCATACTCAATAGAGTTTCGTGCCCGTTTTTCTCCCTAGGAACCAAAAACGATTTGGAATGTGTAACTAGCTTCATCTTTCTGACTGACCGACTTCTTGACAATTCAAAAGTGAAAATGGGAAAATGGTGGAATGGTGATGGTGGTATGGTTCTGTATATGGTTTAATTGAAATAAATGCTTTAAATTTTTGTAGTTTACTTCATAACTCTAACATACATCATGTTTTTTAACGTTTTAAAGGACAAACACGAGACACAATCGAAATTTTTATTGTTATTATTGCTATGCCGTATAATAAATAACCTTCAAAGCGTTAATATGTCGAGCATCAAACGCGGCTACCATAACAAACATAATCATCTGCTCTCGGCACTGCCACTGAGAACTTTGACAAATTAGTTCATGCTTTATGGCTGCTCCAAACTTTGTCTAAATGTAACACAGGAATAGCATTTCAAGCCTCGTAATGTTCATCATACCAAGAGTCCCACAGTGTTTTAATTAACAGTTTAATTGTCTGATAACCTTCGTTATAGGCTGCTGAGGTGGGACTGGTAAACTGTAATCAGCCTATAATGTTCATGTTTAGGGTTCCGTACCTCAAAAGGAAAAAACGGAACCCTTATAGGATCACTCGTGTGTCTGTCTGTCCGTCTGTCACAGCCAATTTGCTCCGCATCTATTGGACCGATTAAGTTGAAATTTGGTACCCGTACGAATTTCTCTGACCCAAACACGGACGGGTAAAGTAAATAAACGAATTTTGAATATGGGGTTCACTTTTGGGGAGCAAATAAGAAAATTAAAAAAAAAGTTTTCCAAACCGTAGGGTGATATACCAAATGAAAGGGCTTACTATGAGGGTCTCAAATATGTTTTTTTTTTTTTTATAATTTTAATATAAATTGTTTTAAAGTTATATAAGAAAATAGACGAAAATTGACCATTCCCCCCTTTATCTCCGAAACTATGGAGCTTAACATTTTGAAAAAAATACAGAAAATAGTTCATTACTTGTAGATTACAGGCAAACTTATAAGAAGTCTGTGGTCTTAAAATAACATGCTAAATCTCCCAATATTGCGAGTACAAACTTACATTTACAGTTGGAATGTACGGGAGAACATGGTTTTCAACTACAATGTTAAGTTTGTTCTTGGGATTCATTCATCCCAACTACGGGACCCTTCATTGTGCATGGTCCGACACGCACTTGTCCGGTTTTTATTGGTTCTAGAACTTGCCGGTTTCCTCACGATTTTTTCCTTCGTCGTTTTAAGAGCAGTGTGCAGTGACTATCTTATTAGGATAATAATAAATCTCAGCAGACTTAAGAGTCGATTTTAGGGTTCCGTACCTCCAAAGGAAAACACGAAAGCCTTATCGTCTGTCAGTCTGTCAATACCCTTTTTCTCAGAAACGAATGGATATTATCAAGTTGAAATTAATTGAAAATACGTAGGTCTAGGGTCCCCTAGAAGCAATAAAATAATCAAGCATAGAAGTCAACGCAAAAAAAATACGATCATTTATGCAACATATTTTGATACTACTAGGAGCTCGTGGCTAAGTAATAACAGCAGCACGGGTCGATCCATCAGGTTAAGCCACGCTTGCCGGGGTTGGTCAGTGGATGGGTGACCAACTTTAAATACCGAGACTCCTCCGTGCCTCTGAAAGCACATTAAGCCGTTGGTCCCGGCTGTCATTCGTGCAAGTCAACACACGTCAAAATTTTCTTATATCATATTTTCCTTATTTATTTATTTCTACAGCCATTTTACTATCAGAAAGCACGAAAATCACAATAAAACCTTTAGAAAAATACCACAAAAAAAAATAAAGAACCACAAAATGATAATAAGTATATAACAATAGTTGTAGCAAAACCAAAAATGACGTTTGTCAAATTCGGCTTAAAGAAAATAAAGTGATGATGTAGACGATGCAAACAAGAGCCAGAACACGACATCAGGCACACCCACCATCTCCGGACTCGTCGCTCAGCTCCGCCTCACAACCGCCGGTACGCGCCTCAACCGTGAGCGCTGTGTCACCGGTCGCTGCAGTTGCGTCGAGCTCGAGCGACGAGTATTTCTCCCCGCCGTCGTCACCAACACCACCACGGCGGCAAGGAAGAGGACGGCCACCAGCGGGCTTGGGACCTCGAGGCCAACCGGCCCCGAACAGGGTCCCCGCTGCCGGTGGAAATGTGTCGCGCATGCGATGGACTCAGTCCATGAATGAAAATGTGATGCGCGCATATTATGGGGCTACAGAGGGAGGAATTAACCTTACAGCGTACCGAGGACGGATGCTCTCTCTGTTTCAGGTGCTTGAACCTGCCGTCAACGTCTCGGCCCAACGATTGTCGGATCAGGTGCGCGTCATTCAACACAATCATAGATTGGATAACGCTACACTTGATCGGCTGCGCTCGGAAATGCAGAGTAGTTCTGCTAGTAACCCGTCCCCATCCCAGAATGTCATGCATGTGTCTGCTGAGGTTCCACTGCGAGCTAGCCAGCGTGATGAGGAGGAGGACGCCAGAGCTATATCTGCAGATATCCTATGCAATGTGGAATTAAGGAGCGTTCTGGAGGATGCGATCAGTGAGTACCGGTTCACATCACCTGACCTTAGACCACGGCTTCCACGTTTGCCCATGAATAAAAAAAATAGAGCACTGGTGTGTGCTCTGGATGCGCTGTTACCAAATTTTATTGAAAGCAGCGCAGATCTTTGCGATACACACTCAATCCTGTATTGCACGGCTGTTGCGGCATGTCGTGTAGCTCGTGTCAAATTTCCAAACACTGACCAAGCTACACGGCCAAAACCCGCCGCACCAGCCTGGCAGTGCAGGATTGAGCGTCGTATTAATGAGGCCAGGGTACTCATTGGGAAGCTTATCTGCTTCAGGGAGGGCAATACACGCCCCAGGGTGATGCGCTTTGTGAGACGGGCATTCTCGGGAACTAGTATTAGTCCTCGTGAATATGTATGCTGTGTCACAGAGCGCATCGACTTCCTGAAGCAGAAAGTTTATGCATGGGCAAACCGTATTCGTCGGTATAGGCGAAGAGTGGATCGGTACACTCAGAACCGCATGTTCCAGAGTGATGAAAGGTGGGTATACAGAACATGGGAGCGGCCTATTCCCACTCAAGGTGTGACTGACGTGCATCCACCGGATAATGAGACCATGAGTGCTTTTTGGCGAAGCATTTGGTCGGTGCCCGTCAGTCACACTGAAGGTGATTGGATGCGTGTTGTTGAGCAAGCGTGTGATTCAATACCAGACATGGAGGCTATTAACATTAGTCCTCTGGATGTGGCCTGTGCAGTCCGTCCGTTACCTAACTGGAAATCTCCAGGACCGGTCGGACTGCACAATTTCTGGATTAAATGGCTACAAAGGTCACACGCCTGCTTAGCCTCCCAATTCCAGTCATCTTTAGAGACTGGGTCGCTACCACTGTTCTTTACGACAGGAGTTACCCACCTGCTCCATAAATCGGGTAGTACAGCGGAACCTAAAAACTATAGACCAATCACATGTTTACCGACGGTCTATAAAGTCCTTACATCCATTCTTAGAGCAAAAATTGCACACCATATTTATAGTAATTCAATTATGTCTGTGTCTCAGAATGGATGTAAGAACGGGTCCCGCGGTACTAAGGAGCTGCTCCTAATAGACATGACCATAAGCCAACAGGTTCGTAGATCCCGGAAAGATCTGTCGACATGTTGGATAGATTACAAGAAGGCCTATGACTCGGTGCCACATACATGGCTCATTAGGGTGCTGGAGTTGTACAAAATAGACGCAACTCTACGCACCTTCTTGATGTCGTGTATGGGGCAATGGAGGACGGTCCTTCTCTATCCAGGATGTCAGCAGATCCGAAGGATCGATGAACCGATCAGGATTGAGCGGGGAATATTTCAGGGCGATAGTTTGAGTCCGCTTTGGTTTTGCTTAGCCTTGAATCCTCTAAGCACACTGCTGGAGGACTCAGGTCTAGGCTACCGGTTGAGAAGAGGTGGTCAAGTGATATCTCACCTCCTTTACATGGATGATTTAAAACTTTTTGCCCCCAACAATTTGCGACTGATGGAGTTACTGAAGGTAACAGAAACCTTCAGTAGCGCCATCAGGATGGAATTTGGTGTGGAAAAATGTGCAGTCATGCATGTAAAGCGAGGGAAGATTATGGAATCCGTGGGAACCCAACTCTCGGATTCCATACATCTTAGATCCCTCTCGTCAACCGAAACCTACAAATATTTGGGTATGTCGGAAGCGTTGGGCATCAATGCTACTGACATGAAGCAATCGTTGAAGGAGCGCTTCTTTGGCCGCCTGAAGAAAGTATTTAATAGTCTTCTATCAGGCGGAAACAAGGTGCGCGCCTTCAACGGTTGGGTCATGCCGGTCTTGATGTACTCTTTCGGTATACTCAAATGGACTCAGACCGAACTCGACGCCCTGGATAGGAGAGTCCGTACGCTACTGACTGCGTATCGAATGCATCACCCACGGTCATCGGTAATGAGACTGTATATCCCGCGAAAGTGTGGAGGTCGAGGCTTTTTAAATGCTAAGACCCTCCACAATCGCGAGATATGCAGTCTCAGGGAATATTTCCTAGAAGCCGACGTGGGGTTGCATCGAGATGTGGTCGCGGTGGACAAGGGCCTCACCCCACTCTCCTTGGCGAAAGAGAACTGGCGCAAACCTGCAGTACTTGATACTAATGATCGTAAGGAAGTATGGCAAGGCAAAGAGCTTCACGGACGCTTTTTCCGGGCCCTCCATGGGCCTGATGTAGACTTTTTGGCGTCTGTATCCTGGTTACGTTTCGGCGACCTCTTCGGGGAAACCGAAGGTTTTGTCTGTGCAATTATGGATGAAGTTATCATGACGAATAATTATCGGAAATACATTGTCAAGGATGGTACGGTTGACATCTGTCGGGCATGCCACCGTCCCGGTGAATCAATCCGACACATTGTTTCCGGTTGTTCTCGTCTTGCAAACGGCGAGTACTTGCACAGACACAATCTAGTGGCTAGGATTATCCACCAGCAACTTGCCTTGCAGTACAACCTTGTGGAATCCGAAGTACCATATTACAGGTATGTGCCCGACCCAGTTCTCGAGAATGGTCACGCCACATTGTACTGGGATCGATCTATCATCACTGACAGGACTATTGTAGCCAATAAGCCTGATATAGTGGTGATAGATCGACGAGAGCGCCGTGCAATGATTGTTGATATCGCTGTCCCTCATGACGAGAATCTCGTGAAAGCTGAGAAAGATAAAAAAATCAAGTATCTTGACTTAGCACACGAGGTTGTCGACATGTGGGACGTGGACTCTGCAATCATTGTACCGATAATCGTTACGGTTAATGGCCTAATAGCGGAGAGTCTCGACCAACACCTCAGGAGGCTCTCATTGCGCGGCTGGGTCAAGGGCTTGATTCAGAAAGCAGTACTCCTGGACACGGCACGCATAGTGAGGAGGTTCCTCTCTCTAGAGCCCTGACCACCGGTAGCTTGGACCCTGTTCCCGATACCGGTGGGCTACTATTTTTTATATTTTTAAATGTTTTTTTTTTAATTTTATGTTTTTATAAAAATATTTAAAAATATAATTCATATGTATGTAAATAAAATAAATAAATAATAATAAATGTAGAGTAATTAAAGTAAGAAGCCAGTCTGGAAGACTAGATATGGTAAATATTAATTGGATAATTTTTTATAGTTCAAAATGTACTTGATCCCTCAACAAAGATAGATATGTTTAGTAAATAAATCACTGACAGCACAGGTAAAAGAAAAACTCCGAAAATCGTTAATTTGTAGTTTTATCACATAAAATTTTTTTTTTTTGTTATTAAGGCGCGGTATTCGCTCAAAATTCATAAAACAAGCTCAATATTCTCAATATTCACAAAAGGCTTCCTGGATTTTCGAGTATGACGTAACGCAATGAAACTATCTGACAGAAAAAATACAGTGGACAGAGAAGGGTTTATAGAAAAATTTTAACCGAATAGAATAGTAAAAAATAGTTTGATATTTCCAATAAAAAATTTGGAAGTAGCTCCACAAAAATAAACTGTAGCGTCGAACATCTCTGTATTTTTAGCGATAACGACATCCTTTTTTTACTATTATTTAATTTATTGTATCTAAATAATCTAAAGAAAACCCTGAAAATAAATGCACATTCGCAGCTTAGTCACATCTCGGCAACACAAATATTATTTTCAATATTCAACCTTATTTCAAGCCAGCTAATGGTGACAACAGATTACGCGGTTGTGTGCCGTTTAAAATCGTAGTCAGTCCGCGCCCTTAAACCGTATATTGCTGTTGGAGAATTGACCGTGACGTATATCGATGTATGGGAGAACATGTCTTTCAACTAACAAACTTAAGTTTGTTCTCGGGATAAATTCATCCCAACTAAGGACCCTTTTATTGTGCGTGGTCCGACACGCTCGCGGTCCTTAAGGGGAATGTGCCAACAATTCTGGGACATGATAGATAGATGCAGAATTTATTCTAGTTGCCCCTTCCAAAAGGTTTCCTATGGAGAAGAATGAGCAAGCAACTCAACAGTAACTCATTTAAAATATTTTACAATATTCTGCATACATTTATTATCTAATTATATTATGTGAAAACGATGTACCTAAAATAAAGTTGCTATGCACTACACTACAATAAGTGTACGTTGCGCACATGACGTTTGCGACATAATTATACTTTTTGAAATAATTTATACTAATTTACTAGCTGTGCCTCACGACTTCATTTGCGTGGAAGTCGTCACATTTTAATAAAACTCCGTCGTCCCCCGACCCGCAGCGTTGCATCGCCCGCCCGTGCTATTACTTCGTTTTCGGTTAGCGTTCTTTCAAACTTTTTTTCTTTTAGCTCGACTCCTAAGGGTCGTAGCGTGATGTTCAATAGTCCATAACCATCCTCCAAAGTTGGGCTACCAAATGCAAGCAGAATTTTTCAAATCCGACTTTTTGTTCACAATTTCGTAGGTTTTATTTGTTTTGCGCGGAGCCCTCATTCTTTTTCCAAAATAAAAGTAGCCTAAGTTACTCCATATAACATCAGCTACCTGCCAGTGAAAGTCCTGTCAAAATCGGTTCAGCCGTTTCGGAGATTAGCCAGAACAAACAGACAAAAATTTTAAAAACTGTTTTTTTTTTTGTTATGAATACCATTATACTTTCAAATGCAGTCAGTAAAAAGCTGTTATTTTGACATTTCAAAGAGACACTTCATTTAAAGAAAAATAGATTACTTAAACTATTGAGTTTTAATTGTAAATCTATAAAAAGATCAGTAGATTATGTGAAAAAAATGTGTGATGATGCGGATATAGTTGCATTGCAGGAGACATGGCTGCTACCTCATGATTTGTCCTATCTAAACGACATTCACGGTGACTTTGCGGCCGTGGGCGTCTCAGCGGTGGATACAGAGGTAGGTGTGTTGCGGGGGAGGCCCTATGGTGGGGTGGCCCTTCTATGGAGAAAGAGTGCGTTTAGTGTCGTCGAGGTTATTAAGTGTAATAGTGTACGTATTGCGGCGATTAAATGTGTGAGTCAGTGTCAGTCAATGCTAGTGTTCACAGTGTACATGCCTACGGACTGCCAGGACAATCTATCTGAATTTACTGCGTGTTTATCGGAGATTAATGCGGTAATTGACGATTGTAATGTAGATACAGTATTTATTCTGGGCGACTTCAATGCGCATCCGAATGAAGTGTTTTTTAGTGAAATGATGAATTTCTGTAGGGAACAATGTTGGTCATGCGCGGACGTAGATCTTTTAAGTGGTCTGAACACATATACATACCTAAGCGAGGCTCATGGAACTGTCAGATGGTTAGACCATTGCCTGGTTACGTCAATGGCATTTCAAACAATTGAAAGTATTAAAGTATTGTATGAAGTGTCATGGTCTGACCATTTCCCAATGCAAATTAGTTGTAATCTTAAGAGTTTGCCTAGAAAAACCGTTGTAAACAAAGTCGTGGATAACAAAACAGTATGGGGAATAAGAGACGACGAACAAATTTGTAAATATAGGGAGCTATGTAACGAGGCATTACGAAATATAGATTTTCCAGTGGAATTGCGGGATTGCTGTGACTGTTAACGCCATTACTTTCTTTAGTTTTATATTTCATGCCTAATTACTGGCAACTCTAATTAATTAGTATCTGTGTAACATAAAGTTCCTTCCGCTTTCCTTCTCCCTTCCACAACCCTTATAATGCCTAAGAGAGAGCGAGAAGGAAGATCCGCAATGGCGCGCATACGCTGCCGCCAAGAAGATCCGCCAGTTCTCAACCAACATCGACGCCTGTGGGTAAAATTAATCCCAAGTCGAAAAAGGACTCATATTTTCACCGCGAAGAACGAAGATTGCTATTGAACAGTGCAAGTGCGTGTATGTGTGTTGTGGAAAGTGCAGATTCTCGTCCGTACGTGATATCCTGGACGCGCCAGCCACGTGGCTAAGGAAACCCTTCTCGTCGTGTCGCCATAGCTCACCAGGCAGGTACCATCATCATTTTCCCACACCACCAAAACACCTACTTGTGTCACCGAACCGCCCCTCATACAGTCCACTAAGAAAATTTCGATTTTCACCCCAAGGCTTTAGGCCGCCGCAACATTTTTTGGTCCTACGATCACGGATATCCAACAGTTTTTGGTCCTACGATCACAGATATCCAACAGTTTTGGTCCCATGATCACGGATACCTATTTTTCTTTATCCTCTTGATAACGGATATCAATATTATATCCGTATATCATCATCCCGCAACTATATTTCATTTCAATCTTCGTTCCTTATACTCTTATACTAAACCGCTTTCATTTATTCATTTATTACAGTACCTACTTGTCATTGCGTACATTCACAGGTATTTCGCATCCCGCTCAACTTAATATTTTAATATACGTAGGTAGAAGCAAAATCTACCGCTCGCTCGCTTCGCTATCGTTCGGTACTATATTCGTAGGTACCACCTACCAATCCCGCACCGCGCGCAACTCGTTGAAGTTTGTGATTTATTTTAGCTATTATAAAAACCTACAAAAATATCGAAAATGCCTAAGAAAGTGACCATTGATTCGGATGATCAGATAGAATCCGCGATTCAAATAGCACTGTCATGTCGTAATATGATTTTTGCCCGCATGCAAATCATTTACGATTTAATGGAAAAAATGAAGTCCGGTATGGAACCGCTAGAGAAGTTCTTGTGTGCGTGTGTCAATGTTGATGCGTTGCGCACCGAGTTCCTCGAGGCATTTAATAAATATAACTCGCTTCTTCTAAGACAAGACCCGGAAAATAATATTGATGATCAGTCGTGGATTAGTTTTGAGGAATTATATTGCTGCGTTAAATATAATTATTCGAATTACTCAAAATAATCAGCCACATCGGCTCCTACTTCTAGTGGTAGTGGTGTCAATAAGCAAACAGTTCGCTTGCCTCCCATTGAAATTATGTCATTCGATGGCGATATTCGTAACTGGCCCCTGTTCTATGCTAATTTTAAAAGCACGGTACACGAAAATAATACATTGACTGATTCGGAGAAATTATATTATTTGATGGGGAAATTGAAAGATAAGGCTCAAACCGCGTTCTCAGGAGTTTGCCCTAATGGCGATAACTACCAATTAATTTTTAATTCACTCATAAACAAATACGAAGACAAACGTATGTTGGCTTCTAGTTACCTTAATCGGATGTTTGAACATAAATCTTTTAATACCGCATCTATTCAAAATTTCGAATCCTTTTCTGATAATTTTGTTTCCGCCGCAAACGCATTAAAAAACCTTAAAATAAATGATTTATCAGATTTGATTTTTTTCCATGTCGCTATAAAAAAGGTTGATTCTGAAACCGCTCGACTTTTTGAAATGAACTCAAAAGACGAAATTCCTAAATTCGACAATTTAGTACAGTTCATTAAAAATCAATCTCGCATTTTACAAAATACTAAAGCTTTAAACAGCTTGAGTTTCACTCAGTCTAATAACAATCCTATAAATAAAAAAAGGTTCAAAACTCCGCAACCGCAATCTTACACTGTAATTGATAAATCCGCTAAATGTTTGTGTGATAGCTTTGTTCATGAACATTTATTTAAATGTCCTGCCTTTTCTAAAATGACACCAAGTGATCGTTTCAAATCGGTGAAACAAAACGATGCATGTACTAACTGTTTAAGTATTAAACATAAGGCCAGAGTCTGTCAGTCTGAATCTAGATGTAAATCTTGTAAAAATAAACACCATACGCTTTTACACTTTAATCGCGAATCGCACGCGACTGTATTATCGAACGGTGTTGATGATACCGCACGTACACAATCGGGTTCAAACTCCACGGCTTCGAGCGAGCAAGATGCTCACGCCGCCGCCGCCGTGCCGCTCGCCGCCACCGCTCAGAGCGCCCCGCAATGTAATGCATCCATTGCTGCGTCGATCTTTTACGACTCGAACTCCCGCGTATCAAAGCCGCAATGTAATACGAATACTACTATTTTGTTGTCAACCGCTACTGTAATAGTTCGAGATTCATTTGGTAAGGAGCATTTTATTCGCTGTCTATTAGACAGTGGCTCACAAATTAATTTTATTACCGCAGAATGTTGCAAACGATTAGGTTTGACTAGACATTCATCTGATACGCCTTCCGTTAAGGGTATCGGTGGTACGGAAAAATCCGTTAAGGGTTCCGTACAATTCGCTTTCTTTTCCCGTTTTAATCCGAACGTTACTTTTAACGTTAATTCGCTAGTTGTCGATGCAATCACCGATAATTTACCTACCGCTCCCGTAGATACTTCCGCCTTGCCTTACTTAAAAGGTTTACCGCTCGCCGACGAATCGTTTGGCAAACCCGGTCGCATCGATGTGTTGATCGGGGCTTCGCTTTTCCCGCATCTTATGCTGCCCCGCGTAGTTAGCAGCAACTCCTCCGCGCCGCCCGCCATGCAGACGGTACTCGGTTACGTCATCATGGGCACTGTGCCCGCGCTGCCTGTACGTCGTAATAAGCCTCCACAGTCTTGTTACTCACATATTTCGCAACCATCCGACAAAGACTCGTTAGAATCGGCGTTGAAAAAATTCTGGCAGGTCGATGAAGCGCCCGTCACTCTTTCGACGAGCAAATCGCTCGACGAACTTGAGTGCGAGTACTTTTATAATTCGACCACGGAACGCGATGGGGACACAGGTAGATACTCTGTAGCCCTACCGTTTCGCAGCGATGTGTTCTCATTGGGGAACTCACTCGATATCGCGAAAAAACGTTTTTTCTGCCTAGAAAAGAAATTAGAATCCGCACCCGAGTTACGTACTGCGTATGATGACGTCATTCGCGAATATATTGATAAAGGATATTTATCTCCTGCTCCGCTCGATAGTTCAGACAGTAGTTGTCCTGACTATGTAATTCCGCATCACGCAGTTGTACGTTTAGATAAGACAACAACAAAACTACGCTCCGTGTTAGACGCTAGTGCTAAAACGAGTACTGGATTATCTCTCAACGATATTTTACACAGTGGCCCAAATTTACAGGGTGACTTGTTTACTATAATTCTGAATTTTCGATTGTTCGCATTCGCGCTCTCGGCTGATTGCCGACAAATGTTCTTACAGATTGAAGTAAGAGAAAGCGATCGTCGCTTTCAACGCATCTTATATCGTTTTAGTCCAAACGATCCTCTGGTTCTATATCAGTTTAACCGTGTCTGTTTTGGTCTCAAGTCAAGTCCCTACCATGCGATCCGCACAGTACAACAGTTGGTTCAAGACGATGGTCATCACTTCCCGCGCGCCAGCGCTATCATCGCGGATTCGCTGTATATGGATGACGTAGTCTACAGCGTAAGCTCCGAATCACGTGCAGTCCAGGTTTCGCACGAACTGATTAAACTCTTTAGAGGAGGTCAGTTCGAGTTGGTCAAGTGGACCAGTAACTCTCAAACTGTACTAAACAGTATTCCCGCGTCGCATAGGTTGACCGAACAACTAGAATTCGACAAGTCGGTAGAACAAAAGGTTCTCGGCTTGCGCTGGTGTAGGTCAAATGATTGTTTTGAATTTCTTATTTCCGCACCGCCAGACACGTGTACTAAACGTGCTATTCTGTCGGCCGTAGCTAGACTGTGGGACATCATGGGGCTTGTCGCGCCTGTAGTTCTCTATGCTAAACTACTTATCAAAGAATTGTGGTTACTGAAGCTCGATTGGGATGACACTCCCCCGCGTCACATCATAAATATTTGGCAAACTTTTCGCTCTGCCCTGCCGCTTTTAAATGATTTTAAAATCCCGCGCCATTTAGGTATTTTTGAAAATTGTATTCTTCGCCTCATTGGATTTTCCGACGCCAGTGAAAGCGCCTACGGCGCTGTCATCTATGCGCACGTCACTCGCAACGATGACGTAGTCGTTCAGCTGGTTTGTGCCAAGTCGAAGGTATCGCCGGTTAAACCATTGACTATCGCTCGACTGGAGCTCTGTGGTGCCGAACTCCTCGCTAAACTTCTTCGCCGTGTTCATGACACTTATAATCCGCGTTATAATGTTACCGCTATTTACGCATTCACCGATTCTAAGGTGACTCTTTGCTGGATAAATTCTTCTCCGCATCGTTGGCACACGTTTGTGGCCAATCGTGTCGTTCGCATCGTAGACAACGTCCCCGCGGAACATTTCTACCACGTAGCTGGTACTGAAAACCCAGCGGACTGTTTGTCACGTGGTTTAACACCTGACAAATTCATTGAGCACCCATTATGGTTGCACGGACCCGCTTGGGCTAAGCGCGACCCTTCCGAATGGCCCATACATAAGGTTACAGACTTGAATTCGGAACCCATTCCGGAAGAAAAGGTCCACGCGCACCCCATAGTCGCGGATTCAAGTTCGGACAATTCGCTTCTACTCGCACTCGCAGAACGTACGTCTTCGTGGACTAAGCTGCTGCGTATTGTTGTTTTCATATACCGCTTCATGAAAAAACTCCCGCGTCGGACTGACGCCGTTACCGCTAGCGACCTCGAGTTCGCTGAAACCATTTTGTTGCGTCATGTTCAAAGAAAACACTTCATGGAAGATTATTCCGAGTTAAAAAATAGTAAAATTTGTTCACCCGCTCTTATTAAACTCAAGCCATTTGTAGATGGTGATGATTTAATCCGCGTTGGGGGTCGATTAACTCATTCGGCTGAGGCCTATAGTACTAAACACCCGGTAGTGTTACCCCGACATGATCGCATAGTTGAAATCCTCGTAGACTATTATCATATAAAATATTTACATGCAGGTCCAGAACTCACTATGTCGTTATTGCGCCATAAGTATTGGATTTTGTCCGCTAGACGCATTATTCGTCATAGAATCCACAAGTGTAACGCATGTCACAGGTGGAGACCGCGACCTCATGGTCCGCCGATTATGGGCGATCTCCCTAAATCTAGAGTAAATGTTGCAACCAAAGCTTTTTCTCATACAGGGTGTGATTACGCTGGCCCTATACAGTATGTGCCCGTACGCACTCGAGGTGCGAAGAGTCGCAAGGGTTATTTATGTATCTTTACCTGTATGACTACTCGCGCTGTTCATATCGAATTAGCTACAGATCTTACGACTGTGTCGTTCATAGCCGCGTTGAAACGGTTTTTATCCCGCCGTGGACCGGTACAATGCTTGTATTCGGACAACGCGACCAATTTTCGAGGAGCTAATTCGTTTTTACGCGACTTGTATAATTTCATAAATAAAGAATACCGCCCGCGCTTTGAAGAGGAGCTCGCTGAGCATCGCATTAATTGGCATTTTATTCCGCCCGCGTCACCGCACTTTGGTGGATGTTGGGAGTCCATGGTGAAGGCCGTGAAGACTCACCTTTTCAAGACAATAGGTCAACAACTCCTATCTTATGAAGAATTAGTTACAATTCTCTCTCAAATAGAGTGCCTCTTGAACTCCAGACCTCTTACTGTTCTTAGTGCTGATCCGGAAGAGCCTAAAGCTCTTACCCCTTCGCATTTTTTACATACTGTACCGCTTAACTCATTGCCCGCCGCGGAAGTAGGTTTACTGTCTGATCACCTGCTTCAAAGACACTCTCTTATGGATAAATTAGTCCAGTCGTACTGGAAAAGATGGCGAAGCGAGTATCTTCATAGTTTACAATCACGCTTAAAATGGAATAAACCTGATGGAGACATGATTAAGGAAGGCACTGTAGTAGTGATAGTTAATGATAATGCGCCTCCTCTATCCTGGCCTCTAGGTGTTATTGAGAAGTTGCATACGTCTATAGACGGTAGCACGCGAGTCGTTTCAGTACGCACTTCTAATGGGATTCTTGTGCGACCTGTGGTCCGCTTATGCCCCATTCCTACTCAGTAATATCTTATTCAGTCCATTCCCTCTTTAGTTAGATTTAAGTGTAACTCCACTGTATATATTATTATATTATTCTCTTTAAAGGTGACCCTTTAAGGCCGCGAGGAATGTTAACGCCATTACTTTCTTTAGTTTTATATTTCATGCCTAATTACTGGCAACTCTAATTAATTAGTATCTGTGTAACATAAAGTTCCTTCCGCTTTCCTTCTCCCTTCCACAACCCTTATAATGCCTAAGAGAGAGCGAGAAGGAAGATCCGCAATGGCGCGCATACGCTGCCGCCAAGAAGATCCGCCAGTTCTCAACCAACATCGACGCCTGTGGGTAAAATTAATCCCAAGTCGAAAAAGGACTCATATTTTCACCGCGAAGAACGAAGATTGCTATTGAACAGTGCAAGTGCGTGTATGTGTGTTGTGGAAAGTGCAGATTCTCGTCCGTACGTGATATCCTGGACGCGCCAGCCACGTGGCTAAGGAAACCCTTCTCGTCGTGTCGCCATAGCTCACCAGGCAGGTACCATCATCATTTTCCCACACCACCAAAACACCTACTTGTGTCACCGAACCGCCCCTCATACAGTCCACTAAGAAAATTTCGATTTTCACCGCCGCAACAGTGACCATATATGTGGTAATGTAGATCATAGGAACATAATTAATTCAATGTACGCGAACATTAAGTCTATCTTGAGTGAGGCCTCTGAAAAAACTCGAAGTGTCAGTAAGACGAATAAGAGGAAGTGTATTGTAGGATGGAACAAGTATGTAAGTGACGTTCATAGGAGGGCTCGGCTTAGTTTCAGTAACTGGGTTTTACTAGGGAAGCCGCGTGCAGGACCACATTATGTAGATATGTGTGAGACACGTAAAGTGTTCAAGAAAAAATTAAAATGGTGTCAGGATAATGCCGAGCAAATAAAAATGGACATACTGGCAGCAAAGCACAAGGCTAAAGATTTTGGCAGTTTTTGGAAAAATACAGGGCATCTGAACCCTGGGCCAAGCATTCCTGTGAGCGTTGATGGTGTAGTAGGTGATCAAAATATTGCAAATGTTTTTAGGGATCTGTTTACTGTAGAACCAATGCCCTGTGAGAGTGACAACTTATGTAAACCAGACGTCAGACCTGGTGATAAGTACACTCGGTTTATGCCAGTAGATGTGAAGAATGTCATAATAAAGATGAAACGTGGAAAGTCACCAGGTCATGACGGCATAAGTATCGAACATTTGAAATACGCAGGTGTACATCTGCCCAGAGTCTTGAGTCTGCTGTTTAACTTTTGTGTGGGTCACTCTTTTATTCCAGATGATATGTTGAAAACAGTAGTTGTTCCTATATTAAAGAACAAGACCGGGGATTCATCTGACAAGCGTAACTACCGCCCAATATCATTGGCCACTACCGTGGCGAAGGTCCTCGACAGTCTCTTGAACGCACAGCTGAGCAAACACCTTCAGATCCATGACTTGCAGTTTGGCTTCAGACCCAACCTGTCAACGGAAATGGCGATTATGTGTCTGAAACAAACTGTAAGGTATTATACTGACAGGAATACACCAATATATGCGTGTTTTCTTGATCTGTCGAGGGCGTTCGACCTGGTTAATTATGATATTCTGTGGCATAAACTACTTGAGGAAACCACTGTGCCGAGGGAGACGGTATCCCTCCTCAAGTACTGGTACAGTAATCAAAAAAAATGCGGTCAAATGGGTCAGCTCGCTTAGTCAGGAATATCCTCTGAAATGCGGTGTCAGGCAAGGTGGTTTGACTTCTCCGAGTTTGTTTAACCTATTTGTTGATCAGCTGATTGGCAGGCTCAGCAGAGCTATGGTCGGGTGTTCGATAGACGGAACTATGATAAATAATATTAGTTATGCGGACGACATGGTTCTGCTGAGCCCGTCAGCGAGTGCTCTTAGAAGACTTCTGGGCATTTGTGAAGTGTATGCCACGTCGCATGGACTCAAGTATAATGCGAGTAAGAGTGTCCTCATGGTATTTAAGGCGGGGAACAAAGCACCATCAAATGTGCCACCAATTAGGATCGGGGGGCAGTCACTAGTAAGGGTGACGGAAGCAAAATACTTGGGTCACATGCTATCGGATCGCCTACAGGATGATGCAGACTTAGAGAGGGAAAGGAGGGCGTTGGCAGTCCGCTGCAACATGTTGGCCCGCAGATTCGCACGATGTACTACAGATGTAAAACTGTTACTTTTCAGAGCCTTCTGTCAGTCATTCTACACGTGCAGTCTGTGGATCAACTATACGCGGCGGGCTTTCAATGCCCTGCGTGTTCAGTACAATGACGCTCTGAGGGCAGTGTTGAGGAAACCCAGGTACTGCAGTGCCTCAGAAATGTTTGCGGCAGCTTCCGTCGATGATTTCTTCTGCATTATTAGGAAGAGAACCGCATCGATGATGAGCAGGGTCCGTGGTAGCACCAACACTGTCCTCAGAACGTTAGCGTGCAAAATAAATGGTCCGTTTACTGTTTACTGGGCGAGTGTTCACTTGCTCAGAAATAGGAAATAGATTATAGTAAAATACTCGTTCTACCTACTGATTTTGATTCTGTACTAACAAATTACTAACACCTTGTTATTTGTATTTTTATGTGTTCTACTAACAACCTTACTAACGTTTCATTTGTTAAAAATGTATGGATGTATGTCTGAAATAAAGATATATTATTATTATTATATTATTATTTTATTTATTTGTATAGATATCTATACAAATAAATAAAATTGAAGTGTCTGTTTTCTGAAAATTAAAAGAGAATGATACGCTACGTTCCATATTATAATAATATTCAAAAATACGTTTTAATTAAAAACCTTTCATTTGACAGCCTTAGTTGCCACCCACGCGGTGACCTTTGTGTCGAAATCGTTTTTGTTTTATTTCTATCAACCCTGTAGCCATTAGGATCAAAAGTATTTTGTTTTACAATAATTTCCTGTATGAAATGCCTAATAATAATGCCTTTGTGTACTTCACTTCTGAATAATAATAAAAAAAAATCGTTTTAAAGTCTGGCCTGTAGTGAATACCACGCGGGATGCGACTGTGTGTGTCATTTGTTTTAGTGTTAAGCTTCGACCACACCTGCGCGACCAAAGCTACTGTGAAGCGGGAGCGTCAGTCGTGCGGCGCTACTCGTGATATCTTTATGGCGCCTTGCACACCTACGCAACCGTAACGCGGAAACACTGCGTTTGCAAAGCCGTTACGCACACGTCGTGTAGTCAGACGAGAGTAGAGCTTGTCTACTCTGATCATAGCGACAATTTTATGAATAGTGACTATCATTTGTACCATTTATGACGTTATAGGGCTTTACAATGTCAATCCTTCAAATATTACATTTTTTTCTGATTAAAATACCCGCATTGCAAAAAAACTATTCCGATTTAATATTTTTCCGAATATGGACTCAATAGATCGCACACGGGACGCGATCTATTGAGTCTGTATTGAATTATTTGGCGAAGTAAGCTCATAGCGTACGGCTATAGAGTATCGTGTATCTACCTATTCCAGTCTTTTCATATTATGTAAAAATTTAATAAACCTAATTTAAATAGAAGAATGTTTGATTATTGATCTTGGACTGTAAGTACTAAGTTGTTTAGGTCACAAAATCTTAGTACAAAAATTAAAATTAATTCATAAGAAAGTATAGTCAATTTGACACAAAGTATTTAATTTGTGATGGGGATTCATGTCTCGCAATTGAAACAATTAAGAGACGAATTATGAGACTGACATAACGCAACAATTTAATTGTTAAACTAATCTATAGACGTGCGGCTTCAGTGACTATTCACTAAAAATGAGGTTCGCGGTTCGCACTGTACTCACGCAAGTGACCACGTAAAAGTTTCGTGTTGTTGACGATCCCGCGTCCCGCTACTTGACGCGTAGGTTTGTCCATAGCATTAAGAAGTCACGCACGCGACTATTCGCGCCAGTTTGAATACCTCCATACAAGTTAGTTGACACAATCTGCGAAAGTGAGTTTGGCCCCGCATCCCGCGCGACATTCGCCCCAGTCTGGCCTGAGCTTTACAGAAAAGTGACTGTGTCGGACAGACAGCGTACGGCTATAGAGTATCGTGTATCTACCTATTCCAGTCTTTTCATATTATGTAAAAATTTAATAAACCTAATTTAAATAGAAGAATGTTTGATTATTGATCTTGGACTGTAAGTACTAAGTTGTTTAGGTCACAAAATCTTAGTACAAAAATTAAAATTAATTCATAAGAAGTATAGTCAATTTGACACAAAGTATTTAATTTGTGATGGGGATTCATGTCTCGCAATTGAAACAATTAAGAGACGAATTATGAGACTGACATAACGCAACAATTTAATTGTTAAACTAATCTATAGACGTGCGGCTTCAGTGACTATTCACTAAAAATGAGGTTCGCGGTTCGCACTGTACTCACGCAAGTGACCACGTAAAAGTTTCGTGTTGTTGACGATCCCGCGTCCCGCTACTTGACGCGTAGGTTTGTCCATAGCATTAAGAAGTCACGCACGCGACTATTCGCGCCAGTTTGAAT
Organism: Cosmia pyralina; assembly: GCA_946251885.1. NCBI lineage: Eukaryota > Metazoa > Arthropoda > Insecta > Lepidoptera > Noctuidae > Cosmia > Cosmia pyralina. Next base: position 2,565,772 of record OX276349.1, read on the forward strand.
ACCTCCATACAAGTTAGTTGACACAATCTGCGAAAGTGAGTTTGGCCCCGCATCCCGCGCGACATTCGCCCCAGTCTGGCCTGAGCTTTACAGAAAAGTGACTGTGTCGGACAGACAAACGTATATTTTTGCGTTTATGTTATAACACACAAAAAACTAGGTACAAATTTTATTTTTCTAGGTCCGATACCTATTTGGTGTCTTTAATTTGTGTAGATATTCTGTTTTTTTGTATCTGCAGCTTTAATTAGATGGTTGCACCATCTTACATTAACAATAACAAATATTTTAGTTATTGTCAAAGTAAGATGGTGCAACCCACGCTTGTCAAACCTGTTAGACCAAAAATGGGTTGTTCCATAAGACAATTTGTTAGCTGACGTCATAACTTTAACTGTAACCTTAACCGCCCACCCTTCGCTGGTTAATGTTATTTGTTGGGATTTGTGTTGGGATTTGAGAACGCAACCATTGTTATTTAATTGTTGCATGGCTAAACCGCTACATAGTTTAGTGCCTTAAGTTGGCAACATTTTTTTCTTCCCTTTTCATTTTGTCTTGTCATGTGTGAGCATTACAATAAATACGTTTAAGAATAGGTATCTTTCAGAGTTCTACATAATCTTCCTATTACATCCACCCAAAATATCAACATTAGTGTTAAATATCTCGTGTCCCTGCTCTGCTTCGAACGTATTCGAAATGACGGTACAACAACATGATGGTGTTACTGTTAAATTAACTTTGACGGAAACTATAACGTAGCCCTTGGTACAACCCACCCTTAATTAAAATAATAAATATTGTATTACAAGTGTCCCTATAATAATAGCTGTAATTAAAATGCCCGACTTTTTACTTGGATTACCATTTAATTTTGTTAAATCAATATTAACTTCATTCTAGTCTCTTTGAGTAGACATTTAAATGACTGTCTCCGATTAATTGGTTTTATTCTTTGACTAGCTGCTGCTCACGTTTTGGTTCGTGTACTAACTTCAAGTTCCATTGGGTATACCTTTTTTTTTTTTTTTTTGTGGATGGGAAATCATCAAATGACTTCTCCCGCTCTGGGCAGAGGCGGGAGGGCGTGTCAGACTTTTACTGACTAAAACCCACCCATGTTTCTTCAGCTGCCCGTGCCAGGGCCACGGTATCTCTTTCGAACTACCCGCGACCCCGGCGGCATCGGCCCAATTGACCCCGTCACTGCTGACATCTCTTTGAGGCGCGCGTGGAACACAACGCGCCGTCGACCCGGGCCTGGTCCTTACCGGACGGCGAGCTGCCCATTACTCGTCGTCCGCAAGCCCGCGCCTACGGTGGCCGGGAAGCGGCAATCAATTCCCGCCGCCCAGGGCGTCTCCTACGGCGGCTAGGGGCGCGAGGGCGCAGCTGTTGCCTCTCCCTCACGCGTTCCGCTTCCTCCTTCGCGAGCATTACTGCTTCGCAGAAGGAGGTGACGGCTTCCCATGCACTCTCGCTCCGCACCATGGCCTGGACCAGGTTTGGACGCGAGAGATCGCCGCCGCCGATCGCCTCCGTGAGAACACGGCGGTGCTCCACCCAAGCCGGGCAGACCTCCACTGTATGCTCCACCGTGTCCTCCGGGTGATCCACACAATGGTGACACCCGGGCGTTTCCTCCCGCCTTATCCGAAACAGGAACCTCCCGAAACAACCGTGTCCGGTGAGGACCTGCGTCAGGCGGAAGGTGAGGACGCCGTGGCGCCTCTCCAACCACTCCTCAAAGAGGGGACTTATCGCCGCAATTGTGGCGTGCCCAGCGCTGGGTTGCGACAATCGCACTCTCCATGTCGCCATGAGATCCCGCCGGAGGTCTGTCCGCTGTACCATGATTTCTCGCGGCAGCGGAGTTACGCCCCGGCGTTTCACCTCCTCGCGCCACTCCCACACGTGCGCGAGGACTTTTGCCTCCAGATCCCATGGCGGTAATCCGGCAAGGAGGCACGCCGCCTCACAGGAGACCGTGCGGTATCCCCGGACTAGCCGGATGGCCATGACCCTCTGGGACGCGTTCAACCGGCGGGCTGGTCGCAGCCTCAGGGAACGCGCCCACACCGGTGCCCCGTAAAGGGCCATGGACCGCACGACCCCCGCGTAAAGCCTCCGGCAGGAGGCGTTTGGACCCCCCAGATTGGGCAGGAGCCGCTTCAAGGCAGCCCCGGCCCGCTCCAGTCTGGGAGCCAAACGTCGGAAGTGCTCCACGAAGTTCCACCGGCTGTCGAGGACGAGTCCCAGGTACTTCATCGTCGACTCAACCCCGATGTGAACCCCTCCTACCGTTATTTGGGAACCCGACGGTGGCGCGTTCCGAGGACCATGAAAACACATGACCTCGGACTTGTGCAGGGCCACCTCGAGTCCCAACTGCCGGATCCTCTCTACGATTGTCGCAACCCCGCGTGTCGCTAGTTCAGCCGCCGCCTGGTGCGACCTCCCCTGCGCCAGGACCAGCGTGTCGTCAGCGTAACATACAACGCTGACGCCGCTAGGGAGGTCGGCGCGCAGCGCCCAGTCGTACCCGATGTCCCACAGATGTGGCCCCAGGACCGATCCCTGTGGGACACCGCACGACATCTCTCGCCGGTTCCACTCTCCCTGATGACCGGGGTAGATGACGGCCCTGTCCGTCAAATAGGCCTCGACCACTCGACGGAGGTGGGTTGGCACCCGGTGATACCGGAGTGCCTCCCTGATGCAACTCCAGGGCAGGGTATTGAAGGCGTTGGCGATGTCTAGAGACACCGCCAAGACGACCCCACCCCGGGCCACAGCATCCCCCGTCGTGAGGGCTCGCACGCGCATGATGGCGTCCACCGTAGAGCGCCCCCTGCGGAAACCAAACTGGCTCTCCGCCAAATCCGGCCCCTCCTGCACCAGCCACCCGACGAGGCGGTCTGCAATGACTCATTCAAAGAGCTTGCCCACCTCGTCGAGCAGCACGATGGGCCGGTAAGCCATTGGGTATACCTACGCTGATTAGGTTTCGAAAAATTTTATTTTACAGTTTTTGGAAAACTTACAGCTAAACATTTTGTAAGATTGAGAATAATAAAAATAAGGTCAATTAAAAGTTTTCATAGATAGAAGAGAGCATATAAACAGAAAAAATACTTGAGAAGGTAGACAGCGATTAAGCAAAAACAATATCAAGTAAAATGAGTTTCAAACAGCATAAATTCTAATCAATTAGTTTACGTGATCAAAAAAGAAACCAAAAAGAGTCCTTTTTAATTTTGAGATGCTAGTATTGACAATACTGATGTAAACGCCCCGACAGGACGCATTATACGTATGGCTTGCTCTGATTAAGTATGAATTTCGTCTGTAATTCGTTCTTACCACAAGAGTATGTAATAGATAAGGATTGCGCAGAATAGCAGAAGGAACCCGCAGTCCGATTTTGTTCAGCAATTCGGGAAGCTCGGTGGAACCGTTAGCAATTCTAAATAAAAACGCCAAGTCTGCTATTCTTCTACGTTCAGAAAGAAAATGTACCTGTATGACCTATTGGGGCTTGCGGCTAAATGATAACGCACGCGTCGATCGAAGTTTAAGCAAAGCTCGGTGTTCGGTTCGTGGCTGAGTGACCATACATTACATATTGAGACTCCGTGCCTAGGAAAACACGTTAAGCTATTGGGCCCAGCTGTCATTCGTAGATCTTTGACAGTCGGTTAAAAGCCCAAAAGTCTGACTACCAGTCTTACCAAGGGGTATCGCGTTACCCAGTAACTGGGTTGTGGAGGTCAGATAGGCAGTCACTCCATGTATAATACTGGTATTCAAATACAGTATTCAGCTGCATCCGGTTAGACTGAAAGCCGAACCCAACATAGTTGGGCCGACCCGTAACGACTGTCATAGACCCACGAAAGACAGCCGGGACCAACGGCTTAACGTGCTTTACGAGGTACGGAGGAGTATCGGTATGTAAAGATGGTCGCCCATGCACGGACCAACCCCGGTAACGTAGCTTAACCTGATGGATCGACCCGCGCGGCTGTTATTACTTAGCAAATATGACCTAGAAATGTAATATCATAAAAATAAAAGATGATATAATACAACACCTGCCACCCCCCGGTCCTGGGTTCGATTCCCAGGTCGAAAAAAGTGTTAGGTATTGGGTTTTTCCATTGGATATTTCTCAGCCCCTGACGGATATACGTCGTAGGTACGTAGGTACGTAGGTATACTTCTGCCCAACCCTTTGGGGATTATAGGCGTGAATATATGTATGTTTATGTATTATAAAACAACAATTTAGTTAATGAAGACAGACGTAACATTAATCTTAGCTATTGTTCATCTGTTTGACAGTGTTATAAAAAACAAACAAAAAAAAAACTAAGTCATATTTTCTTTCATCGTAAAAAAATAATTAGAACTCTTCGCCCTCATTAAAATTCTACGTCGTGAGATCAAAAAGCCTTAGAAATGATACACGTTGATTCAAAAGACATCGTTGTTAGGGTTCTGTAACCGAAGAGTGCCAAACGGAACCCTATTATTAAGCCTCCGCTGTCTGTCTGTCCGTCCGTCCATCCGTCTGTCTGTCAGCAGGCTATATCTCATGAACCGTAATAGGTAGACAGTTGAAATTATAACAGATTGTGTATTTCTATTGCCGCTATAACAAAAATAAGATAAAATATCAATGATATTATATGTAAAAAGACGTAGATAGGTTACCGACCCAACATTCGGTGTTCAAAAACGGCACAATTTCGTACGATTAGATGACATGTGGAAGTAGGACGGCATGTCTTAATTATCGGGAGCGAAAAAGAGACAAGACGACGAAAATGTGGCTAATTAGCCAGATTTTGACGTGCCACTTGCGGAGCGTGTGTAACCTATCTACCTCTTTCTACATATAATATCATTGTAAAATATATAAAGTTAAAAATTTTAAGGGAAAAATAATTTCTTCCATACCCACTTGCTCGACCGCGGGAAGTTTGTTCCCCAACAGTAGATTGTCCGTGGGAACAAAGTTCCCAAGACTCTTTTTTTACTTTTAACCTTGTTCCACCACTATTAAGTAGTAATATCCAATTCCATGCATTTACTGTGATAGATTATCTGTGTCCGAACCTTTTGAGACACGACAACACTCACTGAACCAGTCTATGACATTCAAAAAATAGTATTTTCGCTGTCATAAAATCTAAAGTAAACAATAACAAGTATTTGTCTCAACTGCGGAAGCTTGTAAATAATGAATATTGTACTGTAGTAAGTGGTTTTATTTATGTTTCACGGTAAGAGTTAACACAGCATGCATTTTAAACCATAAAACATATAGGTAATCACTTGTTTTTTCTTTGTAGAAAATCTAGAAATCTGAAACTAACTGTGTTTGCTCTTTACATACCTATTTTTGTGAATTTTATACGATCATTCATTCAAACGAAATATACACTACAATAGAGTCCAGTTCTCTGGCATCCATAAAAACATTCGAGCGTTACAAGATTCCAAGAATCTTCGTCACTTTGGCATTGTTTGTAAACACGTACGAAGTGCCAGCTGACGTCACGGTGCGCGTACGCATGACTGTACGATGGACTGTTTTTTGTGTAGAGCCGCTTTCGTACTAGTGGATACAAGAAACGTGTTTTTTTGAACTGAAGTATTTTTTTGAAATACGTGGTGTTTACTATTGTACAATGCTACGGAAGCGTTCATGTGCGAGTCGACTCGCACTTGGCCGGTTTTTTATTTCAACAAATTGACGTACCTTCCTACGTTGTACTGAAAAAAAGGCACAAATAATAATTGTTGTTTTTCAAGTCGGCATTTAATTGGTCTCTGCGTTTCTGTAGTCACTTGTTTGTTTTTCGACATTTATATCAATTGACCTGTTTTTCAATGGTATTGTTGTAAAGATTAGAGATTTTCTTCAAACCTTCGGATTGGTGCTGGATAGGAATAGTATATTATGATACAAGGGCGGAATTTACACCTGAACCGTAGGCGAGGTTGTTTTTGAGCCGAGAACTGCAATAACAAATGTCCACGTGTATCAAACGACGTTTTTCAATACACTTTTGAAGAAATTAATTTAAATAACGTTAATTAAGAAACTATGATTTAAATTTTCTTTTTTTTTCTGCGCTTTGCTTTCGCCAGGTTGAAGGAGAAGCAAAGGTATAAAGCCGGTAAACAGCCCAATATGAAAAATAGAAAATTCAAATATTTTTGAGTGTAGAACACAAATAAATGTTAATTTGTTTTTTTTTTATTGTAATAATCATGGTTTTTGATGATATTCCATTTATAAACATTATTTAAATATTCAAAAAATATTAACGTCGTAGAGACGCAAGACTCTTTGCCGAGATTAAAAAAAACATTCGCCTCCGAATAGAGAGGCATTTAACCAATTTGGACTAAGTATACGTATATGTGTGGCAATTTTTATTTCCGCACACGTGTTGGAAAATGAAAAATCGAACGCGTATGAAACACATTGCATTGTGAACCTAATCGTAGTGCGATATGAACCAGTTTTCGAGGAAGTGTATTGAAAAATTCTAACCTGTTGATGACAGCACTAACCCCATTAGAAAAGCTGCACATTTAGTTTCCATTCCATTAATCGGTGTTCAACAAATGTCCTGTTCGGCCCAAAATTACCGGCTCTAAATAACGTAACTTAACGCTAGCGTTTGCAACGCGTTAATCGCACTGGAGCCCATAACAGTGACGAGTAATCCTCAACGACGTATTTGGTGCAGTTAGGCCGATGTAGATCAACGGTGGCCGTGCTCGGGATTTGTTGAATTTATTTGCTCGAGCCCGATGCCTCTCTGTATCCTTGTTTGGTTTGGGATGTTGACTTGCTGGAATAGTCAGCTAATAACGGACAATACGTTTATTTCACTGCAGCATTGCGGGCATAGACTAATTTGCGAAGGGAAAAGATTTCATCAATTCTTAGATACCATCGTGGACCCTGCCGTTGGACCACTTTTCAAACTTATTACTTAGGGCTTATGCCAACAACGGTGGTTAACCACTTTGCACCCTTATGGGTGCAAAGTGGTTAACCACCGTTGTCTGCGTTTGTACGTAGGTGCTTAAGTATTGATGTTTTTGTCTAGTAGGTAATTAGGTAGCTCATCGCATGATATTATGGTAGTTACACAAATTTACAGTTTTATTGTCTTTAACGTAGCAAATAACGACAGTTAGTGACTTTTGGTTGAAATTCCAAACCTTCCAGTCTAATTAAAAGTAAAATATGGTGCCATTTGCAATGAACTAGAATCAAAGATCAAATGGCAAGCTAGTTTCAGACTTAAAATCTAGGTATGGTTAAACTAATGTTACTCTCGACTTAATAACTGATACCGTGTTTTGTCAAGAGGAAAGTTACTTGTTGTACTGGCGTCTAGATATGAAAATGTTTGTTTGTTTAATAAACAAAAGAGTTTTGTTTTTCTTCTCAGAGGTAGTTAGATAGAAAATGTCGACTCCATCTATCTTATTTTATTTTTTATAATTCATGACGTGTAAAAGTAATTCCATTATCATATTTGCAAAATAAACGGTTTCATTTCATTTCATTCCAAACACGACTCAGTACAATAAGTACGTACATCTTATCCCCTTATCCTAAGCCCCATCTAGTCTCTTTAACTCCTCGCCCGCGTCCCCTGACAGCCATTCGCTGCTCCCGGTACCCGTTTCGATTACATTGACGTCACGACCTCACAGCAAAAAGATAAGTTTTAGCTCTAATGTAAGGGTTACGACACACGCGAGAGACCCGGGATAAGGATGCGGACATAACTTACCTACCGATGGCTAATAGGCTAGGTCTATTTTTCTGTAGGTAGGTAATTAATTTTTTTTGGTGATATGGTAATGTTGCTTTAAGTGTGATAATCTTAGATACAAAATGGGATACTATGATATTACTTTGGCTTGTTATTTTATCTACTAGTAACGTAGAGAGGAGGTGCAGTCAACAAAAGAGATATGTAGGCAGGGTATGTGAATTGCTACATGTTCAATTTTATATAAACTACTTTGTTTTTGCATTGTAACACACCAACACAAAATTGTATATTTTCACGAAATTGCACATGAACCAATTCACATACAAATATGTTACATGTTGTTGTTATGTTGTTGTGTTTGTTGATATGTTGTTGTTTTGTTGTTATGTTGTTGTTGTTGTTATGGTGTGTGTTGTTGTTGTTATGTTATGTTGTTGTTGTTTGTTATGTTGTTATGTTAATATGTTAAATATGTATATTCTGCCTAGATATCTCTTTTGTTGACTGTACGTCCTGAACGAAAATGGTCATAAGCACTGGCCACACCGGGAACGAAGCCAAACGAAGTTGAGTTTGTTTTGCTTTCCTCCGCTTCTTTTCATACTTCCGTTTTCGTTTCACTTAGTACGCGGTGTGAACCGAAGTATGAAAAGACGCTGAAGAAATCTCAACGAACTTAGCTTCGTTTATTTATTTATTTAAACTTTTCGCACTAAAAAAAACGTACAAAAGCGGACTTAATGCCTCAGGCATTCTCTACCAGTCAACCAAGGGTGGTGAAGAGATTGATGGCAGGTGCTCCGTTTGAGAAGATTAATTATAAAAAGAACGCTAAAAATTATATCTTAATTAATAAATCGTTTATGTTTGTGGTTTATAAACAATATACAAGTTAACACTATATACACTAGGTACTAAAGTAAATGACTAACTAACTAACTAACTATACAAATAAATAAATACAAAAACAAAAGGACACTTAGGCGTCGAAGTACTCGTCCGCATCGCTGTCATCCGGAAACGTGTTCAGAAGACTAGCAGCATTGCCACGTTGAATGGCAATAACAATTCTGTGGCCAAAGAACGAGCCAGCCCTCGTGAAGTCTCGTCCAGTCGGCGAGTAATTTCCTTAAAAAGTAGACGCGCACTCGGGCCCCATGACCCGAGCGTTTCGACCCCAAACGGCTGAAAACTGTAGTTACCTATAAGGTTACAGTATTTGCGTCGCTTAAGGGTCTCAGCAGCCGCAGCAGCGGCGCCAGCACAGCACGTCGTGCTTGGAACATGAGATAGCGCAAGGGTGTCGACACAGGTTGCGTCCTACACCAGAGGCCTACCCATCTTCCAAGGCAACAGCGTCATGCCATTTGGTCTCTTCCCATCGTCACGTACCAAGCCGTTTGGTTCTAATACCACTGGTACGCCGGCGGTGACAAGAGCTCGACGAATAATGTCGTTGATGCTGGCGTGCCGTGCTATGTGACCTGCGCTCCTGTAGCAGGACAGGCCATGGTGCCCGAGACTGTCGACAGCTTCACCGCAGTGACCGATGCGGAGCAACACAAGGTGCGCCCAAGCGGAGACATGTAGCGAGCCGAAACGATGAGTCTTAATTAATTATTTATAAATAAACTCTCTCTCTAGACAGAAGTACATAAATAGGTTATAAACTTTTATATTTATAGTACACATACATATTTACTATAATATATACCTATACTATATACATATTATATACAAATTCAAGAGAGAGAGAGGTGTTGAAATAACTCTACACTATTTCTCTATTTCGTTTCACTTCGTTCTCAATATGACCCGAGCTATGAGCTATGAGCTAAGTCTTTGGTTTCTAATAAAAACATGTCCTCGTATAGGTATAGTAGTTGCTACCATAAATGGAATCATGATAAATCAAATTGTTTCTAATAATAAAATCGTAGGATCCTGGCGTTTATGCATACGTTTCATAAGCATTTGTGTTGTAGGTACCTGTACTTTCTTGGCTAAACGAGTAGTTACAAACACAAGTTTAAGAGGAAATGTGTGTGCTCTTGTCTCCATAGAAACGCTCTCGCCTGTTTTCTTTCTGGTTAATAACCAATGATTTTTTTTCAGAAATATAAATATTAGCTACTTGTATTCCCCTATGTTTTCCTTTTTGAAAACTAGAACTAGAACCCTCAGAAAATCCTCAAAATTGTCTATTTAGACCGCTGTCAAGACAACTATTAACGAAAAAAGAAAAACAGGGTCATAATATAATATACTTCTTATTCAGTTTATGAAATATCTTTTAAATTGGTCCAATATTGGAGGAGGAAATAGGCGAGAGGCAGGAGCTTGTGGCTAAGTAATAACAGCCGCACGGGTCGATCCATCAGGTTAAGCTACCCTTGCCGGGGTTGTCCGTGGATGGGTGACCATCTTTACATACCAAGACTCCTCCGTGCCTCGGAAAGCACGTTAAGCCATTGGTCCCGGCTGTCATTCGTGGATCTTTGATAGTCGTTACGGGTCGTCAGAAGCCCGAAAGTCTGACAACCAGTCTTACCAAGGGGTATCGTATAACCCAGTTACTGGGTTGTGGAGGTATTTAGCTGCATCCGGTTAGACTGGAAGCCGACCCCAACATAGTTGGGAAAAGGCTAGGCAGATTGAATTAGGCGAGAGCCAAACCTCGAAATAAGGCTTTTTACATAAGCTCGTCAGTCCGATCTGCAGTTGTCCTTATCGCACGAATTTGAGGGCGGAGCGCTCGCAGAGCGACAGCAATAGTTTTTCCAAATACCTAATTTTCAAAAGTCTCGCGCCCGCATTGCCTCTTAATTTCTTTTGCTAATGACAACCCAAATAACAGCTCAATCAATACGCACACCAAAACCTTACATTTCCTACCAAAACCAGATGCACAAGTAAATGCAATGCAATGTGTCTGCGCACCGATTGCTTTTATAATGGTTACCCATACGTCAGCGCAGAGAGCTGAGGGCTCTGTCTATGTTGTTCCATACTAAATAAGCCTACTTCTCCTTCTTATCTGACTTCCCATGTTCAATACTTGTGCTCTGCCCATAGTAGAAATCTTCGTTGAACCAACAATCGTCTTCTACGATGTCCTTCTCACCGCTCTGGTTTTATTCATTCTTCTTTCTTTGTCCAGTCAGTATTTCTTTGGAATGCGCTCCCTCTGAACATCAGGATGGCAACCGGTCGGCTATCGTTCAAAGTGAAGGCGCGTGAACATATTCGTATAAAGTCGGCAGAATCATCTCAGCGCTGATTTGCTGGATTCTTTTTCTCCTCTCCCTATCGTTATTTCTCCTGACATAGTTTATTCTGTTTATATGTATGTATGTATGTATTATTATTTATTATTTTTCGAGTTATCTATCCCTTATGCTGCACCTGCCATGTCTTTTCTCTGCATCACCCTAAGGTTGACTGGTAGAAAATGCCTCTGGCATTAAGTCCGCCTTTGTACAGTATTTTTTTAATTGTGCATAAAGTTTTAATAAATAATAAATAAACGAACGAACTCTGATGAGATACGTATTAGTTTTTCAGACAAACATCCTTCCAATGAGTTCTAAACAAATAATGGCGGACGCATAGCATTCTGTAAATCACCGCACTCTGCAGTCTGTAGTCTGTACTCAGATAGCAATCAGCGGTCCTGAACAACTTCTGAGCCCCGAAACTGCAGTGTAAAAGCAAAAACATGGACCCGTTTGGTGATTAATTTTAATTGCCGAACTTAGCGGTTTGGAGTTGTAGTCGATACTTGAAACTATTAATATTATTCCAGTTCTGTTACTTTAGAGTTTAGAGTGAGTTTATAGTTTTAGTTTTGCTTTTTTGGTGAGATGATATTGTTATGTTGTTAAGGTATTCAGGTAGGGTTCTACAGGTTTTCAATCTAAAGAAAAATGACATAGGTTAGTGCGAGGGGCTAACGTGATTGATATAGTGTTATTATACCTATGTAGCGCAGAATTTACACAAAACATACCTATACAAAGTGTCGTTTTGCATCCTCGTCAAATTTAAGGATGTGGTATAAACAATCAAACCGAACAACTTTTTCCATGGCACCAACATCGAAATCGTGAAAAAATAATCAGCCGCACATTTGCGTCGAGTAGGTATTGAAGTTTTCTGTGCGACAGTTGAAATTTTTTTCGCGATTACGATGTTGGTACCATGTAGAAAGTTGTTCGGTTTGATGTTCTGTATCACACCCTGAAATTTGACAAGGATGTAAAACGACATGATGTATATTATACATATAACATCACGTCTGTATTCCCCGAAGAGTTCGCAGAAGTGTACCTACACACACACCCACACCCACACACCCACATTCACATTTCGCCAGCTATGTTTAATTCCATGTGAGCCTGTTGCCATCAATCAGGCACAAATCCAGACTCCGGGCTGCTACTGAAAAATTCCTGATAGGAAAAACCCTTTGCCCAACCGGGAATTGAACCCAGGTACTCATGCTCATGCGGACGCGGTGGAGCCGCAGGGGAGGAGTGTCGGTATGAGGTTGCCTGCTCTCCCTATCCTCTGCAGCCGAAAATTGGCAGGCGGCGGGGCCAATGACCTGACTCGTCGCAGGGGGACCAAGGGTGCCCAGACACGGGGTCGTCTGGCGCCCATATGCTGGTTTGGTCCCTGGCGTGGTCATGGCGTGCAATGTGTTCTGGTGCGCCGCTGATGGGGAGTACTCCCCAGAGGAGGGTCCGGTGACGGACAACTGCGGTGGGTTCGCGGATGAGTGCTAGCGCGTGCCCGTGTTCCCGCCGTAAGCGGCAGAGGAGGACACAGTGGAGTTTTAGTGGGTTAGAGTCCCACATAACTGCACTATCTCCCCGTGGTAGTGCAGAATGTATGAGCATTTCTCCACGATAAAAAAAAACCTATCCATGTCAACACGTACTGTATAATGATATTTGTATGCAAAAAGAATAAGATTACTACATTATGTCAGAGAAATAAACAACTTTTCCATTGAAATATCAATTTACTTTGGAAAAGTATACAGAATAAAAAAGCAATAAATTACAAGTAACAGAGGAGGTATTAAAATTCCCATTTCAGGTATATCTCGTTAAAGCAACAATAGAATTAGTGGTGAAATGTTTTATGTTGTTTTAATATACGACTGCGTTAGACTACACTACCCGTATTTTATGTAAATACTTTGAAAACAGAAATAGGTAGGTAATGTTGTTTCATTTATGTCCTACATTCTAATGTATGGAGGTCGGTAAAGAGAAACGGGAACTTTTGTTATATTATATTACACAGGTTATTATTTTATATTTTTTTTAGTGTTCCGTAACTCAAAAGGAAAAAACGGAACCCTTATAGAATCACTTCGTTCCATCTGTCTGTCAGTCTGTCAAGACCCTTTTTCTCAGGATTGAGGTATCAAGTTGAAATTAATATCAAATACGTAGGTCTATGGAAAAATGAATAGCAGTTGCATGCAGCTGAGATGAGAATGCTACTCTTAGCATTCTCTCTTAGCTCACATCCCTCTGGATGTGAGGTGTTACACGAATGGATAGAATAAGAAATGAGTACATAAGAGGAAGTCTAAAAGTGGCACCGGTGACTGAAAAGTTGTGCGGAAATCGGCTGTCATGGTATGGGCATGTGATGCGGAGGAGTGAGGAAAATGTCGTGAGGAAAGTTTTGAGTATGAATGTCGATGGCTATAAGAGTAGGGGAAGACCAAAGAAACGATGGATGGATTGTGTGAAAGATGACATGGCTAGAAAGGGGGTGACTACCGAGATGACGAATAATAGAGAAGTATGGAAAAAAAGGACATGTTGCGCCGACCCCAAATAGATTGGGATAAGGGCAGGAGAATGATGACGTAGGTCTATGGTACTTTGGAGCTCTAAGAACATCAAGCTTCTAAGTTAACGCCTCACAAGGTCTCACAGCACAAATGAAGAAATAAGTCCGAAATTCGTTAATTTGTAGTTTTATCAAATAAAACTTTTTTTGCGATTACAAACTAAAATTTGCAGTTGGAGAATTGACCGTGACGTATATCAATGTATGTTCTATGTATGTTTTATAACTACAATGCTACGCTTGTTTTTGGAATAAATTCTTTTAACTACAGAACCCTTCATTGAGCGTGGTCTGACACACAATTTTTGCTATGGGACCAATTTTAAAATCACGAAAAAAAACAGCTGTTTCATATAAAAGTTCAATACTTATTCGGCCAAAATGTATGAAACAGCTGATTTTTTTTTCTTGATTTCATAGTTGGTCCCAGAGTGAAAGATGTTCATAATCATGGGTAGAACACCCTGTGAAAATTTGGCTGCTCATTGAAAACTAACCCTGTATAAATGTAGTAATAAAAAGGCTGATTTACATTAATTGCATTAGTTAGGTTACATACCTAACTTTACAATGAAAAACAGCAAGAGTTTCACCAGTCAGTGAAAAAATCGGATTGAGGATAATCCTTGTAGAAGATTGCTAAAAAAAAAATGAAAAACGTGCAAAAAGCAGTGCCGTTTTTTGTTAATTAACTTTGTCATAAATTTCACTTAATTTTTCCTGTTTTTTCCACCACCTACTTTTTCTAAGTTACATATGTACTTAGAAAGTATGTGAATTCTTTTCTTCAAGGTTTATCCTCAATACTATGCGTATAATATGCGTATTACGTAAAGTGGTTCATTGTTTTTTTTTTTTTTTTTTTTTATTGTAGTAGAGTGTCTCTCGCCATCAAACGTAAAAGTTTGGCGAGTTTAGATTTAAGAAACACCGCTGTATTGTAATTTCAGTAAATAAATAAATAAAAAAAAATACGATTTTTTCACTGAATGTACTCTTCGTGGCTACTACTTTAAGATTTCCATTATAAACTTGTCCAAACCCCATAACACGGTTTCTTAGTGTGGCTACTAAAATAAATAAATAAATACAGAACATACAATTATACAGACAATTTAATTTGGTAGTCAATTTGCTTAGCAATTAACTTAACTGACTTTTCGATAATGATCCCTAAGGGCCTGTTTCATCACTTACGATTAAGTTCATCCTATCAACTAACTTGGCGGATAATTTCATACAAATTGTGTTCCATTTTTGAATTTATTTCATAAGTAGTGGCTATTCGGACATCGTAAAATAGGCCCTTAGAGGTGTGGCATGCAAGGATATAATAAAATATAATCAACCAATCAACAGCCTATCGCAGTCCACTGCTGGACATAGGCATCTCCCAGACTTCGCTACAACACCCTGTCCTCCGCCTTCCGCATCCAGTCTGTCCCAGCCACCTTCTTAAGGTCGTCGGTCCATCTAGCTGGGGGGCGTCCCACACTACATTTGCCGATACGTGGTCTCCACTCTAGGACTCATCTGCTCCACCTGATATCGGTCCTTTGACAGTCATGTACATAATGAGCCCCTGCAATCGCGACCTTAACTTGATACGCGTGTACGGTTCCGCGTTTTCGTTTTATAAAGATACACTTCTGGACACATCTATTGGCCCACCTTAGAGTTTAGGTTTCGATGGCCCCTACCGAAATATGATTGCTAGATTGAACAAAAACTGTTGATGCAGTTTTAAACCTGATACATTTTACCATCTTTTTCGATCGTATTGTTTTAAATTTGAATTCAGAATACCATACGACATGGAGCTACGCCTAACAAGTCGGATATGCGCCTTGTTAAAGGCAATTGATTTTTGAATAAAAAACATGTTTTATCAAATAAAGGTTTAATCTAATAACGCGTGTTGCCTCCATGGGCATCTACCACAGCTCTCATACGATTAGGCATAGAGTTTATCAACCGCTCTATGAAATTTTGAGGGATCATCTCCCATTCCTCTTCTATGGCAGTTTTCAACTCCTGCATCGTCTGGGCAACTGGCTGACGAGCCCTAACACGTCTTTTTAGCTCGTCCCACATGTGCTCAATGGGGTTCATGTCTGGGCTTCTGGCTGGCCAGTCCATAACTGTGATGTTCACATCCCGAAGATATTCCCTGACGATGCCGGCCGCATGGGCTCTTGCATTATCATGCATAAAAAGGAAATTTGGGCCCACATAGTCCGCGTATGGTATCACGTGAGGTTATAAACACTCACGAATGTACCTTTCAGCATTTAATGTTGGCAGCCGTGGTCCTGTAACAACCTCAAGTTGAGTTTTGCCGCTCGCGGATATACCGCCCCAGACAGTCTATGAGCCACCGCCATAAGCAACCCTCTCTTCAAAGCAGCACTGTGCGAAACGCTCTCCCTTACGTCGGTAGACCTTCTTCCTTCCATCATTGCCATGTAACACAATTTTAGACTCATCAGAAAAGAGTACACGGCTCCAATCTTGCTGTGTCCAATTTAAATGACTGCGTGCGAAATGAAGGCGCGCTGTTCGGTGGGCTCGCGTTAGTTTGGGGCCATTAGCTGGCTTGTGTGGTACCATATCGCGTTCTTTTAACCTTCTCCGAACAGTTCGAGCGCTCACAGATACTCCGTGGAAGTCGCGAAGTTGGTTTTGTATCTCAATGGAGGTAAGGTGACGATTTCTCAAGCTGGTCGTCACGATGAATCGATCCTGCCTTTCAGTTGTGACCCGAGAACGTGGCCTTCCTTGGCGACGAACAAAGCCGCCAGTCTCTAGGTACCTCCGATAAACATTTCGGACCGCAGATCGACTTAAATTAAGTTGAGCACTCACGTTTCTTTGGCTGTGTCCGGCCTGAATAAGTGCCACAGCTTGGGCGGCGACTTCAGGTGAAGTATCCATAGATTATTGATAGAACCTCACCTTAATGTTAAGAATAAGTAATGTTTGTTGCAAAACCAAAGATCAATCACTTTTTCAAGAATTAAATCCAAGTAAACCAATAAAACCAAGTTTTCTTAGTATTCGATTGTTTGATATCAACAAACAGGCTCCAAATTGTCTTTTGTTTCTTTAAATTCTGTGTTCGAAATTCAAAAAAAGACTATTGAATGAAATTGTGAATGTGCCAGGTTCAAAACTGCATAAAAACTTTTTGCTCGACCTAATATAAAATTTTAGCTAGGACCAAACGAAACTGAAAATACAAGGTGGGCCAAAAGATGTGTCCAGAAGTGTATTTTAATTTCATTAAACGTTATTATTTATTGATTTATTTTTAATTTTCTAAAATAGCATCTTGGAACAACCTGTAGCGCAGAGATGAAATTAAAACGAACGAGAAAAAAAAGGCTATGCCACTCGAGTTTTTCTATGGAGGTTTTGCAAAAAATCATTCATGAAGCTACTTTTACAGCTGGGTCAGAACAATAAATAAACGATGAACAAATAAAAAGTGTCGGTCAGGCCTTTTAACAGCTGGCATAGAACAATAGCTTCATTAATGAGTCCTTTGCAATAGAGTTGATCCTAATGTTGGTTTTTATTCAATTATTTAGTTTGCTTGAATTTTTTTTTCTTTTTCATTTTATTAATTATTTTATCTTATTATAATTTTTATGATTACTGACTACTAGCCCTACCTGTGTCTTCAGTTAATGTCGCTATAGCGGCAGCACGTTGTATATATTCAGCATACATAACATTTATTATTTTGCAATAACTTTACAAAGCTTTCGACCTCACCGTGTGTGAACGAAATAAATCAAAATAATTAGCGGGTAGCAGCTAATTACGTATTTAGTGCATTTCCACAAAACCAGCATAAAATTACGAGTAATAAATAGTAATTTATAGACATTAAACTTGAATGTTAAATTAATTTCGACATCGTATTGGAACCACCGCACCGCTGATTCACTATCGAACCATGACAAATTGGAATTGTTTCGCTTACATTTCCGCTTTTGCTTGAATATCGCGGCGTCCAAATTTAATTTACAAATTACATTAATGTTTGACAGTGTGTGGAGTAAACTAATTGGGGTGAACAAAAGTTTGAACGTTGCATAAAAATGCAACGATTTGTGTGGTTTGTTTTACTTTATGGGCGGAAAATGACATTATTAGTTTTCTCGTTTGATTTCAGAGCGACAATTCTCTTATTTTGAAGAATGTTCCCGTTCTGATCTAAGTCTCAGTCTGTCAAAAATACCTCTTATTTACAGTTCGACAACTTTCAAAGATTCCATCGTCTAACTTCGGAAAAACCGAACTTTGCCGAATTAAATGTGACTGGTCCAATAAGGGAGTAACGGAATTAATGCGCCAATCCTGACCGAGTTTGTTTCTTTGCTACAGTTTCACGCTAAAATGCCTGAACGGATTTGGATGAAATTTGACAGATACGTAGTCTGAAACCTGGAAAATGACATAGGCTACTTTTATCCTGGATCACAGACGAAGCCGCGGGCGAAAGCTAGTCTATAATAATTTAAGTGGGAATATAAATCAATTTCTATTGGTCGATAGTGACAATTTATTCGCTATATTTCCGTTTTTCCGAAGATAAACGAACAAACCTTTAAATGTTGTCGTACTGGGGCCGTACTATGACGTAAAAAAATCATGGATCCATCATGGATCCGTTGAGAAAAAAGGATGGTGCTCATACGACCTATAGCACCATATCATATCTCTATAGAGATATATACATATCTCTGTCTCTCTTTGACAAGTTTTGACATTGATTGTCGCCCAGTTCTGCTAGGTACTAACTTTCTCTCTGTACACCTGGTAGACACAAACCATTCTAAAAATAAAATTGAACGCCCCTCCACAGCGGTTACGCTCACATGCAAAGAAGTGTATAGAAGCAATACACAGAATTAGTCTTTGTCATTGGTTGCTCAGTCACCGGCGAGTACGGTCAACAACTAAACTAAATAAATGCCTTACAGACATAAAATATTTTTTTTAATGCAAACTGTACCTACCCGACTTGCTCATAATGTCAAACAGTGGGAATTGTCGGCCAATTAGTGTTTTAATGACACGAACGCACGACAGATCGAACGCGTCGTTCCATACTAAGCGTATGCTCCCCGCCGTACAATATTGTTACCTGGACTGATCGCACGATTAGTTGACCTCTAAGTGCGGCGACGAGTCCATGTTGACAGTAAAGTCGCCGCACGCACACAAATAAAGTGTTGCAATAAGTATTTCCTCTCACACATTGAAATATCAGGTTTTGTGGAGGGGCGTTCATTTTTAGAATAGTTCATCTCTATGGATATGAAACAATGAAAACCATTTTGTTAAAAAGACGCTGACGCTAGATGTTGTCCTTAGTTGTCATACTTGTCATAATCTATATTTATTTATTAAGAAATAAATTCGCTTTTCTTCTCTGTCTGTGTGGCCGCGTTGTTCTTCTAAACTACGCAACGTATTTTGATGTGGTTTTTACTATCATTTAGAGAATTTATTCCGGAATGTTTATATGTATAATACATTAATATTTAACATATACAGGGTGTCCCGTAAATAATGGATCAAACGTAACGGGTAGGTAGCTTACCTAATTTCCAACAACTAATTTGAATATTAAAAAAAAAACCGTTACAGTAACCAGGATATTAATTTTTTTTCGAATTTTACGATTTTGTCTTCCAGAATTAAGCTTTTTTAATGCTGTCGCTGCAAATGATGACATTTTTAGGTATGATTTTTATTTAACATTTCTGAATAGCTTACTAATGTTATAAGATACCATTTTTTTTGAATACCGTTTTATTTGCCTTAGAAAAAAAATCTTGAGTTGAAAAGTTTTTTCTTTACGATGTTAGGACCAAAATTGAAAAAATTCTCCTGTAAAAAAAATGTATGACACCGAAAACCACCATTATTTTAAAAACTTGTACATTTAATAAGGTTTGCAAATTGGTATAAAACTTACGTCTAGTCCTTATCGTTACAAAGATATTGCTATGAATGTGATGAAGAAGACAGAAAATAAATTAAATTGGTACTATTCCATTTTTTCCTTTTCGTAATGGCTTATGCTTGAATGCTTGTAATCGAAGCAGGTAGTTAAGCGGATAGCATAATTCCGACCCAATGACGTCATCTGTCCTGAATTTGGGACCGCTACCTGTGGCGGAGTTGCACCTCAGTCAGTGTGAAAGGGATAGATAGCGCCGCTTTTTGGTAAATCGGTTAAATCGGTATGAAGTTGCGCAGGTTCTTTTGTTCTTTCCTGCGCCCTTCACTCGTACAGGCTTCATTGTTGCTTGATTTTATTAGTTTAGTTGTAACTAGTCTCTCTTCGAGTTGCTACGTCAGACAACTTTCGCTCCCGGTCAGTGGCTCGGTGTTTTCTTCTGTAAAATTTGACTTGTGCTGTGTTTTTGGACTTTGCTTTGCCTATCGATTTGGAACTCTTTGCGTATTGGACAAACGACTTGGCGATCCTACGGACTCCGAAAACATTCGTTTGTGTGTGCTTGTACGTGTGTGCAGTAGCGCTGAAACCTTATTCAGCCCAATGCCTCGTTATGAGTACACGCCACGGCAGTACGCCGAAATGCATTTTATCTACGGAGAAGCAAGAGGTAATGCCAGGGCGGCTGCAAGATTGTACCGTGAAAGATACCCGAACCTGGTTCGTTATTCCGATTATCGCGTCTTTATTAGAGTGCATAACGCGCTTCTTGAGGGAAGAATTCTTGGCACCGGAGTTGGTGGTACCCGTGAAGGACGACCGCGACAAGTTAATGACGAAGTCATTCTTCGAGAAATCGAGGAAGATCCGTCAGTCTCCGTTCGCGTCATAGCGCGACGCGTAGGAATTTCTCGATCGACGGTGCATCGAGTGCTACAACGGTGCCGATTGCACCCATATCACGTGCAACGTGTTCAAACGCTGACGTCGCGTGATTACCAGCCAAGAATAGAATTTTGCCAAAGGATGCTTAGAATGATTCGGGCGGACCCGCAGTTTTTTAACAAGATTTTATGGAGTGACGAGTCTTCATGCCGCCGAGATGGATATTTAAATTTGCATAATTTGCACAGTTGGCAGCTGATAAACCCATATTTGATGCGAGAGGACAGGAGCCAACATCAATTTAAAATAAATTTATGGGCGGGAATAATCAATGGGCAAATAATAGGGCCCTTTGAACTACCAGCTACTCTAAACGCCGAATATTATCTCCATTTTTTAAGGAATGAGTTGCCAAGGTTATTAGAAAACGTTCCAGAAGACGTACGGCAAGCAATGTGGTTGCAAAATGATGGGTGCCCCGCTCACTATGCGACGGCAGTAAGGGCGCACCTTGATGAAAGTTATCCGGACAGATGGATCGGCCGATTAGGACCAATTTTGTGGCCTCCGCGATCTCCGGATTTAAATCCCCTAGATTTTTTTTACTGGGGATGTTTAAAAGACAGGGTCTACAAGAATCCAATAACGTCGGAAGAAGAATTACGACAGCGCATCCAATCTGCTGTATCAGAAATAAACCAAAGCCGTTTTGTCCGTCGGATAAGAGCTTCCTTTATTAGGAGATGCAGACTTTGCATTCTTGTAGAGGGAAGGCAATTCGAACATTTATTGTAAAAACCAAATAAAACGATTTATTTGAACTAACTGTTTTTTTTAGTACGGCCTCCTAATTCTTTTCATACGCCTCAATAATTCAATGAACATTGCCTCTGAAATACTACAGTTACACATTTTAAAGAAAAAGTTTAAATGTACACACTTTTTTATTTTTTTTATTAACGTTGATTTGGAGCACCTCTCAGATTCATAGCAATTATCTTTGTAACGACAAGGACTAGAATGTACAACTTCATACCAATTTACCAAAAATACAAAAGCGGCGCTATCTATCCCCTTCACGCTGACTGAGGTGCAACTCCGCCACAGGTAGCGGTCCCAAATTCCGGACAGATGACGTCATCGGGTCGGAATATGCTAGCCGCTTAACTACCTGCTTCGATTACAAGCATTCAAGCATAAGCCATTACGAAAATGAAAAAATGGAATAGTACCAATTTAATTTATTTTCTGTCTTCATCACATTCATAGCAATATCTTTGTAACGATAAGGACTAGACGTAAGTTTTATACCAATTTGCAAACCTTATTAAATGTACAAGTTTTTAAAATAATGGTGGTTTTCGGTGTCATACATTTTTTTTACAGGAGAATTTTTTCAATTTTGGTCCTAACATCGTAAAGAAAAAACTTTTCAACTCAAGATTTTTTTTCTAAGGCAAATAAAACGGTATTCAAAAAAATGGTATCTTATAACATTAGTAAGCTATTCAGAAATGTTAAATAAAAATCATACCTAAAAATGTCATCATTTGCAGCGACAGCATTAAAAAAGCTTAATTCTGGAAGACAAAATCGTAAAATTCGAAAAAAAATTAATATCCTGGTTACTGTAACGGTTTTTTTTTTAATATTCAAATTAGTTGTTGGAAATTAGGTAAGCTACCTACCCGTTACGTTTGATCCATTATTTACGGGACACCCTGTATATAATATAGAAACCTTCATGTTTTATCAAGTCGTAAAAACCGTGCGAAGCAGGACCGGATCGCTAGTCTAATAAACAGGGTGTGTCGTAATTAATGGATAACCTCTTAAGGGGTCATTGTACTCATCATTATGAACAACTTTTATTAGGGGACCAAACCAGAAATCACGAAAAAAAAAATCAGCTACTCCCTACATTTTAACTAGTTTGATGTAGATAAATGTACTGAACCCTGTATATAGGGTGACTGGTAATTAGTGACCGATACTTAAACACATGATTATACTCATGATAACAAACAACTTTTACTATGGGACCAAACCTGAAATCGCGTAATAAAAATCAGCTGCACCATACATTTTGACGAGTTATGCGAACATGAATGTATAGGGCAGCTGATTTTTTTTCGCGATTTCAGGTTTGGTCCCATAGTAAAAGTTGTTTGTTATCGTGAGTATAATCATGTGTTTAAGTATCGGTCACTAATTACCAGTCACCCTATATAAAAATGAATCCCTATTTCCCTTGGTCATCGCATCACGCGTGAACGGATGGAACAATTTCGCTAATTCTTTTCTTGTTGTGTTTATGATTGTCAGGAGAAGGTTCTTATAAAAAAAAAATTAAGAAAATTTCGCAGAAAATTGGAAAATTTCAGAAAAAACATTTTATTTCATGCGTTTATATATTCATAGCCAAGATAGGACAACGTCTGTCGGGTCAGCTAGTTATTTTTTATATAGATTGGTAGGTATCTCTTTCCCATGATATAAGTAGATAGATACAGTATCAAAACTTAACCGAAGTATAACTGTCGAGGGGTTGGTGAAACTGAAATAAAATTTAAATCGCCGCCGCCGACACAAAATGCCAAAATTAAACCATTACTTATATCTGCGTTTAACTTTTTGGAGGTGGGCGATAATGACTGCGACACAGTATTGTACTAATGAAGTTGTTATCGATCAAAAAGTTTCTGTAAACTGAGTTTTTCGTTTCAATAAAAATTTATTTATTAAACTAAGTTCTGATAGCGATCCAAAACCAAAATACCTACAAATAATTATTTTAAACTATGCAAGAACAGGAAAAGAACGCCTTTTTAGGGTTCCGTATTTGTTTTGTTTCACCTTTTTATTTAAAAACCCCCGATTCCTCTCTGATTTATAAATGCAATTAATCAGGCTGAAATATCATCCCAATTATCTCAGTGGATCCTAGCGCTTTTTTTTTTGCCTGTTGTTATTCGGGAAACGGGAAGTTTTGGAATAATAATTAAATATTCGGGTTAATGTTGTAGCATTTTTCTTTAAAATGTAGATTATGATTTTGTAACGTAGGTAATTTTAGAAAATCCTTAGTGACTTTTAGTGTGTAAATAGTTATTTATTTTTGGTGTGTATTCAAGAAGTTTTATATCATAATTGGGGTTTTAATCATAAATAATATTAATAATATATTTATTAAAAACACATTTTTATTGTGCCATTTATTTAACTCATCTCAAAGACAGATTATTCTTTTTCAGATGAGTTCATTAGATAACACAATGGAAATGTGTTTGTAGAATTAGGTACTTGTTAAATTAATATTACTTAGGTACTAGTTCGCTAATTGATTTCATTTTTCAAAAAAGCATCTAACAATCTTATAAATTTGGTCCCGTGTGAGCGAGTACGGTGACAAAAAGCGATAGCCCTCTTATTTGATTTGATCACGGACTAGAAAAAAAAGAAGGACTCCGCGCCACGCATATCGAAAGTGAAGCACAGTAAGTATGCCGGGACCGTTTGTACAAACACGCCTCAGGCACACATTTACATCTTAGTATGCCAACCGGCCGCCATTACGTGACACGACGGCATCTTTGTCTAATCACGCACACATAGATCGGTACGGTGCTTCGCTTTCGATATGCGTGGCGCGGAGTCCTTCTTTTTTTTCTAGTCCGTGGATTTGATCTTAAAACTACTAAGTTACATAGTTACCATTTTATGGTTTCAAAAAATATCTTCCTGCACAACGATCAGCAACAATAATCACATCTCTAGCTGCATCGATACGAGTTTCCAAAGGTAATCGATTACAGAGCAATTCGAGTGGAAAATCAAAACCTGTAGTGAACATGATGGACTGAAGACCGTGACGTGGCACGCATTGCGGTTGACATGGCCATTTGTTTCCACAGAGTAAGATATTTACGTGTCACGACACGACTACGCTGCGTGAATGCGGCCTCAGCTCCAATTGCTGTAGTTATTCTGTGGATGCTGGCAGAGGGGCAAAATTGGATTGGTGTCTTGGTTTTGTCTTTAGGATTGCTTACAGAGAGTTAAAAAAAAAAGATCGTTCCAGAACATTTCAAATTATCTTGCAGAATACGTTTTTACTTTCAACAAAAAAAAAACCGCTCCAGTTGAAGACAAAAAAAATATCGTCTTTCATTATACGTAGATTCATTTTTTTTTAAATTGCTTAATGGGTCTGCTTGCTCTTTACCTCGATGAATACGTATAAACCACTAAGATTTAATTAAGGTCCATTGATATAATTTAATTGGCGGTCTCTCCGGTCCTGTACCCATATCTCTTGCCGGAACGCCCTTACCGATCTGCTCCGACTTTCGGTACCTCGGGTCGCTTGTCCGAGGAGATGGCGAAGTAGACCGAGACATAACGCACCGGATCAACTCAGGATGGATGAAATGGCGACAGGTTACAGGAACAACTTGCGACCCACGGATGCCCCTCAAGTAGAAGGGGAAAATTTACAAGTCCGTGATAAGGCCTGTCGTACTTTATGGATCGGAATGCTAGGCAGTGAAGAAGACGGATGAAAAAAAACTGCATGCATCGGAGATGAGAATGTTGAGATGGATGTGTGGAGTGACGAGAATGGATAAAGTGAGAAATGAGTATATAAGAGGAAGTTTGAAAGTGGCGCCAGTGACAGAAAAGTTGAAAGGAAACCGTTTGTCTTAGTATGGGCATGTAATGAGGAGAGACGAAACGCATGTGACTAAAAGAGTGATGAATATACATGTTGATGGATGGAGAGGCAGAGGAAGGCCAAAGAAAAGATGGATGGGTTGTGTAAGGAATGATATGAAATAGAAGGGAGCGAATGATAGCGTGACGGTTGACAGAGGAGAATGGAAGAAGAAAACGTGTTGCGCCGACCCCAAGTAATATGGGATAAGGGCAGGAAGATGATGATGATATAGTTTAATTAAAATTTGTAATTCTTTTTCCATTCACCCAGTGTGGTATAAACAGCCCCTCGGCTCACTCGCGCGGTTCAAAGGAGCCTGTGTTACGTTACGGCTCCGCTGAATATCACCATTTTTCCTTGTTACCACCAAGGTGGGTGTTCTCTTGTAAAGTTGCCGGGATTTCCCCTGATGGTGACAGATCATACATAGTATTACTCGGGAATATAAAGAAACTCCTGTTACGTTACGACGATGAAACATTACGTCTGCATGCGATCGTTACTCGAGCTTTTATACTTGCTTTTATACTTTTTGAATGAAGTAGTTTATTGTGTGCGTGTTTAGGGGGATGAGAGATAAGGATGGGAATAGAGGGTTTTGTTGGGCTGCAGACATAATATCTCGTTTATGACGAGTAGTTACATACACATAAAGGCTGCGCATTTTATTTACTACCCAGAAACCTTTTTTTTTTGGTGCGAGTTATTTGACAGTTCAAACATGACTTTATAAACGGTAGCATGTATAAATAATTATCAAGTTTTTTTATCAAGTAAGTATAAACCAGACAATACCAAAATGTGTTTCAATTTCAACTCAAATCAATCTGCCTAGCTTTTTATTTATTTATTTATTAAAACTTTATGCACAAGTAAAAAAAATACCGTACAAAGGCGGACTTAATGCCTGAGGCATTTTCTACCAGCCAACCTTAGGATGGTGCAGAGAGAAGACATGGCAGGTGCAACATAAAGGATAGATAACAAGAAAATAACTATAAAATATAAGAATAAATACATAGATATTATATAATTACCCAAATACATACATACATATATATATAAAAAATAATAATAATAAAAAAAAAAAAAAAAAAAAAATTCTTTATTGAACGAAAACACAGTATGACAAAAACATTTAGTGCGATAATACCTACATTAGTAAAATACTGTGTCGTAGGAATTAACGCCCACCTCAGGAAAAAGACGATAGCGTTCTAGAATTTATACTAAACACGAGATAGATTACAAACTAGAATAATAGGTTAAAAATGTGAATATGTGTAGGTACGAGCGAATGTATTATGTGCGTGTGGGTGTTTGCATAGGTGTGTGAGTATGTGTGTGTGTGTGTGTGCGTGAGTGTGTCTTAATTTATATGTTATGAATCTATTTCGGAAGGAAGAGGTCGATATTGGAAACAAATCAGGGTTTGACCAAGCTCTCCAGGTCTTCATAGGTGAGGGTTTGAAGCCAGTCGTCAGTGAGTTTTTTACAGTCCCTATAAGAACGAGAATGAACATGGAGTACACTGTTTACCTTATTGTACAGCCTCGAACTAAAGAAATCGTACTGCCGCCGGACCACTTCAAGTTTCGCCGACACTATGCCACAAACTCTGTCCGATCTACACCCACGTCTACGCTCAATAGTGGCGTTAGGGTCGTAAGGCAACTCCGAGTGTTTCCGTAACATTGTGCATAGAATGAAAGACTGCCTTACAGTAGGTATCTTCCATAACGAGTACAAATCGTGAGTCGGGAAACGAATGGGTTTATGTGCCATAACCTTAAGGACCCCTCTCTGTGCCCTCTCAAGTCGAAGGAGAAGACACTTCCCAGCCCCACCCCAAGCCGTTATACAATATGTAAGAACGGAGTGAGCAAGTGCAAAGTAAACTGTTTTCAGGGTAGAAACATTTGCGGAAGTTCTAAGGTTTTTAAAAACAGAAATCAATCTTCTCACTCTAGAAACCAGATAACTGACCTGCTCGCTCCATGAAAGTTTGCTATCAACTACTACTCCCAGATATTTAATAGAGTCCGTGCGTACAACTCTGGCACAGGTACATGCCACATTCGGACCAGAATCGCACACATGAGCTATCAAGCAGTAGTTTGGGGACGGTTGTGATGCCTGTTTTGGACCAAATGCGATAAACCTTGTTTTATCAAGATTTAGGGTGAGCAAATTTTGAGTTAACCATTTCATAACTTTCTGCAACGCTGATTCTGCAAAGAGACGGGCCTCCGACCAATCCCTACCGTGAACCAGGATGACTGTGTCATCAGCGTAGGTGATCACCTTAGAGTTAGCTGCGCTGAGCTTACAGAGCTCGTTAATGTAAACAAGGAATAACGATGGTCCAAGAACGCTTCCTTGAGGAACCCCATAAGTTAGAGACACCTCCCCGCTGGTGTAACCATCTAGTAAGACGACCTGGGAACGTTCTGTCAGGTAACTTTTGAATAGGTCAAGTGGTAGGCCTCTAACACCAATCCTTTCGAGCTTGTCTAGCAAAAGGGGAACAGAGACGGTGTCAAACGCTTTAGAGAGATCCAGAAAGATACCTATAGTCTTGTCTTTATTGTTTAGGTTATTAGCTACTTGACCTAGTAATTCCAAAACCGCATCTTCAGTACCTCTACCCGATCTAAAACCATACTGGTTGTCAGAAAGTACATTATTCGACTTGAGGTAGTCCAGCAGACGTTTATTTATAACTTTTTCTAGGAGCTTAGAAATAGTAGATAATACAGAAATGGGTCTGTAGTTATTGACACTGC
The DNA here is from genome assembly GCA_946251885.1 of Cosmia pyralina. Taxonomy (NCBI): domain Eukaryota; kingdom Metazoa; phylum Arthropoda; class Insecta; order Lepidoptera; family Noctuidae; genus Cosmia; species Cosmia pyralina. Next base: position 2,593,828 of record OX276349.1, read on the forward strand.
CTCTGTCCCCGCTCTTGTAGATAGGATGGACGACAGCTTTTTTAAAAACTGGAGGGAAAATACCTGTTGATAAAACAAGGTTAAAAACATGGCAAATAACAGGGATAAGGATGTGCCTTGCACTATAAATCAGTTTGGCAGGGATGCCATCCCAACCCACGGCACAGTTAAGTTTCAGTCCAAGGATGAGACGTTCAATTTCCTCGTCATCGGTGTCCAGAACAACCATCGAATTGCCACTGACATTGAGTAAGGAAGGGTTGGTTACGGAAGGAAGCATATAGTTTGGGGAATTTAATATTTTAGATGCTAGATTAGGTCCTACGTCAGCAAAGTAACCATTTATGGAGTCAACCGATTGGGATGGATGTGAGGTAATCGACAGCAGCTCACTGGCAGTAGTTTTATTTTTTTGGAGATTCGAGATAGACCGAATTAGATTCCAAGTAGCCCTAGGATTTTTACGATGTCTTTCGAATTCATTCTGTTCGTATTGCCTTTTTATTTTCTTCAATAAATTGTTGCAAAAGTTCCTGTACCGAAGATAAGTCGTTTTTAAGGTAACGTTAGCAGAATCTCTTTTAGTTTTACGAAACAAGCTGTCCCGGTTTCGCATACACCTAAGAAGCCCAGGTGTAATCCACGGCTTCATAATTCGTTTTTTGCTTGGCATATTTGAAACGAGAGTATTTTGATCAACTGCTGAAGAAATAAGATTAATCATTGAAGAAGCTGCAATGTCAGTATCACGACAGTACATGACTGAGGAGAAGTCGGTATGTTTCAGCATCTCAACACAGGCAGCTATATCCACACGACGAGATTTTGAGGGTGATTTTGGGGTATTTAATCTTAGATTAGCAAAAACTATAACCGGAGCATGGTCGGTGAATAAAGAATCAAGAACTAAGGTTTTGGAAGGTTTATTTGATTTGATAATCACGTGGTCAAGGCAACTACTGTTTCGTGTAGGGAAAACATGAGCTGGTAACATACCATGAGATGCAACAGCATTTAAGTAAGTGTCAGTGTTTACATCTAAACAGCTCGGAGCAATGTTTATATTAATGTCTCCAACTAAAATAATAGATTTAAAAGTATTCAAGGAGTAAAGGATAGAATCTAGACTAGTTATAAAATTTTGTATATTCCTATTTGATGGAGATCTATAAATAGCGACGACAGCTACATCTGTGGAGAATTTAATGACAAGACAGTTAGCATCATTCAGAGTTGGCTTTTCAACTGTAATTTTTATGTCCACTTTCGTATAAACAACAACGCCATCGTTTTGATTAGAGTAATCAGAAGAAGTGGACGCATAGCCAGGTATTGTAGGAAGATGGGGACATTTATGTAACCAGCATTCAGATAACACAATGACGTCAAATTGAGTCCCTATCCGATGAAGTAATATGAGAAGATTGTTAAAGTTTGAGATGCTGCCGATGCTTCTTTCGGTTATATATATATAACCGGAATAAACTTTGTAAGCAGAAATAACGATCGGTAGAGGAGAAACAACGATCAGTAGAGGAGAAAATGAAGCCAGCAAATCAGCGCTGCGATGCTTCTGCCAACTTAATACGTATATACTCACGTGTCATCACTTTAAAAGACAACCGATTGGTTGCCATCCTGATGTTCAGAGGGAGCGCGTTCCAAAGAAAGACCACCTGGACAAAGAAAGAAGAGTGAATGAATCCAGAGCGGTGAGAAGGACATCGTAGAAGACGATTATTGGAGGACCTAAGGTTATTACTATGGGCAGAGCATAAGTATTGAATATGGGAAGTCAGATAAGAAGGAGAAGTGGGATTGTCGAGAATAGAAAACAACATAGACAGAGCCCTCAGCTCTCTGCGTTGACGAATGGGTAACCATTTTAACAGCGATCGGTGCGCAGATACATGGTCATACTTACGAAGATTGAAGACGAATCGAATGCAATTATTGAGAAGGCGGTCAAGTTTATTGAGGAGATCTGCATTCAGGTCATAGTAACACACATCACCATAGTCAATTATGGGAAAGATTAGGGACTGTACAAGCATTGCCTTTATGTATGATGGGAGAAGGTTTTTCAACCGATAGAGCGACCGCAACGTTCCGGTGACTTTTTTACTAACAGTAGTGACCTGCTTTCGCCAGTCAAGACGAGTGTCCACATGCAGACCAAGATCCTTAACATCGGAGCTAAACGGAATGATAGAGCCGTCAAAGATTATAGGTGGTACAGTTAAGTCATCCAGCTTTCTTATACTGTAGGGGCTCCCTATTATAATAGCCTGACACTTGGTAGGGTTAACCGCCACTCCAAATCGGTCAGACCAGTCCTTAACCACACCCAAACTCCCAACTATGTTGGGGTCGGCTTCCAGTCTAACGGGATGCAGCTGAATACCAGTATTTTACATGGAGCGACTGCCTATCTGACCTCCACAACCCAGTTACTAGGTAATACGATAACCCTTGGTAAGACTGGGTGTCAGACTTTAGGGCTTCTGATGACCCGTAACGACTGTCAAAGATCCACGAATGACAGCCGGGGCCAACGGCTAAACGTGCTTTCAGAGGCACGGAGGAGTCTCAATATGTAAAGATGGTCACCCATCCACGGACCAACCGTGGCAAGCATAGCTTAACCTGATAGATCGACCCGTGCGGCTGTTATTACTTAGCCACGAGCTCCTCCTTCAATTTCAACTTAGTCTCTAAAAACAGCTGTGTTTCTAATAGACTTTTTTCAAAAACTCAACTCATTACATAGACTAATCTAACTTTATTCCATAGAGATGCAGTAATGGGGTTGTTTTTTCGGCTTGCACTGTACCAAGTGAAATTAAGTTGTTTAAAAAAGTCGTTAAACTCCAAAGGGAGGGAAAAACGGAATTAATACAACATATAAATATAAGTGTTTAGATGTGAGTCTAGTAAAGAATCATAATCTCATTTAGAAATCCTAAGCTACGAAGTTCAATGACATCCCTAATCCCAAACATCTCAACTAAGCAGTAAGCAAAATAGGCAATAACAATTTGGGTTCCTTTCGGCGTCAATAAAACGCCGAGTGTTTCTTTAATTTGAATTTTGATAGAGTTCTAATGAAGTCGTAACGAACTTACTAAGTTCTGTACTTGGACGTTGAGCGTGGAACGGAACGTTATTAAGGCAAAATGTATTTGTTCTGTCTTCATCCTTGACAAATATTAATATTCCCGAGTTAAGGAGGCGTTGCTTCAATTAAGTCCCTAACTTAGTTTGCCGCTTAGACTTTGTTATCTTAGTTCTTCAGACGCTCAACAATTATTTATTTAGCCATTCGAAGAGAGTTTGGATGTTTTGCTAATTCTTCTTCTAAGCATTACTAAGAATTTGTTCGTTGTCGTTGTGTTTTGATTCAAGATACAGTTCTACGGAAACTTTGGACGCGTGAATTTGTTTAGATTATTTTACTTTTCTCAACTTCATAGTTAGTTATGTTTGCGACTGAATTTTAGAGATATATATTTATTATAAACATTTTAAGTTAGAGTTTAAATCACAAATCACAGGATTTCAGCTAGAATTTCTATGAAATCTAATTTGTTTCTTTAATACTTTTAGTTTTAACCTTAAGAATAATTTTACTTAAACTGAGTTATTATAGTGTGCTGATAAACTTAGATTATTTCAACAACCATCTCAATAGTATTTTTTTGTGTAATTAAACTTAAATAACTGGCTATTCTTTACCTAAGTTTAAATACACAAAAAAAATATATTAATAATATCCATATATTATTATTTTTTTATTTTATATTTGTTTTATTTTTTTTTATTATTTATTATATTTTTATTTTATTCTTAATAATATTTTTTTGTGCATTTAAACTTAAATAACTGGCTATTATTTAAGTTTAAATACACAAAAAAATAATATATATTAATAATATTCATATATTATTTTTTTTATTTTATATTTGTTTTATTTTTTTTTATTATTTATTATATTTTTATTTTATTCTTAATAATATTTTTTGTGCATTTAAAGTTAAATAACTGGCTATTATTTAAGTTTAAAAACACAAAAAAATATTATTAAGATGGTATGGTATACTTATGGCTAAGTAATAACAGCCGCATGGGTCGAGCGATCAGGTTAAGCTACGCTTGCCGCGGTTGATCCTGCCTCGGAATGCACGTGAAGCCGTTGGTATCGGCTATCATTTGTGGATATTTGACAGTCGCTACCGAGTCGTCAGAAGCCCGAAAATGTTACAACCAGTTTACCAAGGGGTATCGTATTACCCAGTGTGGAGGTCAGATAGGTATTCGCTTCATGTAAATTACTGATATTCAGATGCATGTGGTTAGAATAGAAGCTGACCCTGGAAAAGGCTAGGCTAGGCAGATTGATGGTCTCCTCAGTACACTGTTGTTATCACTTTATTCGGCTTTATTTTATTTCCTCTAGTGATTGTTAAGAATGTTTGATCTCTGACTTGTTATTTGTTTCTGAATTACGTTAATTATGGAATATGTTTAGTTTTACCTGTTAATTACTGTCATTGGCAAGCCGTTGTAATTAATTATAATTATAAATAAATAAATAAATCCTCCCAAAATACCTAAATATAAAATTCGCACACATCGCAAACACATTTCCCACGCCATCCTTCTGAATATTAAAAGCAAAACACATTACAATAAGCTCTCGCTTCAACACGAAACCGTTGTTTCACTAACTAATCCTTATCCAAAGGTGTTCCGTATGAAATAACATGCACCGTTGCCTAAGGGTGGCTGTAGACGACAGACTTTTTAAACTTGCGACAGACAATCTTCTACATTAAGGCGACGTTAAGAGACTTTTAATGATTTTAAACTGAAGATCACAACTAAACGAGTAGTGTTATTGATTTGGAAAAAATACATCTGAAATTAGAGCATTTTTTGAATTACATAAGTGAATATTTTTGATTATGTTTATATTACATACCTAGTGTAAATAATTTATAAAATTAAGTCTAATGCGGATAAAACGTAGAATCACGCAAAAACTAACAAGCGTATTTTTAGGAAACCTTCACCATTATAAAGGTAATTTAATTATTTGTCTTTTAGTATTCGTGTTTTAATATATTATAATACCTTTTGTTGTAAGTGTAATGCGTCTAATTTGGGACAGTGCTCCTTGATGGGCGAGTCGATGAGTGTCCTTGATGGCCTTGGTGGGTGGTTGAGTGGCTTGTTACTGTCTAGACGTACAACGCGTTGCGTGAGCTCAGCACAGAACACGTAAGCTAACCAATCAAGGTCGCTAGAACTTATCTGCGTCTTAAGCCGCAACGTTTTGTAGGGCAAGTGAAATTTTGCTCGCGGCTTCGCACTTCCAAGGGATTTTTCTGGTATATAAAGTCAGTTCAGGTCACTCTGCGGTCCATAAACGTTATGCACAAATCTCTTCGATCTGTTGCTTTGTTGCCGTGTGAAAGACGACTCAAACGAATTAACAACAATTAAAATACTTTATGGTACCTATTAAATCAATCTGCTTAACCTTTTCCCAACTATGTTGGGGTCGGCTTCTAGTCTAACCGGATGCAGCTGATTACCAGTATTTTACATGGTGCGACTGCCTGATGTTCCTGTTTATTACAAACAAGAATATTCCAGGTTTTATATAGGGTGACTGGTAATTAGTGACCGATACTTAAACACATGATTATACTCATGATAGCAAACAACTTTTACTATGGGACCAAAAATGAAATCGCGAAAAAAAAAAACAGCTGCCCCATATATTGCCCAATGTTATTTATTTATTATTTATTTATAAAGGTACACCAACAGCTTCTGTATACAGCATATCAAATAAAAGTAGGTAAAAAGTAGTAATGGTAAGTAGGTAATGTTCGCATAACTCGTCAAAATGTATGGAGCAGCTGATTTTTTTTACGCGATTTCAGGTTTGGTCCCATAGTAAAAGTCGTTTGTTATCATGAGCACAATCATGTATTTAAGTATCGGTCACTAATAACCAGTCACCCTATATGTAACTAAAAATTACAAAATAAAAAAGTAATTTAAAAAAAATTAAAGTGACATCAACATTTTAATTTCGGAACTCGGTGTCTTGGGATCTTTATTTTGGTTTTTTGCCACCGACTTCCGTAATTAAAGTTATTTCATAATTTTGAGTTAATTCTTTTTGATGTCGATTTGATTTTTTTTTAAATTACTTGTTTTTTCCACTATGTACTTACTTAGTTTGTTAGAATTTGCATTTATTTTTCAATGGACTTGCCTTTAGATGTATTTGCTAGAGTTTCTTGTTATTGACAACTTCACGTCACCAAGCGATTGTCGGCCATCTGCAACCCACCTTAGGGGTATCTGCCATTAACGTAATTGCCACTTGAATATTCAAGATGCTGGATTAGACGGGATGCTGTGATCGTCTGAACGCCTCATTTGTATGCTGTTCGGAAATGTTGCATGAGTACAACGTCAGAGGTGACGATACTTATTTTTAGCCAGTTATGTTGTGAGAGCAAGAATGTGAGTTTGACAGTGTATGCATGATATTTGCGTGTTCGCATATTATTATTTGCATTAGGAGCTTAAGGGCACGCTAGTCGCTCATTCTTCCATAAAAAACGTAGTTTGGTGATTAAATTTTTAGTTTTGCACATACACCGTCAAACAGACCAGCTGTTTGACGGTGTGCGCTCGAAACTTAAAATTATTTAAATTTTTATCGTCATTATCTAGCCCTATATGGAAGGAGAATCGGAAAAAAAATATGGTTTGGAAGTTATGAGCGTCGAAACATCCATAGTTCAACATTAATTATAACGCATCTTTGGGCGCAAATAAATAGATCTCGGGATATGAAAATGACAAAACTGTTACCGTACAAGTATAGATAATTTAAAGAATTTAAATAACTTTACTCTAAATAAATTCATTTATTAGTTTTTTTCATAATATCTAAACGCCCAAAGATCTGTTAATGAAATTTTATGCGCTCGTTTTCGTTATAAATCATCGTCTATTTTACTAAATACATAAAAACTAAATAAATAAATAAAACTAATTAAAATATAAACAAAGAACTAAATAGCATGCATAGTAGCCACGCGACCTACGAGTTCGAGCCGCCGACTAGGAGCTCCTTAAGCACTTCTACTAGGGCAGGTATACTCGTATGTTACCGGCCAAACCCGATTTCAGGCCAAACCGGATTATCTCACGCGTGATATGTCGCAGCCAACTAGCTTGGTTAGCAGCCCGAGCGCACGTGGTTAGTCACAGTTCTAACATAACATAACCCACTTAGTCGGGGTGCTTGGTTATAAACTAGTTTGGCTTGAAATCGGGTTTAGCCGGTAACATACATTATTACGAGTATTTATAAGGCGGTGTTATGTTTTGGTAAAAATATGGCTACAGAAATTTTTGTAACATGAGGCAACAGGGGCTAGTGTGAATCTTTGGGTTCATTCGAGTGATCGAGGCTGGGCAAACCACGTTGGGGTCGATGCATTTCATTCATATTACATTTTAATGTTCTGGATTGAAACTGCAATGATTCAGTACATAACTATAATGTATTTAGTATCCGCTTCTTTATAAATATCTGAAGGCTAATTTTCGTACCTAAAAACGTTCAAATTCAAGACGCAGTCACATGCCAGCTACAATAAAATGTCAAAAATGTAGGTAAACGCTATACAATTTTTGACATATTGAGACTGAGATGAGATTACGAACGTTGTTAAAAATACGGGAATTGCCGCTCTAAATGATCAACATTGATCACAATATTACAGATAGCTCAATTAAAACTTGTATCAAAACTCAAAATTGGCACAACTGATTACCTTCAAGTTCAGAATAAATTGATTAGAAAGTCTGATCAAATAACATTGAGCAATTATCGCGAGCGGATTGCAACCGGCAAATATTTGCCGTTGTCGTATTAAGCGCACACAGTTGCATAGTGCAGATGGTCAACATTCATTTGTCGGAATGATTCCACGGTAAAGCCAGTGGACGGTTGTAATAATCTGATTTGTTTGCAAAAGCGTTCTTATTAAACGGTCGATTATTGGTTTCAGCGCTGAGTTTGAGGTTTTGTTGGTTCAATTGGTTAACTATTTTGAAAATTAAATGCAGTAATTTTATAATCTCCTCAGTGGAAATTGAAAGGACTTGTATTGGTCTAACTGATGTTTATGTAGGTGTTTTACTAATGCACACTTATGAGAGAATTTTCTAGATTTTACATGCGTATTCATACGCATCCATTTTTTTACCCTAGAGGCTGATTTACATTAAAAATTGCATTAGTTAAGTAGTGAGTTAAATCCGCGTCTACACGTGACACTTCACAATGAAAAATCACTTTTGGACTGACATTACTACACAACTCTTGCTACTTGAACTAAACTCGGTACTAATTAACTAGGTAATGCAAAAGTAAGGGTCAGTACAGACCAAGAGGAAAAACCCTGGCGGAATTTACTGGCTCCATTGAAAATAGGACCGTATTACCATAGGCTAAAGTATAAAATTGTCAGTCGGCTCGTATTGAACCGAATGTGTCGATATTCATACAATTTTATACTTCAAGCTATGGTAATACGGTCCTATTTTTAATGGAGCCAGTAAATTCCGCGAGGATTTTTCCGCTTGGTCTGAACTGACCCTTTATCAGCCATTTATGAGACGTCAATTAAGTACCTGTCATCATTCTCCTGCCCTTATCCCAATTTATTTGGGGTCGGCGGAAAATGTCCCTTTCTTCCATACTTCTCTATTAGTCGTCATCTCGGTAGACACCCCCTTTCTAGCCATATCAACTTTCACACAGTTCATCCATCGTTTCTTTGGTCTTCTCCTACTCCTATAGCCATCCACGCCATCGATATTCATTCTCAAATCTTTCCTCACGACATTTTCCGACAATTAAGTACCTCAATATTACCAGACTCGCCTTTAGCTGTAATAGAAAAAAAAAAAAAACAATAAACAAATGACAGTCGGTACCTTCAAAACAAAACACGGTAAATACAACGAACGCTTCAATCAGGGTGACTGTCCCAGTGATTGAACGCAATCGGACGCTGTACCCGGCGGGCGCCCTAGTGCAAACAGCCTTTTTGAACCATCCTGTAGCTTAGTTGTGAGGGCTTTGATCGGAATCGAATACCTGAGCAAAGAACTTGGTGATAAGGGAATTTGGTAGAGCTTTGTTGATATGTGTGGATGTAGGGTAAGAGATTTGTTAATAAAAGTAGTTGAATTCAGCGTTATCATTAAAACAACAACAAAACAACAAAAAACAACAAACAATAACAACAAATTGTGATCACCAGTCCTTAAAGTTAATTTTACTTCTAACAGCACGAGTACTAGGTATGAAGTTCCTTATTTATTGACAGGCAATCATAGAAGAAAAAATGCAATACTTCATGAATGGTGTTTTTCCTTTAAAATAAAATATCAGTGTGTTAAATCGATTAAAACTTCTTCATAAATAAAGTCGATTGTTCTAAGAAATCAAACAGGTAACGCATTAGGACATCCCTAATTGATTGGTACTCGAGTGGTCAAATGTAAAAATATTGGTCGAAAATATTACAAATATTGAGATTTTGGTAGAAGACTATTTGAGAAACCAATCCAATATCCTAGAGCGTAGAAATATTCAGTCGATGAATTTCTTATCAAAATAAGATTTAAAAGTTTTTTACAATCGTCCGGATTGATGAATGTTCTTATCTTCGTTTCAAAGGTCTGAATACTTAAGGATCGTTTTACGAACCAATTTATTGTAATCGTAACTTATAAGAGTTCTTTAAATTCTTGAAGAAAGGCAATGTTTGAGTGTAGGTGTGACTAACACTAGCATGGCCACCATCAGCGATTTTAATTTTGATAACATGAAAAATTTGTCGCTAATTAGTCGAAATTTGCCGCCAAATATCAGAATTGGTCGGTCACTGGTTCAAAAGTTTGGGTCCATTGGTGGCCGATCTGGAGAGCGTCTTCCCAGCGGCCTAGTTTTTGAAATATGAATGTGACCAAGCTGGGGAGATGATCTCCAGATCGGCCACCAATGGACCACAACTTTTAGACCAGTGACCGACAAATTCTGATATTTGGCGACAAATTTCAACTAATTAGCGACAAATTGTGTTATCAAAATTAAAATCTCTGATGGTGGTCATGCCAGTGTCAGTCCCACTGAGAAAAGCCATCGTGGAATAAAGTTGAGATATTCTTCTTAGTGTCTATGACAAAATAACACATAAAATATAAAAAAAATATATAATAAAAAATATATAATATATATTTAATTATAATTGTTTGCCCCAAAATTCTGCAAAGAAAATTCCGTTTGCTGACGCAGCCATTTGGTCCTCACGTATGCAGGTGACAAGGCATGCGGCGTAAAATGAAAGGTTGACCATTGTCTGTGGAGAGACGGCGAATACGCACCAGAGATCTGCCAGAGATCTGCTGATTATCCTTGCTGCGGCCGACTTGGTGACGAAGTGTAGATAAGGCGAGTATTAATGCCATCATTGAGAAAAAAATCATAAGTCTGGAGATATGGAACATTTTGAAATTTCCTGTGTTCACATTTTTAGTCTAATGAGGTGGAATGTTTTGTATCAAAAAAATCAACACTAAGCCTCCTAGGTTCGCAGCCTTAGCAGTTAATACCAAAAACGGTAGTTTCTGGTAGGATAAGAGAGGAGGAGGATTCTAGGAGGTTTAGTGTTGATTTTTTTTTACCTCACCTGACCTACCTCATCTGACTAAAAACGTGAGCACAGGAAATTTCAAAATTTTCCATATCTCCAGACTTATGATTTTTTTAATAATGGTGGCGCTAGTTGGAATTACTACTCGTTAAGGTTTTCCAAGTTGTGGTATTAAAAACAGCTTAGTAACTTTAACAACTTAATTAGAAATCAAATAAAAACAGAGACCAGTAAAATAGTATTTATTTTGACATGGTGTGGAAAATTCGTGTCACTCTCAGGAATCTCCGGACCCCGTATTTCGACACGTTTCTGTTACTTACATGAAGATAGATAAGGAAAAATAAATCACACCATGCTTGCAAATAAAAAGAAACGTTGAGGACACGAAACCACGAATTCATTATGTGTTAATTGAATATTTTTCATGTACATACCTAGAATAGGTATACAAAAATACAGATTTTATACTTGTTGTGTGTCTTTTGCATCGTCTTTGCACATCTTTAAGACAAACTGTATTATATTATAATTATGGAAAATAGTAAAAGTAAAGTAAAAAGTTTACTGTCACAAATTAGAGCATTCACAAGAATTTGGTACTTCCTTAGCTAGTAACTACCAAATTCTTGTAAATGCTCTAATTTGTGACAATGAAATTTATGAGCTCTTCAATAACAAGACAAATTAAGGTCACACCTAGCGTATGAAGCGCGGATCCTACATACTTCCTGTTTCCTCTATGGCTTTTGCTGAAAACGTCGTCGAGTCGTAATTTTCAGTCAAAGTTTGAGTTTGTTTGTTTATTGATAAATGATAAAGTATTTATTTCTGTATATATATTTAAAAAAAAAATGATACTCCATTTGCAATATGATAGACATTTAAACAAACCTTTTTAACATTCCGTTCAACCGATTTTGACTTCTATTCCGTAGGCTTAAGGATGGCATTAAAGGCAAAAAAGTGGTTACAATACCAACTGTTCACTGCAGCCGCCATTTGTCATGCCACCAACGTAATAGAAGTCAAAATCGGTTGAACGGACTGTAAAAAAGGTTTGTTGAAATGTCTAATCTTATTACAAATGGAATATAGATGTCAAAAATTAAATAAGTTTTAAAAATAAAGGAGGTCTGTATTCCCTATGTTTAACCAATCACACCGAAAAACTAAGGTATTTCTTTGTTCAATCAATCTGCCTAACCTTTTCCCAATTATGTTGGGGTCGGCTGCCAGTCTAACCGGATGCAGCTGAATAACAGTATTTTACATGGAGCGACTGCCTATCTGAGCTCCACAACCCAGTAACTGGGTAATACGAAACCCCTTGGTAAGACTGGTTGTCAGACTTTCGGGCTTCTGACGACCCGTAACGACTGTCAAAGATCCACGAATGGCAGCCCGGACCAACGGCTTAACGTACTTTCCGAGGCACGAAGGAGTCTCGTTACTTAAACATGGTCACCCATCCACGGACAACCCCGGCAAGCGTAGCTTAACCTGATCGATCGACCCGTGCGGCTGTTGTTACTTAGCCACGAGCTCCTGTTAGGTATTTATTTGTTCATAAATATATAACCCAGTAGATAGGTATGTGGAAAAATAACACAGAATGTAAAATTATTTCCAACCGTATTCCTTAATTAGTATACAATTACAGCTGAACTCTAATTACTATCGTGCCGTCACAGGCAGGCTGTAACTAAACACAATGATTTACCTACGAAATAATAATTAAAAGGTCCACAATAAGTCTTTCACACAGCCTGTCGATAAGGCTCTGTCACAATAGACTATGAGACAAAAACAAGAGAGGAGCAAAGCTATTGTTCGCCGCTAACAATGAGGTAAGTGAAAAAGCCTGAATTGACAGGGAGGAAGAATTCACTGGATCTATATGAGACAACATGATGCCCATGTAATAGAAAACGATCAATGGATTTATTGAGTTGATCATTTTAATGTTGGAATTGCTCAGGGGGTTGACGTTTTTGAATTAAGCATGTGATAGGTTTGTACTTTCTGTGATAGTCACGGGATCATACACCTAGCTAAGGAGTCAGAGTATTTAAATATTTATATTTGTGATATGGGGGATGCGATAAGGTAGCCCGCGAAATTATAATTTCAGGTCAGTGTTAGGTTGCATGTTGATTAAAATATCATTCGCGGGCGTAACTACTAGGGCTTTACAGAATTATCAATTCAATTCAATTTTATTTATTTATACAAGTAACCCTGACTCATTTGTTAGTAAAAAACTTATCCTAAGTTAGTAATTAAGAAATAACTTTTCTGTTTACTCGTATTATACACGGCGGCATCGGCAGTACTGTCCAACGCTTCACCGCGGCTGCACCATTCCATGACAAATGGCGCAGCAGCGATTCACGTACGGACAATCCAGCCTGCTCGATTATAATCATTAGAGTCAGGAATACAACTTCGTAATTACAATTGACCTCAAATCTAAAAATTTCATGAAATCATGAGATTTGAGGTATATTATGTAAAACCGTAAAAACGTAAGAAAATTTGAATTTCGCGCTAATATTATGGGCTACTTTAGCGCATCCCCCTTAAGCCTTTTATGGTGGCGTTCCAGTGGGAGGTAAATAAATAAATAATGTTTTATTACTCTTAAGGTTTGTTAAAGGCTTTTTGGTGAAATAAAAAATATATTTTATTTAAGTTTTTTTTATGAGTTTCTTGCATCAAATTTTAATTTGTAATGCTTTCTTGAACGAAAAGTTTTATTATTTTATTAATATTAATTGAAATAGATCACATTTTTCTGATTTCCATGTTCTCAATACTTTATTACATTCACACATAAGATTATAGATCAGATAAAGGAACCCACCACAGGGCATTTTAATAGGAGATAAAAAGTATCCTATGTAAATTATTGATAAAATAATCCTGAAAGATCAATTTTGAATTTGACGAAGCACCTTACTAATATTAGCAGTTGACATTTATTATTGAACGATACATAGTCAGGTTTCAAGACCGCTTGCCGTGCATAAGATTGGAGGTACAAATCCTAGCGACGAAATGTGCTTTTTGTCATGCATTACATTTTTTTAATATAAAGTATGTTTCTATTTTGTGTCAGTCATATTTATAAAGAATTTCAAAATCAAGAAAAATAAAATACTATTATAATCATTTAATAATATTTGTTATTGCTATTATGTAACAAAACTTTGATCATAAATTACTACAAAGATTTATATTTTACAATTTGATTTGATAATTTACAGTTATTATAGTATACATATTTTGCCAACTGCCACAGACGGGTTCGTAGAAAAGTGACGCAAACGATAAAATAGGAAGCGCTAGAAATATTTTAGATTGACATAAGCTAACGTATAACTTGTGGGTATGGAATATTTTTTTAAAGAAAACGTATTTAAGTAAAATTAATGAATACCCTCAAATTATAACATCTCAGAGACATAAATAAAAGTGACTCGGACACTAGTAGATAAAGTTCTTCAAACTCCGTATGAGTATGACGACGTTCGGTGATGCGAGATGGTTCGAATCAAAGTCGAAACAATTCTCAATTCTCAACTCTTTTTGAAGTATTCTTTAGATTATTTGTAACGAATTCAATGTTGTAGCAGTATATCATTTTAAAACTTGAGGGTTAGCACATACTGACGCTGTGTGTACCAACATGCAAGTGAACAAATAAAACAGTACAGAAATGTAAAACAGACGAAAACCTGCTAACCCCTCTCTTTATCTAAGCGATGGAAACGATCCAATTCAAAATTCGAAAGCAATCAGCCGCGTTCCTCAAACGGTAGTCGTTCAAGCGCAAAAACGCCCGGGGTCTCCGTTCCGTCCGGCGCGATCTTGTAATAACCGACGCAAACCGGTTCCGACCGGTAATATCTCGCTTCAACCAGTTTTGCTCGAATTAGCCAACGGTCCGGGTGGCAGCGTTGCGTGCTCCGACCTCTGGGCCTGTGTGCATATGTAATTGATGTGCTTTTCCCTTCAATTTAACGCCGCACGTAAGCGTAGCACTAAACGTATTTCACCATCGGTATAGCGCTCACTTTTATTCGTTTCAGTGAAAAAATAAACGTGAAAAATTGATTATTGATAGAAATGGCACCGGATATTACTGTTTTTTTTTTGTAGAGGTATTGTTTGTTATACAAACAAGCATTCAGTAAATTCAATTGGAAGGTCTACTCGTGGATATACAAAGACTTCATAATTTCAAATCCTGTCGGCAAACAGTCACTCAGTTTCGCAGGTTTATAAAATGTGCGCTAGTGTTTGCTCCAAATATAATTAATAATAATTATTATGTTTTTTAAATACTTTAAGAAATCTTGATTGTATGAATCTGATAAAGCCAACGATAGCTTCAATTTTAAATTGGTTTAAATACCCCGAGTGGCATGTTTTCTAGAAACTAGCTAGGAATCCTGATTAAATCAAGATTAATGGGCAAAATCAGGATTTATTTCAGTAACCCAAGAAATTAAATATTAATCTGAGATAGGGCTAGAGATAATTGATCAGTAATTGTTCATTTTATTATCTCGTTTGTTATTAAAAATATAAGTACGTAGGTACTTATATTTTTTCATGGGTATCAAATTAATATTTTAAATACCAAACTGCATATTTGGTCTGCGAGCATGAAGTCCTGGGTTACATCCCTATGTCGGGCAAAGTCTTATTAGGATTTTCAATAGGAACTTTCTGTTAAGCAACTCGGATTCTGGATTTGTGCCCAGTTTGGGACATAAAAATAAATTGCAAAATGTGAATGTACCTAGTAAGTATACGCTTTTGCCTAACCTTTCGTGGTTTGCAAGAGTGATGTTATGTTAAAAAATAGGTAACAAACAAAAGCACACAGTTGTTTTTCAGTTGGCTTGACAGTTGGCGCCATTGGCTTGGCAGTTGGTGCCACTCAGCTGAGTTCCGGTCTCTATTTTTTTTTTTTTTTCTTATTTTTTTTTTTATCTATTCATCGATTGCCGTTTTGGGTCCGGTTCCACTCGGCCCGCTTAGACTCGGCCCGAAGAGTAATACCAGATGTTTTACTACCATTTGTACAGTCAGGCAAAGTGATATTTTAATTCAAAATAACTTATTTATTGTACATAGAATATTTAATATTTTGTTATGATACATAGTTTATACTGGTAGTTAGTGATTTCATTTCAAACTCGTAGCTTTATAGCCTCGTTTAAGCCAGTTTTCTGGAAACAGTAGACGAAGCGGCTCATAATTCTATTGTTTGAATTGGAAAAACTCAATAACACTTTTTCCGACCGAAGAATCAAACCCAGGACCTTATGCCAGCAGTAGCGCTTGCGACCACTAGACCAACGAGACAGTCAAATACTGGAATTACCCCTCTATTGTCTAAGCTTTGAAGATAACGAAACATTTTTTCAAGTAACAATATATCGTGGGATATTTTCCGACATCAACGTGTGCAAACCCGCTGGCAAAGGGTAGTAAATTATAATGTTAATTTTTTTTATGGATATTCGGTTGTAATTTTGTAGGGTTCCGCAGCCAAAGAGTGCCTACGGGTATTGCTCATTAAGGCCCTATGCGCTCGAGCTGCGTACTGAACTGAAGTAGGCTCACGAGTGGTTGCCTCGCGCATTTGGTAGGTATTTAACATAGTAATTATTTTAATCATTTTATCACGACAAACTCGGCGAATTATACATAATTGTAAATAATTTTACTACCTTTTCATTTAAATAAAAAATAAGAAAAAAACGTCTGTTTTGTAGTTATGAGACTGATAAAACAGTACGAAAAGGGCTAGCTTTGGGATTTTTTTCTATCCAGAAATGTAAATCTAATCGTACCTATTATTAAAAGCGATGGGCTATCCGCCAGATCCTTAAATAATATATACCTTTTTTACAGAAAGTTATAACACTGTTTTTATGTTTCCCATGGATTCAAAAAACTAGTAAGCGCGGTATCTGTCGGGTCATAGCGCCTTAAATTAATGATGCAGCTTCTACATAGCAAATTCGAATTCTGCCGGTTACACTATCAGGAATAGTTAATACAATTATAATAAGCATATTATTGGATTAACTGGAAAGGTTAGTTAAAATTTAAAAATCCTAAGTAAGAAAAAAAGCGAAAATGCGAAAGTAACTTTATTTGTTACCTTTTCACGCCTAAACCACGGAACCGATCATCCTGAAATTTTGCACATACGTTGTCCGATGTACAGAAACGGACATAGGGTAGCTTTTTTTCCGAAAAAAGTACTGTTCCCGAGGAAAGCAACAATCACGTTCTTATGATAATAGATGGCACCACGTGTCTTTCGAATCATGATTGAATTATATTATTATAGAAATTTTAGTACTGTGTTAAGTTTTTTTATTTATTTATACGGCATACAACACGCAGAGTAAACCCAAATTTACTGTCAAATTCTAAATAAACGCGAGTGAAGCCGCGGGCAAAAACTAGTCAATAATAAATGTAGCAACTCACAAAAAACAGAAACTTTCAAAAATATTCACCACATCAATCTTTCAAAGAGCGTGTTTTAACTTATAACATGCAAATCTATAAACGTACATATCACGATCAACAAAAGTTATTCATGTGTACGTGTGTGTAAAATATTAATAAAAACAAAGCTGAAGTCCAAACAACAATTCAGAAATATAATTGGCCGCATCTGAATACCGATCTCGATTCCGATTGGTCGATCCCGTGCCGTGGACCCGTGAGATTCATTTAGGTAATTGATACATACGCCCCGTCAGTTTAACGATATATTGTTACGGGTGCATTTACCTCACGTGCGAGCGATCGAGAACTAATTGCGGATAGTTTTCGCTTGCGACGGATGAGGGGAATTTTTCCTTTTCGTGTTATAAGTTAAGTTAAGTGGGAGTAACTTGGCGGCTTTAGACTTATAAGTTAAACTGTCAGTTTTTGTCAGAACAATCTCTCTACATTTTGACGAGTTATGCGAACATGAATGTACTGAACAGCTGATTTTTTTTTCGCGATTTCAGTTTTGGTACCAAAGTAAAAGTTATTTGCTATCATGAGGAGCTCGTGGCTAAGTAATAACAGCCGCACGGGTCGATCCTTCAGGTTAAGCTGCGCTTGCCGGGGTTGGTCAGTGGATGGGTGACCATCTTTACATACCGAGACTCCTCCGTGCCTCGGAAAGCACGTTAAGCCGTTGGTCCCGGCTGTCATTCGTGGCTCTTTGACAGTCGTTACGGGCCGTCAGAAGCCCGAAAGTCTGACAACCAGTCTTACCAAGGGGTATCGTATTACCCAGTTACTGGGTTGTGGAGGTCAGATAGGCAGTCGCTCCATGTAAAATACTGGTATTCAGCTGCATCCGGTTAGACTGGAAGCCCACCCCAACATAGTTGGGAAAAGGCTAGGCAGATTGCTATCATGAGTATAATCATGTGTTTAAGTATCGGTCACTAAGTACCAGTCACCCTATATACATAAGATAGATTATATTAGTCAGTAAATAAAAAAGTACATAAGCCTAAACACGCCGGCACCGTCAAACTAACGATGGACAGTTACGGGTGCATTTACCATAAGTGCGAGCGATCGGGAACTAATTGCGGATAGTTTTCGCCATGCGACGGAAGTGTGCTTTTTTTTCTTTTCATGTGTGTAAATTGGTGGGTTTGATAGATTCACTGTTACTTACAGCGTATTCATTGAAAGAATAATTAGTTAAAACTTTATTACAAAAAAAAACGACTTCCAAAAAATAACACTACAAAGTGAAGAAATTAACTTTAATTTCGGAAGTCAGTGTCTTTGATATTGTATTTTTGTTTTATGCGACACTTTGAAGTGTTTTTTTGGAAGTCGGTTGTTTTTATTTTTCACCCCCTCAAAGGCCAACTGCACCCCATGTGTGCATAAGGAAACACCCTTTACATAATAGGTGTAGAAGCTTACATATTAAGTATTTGTGAACATAAGGGGTTCGCAATTAACCCCCCCCCCCCCCCCCCCCTCCTCCCCCTAGGGGTTTTGGGTTTATAAATTAGTATATGATATCACCTGAAGAGTTATTAGTTGTAGTACCTACTCCACACAAATTCAAAAACCACTACCGGCAAAAGAAATCAGAACATCATCCACAGGGTAAGTGGGAAAAATACGTATTATTAAAGCTAACTCAAAAACTACCATAACAAAGTTAATAAATTTTACATGGGGTCAACTTCGAGGTGTACCTTCCGGAATAAAACAAGAATCTTTCAAATCTGACATTCAGTTTCAAAAGTTATGCGTGGTAACAAATGAAAAAAAATGGGTGTCGACTTGAGAACATCCTCTTTTTTTGTCGGCTAAAAGAGAAACAAACCGGGGTAATTCCCGTATTTTTAACAACGTTCGAATCTCATCTCAGTCTCAGTCTGTCAAAAATTGTATAGCGTTTACTTACATTTTTGACATTTGGTTGTCACTGGCATGAGGTTAGACCTTATTACTATGGTAATAAGGCTCAAAAGTGGTTTATCGCAAATGTCAGCGATGGTACAAAAAAAAATTGACTTTTCATAAAAAAAAAAGGATTGTGCCCAACTTTGTACTTCAACCCAAATACGATTTAATTTTCTTTATTCACCAGCACACGATAACAAACTCCTGAAATGAGAGCTATTGTGAAAAACCGGCCAAGTGCGTGTCGGACTACGCACAATGAAGGGTTCCGCAGTTGAAAAAAATAAAAAAAATATCCCAAAAACAAACTTAACATTGTAGTTGAAAAACATGTTCTCCCATAGTTCGTTAGTCCCATGTTCGTCACGGTCTATTCTCCAACTGATAATTTAAGTTTGTATTACTAAAAAAATATTTTTTCATATGATAAAACCACAAATATAAAATTTTTGGACTTTTTCTTTTACTTGTGCTGTGAGACCCGGTTTCTTGCCTTTCATGATACTAGGTCAACGGGAAGATACCCCATAGGTTTTCATTTACTTGCGAGTATCAAAATATGTTGCATAAATGGCCGCATTTTTTTATTGCATTGACTTAAAAGCTTAATTTTTTTTAGAGTTTCAAAGGACCATAGACTTACGTCTGTGATATAAATTTCAACTTGATACCTCAACGCATTCCTGAGAAATAGAGTCTTGACGGACAGACAGACAGACGGACAATGAAGTGATCCTATAAGGGTTCCGTTTTTTCTTTTGAGGTTCGGAACCCTGAAAGACACAAAGCGGCCGGTAATCATATCTAAACACCGTTATTAACGGCCGCCCATTGTTTTCACAAACAAATAAAAACCAAAAGATCCAGCCGCTAAAGCTGTAGTCATTGTTACAAAGATTACGCAATTCACTCACCTCTCTTACTGGCTGGTTTTATACGCAAGATGCTGCTATATTAACTAAATTACTTTTTGTATTACCTAGCATTTTTAAGGCTTTGGATCTGATTAAGTATACAGCGTGTAAAAAAAAATTATGTACTGATAGCTCTGAAATCATATTTAGTATTGACTAGTCATTTAGGCATGCTCGCAGTTTTATAAATACGGGGTGTCCCGTAAATAATGGATCAAACGTAACGAGTAGGTAGCTCACCTGATTTCCAACAACCAAATTGAATAGTTTTTTTTTTTTTTAATTTGGTCTTTTCCTTTCTATTAAAAAAAAACTATTCAAAAACTCAAACTCAAACTCAAACTCAAAGCATTTATTTCAATTAAACCAATTACAGGCACTTTTGAATTGTCAAGGGGTCGGTCAGTCAAAAAGATGAAGCTAGGCGCCCATTCCAAAGCATAGTAGGTACCTATGGAGAAGAACGGGCAAGAAACTCCACGGACACTCTTTTAAATCAAGATATGGTTACAAAATAATGGTTACATCATTCATGTTGAAATTTTACATGTGAGAACGATGCAGAACGTTAAAAGCGTCCTTAAAAAAAAAAAAACAATTCAAATATTTAAATTAAATTAAAATAAGCCGTGGCCGCTAAGGTATGACCAGCCTTCACTGACAGCGCTTGTTCACGAACCTGACGCATGGATTAGCTAAATGATTAGCTAAATTCAATTCAAGACTTTTTTCTAAGGCAAATAAAACTTCATTTGCAAAAATGGTATTTCATTTCATTAGTAAGCTATTCAGGAGGAGCTCGTGGCTAAGTAATAACAGCCGCACTGGTCGATCCATCAGGTTAAGCTACGCTTGCCGGGGGTAGGTCCGTGGATGGGTGACCATCTTTACATACCGAGACTCCTCCGTGCCTCGGAAAGCACGTTAAGCCGTTGGTCCCGGCTGTCATTCGTGGATCTTTGACAGTCGTTACGGGTCGTCAGAAGCCCGAAAGTCTGACAATCAGTCTTACCAAGGGGTATCGTGTTACCCAGTTAATGGGTTGTGGAGGTCAGATAGGCAGTCGCTCCATGTAAAATAATGGTATTCAGCTGCATCCGGTTAGACTGGAAGCCGACCCCAACATAGTTGGGAAAAGGCTAGGCAGATTGATAGTAAGATATTCAGAAATGTGTAAAAAAAAGTCATACTTAAAAAGTTGTCATTTGCAGCAACACCACTGAAAAAACTGAATAGTAAAATTCGAAAAAAAATCATTTAAAACTATTCAAATTAGTGGTTAGATATCAGGTGAGCTACTGACCCGTTACGATTGATCCGTTATTGATGGGCCATCCTGTATATTAAATTATCAGATATTTAATTTTCCATATGTTTTTTCACTTCCATAAACTACCTTACACGCAATATAGAAAATCCACTATATTTTTCCACGACATAAAAAACTAAAGCACTAAAAATGATCCACACGCAACAATCTCTAATGGGATCGCCCCCTTACTAGACATAAACAGTAAAATCGTACTATAAAGTAGCTGCATTTTACACGCCACCTTTATTCCAAACAAAAGCAAACTTCGAATAAAAATTCTTATCACAACGACAATCACGTCGAGTAGGCAATCTCTTCGAATAGCTCGAATGTTGGAAGAAGTTCAACTTCGATCAAAAAATTTAAATTGAAGCACCTAAATGTGAAATGATTTTTGGCGTTCGAATGTTTGAAATTGTGTGGAGTTGTAATTGAGTCATCTCATTGGTGTTTTGGTGAAAAAGTTGGCTGGAACTTAGCTATGGGTTTGAAACTAGATTTGCTTCGGGCTTTTCCGGTCAGCTCCTCTCGATTCAAAACTTTTACGATGACGAACAAAACCGTGTGAGGAATGTTGACTGATTGAGTTAGGTATTTTGTGATTGATTCGACAATTATTAAGTGACAATTATAATTTTGCACTTTTCGTTAGGTAAGGCAAAACAAATTGGCGGCTTTTTCGTAACCATTTATTTCACTATTACAGAATGCATGGATTTAATTTTTGGATATTTAGCTCTTTGATTAATACTCTGACTGAGCGAAAACGCAATTGGGTTAAATTTCCTCAATAGCATTCAATTCCGAAAAAACGTTTACTTTTTTTATATTTTTTTCTGTCATTCTAGGTAATTCGAAGTAATTTAATTACAAAATTGCATTCAAAATGTGCGTATTAGGTAATTGGAAATCCTGGCTGAAAATATTTTTGATTATATTTTTAAACAAATTTTATTTGGTTTGGCGCTTTTATTTTGGTTCCTGTGGTTTGGTTGCGCTCTCTTTTTTCACATGTGGAAATAATTGACGCCGTCACTTTCTTATTACTGCCCAGTTCGCCTTTTATATATCACCTTACTTAGATAAGTTATGAAGCTTAATACTATAATCAGCCTGTGACTTTTCCAATGCTGGGATATCGGCCTTCTCTCTGTGAGAACTGGGCCATAATCCATCACTGGGGCTTAGGGTAGGAATGCTACTAACCGGTCACAAATCTGGACTCCATGCTGCTGCTGAGAATGTCATCTAATAATTTTTAATTTTTAATGAAAATAACATATATTTTCTTTTATTAATGGTATTTTTGAAAATGACAAATGTAATACAATACACGAGTTTTTAAATGATAAGCATTTAATAATAACAATTAAAAAAAAAATTGACATCTGTAATTTTTTGTGAATGGTAGGACGTTTCTTTTTATTAATGACTTTTTCCTTTTTTATTTGAAGCAATTTTTTAAATTATTTACTTTGCATGTTACCATATTTGTATGTCTTAAAACAAAACATAGCGTACTATTTTATATGTAAGACCTATTGTATACTTACCTATGTTTCACAAATAAAGTTTATGATTATGATTATGAATGGAAAACCCAATAACGTAGTGTTATTAATAACACTACCCAATAAGGGCACCAAACTCAGATAACTAGCGCTACAGTTTAATTACGTACCTATATAACTGATACTGATCTCTAAACTAGATAAAAGTCTGTATTACCACAGTATAATAAAGTTACAGTAGTATATCATCATAGAAAACGACCGAAATGACGCGGTTCGAAATCTCAGTATATACCGCAGCACCCTAACCTTGCGGACCACGAGTAATGGGCAGCTCGCCGTCCGGTAAGGACCAGGCCCGGGTCGACGGCGCGTTGTATTCCACGCGCGCCTCAAAGAGATGTCAGCAGTGACGGGGTCAATTGGGCCGATGCCGCCGGGGTCACGGGTTGTTCGAAAGAGATACCGTGGCCCTGGCACGGGCAACTGAAGGAACACGGGTGGGTTTTAGTCAGTAAAAGTCTGACACGCCCTCCCGCTCTGCCCGGAGCGGGAGAAGTCATTTGATGATTTCCCATCCACAAAAAAAAAAAAAAACACCCTAATTGCATAATATACTATCAATCGGAATCGTTTTAATTTTGACAGTTCAACAACATTCATTGCGTTATTTACGTTGTCAAGCAGACAAATTTTTCGAACATATGTAGCAATGGATTAGCAATTTGCTTTAAAATGATTCAGATTCTGATTGATAGTGTGTTACGCAATTAGGGTACACAACAGTTCGAGTGCGCGGCAGTTAGGCACGGACAGACACGTATTTATCTACCAAGCGGCCGTAGGTAATTAATTCAAGGTCACTGCCCAGATAAACTACTGCAGGTTTAGTATTCTGTGGTATTACACAGGTAATCAGCCGATCAATTTCCAAATAAACGTCGCAGATAATGACGAAACCAATAATTTCTCATTATCCGCTACCATTTCATGGAATTCCTCAATAGCCTATAATTACACCATGCGTCTGATATATCTGCCGTTTAGCGATGACCTTGTTTAGGTGAATTTATTTTATTACCACTCAAAGAACTTCTACGGAGTTGCGTGTTTATGAGTGCTCGGGGGAGCGTCTTTTGTCTATGTGTGCCGTATTTAGACAGCTTGTTTGAATGATTAGTTTTTTTTTTTTGTGGTATTGTTTCCATTTTTGGTGCATTATGTTCAGGAGTTTACAAAAACTTTCATCAAAGGCTTTGTATAATAATGAAGTTACCAAATACATAGGTTGGTTAATAATTGGGCGGTACGGTAGGTAGTAAAACTGTTTTTGTATTTGTGGCCTCCCACAAGCGCGCGGAGTAAACGTAACGTAAATTCGACTTTAAAATTAAAAATACTAGTTTTGTATAATAATATTTACTTTTAAGATTTTAATCATGTCTGTGGGTATTCTGCTTGTCACAAAATTTTTAACCAAAATCCTATAGGATAGTTGCATTTTCGATTCAAAATCGTTCAAATTTACGTAACGTTTACGTGTTAAGGCCTCTGCTTCTTTCATGTTGTCAACTTTTTTGTGTAGCACTGTGGTAGTACAGTGGAAAGTCGTTGTGCCTAACCCTATTGAAAACTTTTTAGGCTGCACGTTGAAATCGTAGTTTGCAACGCCCTTTTTTTGTTTGACCAATGAATAAAGAATATCGCCTAAGAGGATGACTCTAAAATGAACAATGTCTCTTTTCTTAAACGTTTATCGCTGTTTTTTCTTAACTTGGTAAAAATAAGATTCTAACCTTTTTTTTATAATGTGCGCCGAAGCGCTATTGGTGGACGAAAACAATGCAAGCACTGCAGGCGGGGCTAGCACTGGTCCGTGCATACGAAAAGCGCCCTTATGGGGGTGACGGACAAAAGTCGTTGACTGTACACTAAGGCCGACGTATATTGGCGAGTGTGAACATAGGCTCTGCGAACTTTTGCGCATGTTCTCTCACTTACACTCGCCTCATGTTACCATTTGGTTCCTAAAAAGTGCTGCGCAGTCAAATACGTCGGCCGTATTCTAGCATAAGTTTTGTATTTGAAAAAGTGCCATGTAACGTTAAAGTTACGTACATCAAGATTATCCATATTAGAACAATTTCTAACTATATGTACAGACTGACCCACAGTTGACGATCCCGCAACAGATCAATCAACTCTCAGTACACAGACAAATCTTACTTAGTACACAACCGACACTTAGCCAGAAACCGTAGTACACTTCAGTACATTCGTAGCCAATGAGTCATTTAAAGCAAGATTAATTGGACGACTTGAAGCGATGTCGTCGAGTGCATAACTGCCAGCGTGCCGTAGTATGCCGTAATGCCGCAGAGCCGGAGTGCCGGCTTGCAGTCCGTCCTAACCGCACTTGACAGCTTCGAACAAATCAAACGATCCACTAAACGACCTCAGTTGACCGGCTTGGTTGGAGCAACTGAGCTATTTATACACCTCAAATGGGTATCGCTAGGAGGTTGTTCTTTGGTTAAAGGTAATTCAAGAAACTGGTTTGTGATGTTTAAGACTGTGTTTAACCTTATTACCTGTTGCATTTATTTTAACACTATTTAATTCCCGTTTAAAGTTTCTACTGGCTGAGATTTAGTCAAATCAAAAGGTCCGTAGAATCCTACTAAAATTATAAATGTGAAAGTTTGTGAAGATGTTTGGATGTTTGTTACTCAATCACGCAAAAACGGATAAAAAGATTTGGATGAAATTTGGCACACAGATAGTTTATAACCTGGATTAACACATAGGATACGTTTAATCCTAGTAGTAGGTTACCGAGGTGCTTGTGGCTAAGTAATAACAGCCGCACTGGTCGATCCATCAGATCAAGCTACGCTTGCCGAGGTTGTCGGTGGACGGTTGACCATCTTTACATACCAAGACTCCTCCGTGCCTCGGAAAGCACGTTATGCCGTTGGTCCCGGCTGTCATTAGTGGATCTTTGACAGTCGTTACGGGTCGTTAGAAGCCCGAAAGTCTGACAACCAGTCTTACCAAGGGGTATCGTATTACACAGTGACTGGGTTGTGGAGGTCAGATAGGCAGTCGCTCCATGTAAAATACTGGTATTCAGCTGCATCCGGAAGCTGACCCCAACATAGTTGGGAAGAGGCTAGGCTGATTGAGTACGTTCCCGTGGGATAATTTCCAACATCCACGTGGGCGAAGCCGCGGGCAACGGCTAGTGTTTGATAAATATTAACACCATCCAACGGTTGGAGGCGGTGCTAGAATTTTTTTTAGTGGTTGCATTCTCTACCTATAATGTTGAGTTGCTGCTGCTGAGCGCTAGTTAAGGTGGTTGTAGTGATGGTGGAGTGACGGAGGTGTTCTTTCTTCTTTTCCTTCCTTTCCTTCCTGTTTTTCGCCGTAATCCACGCAGTCGCTTTGGCGAGTTCATCCTCATCCGAGCAGTACCGAACGTCACCTTTAGTACGCTGAGCAGGTGATATGGTCGAAAGGGCCCCACACATTTACAGTCCGCCGGCAGATATCAGACTGTCAGTTAATCGCTATAGATCACAGACTAACAGTTCCTTTAAAGGTTTTGGATTGACGACCAATGCCAGCCAATGCGATCCCAGAGTGTGTGGCGTGTTGCCGCTGCAGGCTTGCGTCGGCAGGTATCGGCTGGACAATCGAGTAAGCAGGTATTCGGCCAGGCGGCGGCAGTGTTGTCAATTTAGCGACTTTTCTAATTTGGTTATCATTTTAAAAATATAATATTCTCCTAACCAGTTAAAATAAAAAATAGCACAACGTTTTTTACGTCGTTTTTATCAATTTATGAACTGACACCGAACCGCTATTCAGGTCATTGCCGGTAAGCGATATTGAGGTGTGAAACTGCCGGCTGCTGCCTGCTAGTGTGTGAACCCAGAGCCGGCATCGACCGTTGCCGGCAAGCAATAATCGCTGTAGTGTGTGGTCTATGCAGGGCTTGGACGGCAGGCCGCTAGTTGCGACCAGCAACTACAGACCAACTGTGTAATGTGTGGGGGCCCTTTACCTGTAAGACTAACAGTATTATTGTATTCGCGATCTATGTTATCCAATTGTTATTATTTGTACCAGTGACGAGTATCTGTGAACTGTCATAGACAAGTAATCAGTCTTGTATTTTTCGTCTGGTAACATTATCAGATAGATACCCGTCACTAAAATAGTGATCGACTAATTGTGTAATGAATATTGCTTAGCTGTTTTGAGAGTTGAGACTTTTGCCACCATTATTTTTAATTGTGACGGTTTTACTTTTGCACTGCAGTTGTGATTGAACCGTCGAATAGAGCGTGGATATTTTGCTGTGAGAATTATATTGAAGAAATCTATACAATCGTTGTTTCGTTTCTGAGTTGAGGTTGATTTCCTACACACTTTTCTCTTTCTCTGACGTTTCTTTTTTTTCTTGAACTTTCAAGCATTTTAATTCTCCTTGAAGACCTTGAACAGAGGCCAGCACATCAAGCTACCCCAATCTGTCAATTTTTCCCAATTGAATATGAACCTTATTCCTTTGATATAAAGTTGAAAATCCATCAAAGAAATTGGGACAGTTTGGGGTAGCTTGATGTGTACTTGTTCCGGCAAGCTTTGTATGAGACCATTCAGTTGACGTACCATTTTCTGCAGGCTTTCTCTGTCCGTTTTCTCCTGGATGCAGCAGTCATATACAACTAATTTTCCAGGTCACAGGACGCAATATCATGCCAGCGACAATCAAATGTCAAAAATGTAGGTAAGTGGTATATTAGGTCTATGGGTAAACGCTACATAATTTTTACAGATTGAGAGTATGAAACCGAGATGAGATTGCGAAAGTTGTTACAAATATGGGAATTGTCCTCTGGTATGGCATATGTCTGCAGGAGGTGGTGACTTTCATTAACGATGACGTATTTTTATTCAATTTAGATTCAAATGGTCGACATTAGTATGTATAGTCTATTAGTATAATTTTAATAATAGTATATAATTTTTTTTGTTTGTTTCTATTGCGTGATGTGGTTTCCTATAATTGAGGGAGCACATAGATTTCTGTTTTTATCCTTTATAATATAGCATGTAAGGTGTATTCCTTGTTGTCCTAATAAAATAAAATAAAAAGCGTGGCAACAAGCCACTCTTTCCATTCGCCTGGGTGGTCTCGGCGTCCGCAAAATTTCAAGTGTTAGTTTACCGGCCTTCCTCTCCTCGGTCCACAGTACCGATAAATTAACCAGGAAAATTTTATCTTCCTCACTGGTCGATTTTGAGGTACCGTTTTTGACCATTTTCCAAGCGTTCAACGCATCGGGCGTTGACCGCTTGGAAAATGGTTTGTCCCAATACGGATTTACCCAACAACCCGTCCTCCCAGAAACTGTGGGACGTGCCGCTCTGTAGTATTATACGGAATACCCTAGTAAATACGTCATATAATATTGTTGAGCGTGCCCGTCTGCTGGCTGTGGGAGAATGGGAGTCAGGCTTGTGGCTTCAGGCGCTCCCGTCATCCACCATAGGTATTATGATGGATGACTCATCGTTTCGGCTCGCTACGTGTCTCCGCTTGGGCGCACCTTGTGTTGCTCCGCATCGGTGTCACTGCGGTGAAGCTGTCGACAGTCTCGGGCACCATGGCCTGTCTTGCTACAGGAGCGCAGGTCGCATAGCACGGCAGGCCAGCATCAACGACATTATTCGTCGAGCTCTTGTCACCGCCGGCGTACCAGCGGTATTAGAACCAAACGGCTTGGTACGTGACGATGGAAAGACACCAGATGGCATGACGCTGTTGCCTTGGAAGATGGGTAGGCCTCTGGTGTG
Source organism: Cosmia pyralina (assembly GCA_946251885.1). Taxonomy (NCBI): domain Eukaryota; kingdom Metazoa; phylum Arthropoda; class Insecta; order Lepidoptera; family Noctuidae; genus Cosmia; species Cosmia pyralina. The sequence goes on from OX276349.1 coordinate 2,622,662, forward strand.
AGACGCAACCTGTGTCGACACCCTTGCGCCATCTCATGTTCCAAGCACGACGTGCTGTGCTGGCGCCGCTGCTGCGGCTGCTGAGACCCTCAAGCGACGCAAATACTGTAACCTTATTTAACTACAGTTTTAAGCTGTTTGGGGTCGAAACGCTCGGGTCATGGGGCCCGAGTGCGCGTCTACTTTTTAAGGAAATTTCTCGCCGACTGGTCGAGACTTCACGTGACTGGCTCGTTCTTTGGCCAAAGAATTAGCATTGCCATTCAACATGGCAATGCTGCCAGTCATCTGGGCACGTTTCCGGATGACATCGATGCGGACGAGTACTTCGACGCCTAAGTGTACTTTTGTTTTGGTATTTATTTGTATAGTTAGTTAGTTAGTCATTTAATTGAGTACCTAGTGTAAATAGTGTTAACTTGTATATTGTGTGTAAAAGATAAATAAAATAAAAAGTATATACTTAAAAATTTTATTTTTAAATTTTCTGGCACAGACGAACCGCTTATGGAAATTTTGCTGTCTAGATTTAAAACTTTGCACGTTAGGCAAAGACAATGCCAGTGTTGAAGTATCTACGTAAATTATTGTTTAGGGGAAAATATGCTTTACGACTCTTTTGCTAACAGCATCGCGTCAATTTCAAGGCATGGCCGTGTTTGTTATACCAATTTACAGAACATTATTAAAAGTCAAACGTACACCAAGTATAGGTACGTAAGGGGAAAATACATATATACTCGCAATATGTATGTTATATATGTACAGGGTGTTAGGTTAAACGAAGGACATACTTTAATGGAGTGTAGTACTCGTGAAAATGGACAACTTTTACCATGGAATTAACCCAGAAATATGAAAAAAAATCACCTGTCTCGTATATTTTGATCGCGTAGGATTTACAAATTTGTAGAGAACAGCTGATTTTCTTTTTTATATTTTAGGGTTAGTTCTATGGTAAAAGTTTTTCATATTCATGAGTAAGTACTACACTCCGTTAAAGTATGTCCCTCGTTTAACCTAACACCTTGTATAAACGTAAAATACCATCATCCAATGGCGACCGCGGGCTTACAATTGTGAACCTATCGGGTTCGGTTGACATTCGAGAACACATTCGGGCTTACAGTCATGAACCTATGGGGTTCATAAATACCAGATAATTTTTGACAACGTTACAACGTGACTTGTTAATCAAGTCAAAGCGAAAGCTTGGTGGGAGTGCTCAAGTCATAAATGAATTGACTTCTTCTAGGCAAGCGTGTCGACCATATCATAGCTTAACATCAGGTGAAATAGATCGCAAATGCGACCTTGTCCGACTATCTGGAATAGAAACTTTGTGCTGTGGCGTCGCATCACATCCCATCGCTTTGTCACTCTCCAAGGACGTTGGATGCATACTATGTGATCGTGTGTGTTTGTGTATGCAACATGAAACTCAAAGGCCTTTGAAAGGGCCGTGAAAGCAAACAATGACGTTCACACTTCAGAGGATGTCATTTATTTTGACTTTTAGTAGCAGAAATGAAAAGCTAAAAAAACAGTGTAATATGGGTCTGGCTTATCGTGTTAGGAAAATTATCGTGCATGTTTTTAGTTTGTTGTTTTAATGTGCAATTGTCAGTTTAATGTTCCAGAAAGAGGTGAGATGGTAAATTCAAACAAAAAAATGATTTGCCGATAAGCAAATTTATTCCAAGAAGTATTACACATATCTTAATAATTACGATATGTCAAGAAGTCTTTGAAAAATCACCGAAATTATACGCATTTATACAAACTTAACTATTAAGTAGAGAAATGTACCACCAAACATACACATAAAAAGATTAATATATATTATGAGTTGTAATAATATATTGATACAATATGTCGTTTTAATAGTCCACAGTATTTTGTGTAAATGTTGGGCCGTAGCAGTGAATTTTATTACTCGGAATAAAATTTCGAGGGAGTATTCAAGCGGAACTCCTACCTGTACATAAGTAGAATGCATTTTATATCGTCGGTATGTAAGTGATGTAGCTCGGAACGACATTATGTTGTCAGGAAACGAAAGCTATTACAATTTTTAATATGAAATTTTTATTTTATATTATGTACATTTTACGTTCAGTGTAATGTAAAATGGTTTTGAATTGTTTAAAGTTTTCATTGTTTCCTGCGAGTAGTGTTTTTAAGTTATCATGTTTTAAAAATGATTTTATTAAATTTAATTATTTTAAAAATAAACATACGAAATTCTGATCTTTTTATAAAATAATTTACAGTTTTCTGTTTTTAGTCCTTTCTATTTAGTGGTACCTATCTACTAATATAAATGAGTTTTAAAATATTGTAGACTATTAAAATATTTTCTATGATAAACTATTATAGATTTTTTTTTGATATGTTAACAAATTAGTAATAAATAAATATTGTTACAAACAGACACAAAAATGTAATGAAATCGACTATTTGTAATGAGTTTAATTTTATACTTCAGGGGACCAACTAGCTTAATAATTCGTTTTACTTTATTTGAAAACAGTTGTGTTTAGTCGGAAAACTTCACTTGTCAAATTTATACATAATAATTTTTATTTTAATGACTCTGATTGTTTTGTCTCTGTTTGCACATTTAACTTAGGTAATAGATATATTTTATCACACATAACGTGTCGCTTTGCATCCTCGTCAAATTTCAGGATGTGATACAGAACATCAAACCGAACAACTTTTTCCATGGGAACAACATCGTAATGACGAAAAAAATTTCAACTGTCCCATAGAAAACTTCATCAACAACATGGGACGGCTGATTATTTTTCGCGATTACGATGCTGGTGCCATGGAAAAAGTAGTTCGGTTTGATGGTCTATACCACACCCTTAAATTTGACGAGGATGCAAAACAACACGTTGTATAAAACAAATAAACAAACTTCAAAGAGACATTTTCAGAAATGACTTTTCTACTTTACAAAAGAATAATATCGCAAATAAACTAGCGGATTTAATTAACATTCAATTGTTTTTAATTATAATATTCTTTCACATATAAGTTAATACTATTTACAATACACAGAATTTCTAAAGTATTTCACTAGGGTCATTTTCATAATACCCTAGAACCGACAACACCTTCATATTAATATTATTATTTACACTTATATAAAATTATTATGAATGTAATTCATAATTTAGAGAGTTATAAATTTTATAGCATCACAGTGTATTCATTTTTATTTAATTTTATTTATAGAAATTCAAAGTCAATTATAATTTATTTACTTATAGGCTACTTTCAAGTTGTGATTTATACATACTTGAAGGAAAAGATATTATTATTATTTTGTATATTAAACCAATAACCAATTTTGCAAATTTAACGTATTCAAAAAAAAATATAAAAATATTATAAGCACTGTATTTAAGTAATAAGATGTTTTTAGAATATAAAATCTCAGTTGTATAAAATTAATTGTTGTAAAAAAATATCTTGGAGAAAAATCAAAATTCTTACCTAATATTTAAAATACAGTATAAATACGACGATGTAATAATTAAATGTCCTCTCTCTAATATCTCTGAGATCTGTCTGTTAATAATAACGAAAAAAAATATCGTCATAAAACTTGAGTGCAAATACCAGCTTCGCTAACATTGTGATATTACATTTTTAGAGGACTCTTTAAATACAAAATAAAGTAATATTTTTAATAAAGTCTGAAGAGTAAACTGGACTGGTCACGTAGATACGAGAAGATATTTTTTCTTCATATGTCCCAACGTATTTACATTTTGTATCGTGGGTGCCGGTGACGTTTACAGAGGCAGAATAACTTCCGTTAGAAAATATGGTTAAGATCTTTAAGCAGGTCGAACAGCCTATGATTTGGGTATATTTACTTGGATTCTACTTTCTTGAACATACGTGATTCTAATATTTTTCATTTCTTTAACAAACCAAATAGTCTCGACCTTTTAAATACGAATTTGTTCATTGCTAAATACATAAAGGTACGCAACACAGGACCAGCATAGTATTTTTGTTTATTATTTAATTGCCAAAAAACAAACGCTTTTGAAAAAAGAACTTAACAACTTCACGAAGCGCTTTTGTTTTTATTTAAATTCTAGTTTATAAGACACATATCTAACCAGCTGTTGAGTACCAGTGCATGTTTCCTCGAAATATATCGATAAAAGCCCAGTTTAGCTAAAAGCTTTTAAAAAACGATGATAAACATTACAGTAACGTGCTTTAAATTTATTGTCTATTTTCCATTCAAACTATTTTAAATCCATTAACAGGGGTATTCGATACAAATAAATACAAACCTCATATCCGTAAACAATAACCGTTTCACCAACATTTCTTTATAATGATATTTTTATAATAACATTATTGAGCTAGTTTCAGAAAGTATAAATATATTTACAATTTGAAACTTTTAATGTACAAAATCTTTAATTTATAAAATGGCCAATAAAATTATACTTTTAACAAACAAAAAAGTAATAAGTAAACAGTCGTTTATAAATCACAGAAGTAAATATAAAATAACAATTATTTGCTAAAAACAAATCTAATTTTTATATTTATAGTAATAGTAGGTAATATATATTTTCTAATATCTGTCTAATAAAACAAAATAAGGACTTAATGAACATTTAGATGAATGTTTATAAAATAAAATAAAATTGAAACTACTCATATTTTAAGAAGGACACTTAGTTTTAGGGAAAACGGAAACAATGAACACATGTACTATGTAGGTACCTATATAGAGTTTTCTTATAATAATATGCTTATTTACCTGAGATATATTTCATTCCTTCGTAAAAAACTATATAATAATATTATTACATAGGATATATTTTATATGTTGAAAAATAATTAGGTATTTAAAATCAGGCGTTGGTACCAATATAACAAATTGTAAATACTTAGTCAGTTTTCACTTGTATCGGTAGTTATAGCAGATATAGGTAGCTAATAATTATATAAATTTTAATAACCCGTCCTCTTTGATGTGTACCTTAGTCGGCTAAAATTAAATGCAGATCAATTTAATGTAGAATCAAAACTGGTTTTGATTTGCATTCTATTTGTCATAAGCTGACCCGACAGACGTTGTTAGGGGCCTTCATCATCAAAAAGATCATGGATCCATCATGGTTCCGTTGAGAAAAAAGGATGGTGCTATAGGTCGTACATAGCTCCGTCTCTCTCTCTCTCTCACTGGCATCATGATGGATTTATTATCTTTTCTCACGTCATAGTTTGGCCCCTGTCCGAAATCCAATAATTCATACAAAAATCTCATAGAAAAAAGGACGTTCCATTTTTCCCAAATTTGAACATTTTACGGGAAACTTTTCCAAATTTCAATAGAAACCTAATTCATAAAAACCTAATTTGGATTGTTACGAACATTTTAAAACAAAATAGCCAAATTTGTTCAGCCATTCTCAAGTAATGCTAACCTGAATAGCATTCGATTTTTATTATTTACATACTCGTAGAAATGGCAATGAGCACTAATCGTGATAATGTCTAATCGGTGCCTAGTTTTCATGCAAGGATGTACTGATAAAACCGTCTTCAATTCTAATAATATGCATAATATTTGATGCACTATCTGTAATCGGATTTGTTCCCTAAACATTATGAGTGGAAATTGGACCAGTGCCCAATAAATTAATGACGATAGGCTTGCTTGTGCCGCTTCGGCTTTAATACAGTTGGCACATCTGCCTAACGTTTTAGGAACTAAAATCACGGTAGTTTGTATTATTATTAAGCTGTCATTGCTTTGCACCCAGTAATCTGTTAAGTTATGTAATCATTGTTATGTTGCTTAACTGTGTGCACAGCAAATTTGCATGTTGCCAGCAACATTTTAACCACAGCACAAAAACATGTTACTGAAACATTGTCGCACAATTTTGTTTCCAATGAGAAGCTTTAACCTACGTGCTTCCCACTGCTTAGATGTAGACAACACGGTAAGTTCCCAAAGGATAATCTCGTTTTTCTTTACGTGGGTATAAGACAATTAAGTAGGATATTCAAGTAAATTTCAAGTCAAACTCAAACTCAAACTCAAAGCATTTATTTCAATTAAACCAATTACAGGCACTTTTGAATTGTCAAGGGGTCGGTCAGTCAAAAAGATGAAGCTAGGCGCCCATTCCAAAGCATAGTAGGTACCTATGGAGAAGAACGGGCAAGAAACTCCACGGACACTCTTTTAAATCAAGATATGGTTACAAAATAATGGTTACATCATTCATGTTGAAATTTTACATGTGAGAACGATGCAGAACGTTAAAAGCGTCCTAAAAAAAACAATTCAAATATTTAAATTAAATTAAAATAAGCCGTCGCCGCTAAGGTATGACCAGCCTTCACTGACAGCGCTTGTTCCCGAACCTGACGCATGGATTAGCTAAATTATCCAACACGCGCCACCATCAGCGAGACATTGGAGTGAGCATGACATACTCTCAGCCGCCAGGGCACATTCAAGTCAAGTTGTACATTGCAAAATAAAGCTTTGATGTTGACGGGGCCATGACTCACGACACGACACTAATTATTATAAAAAAATATGTAGTTTGTTTGTTGTGAAATTAATTTTGCATGCAATTAACGCTTTAACGTCATAGCATACCTATCAACTCTGAAAGGGATCGTCACCGTATCAACTCGAGCCGTGCAGTATTCTTTGTATGAAACTCTACTGCAACGCGCACTAATCGGAATCGTAACGTAATCGCCTCGCCTCGGGACAAGCTCACGAACCGCGGTGGTGAAAGGCGATACGGTGACGATCCCTTTCCGAGTTGATATGTGTGCTGATCTTTATGGTCTCTTATAACACTTTATGAGAGCCTTGGGTTTTCATGAACAAATAATAACTAAACACAGATATAATCATAGACACACTGAAATAAAAAAAAACTAAAAAACCCGACTGCGGTAAAAAACTTTCAGACCGAACTCGTGTGAGGAGTTAAAAAAAACAATTCAAATATTTAAATTAAATTAAAATAAGCCGTGGCCGCTAAGGTATGACCAGCCTTCACTGACAGCGCTTGTTCACGAACCTGACGCATGGATTAGCTAAATGATCCAACACGCGCCACCATCAGCGAGACATTAGAGTGAGCGTCACATACTCTCAGCCGCCAGGGCATATTCAAGTCAAACAAAGACGTACCCAGTAAATGGTAGCTTTAGAGTATGTACATAGTACTCACACATGTGCTATGCAATACAACAATATACAATGGTCAATATACAATGGAGATTGAGTCTATACAATGCAATGATAGTCTTACAATCTTCAGCAGCTCCAACAGTATCTTCAAATGTTAATTAATTAGTTGTGGTTGTGGAGCAGGACCAGCATTGAGCCAAGCATTTTTATCAGTTATGTAATCCCCAAACTTATAATATGCCTGCCTGCATAGTGTGCGTTTTATACAAGTTTTGAATTTAGTCTCATTGAGTTGAAGTATGTGTGGAGGTATTTTATTGTAACATTTTAAACAGTACCCCATGAACGACGAGTCTACTTTAGCTAAGTGTCAGAAGAATCCCCTAACCCAATCTATTTATAGATCTTTGTACGTTTAGATTTGTGTCAATCTAAAAAGTACGATTTGACATGAGGATGTCCCTCTTTGTCCCGCTATGTTTGTCTCTCTTTGGCATATGAGACGATATGGCCTGTCAAAAATGACCTATTATTTTATCGCTCGTATAAAAGCTTGTAATAGCAATGCAATGTTGTGCAATGTGTGTTGTTTAGCAATGTTTTGGACAGACATTAAAATAATTTTAAAACATGTAGATAATTATATCCATCTTGAGCAAGCGTGGTGATCAATGCTCGTGCCTTCTCTGTATGAGAAGAGGGCTTTAACCAGCAGTGGGACAGTAATAGGTTGCTAATTATATTATTGTTATTTACTAGCTGTGCCCCGCGACTTCGTTCGCGTGGAAGTAGCAACCACATTTTAATAAAACTCCCTCGTCCCCCGACCCGCCGCGTTTGATCGCCCGCCCGCGCTATTACTTCGTTTTCGCTTTGCGTTCTTTCAGACTTTTTTTCTTTTTGCTCGACTTCTAAGGGTCGTAGCGTGATGTTAAATAGCCTATAACTATCCCCAGGAATTAGGCTACCAAATGCATAAAAAAAAAAAACAAATCCGACTTGTTGTTCACAATTTCATGAGTTTTATTTTTTTGCGCAGAACCCTAATCCTTTTTCCAAAATTAAGGTAACTTCAGTTATTCCTTATAATACCAGCGATCTGCCATTAAAAGTGTTTTGGAGATTAGCCGAAACTAACAGACAGCCATACTGACAAAAAATTTAAAAACTGTTTTTTTTGTTATGAGTATCGTATATAGTTTCATATACATTTAGTAAAAAGTTGTTATTTTGACATTAAAAATAGAGACTTCAATTTTATTTATTTGTAAGTATAGATACATGTCCGGATCGAGGTCCCTAGACAAGAAGTGGTAATTGCGTTCAACACGTTTCATATTACTACGACGATTTTCAACAAGATTGGTAAAGACTTTTTGGTAGCTTATGCAGGTAAGAGGGGCTTGTGGTTAAGTAATAACAGCCGCAAGGGTCCATCGACCAGGTTAAACTACGCTTGCCGCGGTTGGTCTCTGCATGGGTGACTATCTTTACATACCAAGATCCCTCCGTGTCTCGGAAAGCACGTTAAGCTGTTGGTTCCGGCTGTCATTCGTGGATCTTTGACAGTCGTTACGGGTCTTCAGAAGCCTGAAAGTCTGACAACCAGTCTTAGCAAAGGCTATCATCGTATTATCCAGTTACTGGGTTGTGGAGGTCAGATAGGCAGTAGCTCCATGTAAAATACTGGTAGGTATTCAGCTGCATCCGGTTAGACTGGAAGCCGACCCCAACATAGTTAGGAAAAGACTAGGCAGATGATGATGATAATCACACTTTTACACTAATATTATACACGCGAAAGTTTGTGAGTGTGTGTTTGTATGTTTGTTACTTCTTCACGCTCAAACGACTGGACCAATTTTGATAAAATTTGGTACAGAGGTAGCTGATACCCTGAATTAACAAAAAGGCTACTTTTATTTTAGTCTACGCGGGTGAAACCGCAGGGCGCAGCAAGTCCAATATATTTTAGACTTTTCCATCTTCGTTACCGCTGATACTCGTAGATCAGTCACGTATTGTTGGCCCTCAGTTCCTCTTACATTATAATCAAGCTTTCAGAGACTGAGTCCTGATAGCTAGAGACCAAAATAACAAAAACAACCAATCGTATATGTAGTTATACCTACTTAACGATAGAAATTCAATAGACTTTGAACCTTGTTAACACGTAGTTTGAGTACCTATTACGAAGGAATAACACATATCCCAAGTTATATATTATTATGTACATAATTTTATAATGTATACCTTCAGATCATTAGTATGTATAGCCTATTACAGAATAGTGCTAGTTTCCAGAACATTAATTACACTTATATTTATTTAGATTGATATACATATCTCTTTTTGAAAGTGAAAATTGACTATAAAACAAACATTTTATCTAATTTACATTCGTGTTTGAGTCAAAGGGATTATGTTTTAACAGTCTTTCATAATTTACTTCGATGTATATATACAAAAATATCAATCGTTATACCTTTGAAAAAAGGTCTTAAAACAACATACTTAAATTACAAAAACATAAGTATTTTTCCATAAAAATCTCTTGAAAAATACCAAAAATTACAAGTAAAATTATTCAAATTATTATTTTATGCGTACTTGGTTGATATCCTCCACATTTATGATGCGCACAGCCAAAGTGTGGAACCCTCTGCCAGGGTCTGTGTTCCCTTCCACCCGTCTGCCTTCAAAGCAAGAGGAACAGGCATCTTCTGGGCTCGCTCGTTTCATCATAGAAATTATCTATTGCTTTCCATCAGGCGTGATTATGGCCCAGTCAGCAAAAAAAAAAGTAAAATATTTCCTAACCAAAAAAATTTTTCACATAAAAATCGTAATACAAAAATTAAGTCAACCAACTTCCACATACCCAAAACACGTTAAGCCGTATCACAGACCTAATCCTAGATAGTAAAAAAAATATTCTAGAAAATAAACGTGTAACATGATCCCTTTGGCTCAAATTCTTACGAAAATAGTATTTTCAGACTAAACACAACTTTCTCTCGCGTTCGCTAGTAGTGGAGTTCTAGTCGTGACCACTTCTCTCCGCCTAGAGAATGTACCACTAGTCACGCTTCGACGGTCTTCCGCCAGTGTTCCGATGCTCTGGGTTGAAAAGATAAAAAAAAAATATTAGCTTGGAAAACGAGAAGAGAATTAGGGTGAAGTCTCCTTTATACATCTTGCCGTACGCGGCACATCAAAGACTGGCTTCGAGTCTCCTATTAAAGACTAGTGACATCTAGCGTCAGCCGTTAACTCCACTCCAGGATATTAATCTTTAAATGCAGTGGACGTTGCAAAGATACCATTTTGGTATATTTCTTTGGCAAGTATCTTGATGGGTCCGGGGTCGTAAGACAAGACGTTGGTGTTATAGGCGATCGATGACGTTCATGGGAAATTACAACCAATTGAAGAATGACAACCACAAAAAAATGAGTGCCTGTCTAACAAACCCTAAAATTTTTAAGTTTCAAAACATAGCTTGATCAACAGAAAGTTGTACCCATTTAAGACATAATGTACATACTTAATCTCATGTCATCTTCCCATTGGGGTAGGCAGAAACTACAGAACGCCACCTGCTACAATCCTTACATACTCCTTTTGCCTCGTTTACGTTCATACATCTGGTCATACACGCACGCTGGTTGTGAGTACTACGCACCTGACCTTTATGAAGAACATCGCTAATAAGGTCACTATGTCCACCTAGGGCGTCCCCTCTCAGCGTTTCCACTCACATCCCACCCATACCCACATAATATTATTTTATATTAAAATAACTAGTCACAAGTGGACTGATATTAAACAAAATAAAATTAATACTCTTTCGTAAAGGTTCACCTAAGTTGGGTAAATTCGCGTAGGTGAACCTTTAAACAACGCTTTCTCAAATCAAACATATTTTCTTCAATGCTCAACTGAACACAGATTCGTGGGTGTCTGTGATCCGATTTGGCTAGTTTAATCACATAAGCGTTGCAATCCGACTGTATTCAAATCTGTTTCAGGAATATCATCCATCGTCAGTCTGTTAGCAAATGTTTTCATGTATTTCAACATTAAATTGTGTAATAATTTAAGGTCTGCCTGCACCACACATCACTAAATGTATATTTAAAACATCGTTTTGTTTCTGTCAATCGTTTTAAAACTGAGCAGTGGTGGCTCAATGAGCATTGGTGGCCCAATAGAAACGGCCGCGAATTACGTGTTGTAGGTCGTAGGTTCAAACCCAGACAGGCACTTTACTTTGTGTAAATTATGTCACAATTGCTCTCAAAACGGTGAAGAAAACATTGTGAGGAAATCGACATGTCTTAGAACTAAAATTTTGAAGACATGCGACATCTACCAACCCGCACTGGGCCCGCGTGGTGGATTATGGCCCACTCCCTCTCACAGAGAGGAGGCCTGTGTCCTAGCAGTGGTAACAGCATAGGCTGATTGTGCTATGCTTATGCTGTTTCAAATTACAGAGGCAGAAGGATATTTTAAATTCTTGTTAAAGTTAAAAGTATTTTGTGACGATGAATGAACGTAAACGAAGCAAAAGGAGTATATAAGGATCGTAGCAGGTAGCGTTCTGTAGTTTCTGCCAGCCCCTATGGGAGAAAACGTGCGTTTATGTATGTTTATATAATATTATTGATGCAAGTGGGCCTTAATAAAATACAACGCGATAAAACACTATTAAAACCATTTTAACCCGTCGCGCGCTAATTAGCAGACACAATTGAAATTCTATTGTTATCTGTACACATGGTGTGCAATCGACATTTTAAGAGTTAATAAAAAAAGTCAATAGTTTTTATACATTCTATCCCTAAAAAATATGTTTCATCAAAATTATCACCTAACTTTTCAATCTTTCAAGGTCTTTTACTTACTCAAATACAATGTTAGGTTAAATGAGGGACATACTTTAGCAGAGTGTAGTACTCATGCAAATGAACAACATTTAACATGGAACTGTCCCTGAAATATGAAAAAGAAAATCAGCTGTTCTCTACAAAGTGCAAAACCTACGCTATCAAAATGTACGAGACAGCTGATAATTTTTTTTCATATTTCAAGGTTAGTTCCATGGTTAAAGTTGTTCATTTTCATGAGTACTACACTCCGTTAGAGTATGTCCCTCGTTCAACCTAATACCGTGTATATTTCAGTAATTATAAACTTACATGACCGTCAGAAGCGGGAGTGATCGGTGTATGCGGTGTGACAGGCCTCACTTCATGATGATGGAGACTATTAGAACTCCTTGAAGCCCCCACAGGAGGAGACATGACAGCTCCATAAGGTGGTGGCTCCGGTGGCCGCTCTAAATCCCGCGCACTGTTGAAATCTAGCGAAAAAACAAAATGATTGATCAATCCAATTTACCAAAGTTTTAAAATGCAAGTAAGTAAATAAGTAATAAGAAAAAAATAACAAAAGGAATAATTTATTTAGTTAAAGTGGTCAGCGATCAATCTTAACTTAAAAATTACATTAAAACTTTTCTTTTTGATGTGGCAGTGTACACTTGAAAGTAAACATCGATGAAATAATAAAATGAACAAACATATTTCTGAACAAGTGGCTGCGTTTATTTGTTTAGTAACATTCTAAGCATAGAGCAAAGACTTGCACTTAGCAAATAAAGCGAACAAAACATTCTGTGATAAATAAAAATCGATATACCTATGTTACCTTTACCAAGAGGCACAACGTCAGGATTTTTATCGTCAGGTTGAACCGGGGAATGGTTGGTGCTTTGTATGGCGCCTTTGTAAGCCTTCACCGTCTGCATAGGAGCTAAAAATAAGGTAAAATAAATTATATAATATACATCGCACGTCCAAAGGTGAACTATGAACGTGAAATTGGTTTAAAAATATTGAATTTGACGCAAACATCCATCATTCTTTATGATGTAAAGACTTTGTAGTGTACGTTTTAGTTTGCTTCATCTTTTGTTATGTTTTGAGCGTACAGGGCGAGGTAAAGTTAGGGTCAGTACAGTACGGAGTGCATAGGATAGATTACAAGTCCATCAACTCAAACCGTAACAGAATCATTTGAGCAAGAATAGCAAGCTCACGAGTCCTACCCGTTCAGAGCAAAATAAGGAAGATTGCTTGGGACAGTATTATAGAAAGAAAGAAAGAAAGAACGAAAATACGTTTATTTGCGGTAAACATGACGCAAAGGACAACAAAATAAAATAACATAACAATTTATAAAACAAGTTTTGGGGAAAATATGCGTCACATCTACGCAAAATTACATACGTTATTATACGTTATAGCACGTTACATTCCTTTGCGATATTTAATAACTTTACTGATAAATAAATTACCAGGAGGAAGCGCCGGGATAGCCCGCGAAATTCATATTTTCTTACGTTTTTTTTGCAATTTGCAAGTCAGTATTAGGTTGTATGTTGATTGATGTATGATTCGTGACTGCAACAAATAGATATGTATTTGCAGAATAGGTAAAAATAATTATTAGAAAAGTCAAGATTTCATGCAATAATCATTCAATAGGATTACTTAGTCTTAAAGAGTTGTATTGATGACTTATAATTCTGTGGCCTGGGGCTAAAAGGGCCATTGTCAATAATCCTTATTTTCAGTAATATGCATTCGAAGAATGAACCAGAATTGATAGTTATTATTTACATGTTATATTGTACAATGACAAAATCTCTTTTTGTTATTTGATACATAGTATACATATAGATTTGTAGGTTGATTTATTAATTAAATTCAAATTCAAGAAAAAATTGGTATTTTTGAAAATATTTGCTATTTAAGCCTTTTTAGCACTAACAAGAATCCTATGTTAATGACAAATGGTAACTTTGGTTTTTTTAGTACAATAGAACAGGATAGTAAAAATATTAGTGCAAATGCAAAATGGGCCAATGTATTATATTGGTATATTTTGCTTTATTAAATAATATTTTAATAGGTAATACGGGCTGGTATCCGCAACTCCACGACAATGCGCATATTTTGGGTATGGATACATATTATATATTAAATTATGCAGCCAAAGCAAAGATTGTATCACAAAAACGGAAGTTAACTTTGGTCGTTTTAGTTCCGACTATATTACTAGCGTAGTGTTTATTTTTAAATTCCCTTGGCTTAAGTACACTGCAGCCCTTTTAACACTTAATATTTTTTGTGTAACGGTATGAAAGCACACACCACATTGGTCTTTTTAACCTAGCATCTTTTGAGAGATTGTCGTTACACTTACGCCCTTTTTAATACACATAAATATATCACTTTTTCAATAATTTGGCACTAAAATCTCATTTCTCACAAAAACGTACTTTGACCCTTTTAGCACCAAGCCACAGAGTAATACATACTTATTGTTACTGTCGCTAATCGTATTTTGATCAAAATACTGATTTGCGGATTGCAAAAAACGTAAGAAAATTTGAATTTAGCGGGCTACCCTGGCGCTTAATAAGCTAGGTATTCTGCCTAAATTAGGGCTCATTTTCGTTCATTTTTAATATAGTGTAGTAAACCACGAAAGTTTAATCGATATCGATGATTTCAGTGTCGATATAACGATACGATTGTCTGACACGACATTTACAACTCAGGTCCTAAATTCACCTGGTACTGGGGTGGCACAAGGAATGTTTTTCTCGATATAGGTAAATGTTTTTATTGCACTATATTTCTAAAAGGCTATTATTTCTGTGAAAACGTTTGTTGCTTACAAAGTTTTTGTTACATAACTTTTCATGCTCGCGAATTCCAACAATAGCAGCTTTTTGTACTAAATCTTAATGGCCAAAGGCAAGGAAAACATTAAATCACTCTGATTATTGTAAAAATAGGTTGTGTAATTTATGAAGACGCTATTTATAGAAATTCTCATAAAAAAAACTTATTCCACTTTTAAAAATCTAACGTAACACTACATTCCATTTAACTCACACATACATAACACACATCATACATACATAACATAACACACACCATACATACATAACATTACACACACCATACATACATAACTTTTCTTTCACTACACATAACAAAATTACAGAAGATTATTAGCATCTACACCGTTCATTTCTTGTATTAATTATTTAAAAACAATTATTTGGCCGAACACTGTCTTTTAGAATACAGGCTATCCTAGTCTATGAGACAGGGTTTATATGCTTTTATACAGATTTTGCATTATATGAACTGTAATGTAATGTACATTTTACGTGTGTTTCTGTATCTTTATTGTGAATAAACCTTTTATTTATTTTTTTTTAAAATGAAACAAGTTTTCTGAGAATGTTCTCAGTAGTTCTGACTACTGAGAATAATTCAATAGTGGTATGGCAGTAGTTCCATATTATCCTCTCAAGCGAGTAATTGTCAAGTCTATTTCTCCGAATGAAACCTTATCCAACCTGTGTTGAAAATTCATTGTAGGTTTCTCTTTATTTATATAGCACTAGCTTCCGCCCGCGGATGTCCTCCAGGTCATGGTTTACCCTTGTGTCAAATTTCATCCAAATCCGTTCAGCCGTTTTAGCGTGAAAGCGTTACAAACAAACAAACTCACTTTCACATTTATAATATTAGTTAGAATTAGGATTTAGGACATTCTCACTGTCGATTACACTCTTAGTATGTTTTTATTCTCTAAACATAAATTATTTTGAAGTCGAAAGGTAGCAAAGTGATCCGCGCTGATTCACTACACCAAACAAAAGAAAACCTACCAAGTGCCTGTAGGACCACGATCAATAAAGGGTTTCCGTGTTTAGGATGAATTTATCCCAAGAACAAACTTAACAATTTAATTAAAAAAACATGTTCCCCATTTATTCCAACTGCAAATGTTAGTTTGTACGCACAATATTGAGAGATTAACCATGTTATTTAAAGACAATAGACTTATAATACGTTTTCCTGGAAGCTAGCAGTACAGAACTATTCTCTGTAATTAAAAAAAAATTTAGACTCAGCAGCTTCGGAGATAAGGGGCAATGGTCAATTTTCATATATTTCCATTAATTAAAATTAAAAAAATTAAATCCTCACAAAAATTTAATTTATTTTGATGTTACACTTTTTTCCTAATTTTACTCCCAAAAGTGAACCCCATTATTCAAAATTAATTTATTTAAGTTACACATTTGTGTTTACATCACAGAAATTGATATGTGTAACAAATTTCAACTTAATCGCTCCAGTAGATTTGCAGCAAATCGGCTGTGACAGACGCCGACGAGTGGACGAGTGTACGTACGGAACCCATAAAAACATATTATGAGTTTGAAGTGTTTTACAGCATAGTTCTACTGAATAATATGAACAACTGTCCGTTCCGCTAAGAGGAACGGTTAGGTAATACGGGCTGGTATCCGAAACTCTACCACAATACGCGTATTTTGCTTATGGGAAGGGCTATCCAAACTCCAACCTTATTTCCGTTATCTGAATAGAAACATTCAAATCCAAACACGTCACTAAGATTCACGTTATGAAAATTACATTACTCGTCACGTCAACATTATTTACCGTCAAACGTCTTGTTCATTAATGATATTACTAACGCAACGAACGAAGTGGTTGCATGTCATTCTAACCATCTTGGAGCAGTCTGTTCGTCACTGCGCGGCTGTTGACGAAGCGGTTAGAATATTTGTTCACATAACACGTTGCCGCTCTGATGTTGCTATAGTCAAGGTTGCCATTCTACGCGTGTTTGTAAAGGGGATATGCTGAGTTTGTACTCCGAAGTAGTTGTCAGCGTTTCAATTTTCGTATGATAGGATATTCTGTTGAAGTATCGGATAGTGTGCTTTGTATTACTTGTGGTAACACACGGATTATTGTCTGTATGTAATAGCTATTTTTTATCTGAAGTTTATGCTCTTTTTATCCAGATAAGGTTTTTTGTAGAAACTTTAACAAACTTCGAAAGTTACTCTGATTTATTGAGAGGATAAGCCTTTTTCACTTGGAAGCCTCAGGAAGAATCTTCAAGTTTAATCAATTCCGGCTGACTATGAGTATTTTCCAAGGTGTTACCGATATCTTAACCCAGTTATTAAAGTATACAAATCATCATCATCACTTCAGGCGAAATATGTCCACTGCTGGACATAAGCCTCCCCCAAGGTAGTCGGCCCTCCTTGTGGGAGGCCTTCCACCATCTATTCTGCGAGCAATGTGCCCGGCCCACTGCCACTTAAGCTTGGCAATTCTTCGGCCTATGTCGGCTACCTTGGTTTTCCTACAGATCTCTTCATTTCTACCAATATTAATATCCTTGAGACAATCAGGCTTATTGAATAACAATTTCCTGTTTATTGGTACGACAATATATAAGGCATCATTTGACATGCTCTCCAAAGCATGTATAATATTATGTGTATAGGGCTTACATAATTTATGATATTTAGTGCCAGTTGACCAATAAATGTCAACCATAGATTGTCAGAAATGCTTTACGTTTTGTTTTGTTTTACCAACCAATACCCACCAATGCCGTTACTGCCATCCTAAATTCTACAAAACAGCTATTTTGCAAATATCACGTAAAAGCATCATTACGTAGCGCAAACAGCCAAATGTCTAAAAGACAATTTATTTAATAATATGGAAACTTAATAAAGACGTCGCCGTCGCCGTCCATCGACAGACGGAACATCTACAATTTCATTCCAAATGCAAAAGGACATAAATCACATTTCAAATGCAGTGAAGCCCACAGCCGGGCCGTCCGAGGCGTTCAAAAATTCCAGTCACGCGACAGAATCCACCGCTATTCGCCAGTAAACCTGCCCAGCGAAGCAATTTCGATTTATTTGTGGTCGAAGGTACGAACCTCTATATTGCTTTTATATTACCCTCAAAATAATTACCTACCCGAGACATCGATAATAAAAAGGCATTAGGCACGTCACTATAACATAAACCAGAATTTCCAACTTAAAAATAAAAAAATGTTTCCAACTTTCAAGTTATAATTGTTAGGTTTCACAACGTATTATTTTAAGGTGTTACGTATTAAATTATAGTCACATTACGTGAGAATGGCTAAAGAAAATTACTTTGGCACTATCTGGCGACAATTTTACCGTAAAATTCAAACTTGTGTCGTTTATATTCTAAGTTATAGGCGTTGCACACGCCATGGCTCAGTTAAATACTGTTATTTGGTAGATTCATAGCATCTATCAAAATTGAACACGCTACGATCATGTACACATAAATGATTCATCGACCTTTGTCAATTTGAGTAATCATACTTTATGTGAAATATTTTTTATGCTTCGCTGCATTCCAATTTTCACTGTTTGAATTACAGCGCATAAGCTTTCTATTTTCTCTCATCTCTTTCCGAGCTGTTTCGTTAGTTGCGTTTTGGACTACCTGGTAACATGAAGGCACTACTACTACTAAGCTGTTTCACGGAGTGTGTCCAAATAAACGTTTTTCTTTCTTTCTTCTTTTCATTCTTTCACAGACAAATGCTAGAATAATGAGATTTTTCTTCTTCGTGGAAGTCCAATGAGCGTAAAAATTCAAACACAATAATTTTGTAAATTAAATGGTTGTGGTTTTGACTATTCAAATTCACTATATACGAGTATATATTCACTATAAATTTTGACTATTCAAAAATTTAAACTAATTTAAAATACTATTCTATTCCCCATTATTTTTCGTTTAAATTTTTGCACTAAGAGTTATTAATAATCTTAGCATGTTGCTACTAGGGTCATCACATGAGTTTCATTATTTATTAATTAATGTCGTCGAGGGAAAAGTTGATTACCGTATCTCAAGCTAAGCCATCTTGTAAAAGTTGTGTAAATTTTGTTTAGAAAACTATAAGTGATGCCACCAAATCTTTAGAAGTTACACGGCTATATTTTTCCAGTATAAGCTGATCTCGCATTGTATATGACTAGCTTTTTCCCGTGGCTTCGCCCGCGTCAATGCCGGAAAATATTCCACGGGAACGTAGAGGAGAGTGGGTACGGTTGAAGCAACGCTAATAACTCGTAAACTATTAGCGGTTCGGTTAGGGGTACAAGGGGAAAGAGACGCGGCCGACGAGTCTGGACGTGAATCACAATGACGCGTTGCACTTCGCACTCTGCGTATCGTATCCAGGGGACCCTATTATATTTTCGACCAAAAGTAAGTATTTTCTTTTGTTTTCTTTTTCAAATTGCTTTGTTGATGTTAATATTGATATTACTACAGGGAAATCCTTCCTTATTCCTTGTCTACATTATAAAGGGAAACCTCTGCGCAAAATTTCAACTTTCTAGGGTCAAGGGTTTGGGCTGGGCATTGATGAGTCAGTCAGTCACGACTTCTCTTTTTATGTAAATAGATTTCTGTACAATGAGAGGTCTGCTTATACTGGAAATGTGCTTGTTTTGTAGCCGTGTGTAACTTAAAAAAAAAATAGATTTCGTATGTCCCAACTTACAAATAAAAATGCTTCTGATTCCTTACCTTCATACTGCATAGGAGGATGCTGTCTTCTTCTAGCCAGAAGAGCAATCACCACGATTGCCACCAGGGTCCCGGCGATACCAGCTATCACTCCTAAAGCCCAACTGGCATCTACGCCAACTGTTTTGCCGGATTTAGCTTCTGTTGATAAAAAATAACTATTAATTAAACTTACATAGCTTTCATTTCAGAGTGCTTCAAGGATCTTTTGCCGCCTGAATGACATCGACACGGGAGCTTGTTGGTAAACATTTGTGGATTTTTTACAGAAATTGTATTGAAAAACAAGATGGCGGCGTTACTTCAGATTTTAGCCATGCGCCAAACGATCCATAATCATACAACGAAGTCTTTTTCCCAACTATGTTGGGGTCCGCTTCCAGTCTTACCGGATGCAGCTGAATACCAGTATTTTAGATGGAGCGACTGCCTATCTGACTTCCACAACGCAGTTGCTGGGTAATACGATATACCCCTTGGTAACACTAGTTGTCAGAATTTCGGGCTTCTAACGACCCGTAACGACTGTCAAAGATCCACGAATGACATGGGAGGGGTGTAGGTATGTGAAGATAGTCACCCATCCACGGACCAACCCCGGCAAGCGTAGCATAGCCTGATCAAACGACCCGTGCGGATGTTATTACTTAGCCAAAAGTTCCATAATACCGTTGTACAAATGTCTGAGAACATTATTATTAGTCGAAAGAAAATAATTTGAAAAATTAGCAAGTTGCCTAAATTCATTGAATAATATGGAAAAATATCTGCCTATTTGCCTATTTTATTTAAATGAAAGCTTTGCAGCTAAAATAATAAACTATATTAAAAGGTAAGGCATAAAAGCAGGAGATAAGGGCAGGAGAATGATGATGAAAACTGGGATAAGGGCAGGAGAATGATGATGAAAACTGGGATAAGGGCAGGAGAATGATGACGGAAACTGCGACAAGGACAGGAGAATGATGATGAAAACTGGGACAAGGGCAGGAGAATGACGATGAAAACTGGCATAAGGGCAGGAGAATGGTGATAAAAACTGAAATATGGACAGGAAAATGATGATGAAAACTGGGATAAGGGCAGGAGAATGATGATGAAAACTGGGATAAGGGCAGGAGAATGGTGATGGAAACTGGGATAAGGTCAGGAGAATGATGATGAAAACAAAACATGAAATGAAAACGTAATCAGTAAGAACTAAGGGCTCCAGCTACATAATTAATTTCTATAATTCTATTCATTCATTAATTCTATTGGAAAAAGGCTTGCAGAAAATTTTTTAAGGTAGAATAGTTAGGATTACAGGATTAACAAATTCAATTAACATGACAATTGCGTTAAAGTTTCAAAACATCAAAGTTTAAAATCACATCTACCAATTAAGCCTAGTTGTCAAACCAATTTGACGGTAGATAAAATTAATTTAGCAAAAAGCTAGGTCGTAATCCAATTTAGTATTCAACACGAACACTACGCGATTCTTTTCACAATTGTGATTATTCGGTTTTCTAATTAATACTCAAAAGGAAACAAAACGAAAGCAGTATTTTGTATTCGAAATGAATAATTGAGGATGTAACTCCTAACAACTTAATTAACGCTTTTCATTTGTTCCATGAAAGTTTAGTACATTGCACGATAGAGTGTGAAATGATGGATTTTAGATTGCAATTAAAAGCATCACAAACAGTATTTTCTTTGAACTAGGTAGGGGGGGGGGGGGGTAGGTCTGTGAATAATTTTAAGTATGAAAACACATTTGATTTTACATGACACCTTATCTGCATACACTATACATAATGAAGTTTAATTCATGGGCATCTTTTAAGGGGTCATTGTACTCATCATTATGAACAACTTTTACTATGGAACCAAACTTGAAATCCCAATAAAAAATTGCTGTTCCTTACATTTTGACGGGTTATACGAACATAAATAATGTTCCTTACATTTTTTTTACAGCTGATTTTTTTTCACGATTTCAGGTTTCGTCCCATAGTAAAAGTTGTTCATAATGATGAGTACAATAACCTCTTAAAAGGATGCCCATGAATTCAATTCCTTCCTGTATATTTCAAGCTAAGGAAAACGCAGATGTTTGCATGAAAACAGAGACCAGAGACCAGACCAAGACCAGAGACCAGAGTTTGGCTCTACTGATATTATGTTTCTCAGTCAAGCTGTATTTAAGAGTGAAATTATGACTATTTTAAGAGATCATAGCCCCAATATATAGTTAATAAGTAATATAATTAGTGCTTTTTTAACTTGCTCTGCTAACAGCTAGCTATTCTGTATGGTAATCTGTGGATAACGTCTTGAGTAGTGTATTTGTTACTTTTATTGCAAGTTATATATTGTATGCCTACTGTGTAATATACTGCTGTTTGTTATTCCTATCAAATAAAATAAAATAAATAAAATAAAAAGCAGACTTTTTGTTTTTACCTTCTTCATAATATAAGATCAAGTTACTCTCCACGTACCTGTATGTAAAGCAAGTCGCGTCAAGGTATTGATCCTCATGACAACAGTCTCCGACCTGCCCCTGGCATTAGCCGCGAAGAACACCAGCTTTAGACTCTTCCCCGAGCCAAGACTTCGCAGTATCCATGCTGGTAACGCAGTGGACACATTTGCTACTAAATTCTTAGATTCCCATACTTCCACAAAATATGATGTTTGAAGACCACCGTCGTAACCTATGAAAAAAAGGATTGTCTTAGTTTATTATAATATTTCTAGCTTCTGCCCACAACTTCCTCCGAGTGAAACTTGTTTTCATAAAATATAATAATATCATGTTATGACTCTCGGCAACAGTTTCCCATTAGTGAAAGAATTTTTCCGCGAAGATTAATCCTTTACATACAAACTCACAATACCTCTTTTAATAATAGTATGGATTATCATCATTGTTCGAGTAAGTGAGGGAGATGAAGTTATACAGCACGAATAACATCATCCCTTTTTCGCATCGGAACAATGATGGCTATAACAAGCCTTAGTAGGTACGGCTGAAGTTGATCCAGGGATCATTATCGCAATAATCTAAAATTTATTAAATTGTCTAAGTAAAATGAGCCACAAAAACAGTCTCTCTGCCTAGCCTTCTCCCAACTATGTTGGGGTCAGCTTCCACACTAACCGGATGCAGCTGAATGCATGTATTTCACATGGAACGACTGTCTATCCGACCTCTACAACCCAGTTACTGGGTAATACGATACCCCTTGGTATAATTTGTTGTCTGGATTTCGGGCTTCTGGAGACCAGTAACGACTATCAAAGATCCATGAATGACAGCCGGGACCAACGGCTTAGCGTACTTTCCGAGGAATGGAGGGATCTTATGGTATGTTATGAAGGTCAATCATCCACGTACCAACCGCGGCAAGCGTAGCTTAACCTGATCGATCGACCCATTCAGCTGTTACTTAGCCACAAGCTCCACAAAAAAAGTCTTGCTATAATAATAAAAACAATTTTCACAAAAATAGAACCCATTGGTATAGGAGGAGCTCGTGGCTAAGTAATAACAGCCACACGAGTTGATCCATCAGGTTAAGCTACATTTGCCGGGGTTATTCCGTGGATGGGTGACCATCTTTACATACTGAGACTCCTCCGTGCCTCGGAAAGCACGTTAAGCCGTTGGTTCCGGCTGTCATTCGTGGATCTTTGACAGTCGTTACGGGTCGTTTGAATCCCGAAAGTCTGTTATCCAGTCTTACCAAGGGGTATCGTATTACTCAGTAATTGTGTTGTGGAGGTCAGACAGGCGATCGCTCCATATAAAACACTGGTATTCAGCTGCATTCGGTTAAACTGAAAGCCGATCCCAACATAGTTGGGAAAAGGCTAGGCAGATTGATTGGTGTAACAAAGAACTTTGAGATTTTTTCATAGAGAACGGACGAATGGTGCTCTATGCTCCCGGCGAGAATTTTCCGCGTTCACTTTTTGTAAGCTGAGTGAAAGCTTCATGTCCAGTTTAAACCCGAAGGGTCCGGAATAGCGGTTAGTTTTTTAAACTTGTATTTTACGTATGGATTTTGGCATATTTTGTGCTTGTTGACTCGCAGGCTTGACTAAAAAATGTGCCACTGAGGACAAATTTCACCAATAAAACTGCACGCGATCAGTACTTCTAAACTGCGTCCAACAGCTTTCAGTTTTAGACAAACTCAAACTCAAAGTATTTATTCCAATTGATCCAACTACAGGCACTTTTGAATTGTCAAAGAATCGGTCTGTTAGAAAGTTTAGGCTAGTTGCCCAATTCTTAAACGTAGATCTCTATGGAGAAGAACGGGCAAGAAACTCCACGAACACTCTGTTAAATCAAGATAAGTATTACAAATTTCTGGGTACATTATCTTTGTAGCTTCTGCATGTGAGAACAATGAAAAAAAAATTTGAAAATAATTCAAAATATAAGATTAATAAAAAGTAAGTTTAAAAACTAAAACCCGACTACTGAAAAATCACGCTCGCCGCGGTCGGTCTGTAACCAATTAATATTGTTTACCTCCACTTTTACTTATTTTTAACAATTTAAACGTATTTATTTACTTAAACAATATAATAACATATATGAATATTTGTAATGTGCTCGTCAAGACCTTTCTTTGTATACCAAACATGTCATTATTATCTCAATTTATTTTTTTTCGTGATCAGAAATTTACGTGTAAAGTTCACCTTAATAGATTTAGGGAGAATTTATATAGCCTATGTCACCCGGATCATTATTACGAATCTATTGATACTTACCTCATTCATTAAAATCGGTTTAGTAATTTAGGCGCTGCAGTGGAACACACGTAAATACATATTCCTATATACATACTTACATACATACTGCTAAAATCATAACCCTTCTTTTTGGCTATGCCGTAGTCGGGTAACAAAAATAAACTCTGGCAGTTAAGAGATGACCAGACTAGACCACACCAATGATGACACTAAACTGCTCAGCTTGGTAAATTCGCTCTAATGCCCGGTTTCTGAGCATTTTAAACGGAGTTTATCTATTCGACAGTGATTATTGGTTCGATGTCGTGTTTCTAAACACATCTTAATTTAGCTTAAAAGTCAAGTGAATTATTATGGAAGATTTAATCTAGAATCTCATAAACCGAGCATAAGGAAGAAATTCGCTTAAATAGATAATTTTGTCAAATCAATCCCTATAGAGTTTAAGCTTCGTTTAAGAATTCCTCAGAAACCGGGCATTAGTTGTGTAAATATCGCTTTGTCTTTCGTGTTTTTAAACAAGAAAATAACAAAACCAAGATTATGGTTTATTCTATTACCACATTGTAAAGAACATCATAACGAAGTCACAATAAAACTGGAAATAAAACAGACAACACAGACTTTTTATTTTCTCGTCAGTTTGTAACTCAGGTGATTCGAACAACTTGATTTCCTGTTCCATTAAATCTTACGGCGCGGCGGGCGCTTCATAAAAACGCAACAAAACGTACTTTACTGGAAGATTGAGACAACCGCCATGGTGTTATATCTTCTGATTGATTCTGAAGTTGTTTCGTTTTTCTGATCTTTTGAAATGTTCATAGTAATTTAGGTTGTAGATTCTGGCGGCACCTACATCGCCACAAGCGAACTACGCATCACACTGACGTCACGCAAAATCCTGCATCGCGCAAGCATAGTTTACCATGCGATTAACATATATTAGACATCAACCGTCAGGCAGTAACCCACCAGACACCATCCGTCTCCGGATCCTTCTTTTTCTATAGAGGATGCGTGAACTTTACACCCTATTCCTTAAGATCATACATAGCTGACTACTCATGTTTTTAAACCACCTACTAGATGTATTATTTTTAAAGGGACTTACCAGAATCACATCTTATTGCCACCGAATCATCAGTAAGATTGACAGCAGAACAGTTGGCCAATGGATCTGGCCTCACAGCTGGTAGCAAAGAGTACCGACAGGGTTCCACCTGCTGACCAGCGAGGTTCGTAGCTCTGCACGCTAGAGACCCATAGTCTTTTTCTGATGCTGGAGTGTAAAACAACACCGATTTTCCAACTCCATTCAAAATGAATTTCTCCTGTTGAACAAAAATACAGCTCATTATCATTATTCTCTTGCCCTTATCACAATTTATTTGAGGTCGGCGCAATATGTCTTCTTCTTCCATACTTCTCCATTAGTCGTCATCTCAGTAGTCATCCCCTTTTTAGCCATATCTTCTGTCACACAATCCATCCACCATTTATTTTATCTTCCCTTACTCTTTTAGCCGTCCCCATTCAGACTCAATACTTTCCTCACGACATTATCCTCATTGACACACAAATGTATTTAGCCATATCATCTTTCCCACTATCCATCCATCATTTCTTTCGTCTTCCCCTACTCCTATAGCCGTACCTATTCAGACTCAAAACTTTCCCCACGACATTATCCTCATTGACAAACAAAAATATAGCTATAATTCCCAAAAAGTAATACTCTTATAAATAAAAATGCTAATGTAATAAAACTGCCATTCAAATCGAAATCATAAGTTGCCAACACATGAATTTGTTTAAGTCCCATAGGAACACTTATGGCCCGTTCTGTAATCCCGCAAAAAAAGCGAAACTCGTGGAAAATGTTTGAAAAAAAATATTTCCAGCAAAGGATTATTCATGACGAGCGCTGTTCGCATGTCCATAAAAGAGAATGACAAGGACCGTGCGTGTATTTATAAAAGGGGATGTTTGTAACGACAGAACAACGGGAGGAACAAAATGGAATCGTATGGTGTTAATGTAACTATAAAATGATGATCTTTAACCGATAGCCGGTCTATTCTATGAGAAGCATCTTAATAGAGAGACTCCAGGACTTGTAATTAATCTCTTAATATTATTAAGTCTGCAGATAGGCGTTACTTTTAAGTAGATACTAACTCAATCATGTTTACTTATTATGATTTTATTAAATTTAGTA
This sequence comes from Cosmia pyralina, assembly GCA_946251885.1. Lineage (NCBI taxonomy): Eukaryota > Metazoa > Arthropoda > Insecta > Lepidoptera > Noctuidae > Cosmia > Cosmia pyralina. The sequence goes on from OX276349.1 coordinate 2,649,378, forward strand.
CTTCAAAGATCACAGGCGCTTTTTGTATACGCAGTGCAAAATTTATTTAACAACCTGCGATTGTGTTTAGAAATCGATTTATTGTACACGAGTCAGTTAAGAATTAGGAAAATTTTGAGTAAAGAATATTTTAATGGGTGAATGTTTGCGGTTTATCACGGCATACTCGTACCTAACTATTTTCCACACCTATTTTTCTTTGATCTTCTTTTTATAACATTATAATATAAATGTGGAAGCTTGTAATTAGAAATTGACCGTTTTTTTTTTTTCATTTGGTTAACATTTACGTGTATTAATTAGTCTGCAAGCTTTCTTAATATAGGGATGATGCCTGGGTGAAAAAAAGAAATTCTATTTAGTCCGTCAGTCAGATAATAAAAAAATATTAGACACGTATTTTTGCTTTATCATATTAATAAAAAAAAACTTAGATAACACGCATTAAAGTTGGGGAGTGTGGGCTCGTTACGTCATTTCTACGTATAAAATCTAGCTAAGCGTGACGTCAAGCCATATTTTAACTCAATGTATCGCCGTAATCTTTTGATTACGTAATTATAGAAAAAATACGTGTCCAGTATTTTGAAGTAGCTGCGCCCCGCTGTTTCCCTCCCGTAGACCGGGATAAAAAATAGTCTTTGTGTTAATCCAGAGTATAAATGCTATCTACATACCAAATTTCATCCAAATCGGTCTAGCCGTTTGAGTGTAAAGAAGTAACAAACATACAAACACAAACACACACACTCACAAACTTTCACCTTTGTAATCTTAGTGTGATATTGTGATAACCTACATGACAGATAAAATAATTTATAGTGGTCATCCCTATTGTAAAAATAAAAAAGTTGAGAGGTGTCAAGGGACACCCGGAAGGAACGAAGTTCCTTTCGATTAATTAGTGAAGGAATAGTAATATATTTTTTTTTATTTTTTTTTTGTTTTTTTTTTTTGTTATATCTGGCTTGCTTTCTATAAGAGAGAGACAGATAGACAGAGAAACATGCGCACGTCACACAGCTTACAATAGCTTACTGTAGCAAAAAGTGTCGTTACAACTTTTCGTGAGAATTTTTTCCGTCTAGCCCCCTTTCACAACGCGCGATAAGGAACTTTGTTCCAATAAAATAAATAAATAAGATTTTACAAGTGTAGAACACACGAGACGACTTAAAATATACCGACTTTGTTGCAGTACCTACTGCCACTGCAAAACTAATTTAATCTATTTATAACTTGCAATACTTACTTCCTTACACAAGCTAGTGCATGCTCAGACCTAAACTTCTCAAACTATAACACGTTTACATAATTTCGAGTGCCGAAACATCAATTATTCCGTTTAGTGTACAGTCAACCGCACGCCGGAGGTAACACTTTGACCTTAGGCTGACCTAACGTAGTGCGCATTTTCAATAGCATAAGAGGCCAGCTTATACTGATTTTGTTACTACCGATGTGCGGCCTGCTGTACAGTGCACATTTAAGGGTCGGTACTAGAAAAACGTGTTATGGGTTTTGGATAAGTTTATTTAGAAAACTTTAAGTAGTAGCAATGAAAGAAAAACGTCTGGCTAGCGCAAGAGTTTCACCAGTCCGTGAAAAAATCGGATTGAGGATAAACCTTGTAGACGATTGTTAAAAAAAATCGAGTATCAATAAAATGTGCAAAAATCACTGCCGAATAATATTATCAAGAACAGTAAATCCGCTGATTTTTCCTGTTTTCCATATCATTACATCTGTTTTGCGTAAAAAGTTCGAAGTGTTTCTGTTCGCCATAGTATGGAGATTACGGACGTGAAAATTCAGAAAATTTCCGAATTTTTTACGCAATACAGAAAATAAAGATGGTTAGGAAAGTAGGGGACTTCTTGCTTACGCCAAAGTTATCAAAATACAACAGTGCTGTGTGCAAGTTTTTAGTGATATTCTTTTTTTTTCGTGGCTACTATTTTATCAAAAGTCAAAGTCTAATCAGCCTATAATGTTCCCACTGCTGGGACACAGGCCTCTGCTGGCTGGGCCGTAATCCACCACGCGGGCCCAGCGCGTGTTGGTAGATGTCACATATCTTCGAATTTTTTGGTTCTACGACATGCCGGTTCCCTCACGATGTTTTCCTTCACCGTTTTGAGAGCAGTGGTGATGAAATAATTTACACAAAGTAAAGTGCAGGGTTAAAATCTAAGACCTATACTTTAAGTTTTCTATATAAGCTTATCCAAATCCCATAGCACGATTTCCTGGTGCCGACCCTTAAATCCATAGTAAAGTTTGTTGCACTCACCGGCTCAATTTCAGAAGTTCCCATGGAATTATTGAGCGTCCATTGAAAATTCTTGGGTGGTGGGAAGGCGTCCACCTCGCATGTTACTTTGGTTGGTTCATTGATTGCAGCGCCTACTATTGCTACTGCATTTGCCAGACATACTGGCTTATCTGTAAAGAATTCATTGAATTAAACCCTAATTACATTTATGAAATTTTAATGGTCGAGTTTTGTTTTGTACAGTCACCAAAAGAGATATCTAAGCATATACTAAAATATTTGTATGTGAATTGCTTCATGTTCAATTTCGAGAAAATATACAATTTTGTGTTGGTGTATTACAATGTAGGGTTGCAAAAACAAAGTAACATATATAAAATTGAACATGAAGCAATTCACATACAAATATGTTAGTATACCCTGCCTAGATATCTCTTTTGTTGACTGTACTTACAAGACGAGAGATACATAGATATGTAGATAAGAATACTCGTTACATCATAAAAATTACCGATATATATGTAGAATTTTTACAAGGGATGACACAATTGGCATGAGTATTATAAAGTAAAATTTTTGATTTGAAACGTTTTTTATCCGAGTATCCTACGACCCTTCTTTCACACAATAAATCTGCCTTCGTGAGTGACATTTAATTTAAGAGTATGGACAGTTTTACTCATGAGGATTTATCGGTGTTTCTTAACTAGATTTTTACTCAATCGAAGCCTATAATCATGAGTTGGTCCCGGCGCGGCTAAGTTGCGGGTTGAAGTAACTACTTCAATCGGAACTAATCAGCTAACCTCGATAAAATTCACGTAAGTTTTCTCATATAATAATATACTCTTTATATAAAATTAGTGTCAGATCTCCATCAAGTTTTAGGGCAATCGTCTGCGAAAGTATTACTTCGCTTGCAAACTTTATGTTAACCAAGGGCCTATTTAAAAAACCCGACAGGCGACAGGTGACAGATGACAGTTTAACAAATAGGGATGATGATTAAATTTTTTTTTGTCCGTCTTGTAGTTATTAAAAAAATATTGGACACATATGTTTTCTTTTTTACGTAATCAAAGCGGCACGGCGATACATTGAGTTAAAATGTGTCATGACGTCACTCCTTGCTAGATTTTATGCGTAGTTTTTTAAAGTTGTGATTTAGTGATCTCCCACTCCCAAACTTTAATGCGTTTTAATAAGTCATTTTTTATTAATTTGTTAAAGCAAAAAAACATGTCTAATATTTTTTTTATTATCTGACTCACGAACTAAATAGATTTTTTTTTACCCAGGTATCATTTGTAAGATTTTTACCTAGTTTTCTGCTTTATTAAACAGCACCTGACAATGAAAATGTTTCAATTAACAATTTTTTTTAAGATAAATATATTGTAAGGATTGATGCCTCGTTGATATTATATAATGTTGGCTGACATTCAATGATTCAAATATGGAATATCTTCTGTCAAGAAAAACAATCCTGTTTTTTCTTGATAGAATGACAGAGAGAGAATCTGGTCAAGGCTCGGCATAGAATTAATTTAGTAGAAGTGTTTTATAATTTATTCTGAAGCCTGAAATGCACATGCCCCATATAAATAAGAGTCCCTCTGGTATTATTTAGCAGTTTCAGTTAATCTCCTACTGTGAAGTTTGGGCTTCACAATATTGTATTGTCAATTTCCTATATTATACTAGATTCTGCCTGCGACTTCGTCTGCGTAAAATTTCTTGTTACTCCGATCCACCCCGTCGCATCACATAGCTGGCCTGCGCTTTTACTTCGTTTTTGCTTAGCGTTCTTTTTAGACTTTTTTTCTTTTTGCTTGGCTCCTAAGGATCCTACCGTGATGTTATATAGCTTATAGCCTTCATCAAGAAATAGGCTATCAAATTCAAAAAATCTTAAAATTAATTGTACTTATTTAAGAATCAATCAATCTGCCTAGCCTTTTCCCAACTATGTTGGGGTCGGCTTCCAATCTAACCGGATGCAGCTGAATACCAGCATTTTACATGGAGAGACTGCCTATCTGACCTCCACAACCTGTACTTATTTAAGAATGATGTTTGAATATTTGTACACCATTTCACAGTCTATACATCATACAGTCGTCCGACGAAGCCCGAGCTGCTCACGAAGTTCGCCGAACTATGTAAGCAGCTCGGGCTCTCGTCGGACGACTGTGACCATATGTTGTGGTAGAGTGCTTAGAACCTAAACAAATAATAACACTATACATAAAACTACATTCTTACAAATAAATAAATTCTGATTCTGAAAAAGAATTTCGCTCGCTAAGAAATTGCTTTCAAACATACAAACAAACAAAAAAACAAACTCTTCCGATTTATTATTAGTATACAGGGTGTAAGTGTAAACAGTGGCAACCTTTTAAGGGGTCATTGTACTCATCATTATGCACAACTTTTACGATGGGACCAAACCAAACGTGAAAAAAAATCAGCTGTTCAGTAGGTACATTTAATTCGTCAAAATGTAGGGAACAGCACATTTTTTTTTTCGCGATTTCAGGTTTAGTCCTATAGTAAAAGTTGTTCATAATGATGAGTACAATGACCCCTTAAAAGGTTGCCACAGTTTACACTTACATCCTGTATAAGGGCTAGTTACAGGCATGTTTCCACCAAAAGCTGGCCCATATCTATACGCCCAATGGATTCATGCAGACAACATTTTACAAATTTAAAAATATTAACGCTACCTAGTGTATACATATATGAAACTGTAATGTTCATAAAATCAAATCCAAGCTTATTTGAATGTTGCACTAGGGCCAGACACAAAGACAAGCTGCGCACCGTAGCCAGTAATACAAAGCTTTTAGACCAAAGCATCTTTTGTATGGGCCCACGTATCCTCAATAAACTTCCAACATTTTTCCGAACTACAAGTGATATAAATACCATTAAAAAAAAACTACATGAATTTTTAATAAGTAAATGTTATTATTCAATAAGTGACTTTCTAAATGACAACACAGTAGGTAAATAATTTTGTAACAACTAATTTGTAATTTGACATTCTTAAATATTATACTAATTTAATTATAATGTTTTGCATGATACTAATGATATAATGTATGTAATCTAACTTTAACTTATAATACAAATTTTGTATGCCTCAATAGCGGGACATAGCAGACTTACCTGTAACTAACAACATCTTATGAACCTGTGATCCACAATAAATGATTTGAATTTGAATATCGCAATAAACAAAAAACAGACTGTAACAAAGTGTTTGATATAGAAATCTAACAAGCTAAGCCAAGTAAAATGAACTGCCCTCCACTATCCATCAATACATGGTGATCGTAGATGCTCAATCATTCGATTTGGATACCAGTTGCATGGGTGACTAATATATGCGCTCCATCACATTTAGGAGTCGGAGTAATCTACCCGATCACGGCCTATCGCCGCCTGCATATCATTCATTGGAAGTCATTACTCACGTTTACAGCTCTCGGTTGATTTTTGGTCAACTAACACAGTTTGATTGATGGTCTAAAATGTGGAAAGTTTAATTGAGTTTGTCGTAGACAGCAAATTTTTTAGCTCGGGTGATTGGTTTATAAAAATGGCGTTTGTTTATGGTCTAGGACAGTGGCGGAATTTTGCGTAATGTGAGTTTTTTTTTTTACGGAAGGAAGGATCAAATCGGGGCTAGTAGAGTTATTAATACAAATTAAATTAGTAAGATGCGAAAACCCAAAAAAACTTTACATTTTTTTTTTTTAATAAATATTTTTTTTTTTGTATTGTACAAATTAATTTTATTCTAGAGCATCTATCATACACATTTTTTTCATGACCTTGTGGAACTGTAAATACATTTACTATGCAGACTTTTAGGGCTAAGTAAAGCTTACTATTTTGAAACAAGTTCCAATAAATTGAGTTAACCCACAGCAAACTCAGTATCGAAGTTTATAATATTTTCTAACCTAACTAGATTAAGTTAACCGAACCGGTTTCATCCTGTTACTCCCGCGAAAAACAAACAAAAAAGATGTTTCGTATTTATTTTCAAGCAGAAACGAGTCCGTTTGAGTTTGAGCTCCAAACTATGTACCGAAACTGGTAACGTTTTTATTTTTGTTTTAAATAAAGTCGTTATGGAATCAACTTTACTACTTTTGGTACAAAGTTTTCAATTTATTTTTAAAAGCACGAGTAGTTTTTGGTTAGTAGTATTACTCTGTTTAGATTTCGAAAGTCTGCTTACTAAATAGATATTATGGCCCATTTGGACCACAAATCGCTTAAGACGCAAATAATTTCCAGCGGCCTTGAGTACTGAGGTCACGTTTGTTCACCCAGTAATAGGACCCGCCCATCAAAGAACGCTGTCTCCAATTAGACGCATTATTAATTTATTACACATAATATAAATAGTTTACCATCGCACCTGGATAAAGATCTATTTTGCACCAACGCACACAGTACAGAAAGATGCTAAACAAGGAATATTTTGGAGATAGTCATGAATAACTACTAAACTATTTTGATGTTGCACGATTCGACTTATTAGCATTTATTACATTTATAAACTTTTTATTTTTGTTTGCAAATCGCTGTTAACAAACACATTCAACTGAAATATTTGTAGCTTATCATTAGCAAATTGTCCTGTCTATGAATGATTTTTAACTATGATATTAGTCTGTAAGCTTTCTGTAAGAATAAATAAATAAATAAAATATAACACATTATATTGAAACACGTATACTAAAAGATAGACGAAGGAGCTCGTGGCTAAGTAATAACAGCCGCATGGGTCGATCCATCAGGTTAAGCTACGCTTGCCCGGGTTGGTCTGTGTGGATGCGTGACCATCTTTACATATCGAGACTCCTCCGTGCCTCGGAAAGCACGTTAAGCAGTTGGTCCCGGCTGTCATTTGTGGATCTTTGACAGTTGTTGTGTGTGTGTGTGCCATCGACGCGGGAGATAGTATAGTGCACAAGTGAATGCGTAGACACAGGTACACTCTCTGCCGTCACTCTCTTAGTCTACTGGAGAATGTAGCACTTACTGCCTACTATTTTTTTTTTTAGTTATTTTATTTTTATAAAAAAGAAACTGACATTGGTCGTAATAATTACAGCGACATTAACCTTTATTCTTTAAAAATAACAAATACAATTAGGTACTTTATAATTATGAAGTTGGAAGGTCGAACTTAAATGTTGTGTTTAGGAATTTCATTTTATTTCCAGTTACTTACAAAAGCTGTGAACAGAATTCAAGGCCATTAAAAGGTCTGAGATTAAAAAAAAAAACATTTCTTTACAATATTGAATTGATTTTACAATAATATTAATAGCTTTAGGGATGTAGCCCAACCACAAAAAAAGGGCTGCAGTAGCTAACTGATATTTCGATTATTTTATACATTTTAGGTACGGTTACGGTCCGTCAGAAAATATACTAAGTCGAGAACCCCATTAACATGCACCAATGATGCTATGGTTTGTACGTGATGCCGAAAACATACCTATACTCGTATTAGCGCAGAAATGGTTTCCTTGTACTTTAGAAACGGAAATATACTTAACTTGTCATTCACAAGAATGAGGGGCTCGTGGCTAAGTAAAAACAGCCGCACGGTTTGATCCATCAGGTTAAGCTACGCTTGCCGAGATTGGTCAGTGGATGCGTGACCATCTTTACTTCTCGAGACTCCTCCGTGCTTCGGAAAGCACGTTAAGCCGTTGGTTCTGGCTGCCATTTGTGGATCGTCTTCAGAAGCCCGAAAGTCTGACAACCAGTCTTACCAAGGGGTATCGTATTACTTAGTTACTGGGTTGTGGAGGTGGAGTCGCTCCATGTAAAATACTGTTATTCAGCTGCATCAGGTTAAACGGAAAGCCGACCCCAACGTAGTTGGGAAAAGGCTATGCAAATTGACTTGACACAAGAATGCATAATATTTAAACTATAACCACTTCATACAAAATTTCAAACAAGCTGATGAAACATTTGTAATATTCAACTGACTCGTACACTGTTTAGAAGCCAGCTTTGAATCATAAACACTGGCCTACAAAGCTTTGCATATAAAATCAAATCAATCCGGTGTTATTCAATGAATTTGCAAGTTATGTGCTAGGTGCAAATTCAATTTGCTCTGCCTATGGTGTGTGCGACATGGTTCAGTTGATATATTACACATTCGGATGCAAATGAAGGGAAGTTAGGTTTGTTAATCTGAAGTTAAGGTCAAATTAACATATAGCAACGCAACGGATACACAGACATTACTTAATATCACGAATGTATTACCGAAGGTAATAGCTATGATGCCTGGGTAAAAAAAAATATATATATATTTAGTCCATCAGCTAGATAATAAATAGTACATTTTGATACAAGTGGAGAATTTTTGTTAATGCATTCGAGGCGGAATTAACACCCGAGCCGTAGGCGACGTTGTTTTTGAGCGGGGAACTGCAATAACAAATGTCCACGTGTATCAAACGACGTTTTTCAATACACTTTTGAAGAAATAAAATAAAATAACGAAAAATATTTCTGTCATGAAAATTGGGAAACTATGACTTAAATTTTCTTTTTTTTTTCGCGCTTTGCTTTCGCCAGGTTGAAGGAGAAGCAAAGGTATAAAGCCGATAAACAGCCTAATATGAAAAATAGAAAATTCTAATATATATAATATATTATTTTTAAGTTTAGAACACAAATAAATGTTAATTTGTTCATACGTTCAACGTTTTTTTTATTGTAATAATCATAGTTTTTGATGATATTCATTTATAAACATTATTTAAATATTCAAAAAATATTAACGCCGCAAAGACGCATATCTCTTTGCCGAGATTAAAAAAAAAACATTCACCTGCGAATAGAGACGGTGTGAATAGGGGCATTGAACCAATGTGGAATAAGTATAGGTATAAGTTATCTGTGGCAATTTTTATTCCTGCACATCTGATGGAAAATGAAAAATCGCACGTGTGTAAAATACATTGCATTGTGAACCTAATCGTAGTGCGATATGAACCAGTTTTCGAGGAAGTGTATTGAAAAAAATATTAGACACGTATTTTTTTGCTTTATCATATTAATAAAATAATACTTAGATAAAACGCATTAAAATTGGGGAGTGAGGGGCTCACTATGTCATAACTATAACAAACTACGTATAAAAACTAGCAAGGAGTGACGTCATGCCACATTTTAACTCAATGTATCGCTGTAAACTTTTGATTACCTACTTACGTAAAAAAAAAAACATATGTGTCCAATATTTTTTAATCTACAAGACGGACAAAAAAAATTTAAGTCATCATCCCTATTGTCGGATTGTCATCTGTCACCTGTCGCTTGTCGGTTTTATAAATAGGCATCTTCCTATCTATATTTCGCTAGTCTGTAATATCTCTCGTCCATGTACTAAACCTGTACGGCCTATTGCCGTTAACCTGGCATAAATAGAATTTTTTAATAGTAAATAAAGTATTGACTAAAGCAAATCTAAAAATCTACTTTCAACTTTTTGCAGCTCACATACAAAATGCGTTGCACGTAGCGACAGAAAAAAAAAATCGAAACGCTTTTCAGTTCAAAAATGTTGTAAAATTGCTTTTAAACATGCGAATAAAAATCAACGCTTAATTCATGACTGTCAATATCTGAAACAGAAATGGAATGGGTCTTCCCGTGATATATTGGCCAGTGTTGCCAATAAACTGCGTATCATTGAATGCCAGAATATTTTATACTTAAATTTATTGGTGTGAATTAAAAAAAAAAACGCATAAATATGATCGATAACGCTTGTGCGTATGCAAGGGTCTACTTTTGGAAATTGATAAGGTCATAAATGAAAAGTGTCATCTCTTGCATTCGTTTGCTTCCTAGCAGGATTCACATAGGCTACTATGTAATTTTCAAAAGCCAGTGATATTTTATCCAAATATCTACGAAAATATTTTGAAGAGAAGTATTGATCTAAACATGCGTTGCAATGTGAAGATTTTATTAAGTGTTCATAATCATCATCTGCCTAGCCTTTTCCCAACTATGTTGGGGTCGGCTTCCAGTCTAACCGGATGCAACTGAATACCAGTATTTTTCATGGAGCGACTACAGTTACTGGATAATACGATACCCCTTGGTAAGACTGGTTTTGACTGTCAAAGATCCAAGAATAACAGCCGGGACCAACAACGGCTTAACGATGCTTTCCAAGGCATTGGGGGATCTCAATATGTAAAGACGGTCACCCATCCACGGGCCCACCGCGGCACCCGCAGCTTAACCTGAACAATCGACCCGCGTGGTTGTTATTACTTAGTTACGAGCCCCTCAGTAAGCGTTCATAATATGGGTGGAATCTTTTCAAGGAAAATAGAAAAAATATAATATTTTATCCTCAACAAAATATCATGAGCCTCGAATACTTTATTGTACGGTAGTACATAATTTAATAAGTAAAGGCAAATAATGTGATTACGAGTGCCGGAGATCCGACCGTTTATCGTGCCGACTTCCATAATAAATAACTGAGTATAAGGAATTTCGTGTAATAATTATTATTGTGAACCCAATTCTATTGAATAGGAAGCCTTCGGCTATGAAGTTGCTCATTCATGTTTATAATTTAGAATAAGATCATCATACCCTCATCCCATATTACTTGGGATAAGGATCATTATATCAGAATAAGATATTGTAAAAATATTAATTTTGTTTTGGTGGAATTAGAAACGCCTCCGACTATGTGGGCTTTACACTGGTCTATTTTCTAGTCGACTTTAGCAGTTCAATTAAAATCAAACCAGTAAAAATCACCAAATGATAATAATATGTGACTAAAAGTAGAAGTGAGTGGAAACGCCGGGAGGGGACGCCCTGGAAGGACATAACAGTGACCTGATTGGTGATGTTCTTCAAAAAGGTCAGGTGCGTAGTATTCGCAACCAATATTTTTTTTTTTTTTTTTTTTTTTTTTTTTTTTTTTTTTTTTTTGGACATATCACACAACGCCATCTAGCCCCAAGCTAAGCAACCTAATGCTTGTGTTATGGTAACGAGATGGCTGATAAACTACTTATATACATTTTTTTTTTTGTAAATACATACATATTATAGATAGAAAAACACCCAGACTCGGAACAAATACTTGTAGATCGTACAAATATTTGTTCCGTGCGGGAATCGAACCCGCGACATGCTGCGCAGCAGTCAATCGCTCAACCACTGCGCCAACCGTGTCGTCAATATATATAATATGCGTGTATGACCAGACGTATGAACGTAAACGAAGCAAAAGGAGTATGTAAGGATATCCTTACATACTCCTTTTGCTTCGTTCCTACTATTAGCAGGTGGCGTTCTGTAGTTGCTGCCTACACCCATGGGAAGACGGCGTGAGTTTCATTGGTCTGCTGTAAGTATTTACAAAAAAAAAGTGAAATCTAAATTGATGTTTATAGACTGTGCAGTTAATTGAGTGGCTAGTTTAGCCGCAAGGCGAAAATCAACCCATGTAAAGCCCCCATAATATTCAGAGAGGACCAACTCTAAGTAAATAATGTAGCAAATGAAGAGCGCTCGGGCAGCGATTGAATCAACACGTAAACTTTCACGTCAGAGCTTGGACATGGCGTTAACGTATGAGTAATTTAATAACTGATATTATTATAGTAGATACTGGCTAGTTGGCCGGCAGATTTGATTGGCAAATAAGTTGAGATAACGAGATTGCGCTTTGAAAAGACAAAGAGCTTGAGGAAGAAGACAAATCATTAAAAATCCCAATACATATTATATCCCATAGATATTGGGATAAACGGTGATTTGTGTTGTTCAATGCCGCGCTAATACGGACGGACTTTCCTAACCTAACTTAATTATTATAAATGCCAAAGTAAGTTTGTTTGATTGTTACCTTTTTACGCCTAAACCACTGAACCGATCATCCTGAAATTTTGCATATACGAGTACGTTGTCAGGTGTACAAAAACGGACATAGGGTACCTTTCATCCCGAAAAAACGTACTGTCCCAGAGGAAAACAACAATAACGTTCTTATGATAATAGATGGCGTCACGTGTCTTTCGAATAATGATTGAATTGTATTATTACAAGCAGAGTACAATCCGAATTGTTAAATTCTAAATTAACGCGAGCGAAGCCGCGGGCAAAAGCTAGTAATATTATAAACGCCAAAGTTTGTGAGGATGGATGGATGTTTGTTACTCCTTCACGCTGACCTGCTGAACCGATTTTGATGAAATTTGGCATACAAATAGTTTATAACCTAGATTAACACTTATGATACATTTAATCCGATTTTGTTTATTTATTTCATAAATGATATCCCCCAGTGTTTTTTACATTCAGATATTTTTATGTTCGCTGACGATTTAAAATTTTTAAGGATAGTCAGGAATGAAGAGGATTCGTTACATCTACAAGGTGATCTCAATCGTCTCGTTCAATGGTGTAACAGTAACAGAATGGAACTGAACACTAAAAAATGTTACCATGTATAATTCTCAAGAAAGAATAACCCAGTGCACAGTAATTACAATATTTCTGGTGACAGTATTAAGGAAGTAGAGGCTATAAAAGACCTTGGGGTTATTTTTGATAAGAAGTTAACTTTTACGCTACACCTAGATAATATCATTAAGAGAGCTTCTAGAATGTTGGGGTTCGTCATAAGGAACTGTAAATCTTTTCGTCAAAATAAGACAAAAGTAATGCTTTATAATAGTCTTATCCGTAGCATTCTAGAATATAACAGTGTAGTTTGGCGTCCTCACTACGCCTCACATTCATTGCGTCTCGAACGTATCCAGAAACGGTTTGTGTGGCATCTTGCTTTCTCTAATGGTGTCGCCAAAAAAATACGTTCATATAATTAAAGGTTACAGCATTTTAGTATGACATCTCTGGAAAAGCGTAGGCAAATCATTGACGCGGTATTTGCATATAAAATTATTAAGAGTAAAATAGACAGTCCTTGCTTGCTTGCGCTTTTCAATTTTCGAGCTCCCGTTAGAATCCCGCGTAGTGCCGTCACACCTCTTCGTCCGCCCTTTAGAAGAACCGTTTTGGGAGCTAATTCGCCCTATGCGAGAATGTGTAGGGAAGTTAATAGCTATAGTGATGTTGTTGATCTTCATCTTGACTCTTTAGCTAAACTTAAATCCGTCCTCAAATGTTTATCGAGCAGCTCCTAGTCTCTATCGATATTAATTCATTGTTTTACGCATTTTCATCAACTTTTACTTATTTTGTTTTTTTTTTTAATTTTTTATTAATGTTTACAATTTTTATCAAAAGCATGTATATTTTCTAATTGTTTTTATTTTGTTAATTTTGTCAATTTCATTAATTTATTCAATTATTTAATTTTATCAATGTTATCTTTTTATCATTGTATCAATTCTTTCATCTTTATTTTATAAATTTTTTGTTTTAAACAATTCTTAATATCCAATTATATAAATAATTAGCGCTTATTACTATGTAAGTTAGCTTATTGATTTCTTGAATTGTGAATGTGGTGTTTGCCTATAAGTAATTGTTGCACTCTAAGACTGTTTTAAGCATGTAATTTTTGTTATAACTAGGTGTAAACAATTGTTGGTGAACCTAATAAAATAAAATAAAATAAAATAAAAATAATCCCAATATTCCTACAGGTTCAAGACTTACGCGGGTGAAACCGCGGGGCGCTGCTAGTTCCTTATTATTAACAGTTTAATGTTAAATGGACACGATGAAAGGAGAGGAATGAAGGTATCTGACCATGCAAGAAGGTGGCGCTAGTAGTCACGTTAACATCGAGTCGTATTGAAAATTATTTAAAAATAGTTTAAGTTATAGTTTAATGATAAAACCAAGTGTATTTGTGAAAGGACACATTGATAAAGCAGATACATTGTTATCAGGTGAACCTATAAACAATCAGCTGTGATATCAAAATAAGACAATTGTGTTTATGAATAGTGTTGAAACTTTTTTTCGGAAAATTGAAAACGTATTTTAAAGTACATGTTTTGTGAAGATAAAAACGAAATTAGTAATAGACTACATATTCTGTAACAAACATAAACAAAAGTGAAAGTGAAAAGAACTGTGACTGCAAACAAAAAGGCAATTCAAATTGAAATCGTTACGTACCTACACCACAAAAAAAAAATAAAAAAATTGGACTTTGAACCCAGTTGAGACTAAGTCTACGTTATTTGACGCAATACACATCTAGAAGCTAATGCTTCCTTATTTCGTCTATAGTTGCGTTCAAACCCCGCTTCTAACATTGTCTTTTTAAAGGTTTGCTTTGTTAGTTTATTACAATAGAATGAATTTCTTCGAGAATATTACTCTGCGACGAACCCGTACGAAATCACTGTCAGAAATCGATGTCAGCACTCGTTAGTGCTGACATCGATTTCTGACAGTGACAATGATTACGTTAGTTGTAACAACACGACACTAGATGGCACCACCAACAGCATGCCAAACATATCGGATGACGAGGAGAATGATAAAGTACAAGACTTACAGCGGGAAATCGGAGAACTAAAGTCACAACTTTTGGCAGCCCATGACGAGATAAACAATTTGTCAATAGAAAATAGCGAGTTAAAACAGACCATCAATACTTTAAATAACAAGTATCAACTAGTGAAAAATGCAACAAGGAAATTAACCAGCGAAATTGGAACCCCTAAAAAGAATGTGAGATTGGCTACGCCCTACAGAGAACAAAATTCTACAACTAACTTGGACCTAACCAAAAATACCGTACAAGGAGGCTACAAACAAGGATCTACGCCTAATAGAGTAAAAACTGCATTGAAGTTTGATAAAGAAACTATTGGAAGTCATCAGGAAAATGATAACAACTCTTCTCAACTGCAAGTCAAGAAAAACAAATTGTGTATAATAAGTAGTAATAAGACTAACAATGTATTGTCCATAGCACACAACGCCTTTCCGAACCATCAGATATGCCACTATATCACAACTAACTGTGGAGTGAGTACGCTTGTTAATAATCTAGACTCAAAACTAACTAATTATACTATGCAAGACTATTGTGTAATTCTTATAGGTAGTGAAGATTTTAATAAAACTAACAACTATTCAGACCTAATTTGTCACATTAGGGAAAACCTTTTAATGTTATCTCACACGAATATAATTCTGTGTCTGCCTACATATAAATGCAATGAGTACTCTAGTATGTTCAACTGGAGAATTGAAATGTTCAATAGCTTACTATATCATGACATACAAATTTATGACTATGCGGTAATATTTGACTCTAATTTAAACTTATTATATGATTGTACCATGTTTTCAAATAACAATGGTAGATTAAACAATTGTGGAATGAGAAATATTTTTGACAATTTAAAACATAATATTAAGGACTACGACAATTCAAATAATACAATTCCCGAAACTAATCCTGAAATTCAAAATTCCTCAAGGAGATCAGATTTTTTTCGTATATAAAAGTATAAACATTATTCATCAAAACATAAATGGACTTGCTAGGAAAATGGATTTATTATCTATATCTCTGTCATCACTCCAAGACGCCCAAAATCCAGTAGATGTCGTATGTCTCACAGAGCATAATATGCTGAATACTGATACGGATTTAATCAATATTCCTAATTTTATTCAAGGGTCCTTCTTCTCAAGAAATAATCGCCGAGGGGGCTCATGTATCTTAGTACGCAATAATCATGCGTTTAAACCAATTACTACACTAAAACAATATTGCGTCGAAGGCGTTCTGGAGTGTTTAGGCATCGAACTTTTAAATCATAATATTTTAATATTTTGTATATACCGACCACCAAGGTCAAAAACAGATGACTTAAACACATTTTTCGACACTTTAAACCGACTACTTGGTAAGTACTGCTACAGTAAAAAGAAAATAATACTTTGTGGCGACTTTAACATAAATATATTAAACAAAAATAAAATTACTACTATGTTTATGGAAACACTAGCTTGTCACAACCTACAGTTAGGATTATTTGAACCAACAAGGTCTATAAGTGGAGCATGCATTGATAATTTCATGTATAACATTCGTGGATGTAAATGTAAAACTATGGAGTTTGCCTTATCTGATCACATGGCACAATTGCTAACCTGTCCCGTAAAACTTAGCTGCTCTCTAAAACATTGGTATGTAAAAAGACGAGATTATAGTAAAGATAATATTAAGAAATTTAATGATTGCATAAATTCGACTTCGTTTAATGACGTATTTGAAAATAATGACCCAAAGGAAGCTTTTGACATTTTTTATGATTTATTTACTTTATTTTATAATTTATGTTTTCCATACATTCGAATTAAAAGATATTCTCAAATACGACCCCGGTGGATGACAACAGGAATAAAAAAATGCTGCATGCGTAAACAACAGCTGTTATGGAAGTATCGTAAGAATCGAAATATCAAAAACAAAACCAATTTTAAAAACTTTGCGAGTAGATTACAGCGTGTTGTTAAACTGACCAAAAAGTCTCATAATAATTACTTTATCCATACAGCTCAAAACAAATGTAGGGCTACTTGGAACGTTATTAGTAAAACAATGTGTAAGGTGGCAAAATGCGAAATCAATAAAATTAATATAGACGATAAACATTGTACTGATGATCCGCAGACTGTTTTAATAATTTTTATATAGACCAAATAAAAGGCAATACAAGTTGTACTAATAAAACAGAGACCTTACCTAATCACTCGAAAACATTATTTATGTCTCCAACTACACCCCAAGAAATACACAAAATAATTTTAAACCTAAAAAATACCAACAGTACTGGATATGACAGTGTATCGACTAAAATTTTAAAACAAGTGCCAATTAAAATATCCTACATTTTAAGTCATGTCATTAATCTGTCGATCCTAAATGGATACTTTCCTGATAAACTTAAATTAACAATCATTAAACCTCTTTTCAAGAAAGATGATCCCTACAATATGAATTGTTATAGGCCCATAGCACTCGTACCGGTGCTCTCTAAGGTCTATGAAAGAGTTATTTATGACAGGATAAATAACTACTTTGAAAATTTCAATTTGTTTGCTAAAGAGCAGATAGGCTTTAGGAAACATAAAACCATTAATATGGCCGTCTATGATTTTCTGACCACAGTTATGACTAGCCTAGACAATAAAATTCCGGCGTGCGCGTTGTATATGGATCTAAGTAAAGCCTTTGATTACGTGGATCACCAAATTCTGTTAAACAAATTATACAGGTATGGAGTTCGGGGCACTTCATTACAGCTGATAGCTTCTTATCTTACCAACAGAAAACAGTCCACATTAGTTACTCGAGTATGCACCAAAACAAGAACAGAAATTAACTACACTTCAGAATACAGAGAAATCAAACAAGGCGTCCCACAAGGAAGTGTTGTGGGCCCTCTGCTATTCATCATTTATATAAATGGTCTTCCCAAAGTAACTAACCACCCCACTATACTTTTTGCAGATGATAGTACTGTTGTTTTTACAAGTAAGGACAAGTTATCTCTAGAACAAGATATAAACAGCACTCTAAGTGATATTATAAAATGGCTAACTAATAACAATTTAAAAATGAACTTTGACAAAACTAAAATTATGATATTTCGCAATCGTAAAGCCCAATTTACTGACATTAATATAGATTACACAGGGAACAAAATAAATGAGACAGCAACTACAAAATTCTTAGGCATGTCAATTGATTATAATTTGAACTGGAAGACGCATATTGATACTTTAATTCAAAAATTAAATAAGCAATCATACGCCCTACACATGCTGGCAAAAACGGTAGACACTTCTGCTGTACTTGCAGCATACCATGGCTACGTGGGATCCTTGATAAAGTATGGTATTGTATTCTGGGGTCATTCCACCAATAAGGACATTGCATTCAAGGCGCAAAAGCGGTGTATTAGGGGTATGTTTAATATCAACCAGAATGATAGCTGCAGACCATATTTTATCAAATATAATATATTAACATTGCCGTGTGTCTACATTTATGAGATTGCTTGCTTCGCAAGAACTAACAAACATCTTTTTGATAAGTACAGAAGTAAGCGGCATAGTGATAAGATTTGTTGTAGGTCTAACAAGACGGCCTTATATGCCAGAAGCATTTTCAGTATGGCGCCGCGTATATACAATCACTTACCAAAGTCTGTACTAGAAACTCTATCCATCGATGAATTTAAAAAGAGATTAAAAAGATTCCTGCTATTTAAATGTTATTACAGTATTCATGATTATTTAACAGAGGATGTAAGGACATATTGTTCTCAGAAATATTATTGTTGATGTGACATGTGATTAATCCACTAATTAGTTATCATTATTATTACTTTAACATTTATTTACAAATATATCTTGACATTTTCATTTAATACATGACATTTTGATCTTTAAATTATTCTAGTGACATTAAAATTTGCTAATGTTTAATTATTATTTGCCATGATGAAATTATCAAAATTGTTATTGCCTAATTATAAATTATTATTGCAAGTAATTGTAAGTATAACAATGTGATACCTACAGTTTAAACCTTGACATTTGCATGCCTCAAGGCGTAATATGGTTGAACTATGCTCTATTTTTAACAACTTTATGTAATTACCCATATTAGCAAATAAATGAATTTGAATTTGAACCATTCTTAACAAAATTACTCATCAAAAAGTTCATAACACATCTATCTCTACATTTTCTTGCTTGCCTAGTAAATGGCGCTATTTCTCCGCCCCTCAAGCCTCTATTACCGGATGTTATATTTCAATATTTCTCATGATATTTCAATATTTCACACGATATTTCAATATTTACGCTCAAACTAGTTTGAAGAGGGTCGTACTTTTCACAGGCTGTCGATTCGCTGTCACAACAACAGGTAGGCATTTCTTAAGGCTTGGGTCCCGTTGACACTTAGGGTCTTCCCATTGACACTTGTGGCAATGATGATGGCTAAACACCGCAACAGGTGGGTTTGAATAGTGGCTGCCATTTTTTGGGATTCACCCTTTTTAGGGGCAATGAATTGCGTATTCGAGGCAACAAAGGGTGAAGCCTCCACGTGTTGTCGATTAACGAAAAGTTCAATACAATATGGTACAGGTAAGTAGGGTTTGAAAAAAAATTATTTGTGATTTTATTAAGGACTAGCTGCGTCCCGCGATTTCACCCGCGTAGACTGGGACAAAAAGAAGCCTATGTGTTAATCCAGGGTAAAAGCTATCTACATACCAAATTTCATCAAAATCGGTTTTCATACACACAAACTTTCGCCTTTATAAAATTAGTGTGATTGTGACTAGCAACGCCCCGCGGTCTCGCATATGGTATCATTCTCATATTCATTCTCATTCATCTGCTATAGATCGAGTGTTGTCAATAAACTATAACCCTAAGGGCGTGTTTCACCACCTACGATTAAGTTCCTATTAACTTACTTGGCAGATAATTTCATACAAATTCTATTCCATTTTTGAATATATTCGGTGAAGAGTGGCTATTCGGACATCGTGAAATAAGCCGTAAGTGATACAAAACAAAACTAATAATCACTTGACCCAATGTTTCACAATCGAATCAATCAGACAACCACTATTTTCACTGCGACATTACAGATTTACAGTACTATTTGAAAAATTTAATCAATTGGTGTGACTCGATCATGTAACTGCGGTTTGTGGTTTAAACCCGTATGCTCGTTTAAACTATTTATTAACAAAGTGAGTTGGTCGTTGATATATGTATGTATGCCTGTGGGGACATTCTTGTATTCCAATAATACATTAAATAGTCCACATAGTTGGTATTGACAAATAAATGATTATGGTTATCGGGATGCGAAGATTGCAAGTATTATTGAGTTAAATGTAAATCTTCTACAGGAATCTTAATATTCGCTTCTTAACATTTTAGCTAGACAAGGGCCTGTTTCACCCACCTACGATTAAGTTCCTATTAACTTACTCGGCTTACTTGGAGGAGCTCGTGGCTAAGTAATAACAGCCGCACGGGTCGATCCGTCAGGTTAAGCTACGCTTACCAGGGTTGGTCTGTGGATGGGTGACCATCTTTACAAACCGAGACTCCTCCGTGCCTAGGAAAGCACTTTAAGCCGTTGGTCCCGGTTGTCACTCGTGTATCTTTGACAGTCGTTACGGGTCGTCAGAAGCCCGAAAGTCTAACACAAGTCTTACCAAGGAGTATCGCATTACCCAGTTACTGGGCTGTGGAGGTCAGATAGGTAGTCGTACCATGTAAAATACTAGTATTCAGCTGCATCCGATTAGACTGGAAGCCGACCCAAACATAATTGGGAAAAGGCTAGGCAGATTGATATAGTAACAAGCCCAGATTTATTTTCATCGTACATTGTCTTAATCGTTTTCTTCTTCTACGTCGTATCGATGATTTCATATAGTTAGTACTTAGTGCGTGTATGACCAGATGTATTATCGTAAACAAATCAAAATGAGTATGCGTAGCAAATAGCGTGTTGTACTCAGACTAAATAAAAAAACCAGACATAGCGCTGCGAACAATACAGTGAAGCTTGCACAAAACTACACCTCGCTCTTTGCATTCACGCTCACACGCACACATTTACACCAAACTACAACTAAACTACACTTCATTACGTGCGGCCTCACGTCACTGTTGCCAGCGCTGTCTTTGTTTTTTATTTAGTCTGAAATGCTGTAGTTTCCGCCTACCCCCATGGGTAAAAGGCGTGGGTCTATGTACTATCTATGTATACAATGTTTAACTTAAATAACGAACAACCCCTTAAGGGGTCACTGTACTCATCGTTATGAACAATTTTTACAATAGGGCAAAGTCTGAAATCGCGAAAAAAAATTTGTTGCTTCTTACATCTTGACGAGTTACGTGAACATACCTAAATGTGAGCATAGAAAATTCCAAAATGTTCCATATCTCCAGACATAGGTTTTTTTTTCTAAATTGTGGCGCTAGTTGGCAGCACTACCCGCCTTAAAAGGTTGTGCTTTATCTAAGTTAAACAATGGTGCCGATTCTCTTGTCACAAATGCCACTAAACTAGACTAAAAATCACTAAAATTTAGTTTATTCCTGTCAAACGACGATTTCCCATTCTGAAATTGACTAAAGTGACACAACTTAACTATATTTTAGTTTGACAGGACTAAGATTGTACGGAGTTATTAGTTTAGTGAAAATGGCAATTTTGCTATTCTGAATTTGACTGTTTTCACATGGTTTTCACCTAAAATTTTAATTGTCAAACTAAATCAGACTATGTTTAATCGCGATTAAAAAGGTGTGGAATAAAATTAGTTGATATGAACTAAAATTCACACCGAGACCTTGACTTCGGATGCAAAAACAGTAGTGTATTTTTTTCTTTTCTTTTGCATATATCTCGAAAACGGTGAGTCCTATCGCAAAAATAATGAAAATTTGGCCCCCCTTTATAAAAACCATGACCCTTATGACTCAACATGTAGGCACCAAAAAAAAAAGTACCAAAAAAAAAGGTACCAAAAAAAAAGGTACCAAAAAAGGTACCTACATTCCATATAAAACACGTTGAAGCTGCCCCCTCCCTGCGCCCCTCCAGCTCTAAAAGATATTTGACCCGGTAACGACAGCGATGTCGGTGGACAAAATATGACAAGCCTGTCACTTCATAGTGATTTCGTTAGTTCCAATTAAAGCCACCGGGTCAAATATACTACAGGCACTATACCACGTGGAGTCACGATTGTCAAACTCGATTTTAGTTGTGTCAAAATTGTTATTAAATTTAGAGGTTTTTTTTGTCAGAATAGCGCTAAGATTCTCATAGCAAAAAGTAAGGAATTTTAGTGATAGTTTAGTTAGTTTAGTTCGGTGTACAACAGAATCGGCACCATTGAATTATTGACTATAATTTTTACTTACAAATAACTTCCAGGTTGACTGGAAGGGACTTCCCATCGCCTTCTACATTGGATGCTGTGCATGCGTACTTCCCCGCTTGACTTCTATTCACACCTTGTAGAACTAGATTTGCTGAACCGGCTATGACTCCAGCCCGTTGATTATGCGTCATAATTTGACCCTGAAATGGTTCGATCTGGTTAATATTTTATAGAGTGCACATAACATCATGTCATCAGATGCCCGAAGGTCTAACAACTAGTCTTACCAAGGGGTATCGAATTACCCAGTGACCGGGTTGTTGAGGTCAGATAAGCAGTCGCTCCATGTAAAATACTGGTATTCAGCTGCATCCGGTTAGACTGGAAGTCGACCCCAACAATCAATCAATCTGCCTAGCCTTTTCCCAACTATGTTGCGATCGGCTTCCAGTCGAACGAAATGAAGCGAATACCAGTATTTTACATGGAGTGACTGCCTATCTGACCTCAACAACCCAGTAACTGTGTAATACGATACCCCTTGGTAAGACTGGTTGTCAGACTTTCGGGCTTCTCACGACCCGTAACGACAGTCAAAGATCCACGAATGACAGCCGGGACCAACGGTTTAGCGTGCTTTCCGGGGCACGGAGGAGTCTCGGTATGTAAAGATGGTCACCCATCCACTGACCATCCCCGGCAAGCGTAGCTTAACCTGATGGATCGACCCGTGCGGCTGTTATTACGTAGCCACGAGCTCCTCACTGTACTGAATTGACACATGCACGTGTATATAAGGTTTTCATGGAGTCATTAAATATTGCAAGAAAATCAAAACATCCGGCTACGAGTACACGTGTGTGTAAGTAAACTTTTTAATAAGACAACCCTGTGACGTTGTTGGAGTTTGTTTTGGAAAGCAGGAAGAGGAAGAAGTGACGGAATACTTTGTGAATAACTAACTTACAAATGCAAAAGTGTGGCACGTAAAAGGTACTTGTGACGAACCTTTTTTCTTGCCATGAAAATTTTATCACACAAAAGGCCTCGCTAGGAGCTCGTGGCTAGGTAAAAACAGTCGCACGAGTCGATCCATCAGGTTAAGCTACGCTTTCCGGAGTTGGTCAGTGGATGAGTGACCATCTTTACATACCGAGACTCCTCCGTGCCTCGGAAAGCAAATTAAGCCATTGGTCCCGGCAGTCATTCGTGGATCTTCGACAGTCATTACGGGTCCTCAGAAGCCCGAAAGTCTGACAACCAGTCTTACCAAGGGGTCTGGTATTACCCAGTTCCTGGGTTTTGGAGGTCAGATAGGCAGTCGCTCAATGTAAAATATTGGTATTCAGCTGCATCCAGTTAGACTGGAAGCCGACCCCAACATAGTTGGGAAAAGGCTAGGCAGATTGAAAGGGCCTATTTCACGATGTCCGAATAGCCACTATACTAATTACCGAATAAATTAAAAATGGAAGAAAATTTGTATGAAGTTATCAGTCAAGTAAGTTAGTAGGACTTAATCGTAGGTGGTGAAACAGGCCCTATAAGGAAGGATTGGATGGGATGGGTAATTATCTCAGACACATAAAGTATAATAATATAAATAATGAGATAATTAATAGGCCTTCCGTTAATTAACTCAGGATAATTTATTGTATTTCTATGGGCCTGAGTATCCTGAAATGAATTAATGTTAAAAAATAGACCTTTGAAAGATAAAGATAAAGATCATTTTAAGTACACGAAAATGTTCATCAACTAGAAAAAAAACGGCCAAGTGCGAGTCGGAGTCGCGCATGAAGGGATCTCTACCCCCTTACAATATTTAACTCTTCATAGTAAAAAAAAAATACTTCAGTTTAAGAACACATGTTTGTTTTATGGGACTTCCTTTAGTTTTTAACTTTATTTTATTTTTATCATTTGTTATCATAGCGGCAATAGAAATACACAATATGTAAATATTTCAACTGTCGAAATATTACGATTCATGAGATACAGCACGCTGACAGACTGACGGATAGCGGATGCTAATTAATAGGGTTCCGTCTGGCACCCTTCGGGCACGGAACCTTAACATCTAAGCCACACATTGGAAACCAATATCGGGTGTAAACCTATTATCACATTCCGAGAATCATGTTAGAGAGGTGACAGAATTTGATTGATCAAATGAAATTCTTTACACCCAATAAGGAAACTCTCGACCAATCTATTGTTAGGCTGTGTGGAGGCTTATGATCAGTCACACAGTCACAAACCGTTTTAGTTTCATTCATGACTAGTACATTGTATTTGAACATAACTATTCACGATGAAAAGTAGCTTATGTCATTCAAACGGATCCCAAGCTACCTCGTTGTCAAATTTGTCAATATCTAGGTTCTCAAATACATATTAACTAAGAACAGTGATTTAAACATGAAATATATTAAGAAAAACAAATTCCTCAAAAGTCTCGTCTTTAAATCCGTGTCCTTTCGAAATATGTATTTGATAACCTAGATATTCTGTAATCCAATCGGAATAAATAGACACTACCTTAAGAACATTTTTGATTTAGGTACAAATTATTTTGATACCTATTTCGTTTGTATGAACTACGAATTCTTCGTGGCTTCTTAAGTTCTGAGTTGAGCTGCACGATGACTGACAAATGCGTGCACTGACTGGACAGGTCCACTCAATCAATCTACATGGTCTTCACATGATGTGACGAAGATTATGTCTGGACTGAAAAGAGACTGCGACCTCTGAGTTTGTTTCGGCCTTTCTTCTCAGAGTAGTCAGATAGTAAACGGCGACCTCATCTAGTGTTTATTAAAAATGTAATTGACGTGTAAAATTGTTTGAATAAACTCATTACAGAAATAAAATCATTTATTATTTATATTCGAATTTTTTTAACCTATATTTTTCCAATTTTTTTTACATTTTGCCTTCTACGTCCAGGTAAGGAATAAGTCCAAATTGTCAAAGCAGTTCGGTCTGCCTCTTTTGCATTTTTAGCTGCATCCGGTTAGACTGGAAGCCGACCCCAACATAGTTGGGAAAAGGCTGGGCAGATTGAACTGGTATTTTCAGAGATTAGCGCATTCAAACATACAAAAAAAAAACAGCAGCTTCATCAGCTTTATTATTAGATTATATTATAGATAATGTCGTGTTCCAAATATGTTTGGTACTTACGTTATGTTCCCAAACTACTTTATAAGCTGGAGGGTTCGACCGCACCATGCACTCGAAGTATACATCATCACCTTCTTCAATGTCATTGGGATTCATCTGGGAGCCAAGTTGCAGCGTCACTATTGGCATGTCTGTGAAGGAAAACATCGATTGTTACAAGTTTACTAAGAGGTTCTTTGCCAAAATGTTTTATTATTTTCATTCAGGCAATCTTGTCATTCAAAAGTGTCATGATATTAAGATATCATGACACATGTTTTCTAAGGAAAACAATACAGTTTTGTTTTTTCTTCAAACAATGACGTTATGAGATCTCTTGGAATAGGTATTATTTTATCTCCATCAATGCATTGAATTCCTAATAGAAAAATAGAATTAAGTATAGAGATACTAACGTCGATAATATAATAATTCTAGCTGATTAGAAATAAGTTATTCTTATTAATAATATCCAGTCCATTAGTCTTTAAATTTAAAAATTGAGCTCAGTACTAATTTCAAAATAAGAATGTCAGCTACGAAGTTTATTAGTTTTCGACAGGCAACCCAGCCAGCGAGTTTTGACTGTAAATTGGTAACCGTATACCAAGTTTAACCAAAATAAATATTATCTGCACTGAAAATAGAGTTAAAATGTTTCTAAATGAGAAATGGAAATAAATTATACGGGAAATTTTATATTTTTGCGTAACATAATTACTAATGAAATTGTTTATTGAAAGAATCGATCAGTCCAACTAAAATAGTTGTAGATTCTAAGATATGAATTGTGTCTCTGGATAGCAAAATACCTTTCAGGGAACTTTCATAAAAATCGATCCAGGTATTTTGTCTTGGACAGACACAGACAGACACACACACAGACTCATTTTCCCAGTACTTCTCTTCTCTAATCATAAATATTATAAAATACAATATTTATTCTGTGTTTTTGCTTAGTATAGGAACCCACTTTTAAATTTCTTTTTTAGGTTTTTGATACAGTTTTCACCATAATTTATTTCATTTCTGGAAAAAAAGATTGCATTAATTTTTAGCCCGAGTTGGTGATACTCGCTTATTTTTGTTGTATAAAATCAAATATATATGTAATACAGACACAAATAGCTTTTCAAAGCCTGACTGCAAAGAATAGAAAAGGGACTTACAGTGCAAATTGAGTGTGACACTGGTTTCTATTGTAGTGTGCTCGAGTTTGACGTGGGCCGCTCGGCAAGTGAGCGTTCGCCCATCTTGATCCATGCGGGGTGTCCAGCGGAGAAACGATACGGTCTCGTTTTTGTCGTCCGAGTTCTGGATAAAACGAATAGTTGTTTGATTTAAAGGTCATAAGTAATAAAACGGGAATTAAGATAACATTTTACGATTCAGAACCACGAACTCGGAAGGTACGTAAAACGTAACGCAAATTCGTTCGATTTTTGAAACGAAAATACAAACTATCTTATAGCATTTTTTAACAGACTTAAAAAAAGGAGGTTAGTTACTCAATTCGACCGTATACTATTATTTTTTTTATGTGTGTTCGCGGATTACTTTGTCGTTTATGAACCGATTTTTATGATTCTTTTTTTGTTGGAAAGGAGATTATCCCAAGGGTGGTACCATAATAAGGAAATCAGGATCTGATGATGGCATCCCAGAGAAATCGAGGGAAACCTTCAAATTTTATAGGCACACCTATAGCGATTTGGGTATTTTTGATAGTAATTCGTGCATTTGCTCCCGGAAAGCACCATTTGGTGGAGTGGAACTGATGAAGAAGACCAGAGATGGCCATCGGAACTACTCAATAATACGTATTTAACGGGTTGGTATTTGATTATTGCTAAGCAATTTATGCTCGTCACAATACATATGTTGAAATGGGGCTGATGGTGACTTTACCATCAGTTCCAGTTCTCCTGGTTCCTTACCGGGAGAACTCCTCAACAATTAACGTCCTTGTATCGGGAAAAGCAATATTTTGTAAAGGTGATGAGCAGTTGACATTAGGCTATTGTAACTTAGATGAATTACAGACTGACCCACTAAATAGTGAAAATTAAAAAACTTTTTTTTAAAAAAAGTGAAAAAAAAAACTTTAATTTCGGAAGTCGGTGGCAAAAAGCTAAAATACAGATCCAAAGACACCGACTTCTGAAATTAAAGTTATTTTTCACTTTGTAGTATTTTTTTGGAAGTCGGTTGCTTTTTTTTTGTAAAAAAGTTTTTGGTTAAAATTTTTGCGACAACTACAATGAGTAGATATCACCCATAATTATGAACAAAGTCTTAAGATTATGTGTGAAAAGTTTTCATATTTAAAAATGTTTGAATTTACGTTACGTTTACTCCGAGCGTTTCTTTCTGGCCCGTGTTTACAAGTATCTTCGCAGGTGGGGTTTGTACAGCGTACGCGTCTCACGTACTTTATACCTAAGCTGCGCAAACTCAACACAGTTTCGATACAACTGAGTCAAGCGCAGCTTATGTGTTAACACAGCGTCAACGCACCGCCAACGCGACGTGAACGCGTACGCTAACTATAGGGATCATTGAAACTATTTTTCAGTATAATTTGAATTAATCCCGTATATTATTAATACCCATTATGCTATTTCTAAGAGCAAATAGTAAGAGTATTAATAATTAATTATTGTAATCATTATCTACAAAGATATGCTCATATTGTACATTGCAAGCATTAATGATTCGATAATAATGATTCAGTGAGTCAATACCTTGCTACCTTTACATTAATAATTATGCCACTGTTATGCAGAAAGTATGTTTAATTAAGGCGCTACGATTCGGCGCTCGAAGCGCGTACTGAACTGAAGGCTAGCGAGTGGTTGCCTCGCGCATTTGGCAGGTATTTAAACGTAGTAATTATTTTAATCATTGTGTCACAAAAAACTCAGCGAATTATGCTGAACAATCTTTATACCTTTTCATTTACATAAACATTCAGAAAAAAAAACGTCTGTTTTGTTTGTGGCTATGAGACTGATTCAACATTACAAAAAGGGGTAACTTTGAGATTTTTTCTATCCAGTAAAGTAAATCTAATCGTGTTATTAAAAGCGATTGGCTATCTGCCAGATCCTTAAATAAGATTTTTTTTTTCAGAATTTTATCATTCTATTTTTTATGTTTCCCATGGATTCAAAAAACTAGTAAGCGCGGTCTCTGTCTGGCGCCTTAAATAGCGGATTACCTGCAAAGCACAGAGGCCGTATAAACAAAAAAAAAACTGTTTAAAAAATATAGGTAGCTGGTGTAGATACAGTTCTTAATTCCTATCTTTTATTGCATTGCAACGTTATGTAAAAAATATGATGATGTGTAACTATGGAGTTTGTTGCCCCACTTCTTCCCAGCTTAAACTGTGAAAAATTAAAAAACAAAAATGTAATTTGGCCGATCAAAAAGTACTGATACCATTTCCAGGCTTTTTTCAACTGTCAAGGAGTCTGTCAATCAGACGATTAAAGCTAGTTGCCCATTCCAAAGCGTAATAGGTGCCTATGAAGAAGAACGGGCATGCAACTCCATGGACACTCTTACCTTCTGTATTGCCGCTACAGACATCTGCCGGTCATCCATCCACCAGGTGATGACTGCCGGTGGTCTGGCCCCTACAGCTCTACACGCCAGCTCAGCTGCCTGGCCCACTGAGAGCGGCTGTTCCCGGGCTAAGATCTCCACGAATAGTGGTCGCACTGCAAAAAAAGTCTTGGTTAAATATTTCAAGAATACAGGATGTAAGGGACAGCCCTCCGCAGACTGATGGGGTGAATTCAGTATACAAGGTTGATATGAGCGAGAGGCATTAAATTAAACCACATATACTTTGTATCATTTTCAGCCTCTTTACTAAAAATCTGATAAATAGAAGCAATAGTTTAGTCACAGGATTATTTTTTAGTATTTTATTTGTTGAAACACGATGTATCTGCCCTAACAGCTGACTAAGTACCTACGTATAGTTGTGTCATACACCTTAAAACGACAGAATTTTTGACACAACGTTGTCGTTTTGTTACGCACGTCAGTGGAAATCTCTACAAAGGATGTTTACATTTTAATTCGATTACTAAGCTATTTTATTTGTTCGGAAAAAGTTTTTTCTTATTTTTCTCCTAAACTTTTTTTTTTAATAGTTCCGAGTTAACACTATGCATCTGTAGTATATGTGGTTTAATTTAATGCCTCTCGCTCATATCAACCTTGTATAATAATAAGATGACCGTTACATGAAAATTTTTCAGGAACGTTATCGGTATCCAATAAACCTGATTTGTTTTCTCGTACCTCACACGCAAGGTATCGTTACCGTGGCAAAACGCACGTAGCGAACGGCATGGCGGCAGCGCAGCGCGTCGTACTTATTTCAACGTCTATTGCTGATTTTTTTATTTTAGCTGTTTTATTTACATAAATGGAGTGCTGCATGCAGAGAATGTAATTTTACATTGAAATAAATAACTGAAAAAAAAAACAATAAAAACTTCCTGAGAATTTTTGCTGTGGAATATGATTCAAAATAGGGAGCTGAATGCACCCTGATAGTTTGCGGAGGGCTGTCCCTTACACCATGTATAAAGAGATATTTTAGAAAGAAAGTTATGTTTATTTGTCACGGAAACACGGTAGACCACCGAAATATAATGCATACAGTCCGTTCAGAGATATTTTACCAAAAGCAACTATATTGTAAAGAAACTAAAGATCACTTTGATTTTGACAGACTTCTCAGTGGCAGCAATCCAACAGCAACCTTGTTGTAATGAAAATAAAGATGACTGTCACTTTGATAGCTACAACTCCAAAGTGACATTGACATGATCACGTGACATTTCGATTGCTTATGTCAAACCCAAAATGTCTTTGGCTTTTTTACAAGCGTCATTGCTACTCGAATGTTACTTTGTCTAGGCCCTCTAGTCTATTCGTCTAGATGTGACATTTAAATAGTTTCAAACTGATTGAAGTTTAAAAGTCAGAATTGACAAAAAACTGCGAAGCAAGAGGTACTATACGTACTGTCACTATACCAACTTGTGGCGCAAGTATCGTGGCTGAGTTCCTGATCGAAAAGTATGGGTGGCGATAATTGCCCGCTTAAGGCCATATGATTCGAGCCGCGTAATGAACCTCGCGAGTGGTTGCCTCGTGCATTTCGTAGATATTTAAACATAGTAGTTATTTTAATTTATCACAACAAACTCAGTGAATTGTGCTTAACAATCTTACTACCTTTTCATTTATATAAAAAAAGAAAAAAAAAAACGTCTGTTTTGTAGCTATGAGATTGTTTAAACATTACAAAAAGGGGTAACTTTAGGTTTTTTTTCCACCCAGCAAAGTGAATCTAATCGTGTTATTAAAAGCGATTGGCTATCCGCCAGGTCCTTAAATAAGATATATCTTTTTTACAGAATTTTAAAATATTGTTTTTTATAGTTCCCATGGATTTAAAAACTAGTAAGCGCGGTCACTGTCGGGTCATATCATCAAACTTTGTCCCTCCAATGAAGCACACGATGGTGTATCGTCCAATGCAGAAGAGCCATTTGCTTGTTTATCAATTTATCATCAGATAGGTGC
The DNA here is from genome assembly GCA_946251885.1 of Cosmia pyralina. NCBI lineage: Eukaryota > Metazoa > Arthropoda > Insecta > Lepidoptera > Noctuidae > Cosmia > Cosmia pyralina. The sequence continues at coordinate 2,680,413 of OX276349.1, forward strand.
GTAGCAAGTCTACTCGCGGCGGCCGGCGTGCGTGTATGATCAGAAGGCCAATTCTCGTGCCAAAAAACATTCAAATTCAAGTCGCAATCTCATGGCAGCGACAATCAAATGTCAAAAATGTATGTAAACACAATATAATTTTTGACAGATTGAGACTGAGACGAGATTTCGAACGTTGCTAAAAATACTGGAATTGCCCCTCAGATGTATGAAGCAAAAGGAGTATGTAAGGGTCGTAGTAGCTGGTAGGGTTCTGTAGTTTCTGCCTGCCTCTTGGAAATAAGGCGTGAGTTTAAGTAACAAAGGTATTTAGGTATTCTAGCTTGATATCTCATTGATGCGTCATCTCATTGTTGAATAGACCTACCACCTCAGTTTCAAAATGATTCCACTTTGGTTCAGCACTAATTATGTCACGATATTAAAGTAAATGGAACACTGTCGTTCCTAAAATTCTTGCCTCAATCAAAACGAGATGATTTTCAAAATCAAAATGGCGTTAAAAAATACTTTATTCACAAAAAGTGACAAACGTGTACCCTTATCATCATTACGAACCGTTAGGACCGACAAATTTTGTTATATTATGACAGCCTGGCTAACCAGTTCCCGACCATTATTATTATTAAACTTCAGTCCACAAAATGGAAGTCTATTTAGTAAGCCTCCACCATGTAGTATTTCATTTAAGGTGGTAATTTCACCATATTTTGGTAGGAATCTGACACGTTGTATTGAAGAAACAATAGCTACAAGTTATTTTTGAATCCTAGCGGTTGTCTGTCACAGAGGACAGGAGTTGAGTTAGTTCAAAATGCTGTTCACCTCATCTATCTCTTTAGATTAAAAAAAAAAACTGGCCAAGTGCGTGTCGGACAGTGCACAATGAAGGGTTCCGTAGTTAAAAAGAATTTATCCCAAATACAAACTTAACATTGATATCCCAAAAAAAATTTTTTTTTTGTGATAAAATTACAAATTAATAATTTTCAGACTTTTTCCTTTAGAAAGAAAGAAAGAAAAGAAAGAAAAAGTATTTATTGTGACTCGCACAGAAAGATCACCAACTAAACTAAAAACACAATAATAAAAGTTTGAAAACAAAAAACAAAAATAAATACAAAAAATTAAAATTAAATAAAAAAACAGAAAGTCCTGTACGAGTCCAAAAGGCCCATAATTATGCATGATGCTTTAACATTTACTTGTGCTGTTATTTAAATATAATATATATAATAAATAAAGCTGAAGAGTTTGTTTGATTTTTTGTTTGTTTGAACGCGCTAATCTCTGGAACTAGCTATTTGATAGCCCAATTCTAGGCTATTTAACATCACACTAGGACCCTTATGAGCCGAGCAAAAAGAAAAAAAAAAGTCAGAAGGAATACTAACCAAAACTGAAGTAATTAGCACGGGCAGGTGATACAATGCAACGGTGAGCGTCAGGGGAATAAGAAATTTCACGCGGACAAAGTCGCGGGAAGAAGCTAGTTCTTCATAATACAAGGAAACAGGACGTGACTGTAGTAAATTATTTAAAACGCATTCTGTAAAAAATAAAAACAAAATACGCACGACAATGGATTATCCATTAAAGTTGATCTATAATTAAATATTTACAACGTTTTAAGTCAAGGCTTATTTTTATTGGAAATTTGTTGCTACACGCCTACCTCGGTACAGTATGAGAAATTGTACCTACCGTTGTTGCAAGTTTGCAACATTAAATTTTATATTTTTACATTGTAACTCAGTTTTTGCTGTCTTATTGACGGATGACAGTTGACAGTTCTTAGCATGTGTCAAGTTTTCAAGTCACGTATGTGCGTGTAACTATTCTCTTGCTGCATAAAGACTAACACATTCTTCCCCAAAGCTCCTTCAAGCTTTAATGTTTTTTATCCGTGTCAATGACATCAAACTATGATGATTTTTGTGCGGTTTGTGGTCGTCTATGTCAATGTCTATGTTCATATTTATTTAACTAACAATATTCTTTATCTGTTTGTTTCAGTGTAGTAATATTTGTCAACAAGTTTCACATTAAATTCAATTATTAATCAATTCTTTTTTTTCTTTTTCTTTTTGCACGTTTTCTCACAACACATCTGACATTGGCAGAATTGTCGACATCGGCGCCATTGCCAAAGAGAAAAATAGAATAGAATAGAAGGAACAGTGCGAGTCTAGTGAAATTTTATTTTATCCCAAGCCTCCCTTGTAGTGACTTACAAATCAAGAAATACAGTTCATTAGTATAGCCTGTTCAGGGGTCGTCGTGCAAGCAAAGACGCTGAGCAGTATACTCGCCAGACCAGAGACCACCGACGACCCAATAACCGTTAAAATCGATGGTAATCCATCAATGTGGATGGTAGCACGAACCGGAAAACACTCACTTATACTCGTACATGTTGACCTCTCAACGTTAAAATAACCAAACATTTTGCCAAACATGAACATAAGTCTTAAATTATAACCCTACTAGTAGCTTCCCGCGGTTTCACCCGCACAAGTCTCGATCCCGTGGGAATATCGGGATAAAAGTATCCTACTGTATGTGTTAATCCAGGTTATAAACTATCCAGGTTATATACATATATATATCTATTAATTTAAATCTTATTTTTACTTTATAGTTCAATATTTTTTTTTTTTTTTATTCGTTCAGTCATTTTTAATGATTGAGTAACAAACTTAAAAACTTTCACATTTAATTTTATAATATAAGTAGGTCTAGCATCTGCCTGTGACTTCGTGGGCGTGGAATTTCTTGTTCCCTCATCCCACCTCGTCGCATTGCATCGTCCGTCCACGTTATTACTTCGTTTTCGCTTCGCGTTCCTTCTGATTTTTTTTTGCACGTCTCCTAAGTTGCGTGATGTTAAATAGCCTATATCCTTCCTCGAGAATTGGGCAATCAAATGCAAAACAAATTTTTCAAATCCGTTTAGTAGTTCTAGAGATTAGCGCACTCAAACAAACAAACAAACTCATAAGCTTTATATTAGTATAGATATAGAAAGATTGTCGATAGAATTAGGCATCCATAAATCTATCGCAAGAATTAAATCGAAGCAGTTCGAACAATAGGGAACTAAAACGCTAATGGCGTCCATTAACGGCATGGATAGTTGAAAAAGTGTTAAAAACAAAATTAAGATCGTCCACTAAAAGCTTTGTTGGAAAAAGGTGAGCTGAACGTGCATTACTGAACGAATGACATCACGGGTTATTATAATGGAGAATAATTTCCTGTTCGCCGACGTGGCAATGGCGTCACGACAGGACAATGCTACACAAATAAAAACTAATGGCTCCTTAGGGGTGAGCGGTGACAAAAGAATCCTGTCAGCGACGAACCGTCATACTCCGAGATAATCCGGGAGACTAGCGCGGTTGATATAGGTTAATCGCACGGATTTACGTGGATTCAGTCTTGCAATAACAGAAAATGAACGTTTGTCCCGCGTAATGCGGATGTTATGAAACTTTCCAACTATTTTGCGGCAACCAATGTTATTATTCCTTGAAACTGTTGCTCGAGGCAGATTGGGTAACAACTGGGAAAAGGGTAGCACTAGATTTGATTAAATAAAGTGTCCTTATATCTTTTTATAGTGGCGTTTATTTTTCTTTGAGATAAAGTAAAGTATTTTTGCGGTAAAGTAAAGCTTTTGATATAACAAGACATTGTTATGTTAGAATGGCAGTAAAAATAATAAAAGCGTCCTTAATAAACTGGTCTAATTGTGCATTGTTTTTATTACCCGAGTACGCTTGAATAGATCAATCCTGGGTAGGGATCTGAATTTAATAAAAATTAATTTCATCTTATTCGTTTAATCGGATTTTGGTTTGTGTTCTGCGTTTAAAACAATGTTTTTTTTTTATAGTAAACATAAAAAGCGAATTACGTGGTATCTTTAGTCGACTGATCAAGAAGGAGGGTAATGTTTTTCGCGCGCATGTATGTTTGTATGTATGAGTGTCCGTGGAGTTTCTTGCCCGTTCTTCTCCATAGGTACCTACTATGCTTTGGAATGGGCGCCTAGCTTCATCTTTCTGACTGACCGCCTCCTTGACAATTCAAAAGTGCCTGTAATTGGTTTAATTGAAATAAATGCTTTGAGTTTGAGTTTGAGTTTATGTTCCGCTCTATTGTGACCTCCTGTAGCCTAAACGGCTTGATGGATTTTAATATTATTTATGAGGTGTCGTTAGATTCATCTTAATTGTGGGAGTGACATAGGGTATCTATATAGCATCTGGAAGTACAAAAAAAGGGGCAGGGGATATCCCTTCCCCTTTAAAAAAAAAAAATAAAAAGCTTGAAATAAAACAAATTATTTAAAAAAACAAGAAACCCGACTGCAAAAACACATAACTGAAAATAAACAAGCATCTATAGAATTACGATATCCCATGCGGGGGCAAGAAAAAAGTTAAACCATATTTCAGGTTTGTTCGCCTGCAATACCTAAATTCTATAGATTATAATGTTTGTTTGCCTCTTTTCAGTTATGTATTTTTGCAGTCGCGTTTTTCATTTTTTTTAATAATTTATTTTATTCGACTACACTGTGGAAAAAAGTCATACTTTTTTTTTCATTTGAATTCGGCTTTGTCTGAAAGGACGGAACCTAAATGGTATAAGTCTACGAATTTAATTATTTTCCAAATTACAAGTCCAAATACTGATTTCAAAATAGAGTCAAGAGCAAATTTTCACCTTTATTTTATACTCCAATCCTAACCAAAACAACTTATAGCTTCTGCAAATCTTAAGTCACGTTTGACTTACTTTTTCGTATGAATCCACCATGTTTATGTGTTTATCCTCATTACTCCTCATATATTACTATCACGTACGATGACGTATTGTTCTGTCAACGTTCATAATGTCGCAACGCGGTTAGTCAGACAAATGACTGAATATTAGGCTGGAGACACCTCGTAGTACGAATATCTATATAAATTGCAGACCTGTGTTTAGAACTGCCCTACTAATGTTGTAAATGTAAAAGTTTGAATGTTTGTGACCTTGTTTGTGAGTTCGGATGTTTGATAGGTATCTACTCAATCACAAGAGTGATTAGTTTTTTGATAATGTTGACGTAGTTAACGTGTTAAAGATAACATGTTAACTACGTCAACATTATCAAAAAACTTTCAGCTTGTGCTTTGGAAACCCAAAAGACCTCGTAAGTAACCGGAAAGGTGGTGCGTATGAGATCTGATCAGTCTCCGCTCACACGAGCGCGGTGTGAATCGGGTCATGGAGTCATTTTATATTTTTTTATTATTACTTAATAGTGATGGAACAACGTTAATAATAAAAAAAAAATTCTTGGTATAGAACTCATACCACGTACAATATTAGGTAAAATGACTCCACGGACCCGATTCACACCGCGCTCGTGTGAGCGGTTTTGAAAATATATATATTTGTCTTAGTCATACACAAAGAACTTTAGACTTAGGCATCCCGCACAGAGTGAAGCAGCACGATTTTGGTCGCTGCACAAAACGAAAGTCCTGCATGAGGTCTTTTAGATCTCCTAACGCAGTGAACGTGTTAAGAGCCCATACTGCCTCAGCTTTTTATCTCGCTCGCACGATACTGCTCGCGGACTGAGCAAGAACGAGACTGAGTGTGGTACTAGGCGTCGATACTTTATATATTTGCTTTTTATGTTGAAAATAATGTTAATTTGAAAAAAAATAAACAAAATAAGACCTGCTTTATAGTTAGTTCAGTTATTATGCTAAGTTTCATGATCTAATTTGAAGTATTTTTTGAATACCAGCGGTTTATTGTTCGGTTTGGAGGTAACTTTGGATTTTTTTCTATCGAGAAAATTTTATGGAATCGTGTTTTCGTCAAAAATAGGACTTGTCATTAATCCTCAACTTAACCATATTTATCTCAAAATGAAAGCCGCAGTATTTTCGACATAACGGAAGATCATGCAAAGCCATTTCGATACCAGCAATTTATACTAAGCTAACTCATAAAAGTGTACTACAGTAGAGGCTTTTATAGGGAAAAACGTGATAACTTTTATATTAATTAAGATATTTATTTGAAATATGGTACTCTTAGTAGTTAATTAATTCAATGTAATATCCAATATTTATTTTTCCTTAATTATTTATATTTTTTTTATTTAGCGCAAGTTAGCCGTTTATAAACGTAATTCCTCAATAAAATTTTACATATTACACACGTCTAACTAATGTTAGCGTAATGTAGGTATTATGGGATGTCATAGTGTTAAAGAAGTGTTATTTTTCTTGGTATCTCACTATTTTTATTAACACTCCTCAACTCCTCAATGAATATTCCTCCTTTTTGGCTGAATCCTCTAAATATGTAGCTCATTTTCGTAACATTTTTGTAATAATAAAATAACACTAACAATAGTATAGATAGCTTGTAACAGTGATGCTATCAATTATGATTTACTGATAAAGTTTTTAATACTGCGCGTGACCTAACACAGCAACAAGTGTTGTTAGACTAATGTAAACAAACAAGCGGTGCGTAGGGGACGCACACTCCGCTAATAATAGTTGGCGTAATTTAAATCGAATGATTTCAAAAAGTACCTTTACTTAGCGTTGTATAAGATTTGTAACTTCGTTATTTTTGTATATTTCTTCACAATTTTTTTATTACATAAAAAACGAATTTATCTAAAATTCGATTTAGCGTAGTATAAATTGTTGGTGTCGATTTGAGGTAATATAGGCTCTTAGTAGTCAATTACTCTTTAACTGCTGTTTGGCACATAGGTAGAACAGGACTAGGATTAAAATTACTATAGGATGTTTTTTATCCGCGGTTACGTCTAAATGTTCCCTTAAAATACGAGTGAAACTAAAAGCAACAGCTAGTTTCATACCGAAAACGAAGTAATGACTTCAACTTAGCGTGACCTTTCCAAGTTATGTTTTTGTGAGCTAAGTTTCGTTGTATAAATTCGGCAAGGTAAAAGGACTGCGAAATTGTGGATGCTTGGATAAAACTTACGCATTTGCATAATTGTTTTATTAAGATCTATAAAGTTCGTAAGCGGTGCTATGTTTTTGTAGCTACGCGACGTTCCTTTTTTGCTATCCCTACAAAAAAATATGTGTATACTTTTAGTGATAAATGAAATATTGGTGCCGATTCTGTTGTGCACAAACTAAACTTAATTTAGGCTATTGCTAACTTTTTCTCTCTATTATGACAAGAAAGGGACAAAAGTAAATTAGAGCTGTCAAATTAGTTAGAACTATTTTTTCCATAGACATTTAGACGACACGTAAAAACATGTCGACTAAAAACACGGTGAAGCGCAAGGCGTGAACTAGTTTGACATCTCCAACTTAGTTCATAGCTATAGCCGTCCTTTTCTCGCGCTGCCTGTTAGTAAAAGATAGCGATTCTCTAATTTTAGTTTAGTGCGTTCACAAGAGAATCGGCACCATTGTTTGTCTAAAATTAGAGTTAGCCAACGAACTAACATAATTAAATACAATAATACGTGGCAATGCTGCCAGTCTTCTGGGCAAATTCCGGGTAACAGTGATGCGGATGACTACTTCGATGCATAAGTGTCCTGTCCATAAGGGCCTAGACAAAGTAATATTCGATTCGATCGCTTTTCCTATGGTTCTCTTTGCTGATGACAGCACTATAATTGTAAGAAATAATAAAAATAGAAGCTAAGAATGTGACATCAAAGACGCATTGCAACAGCCAACTGACTGGCTTGAACATGATAATTTACAATTAAATTTAAATAAAACCAAAATTATGCAATTTCGACAAAGTTTGACTACTCCTAACATAAATACAGGGTTAGTTTTCAATGACCAGCCAAATTTTCACAGGGCGTTCTACCCGTGAATATGAACAACTTTTACTATGGGACCAACTTTAAAATCACGAAAAAAAAAAACAGCTGTTTCATACAAAAGTTCAATACCTACTCGACCAAAATGTATGAAACAGCAGATTTTTTTTTCGTGATTTCAAAGTTGGTCCCATAATGAAAGTTGTTCATAATCATGGGTAGAACACCCTGTGAAAATTTGGCTGCTCATTGAAAACTAACGCTGTATAACTTTTGACGATAACATAATTGAAGAAGTAGATCATATAAGTTTTCTATGCTTGACAATTGATTCTAAACTGACTTGGAAACAACATGCGTCAATTCTTATAACAAAATTAAGTAGGTTCGCCTTTGCTCTATATTAACTTAAGCAAGTAGTTAATCAGGCAGCTGTTGTAGCAGCGTACTAGAGCTATGTAGATTCCATATTACGTTACGGAGTAATTTTTTGGACAAATTCCTGTGAGAAAAATAACATTTTTAAAGCACAGAAGAGGTGTATTAGATCGATATGTCGTCTTAAACCAACGGATAGTTGCAAACCGTATTTTAAATCTCTTAAAACCCCTTTACCCTTTACATTTAAGAGACCGCATTGTTCGTCAAGAAAAATAGCGAACTGTTTAAAAAAGCTTCAGAGCAACGCTATATATCGACAAGACAAGAATATCGTCTCGAATTATGTCTAAGAGTCTCAAAGACTGCCCTTATGCACAAAAGCATCCTCTGCATGGCTCCGAAAATATTCAATAAAATACCAAATGACATTAAAGATTTATACTTGAAACAATTTAAGCCGGAGACTAAATCATTTTTTAATTGAAAAATGCTACTACACCATTGACGAATTCCTTCTTGATAAAATGTAATAAATTAATTATAAGTAATTAAGTATTTTAAATATTGAAATGTTTGTTAATTTGTTTGCATATAATATTGATTTTAAATTCTAAATAGTGTATGGCCCTATTGGGTAGTTTTTTGAGTTACCATAACCTAAGTATAAGACCTAATGTATCAACAAAAAACACATTAATAAATACTTTGACTTTGACTTTGATTAGCGATGACGCTAGTAGAAAAGCCGAAAAATGTATGGGGTTGACATAAGCTATTGAAATGTCACGTGATCATGTCAATGCCACTTTGGAGGTGAAGCGATTGTAGAAATAAAATAGTTGCGAAGCGAATGCCATTTGTCTAGACAAATGGCACCCTCTGTTGTTTTTGTATTTATTTATATAGTTAGTCATTTAATTTAGTACGTATAGTAAATAGTTCATTGTGTTAAATATTGTAAGAAAATTGTTTTAGGCCCTTAATAGGTCCATCTGCCTAGACTTTTCCTAACTGTTTTGGGGTCAGCTTCCAGTCTAAACGGATGCAGCTGAATACCAGTACTTTACATGGAGCGACCGCCTATCTGACCTCCACAACCCAATTACTGGGTAATACGATACCCCTTGGTAATACTAGTTGTCAGACTTTCGGGCTTCTGACGACAAGTAACGACTGTCAAAGATCCTCGAATGACAGCCGGGACCAACGGCTTAACGAGCTTTCCGAGGCACGGAGTAATGTCGGTAGGTAAAGATGGTCACCCATCCACGGACCAACTCCGGCAAGCGTAGCTTAACCTAATGGATCGACCCGGCTGTTACTACTTAGCCACGAGATCCTTAATAGGTAAAATATGAAATACTAGGTAGGTAAAGTGAAAAACTAAATTTGTGGGTTCCTAATAAAATATCGGATACCTATATCTGCATAATATTAATTAGAAAATACTTACAATAAATTTGTATCTGCACATTGACTCTCAAAGGCGGTACCAGCACCGTGTTATCAGCGGTGCAAGTGTACACTGCCTCAAAGTACTCTCTGGACAGCTTGGGTATCCTCAACTCTAGCAGACTGAGTCTCGACTCATCGTCTACTGGAGCAAGCGTGGCTATGACCTTGTCATCGCGCCACCAGCGAATACGAGGCATCGGTTTACCTGGGAAGAAAATTGAAAGTATTAAATTAATAAATAAATGATAAATTATTAATTATTAATTGTAACCAGTAATTTAAATGGTGTGCATAATAAAGAGTATTCTATTCTATTCTATTCTATTTATTTCTGCAAGTAGGTTTGTACAAACACTTTTACACGTCAATCATTATTTTAAAAACTAGATGAGGTCTGCGTTTCCTATCTGACTACTCTGAGAAGAAAGGCCGAAACAAACTCAGAGGTCACAGTCTCTTTAAAGTCCAGACATAATCTTGGTCAGATCATGTGACATGGTCTTTTGAGGAAAGAACCACACAGATTGTGTGGACCTGTCCATTCAGTGCCCGCGTTTGTCAGTAATCATAACAACATCGTAATCGTAAAACATTTCCTATGTGTAAAAGAAAGACAGAAAAAGGAGAATGCACTTTAAAATCTTTGGATTAGGTTAAATGTCTTCTATTTTTCAGTCCATCGAATGGTTGTCTGGCGAGATGGCCTTGTGTGATAGGAAAGCCCGTTGTACTAAATTATGTAACTAGCTTCTGCCCGTGACTTCGTCCGCGTGAAATATTATCTTGTTCCCCCGACCCACCGCGTCGCATCGCATCGCCTGCACGCGCTATTTTTCATTTTCGCTTAGCGTTGTTTCTGACTTTTTTCGTTTTGCTCAGCTTCTAAGGGTAGACCCTTAGAAGCTGAGCAAAATGAAAAAAGTATTATGTTAAACAACTTCTAGCCTTTCTCAAGAATTGGGCTATCTAATGCAAAAATATTTTTTCAAATCCGACTAGTACTTTCAAAGATTAGCGCGTACAAACATATCAATCTGCCTAGCCTTTTTCCAACTATGTTGGTGTCGGCATCCAGTCTAACCGGATGCAGCTGAATACCAGTATTTTACATAAAGCGACTGCCTATCTGATCTCCACAACCCAGTGACTGGGTAATACGATACCCCTTGGTAAGACTGGTTGTCCGACTTTCGGGCCTCTGACGACCCGTAACAACTGTCAAAGATCCACGAATGACAGCTGGGACCAACGGCTTGACGTGCTTTCCGAGGCATGGAGGAGTCTCAATATGTAAAGATGGTCACTCATCCACGGACCAACCCCGGCAAGCGTAGCTTAACCTAATGGATCGACCCATGCCTGTTATTACTTAGCCTCGAGCGCCTCCGCGCGCTCCTCTAGCGCGTTCAAACATAATACAAACAAATGAAAAAGAAACTCTTCAGTTTTATTATTAGTAAAGAGAGATTAGATAAGTTATAATTAATTAGACAGATGGTGTCACGGGTAGGACTACAGCTTCTATTAATTCTTGAATCAAAATCATCTTCACATGTTCCAAGAAAATTGCTAATAAAATATTGGTTTCTGGGGAACTTCCACTCTAGTAAATTCACATTATCATCATATTTTCCACTGATAAACACCGGGATTTTCCATTTTGGCTTCTCATTACTCTACTTTTGTCAGTTGCCATCCTTGTTAAGATGCCTGTTACATTTTATCGTCTCTCTCACTCACACGGGACCGAATTTTAATAAAGTTGAACGAAAAGATGCTTCTTTGAAAAATGTAATCTATTAATAAACAATATTAATTTAATAGGTGATTATGAAAAACACATTTCTATTGTGTTATCTAATAAAATCAGTTCAAAAACAGAACATAATACTTATTGAGCTGAGTTTATTAGTAACACAATGGTAATGTATTTTTAATAATTACCTATTTTTATGATATTTATCAACAATCTTAATAGATTTTTTTTTTAATTATTCCCATAATTTCAAAAATATTTTTAAGTTATACAAGGTCCCATTAAAATAGATGGGCAAATTGTCACAGGGTGTTGTAAGTACCTATTTTTTTAAATTTAATTATTTATTGTTTATTGTTTTTCACAGGGTGTTGTAAGTACCTATTTTTTTAAATTTAATTATTTATTGTTTATTGTTAATTAAAACGGTAACACCAATTACATCAATTAACATAGCTATTGAAACAGATACAAAACCTGAAATCGCGAAAAAAAATCAGCTGCTCCCTACATTTTGACGAGTTTGGTGTAGATAAATATCATGAACAGCTGACTTTTCTTTCGCGATTTCAGAGTTAGTCACATAGTGAAAGTTGTTCATATTCATGGGTAGAACACCCTGTGATTTGTCCACCTATTTTAATGGGACCTTATATAAGGAATTTTATAAATTTATTGAAAAATATAACATTAATTTGTGTGAGGAACAGAAAAGATTTAGACTACATAGGACAAAATTGTGCACACAACCTATCACTAGATCACGTAGACATCACTTGTTGACTTATCGATCGAAAATACAAAATGATCCACAGTGGCGATCGAAAAAAAATGTATCGGTCGTCTGTTGTTTACACCTGTCAAATCAAATAAAGCAAATCTGTAACCACCTTTAGAACCCTCACTATTATTATCCCTAATAACAAGAATAACATTGATTTACATATTTCCGGAGAAAGCCAAAAATATCACACTGATTCCCTATTCAGCTCGAAAATCTAAGTAGATAATATTACCTTATCAAATATTAATAAAGGCAAATTGGTGAAATTGCTGATTAGCAAATCTTAAGGTTGTTTGAACTCCCTTCAGTAATTTATAATCGAATTTGTTTCAATTATAAAATGAGGCAGATCTTCCAGTTAAATAATTTATAAGACTACTTTACAGTCCAGGCTGGGGAATTTTAATACAGCGGTAATACTTTATTTAAAGCCGTCTCTATGGCAATGAGAGTTAATATAATTTATTTAGTAGGTTGTAACTTTTCTTAGTTTCTTGAAACTAAACTACTTATTATGTACTCCACTTTAGTTTCTGCAGCATGTAACAAAAAGGTATGATCATATTTAAGAGGGATATGATGTATACCATCAAACTGAACAACTTTCTCCATGGAAATAACATCGTAATCGCGAAAAAAATAATCAGCCATCCCAAACATTTGGGTCGCGTGGGTAAAGGACAGGTAGGTAGGGTAGATTTGTATGGGACAGTTGAATATTTTTTTCGCAATTACGAGGTTGGTGCCATGGAAAAAGTTTCTGATACACGCTGTATACTGTGTTGACACCCAAAACAATAATTAGGTAACAAGCAGACTGTCAAAATCAATCTGACTATGTTGGGGTCAGATTCCAGTCTAACCGGATGCAGCTGAATACCAGTGTTTTATATGGAGCGACTGCCTATCTGACCTCGGCAATCCAGTAAATTGGTAATACGATACCCCTTGGTGAGACTTGTTATCAGACTTTTGGGCTTCTGACGATCCGCAACGACTGTCAACGATCCACGAATGACAGCCGGGACCAACGGCTTAATGTGCTTTCCGAGGCACGGAGGAGTCTCGGTATGTAAAGATGGTCACTCATCCACGAACTAACCCCGGCAAGCGTAGCTTAACTTGCTGGATCGACCCGTGTGGCTTTTATTACTTAGCCACGAGCACTTACAGACTGAAAAAGACTTCAAGTTATACCTAACAGCAACTGAAAACTACAAATAAGATTTTTCATTTTTCCGTACAGTTCAAAACAAGATAATTCACCTGCCTTCCTACCAAATTATAGCCCGTTCTTTTACGTTCATGGTACACAGACTCGGATTCCGTAGCTCAAAGGTTTACATTTTTATTCTTTCTCCAGCGTACCCTATTTCATCGAGTTAGCTGTCGACGGTCGACTGTAAAACTTTAGTTGGGACGGTACAAAGGTAACTAGTTTAATTTGAACTTCTACTGGGCACCGTCACTTTTCCCTTAAAATGTCAATGTTTAACTTTTTACTTTATTGTGTTTGTGGAAAGTTAACGGGTTTTGACACTCGATATTGTTGATACGTACAACGTAAAATGGTGGGTGTAAAGTGTAGTAGGTACAATTTATCATCAGCTGTTTTTGGGATTAATAAGACTTCTATAATGCCACTTCAAACCTCACTCTAATTCAACTCAACTCTGCTTGCGCGATGCAGGATTTGTGTGACGTCACGCCTTTGACGCGTAATTTGCATGTGGCGTTGTAGATGCCACATGACCGCACACAATTCGAAAACGTACTCATTTGTTTTAAAGAATCTTCGCGGTTTCACGACAAATATATCGTTCGAATTTCAAAGCTGAGAAGACTTGATTTATGTATTCTAAAAAGAAAAATACGTCCGCGTTCAAATGTCTGTGGTCCACGGAGTATACTCCGTGGTGGTGGTCATTTCAGAGAGATTTGAAGTGAACTCTACAGATTATTACTATAATGCAGCCACGCAAAGAAAAAAGAAAAGATCCGCTATTAGTTATTTTTTCAGAGTGAACTTGACATCTTTACGTGTCATCATACGTTTAAGAGAGCTGTAATATTGTGTCACCTCTCTCGCTTACACGGTAGCAAATTTCTAAGATTGTTAAATGAAAAGATGCTTTTTTGAAAATTGTAATCACTAAGCAAACTAGAATATACTCGTTATATTAATTTAATACATACCTAATTATTAAAACACATTTCTATTGTGTTATCTAATAAACTCAGCTCAAGTAGTGTTATCTATTTTTGAGGTAAGTTATATAAATGTGTTTTTATTAATTACATAACTATTTTTTTTATATTTTTAAATGTTTTTTATTTTATGTTTTTATAAAAATAATTAAAAATGTAAATAATATGTTTGTAAATTAAATAAACGATATAATTCGCTAATTGATTACATTTTTCAGAAAAACATCTTTTCATTTCATCATCATCATCTTCCTGCCCTTATCCCATATTACTTGGGGTCGGCGCAACACGTTTTCTTCTTCCATTCTCCCCTGTCAACCGTCACGCTATCATTCACTCCCTTCTCTTTCATATCATTCCTCACACAATCCATCCATCTTTTCTTTGGCCTTCCTCTGCCTCTCCATCCATCAACATCTATATTCATCACTCTTTTAGTCACATGCGTTTCGTCTCTCCTCATTACATGCCCATACCAAGACAAACGATTTCCTTTCAACTTTTCTGTCACTGGCGCCACTTTCAAACTTCCTCTTATATACTCATTTCTCACTTTATCCATTCTTGTCACTCCACACATCCATCTCAACATTCTCATCTCCGCTGCATGCAATTTTTTTTCATCCGTCTTCTTCACTGTCCAGCATTCCGATCCATAAAGTACGACATCAAAAAACAACAAAAACATCTTTTCATTTAACATTCTTAAAAATTTGATCATGTGTGAGCAGAGAGGTGACTCTTAAGCTTATCGAATGGGTACCCTTTTAATATCATATCAATTCTACAAATTAAATATTATCACGACCCTAAATTAACCTTTCCCGACTCACAAACGCTCAATTAATTATCTATTATTCGTGGCTTTATTTAGAGACAGCGGATTTTAAAAGGCTAAATCCTTTGCTACTAGGGTGAAACCACGAAAAATTGTACATCTGTTATTTTTTGCTTGTCCCCATAATATTGAATTTACAACATCAACGATAGTTGATAAATGATTTTTTTTTGTATTTTGTGCTTGTGTTGTTTTAAATAATTCCACAAAATTTAAGCTAAGTATCTCTTACAAATTAGTTTTTTTTTTTTTTTTTTTGTAATTTTTTGTCATGAATGTAACAGTGTGTTACAAAATGTGTTACGTTACACTCATGACCGAGCAAAGCTTTATGTTATGACTAGCTGCGCCCTGCGGTTTCACCCTCGTAGATAGCCTATCCAGGGTGTCAGCTACCTCCATACCAAATTTTATAAAAAATGGTCCCGCCGTTCGAGCGTGAAGAAGTAACAAACATACAAACACACACACACACACTCACAAACTTTCGCCTTTACAATATTAGTGTGATGTCATGAATGTTACTGTACCTAAATTTTTTTACGGTCTTACCCACTAACAGTCCAACAGAAAATGAAAAAGTGTCCTCAAAATTTACCTCCACTTACAACGCAGGTAAGCTTTAGACTGGTATCTTCTATGTAAGGACCGGCCGCACCGACCACTTCTTTATCGAACTCATCGAAAATCTTCGGCTTCTCTGGGAGTTCTGTAACAATAAAAACATTACTTAATAAAAAAAATAAAATAAAAAAAAGTGTACATGTAGTTCAGTAATAAATATGAATCTAGGCCTATAATAGTATCATAATAATCTGGATAAAAACTATGGTATGACAAAATATAAAATTACAGTTGCAAAAAAATAGAATGCTGAAGGTAATGTATTGCATTGCCCGATCTAGGTTTATTTTAAACCTGTGCTTCAGGCCATAATCAAACTTCCTAGCCTCTTCTCAAGTCAATCAACTTCTAGGCTGACATGGAGAGACTGCCGATCTGACCTCTACAGCCCAGGTACTGGGTAAAATGATACCCCTTGGTAAGACTGGTTATCAGAATTTTTGGGATTCTCCCGTAATTACTGTCAAAGATCTATTACAAGTGATAGTCGGGACCAATGGTTTAACGTGCTATCCGAGCACGGAGGACCCATACATGAACCAACCGCGGCAAGTGTAGTGTAACAATTCGATCGCCCCGTGTGGCTGCCGACTTTTTCATTTAGCTACGAACAATACTTGAAATAATTTTTAAAGACTAGTAGACTAACAGTGGAAAGTTTCAGTAAGACCGTGGATGTTGTGTTCTTCAAACATAAATTAAAAAGCATATTACTATGGTGTTTTTATTAAAATAGAAATTTACCCCCTAAGTAGCGATCCAATCAAATAAACCTTAGAAATAAAAAACAAAAAAAAGTAGCAGAACGTAACGCCATTTAAAGTATTTTATTATCATTTATTTATTTGTTCTTTTAGGTTCTCCAACTATAGATATATCTACTCAATACATGGCACATAAATAAAGGGCAACATCAGACAGTAAGTAGGTGTACTTCTTTACTTAGAGGAGAGCACAGCATACACTTAACAAGTTGAGCTAACAACTAAGATAACAATGTTAAAAAATATTAATAATAGGTAAGAATTTGGAAAAAGCTAATATATTTTTAAGGACATAAAACACAATATTATATAGATATCATAATTGATTTTAAAAATACATTGACAGACGTACCGAACTGGTCAGTCTACAAAATGAAATTTATATTTTTACTGCACTATCATCCTGAAATCGTGCTTGGCATAAATTTTATAGCTCAATAAAACTGCTGTATGCAGACAGTTGTTGGCCCATCAATGTTATTAGAAATGACTACGGATTTTCAACTATTAATGTTTGCAAATTCCACGGTAAGTCTTCACTAGAAACACTTACAATTTATGTTAAGCTGCTAATAAATTGTAAACTTTCTTTCTAGAGAGGAAAACCAGATCTGCGGTGTAGTTTGAAACAACAATAATTGTTCCTATTATGCTACAAATCAAATTTACTAAAACAATATTTTACGAGTATTATAAAGCTGTGACTGATGGACTAACTGGTTGCCTGCCTGCAGATAATTTAAGGGGATACATCGATAATTTTGTGTTTTTAAAATTCCTATAAAACCAAATGTTATAGTTAAATTATTTGGATTTTCCATAATTTGTTATTTGACTATTATTGTCTACTGCTGTACTAAAACCGAAACATATTTACTTGAAAATTTTTTCGATAGAAATAATCCAAAGTAGCACCGTCTATTTTCTATTTTATACGATTATACGTAAACAGTTCCTTATTGTGCAGTGAAATGTACTTTAAATCGAAGGTATGTATATATGTTAGGAATTTACTAAGCTAAAACTTGACTAAAGAATAAAATTTTGTCATAAATATACATTTAAACGCGCTTCGTTTAAATTTCAGTGCGCGTGAAAGTCTTCTATCTCGCACGTCACACTAGATAGCCATAAAGCCATTTCACTTACACACCGAGCTAAACCACGCTTCAATTTATCCTCTTAACGCATAGCCTGAACTAAAGATAGGAAATAATGAAAGATAATGACAAGTGTTTGACTCGACATTTTTTGACTAAACACAGGGGTTATCGATGGTACTCAACCATTTAACATTTAAAAGATCTATAGGTAGGTGGCAGAGGCATCCATTATTATAAATTCAAAATAAAAGTAGGTTTATAGAGGAGTATCAGATCAAAGTGTGTTAACTCCATCAATCTGTCTTTTTATATTTCTTATGATATAACTTGTGAGATAAATGCATAATCAAATCAATCAAAAAACAATCAAAAAAACAACTGGATTTAATACTTTTTTAAACGTTTGGTACATTTGGTTCTTTTTATTTTATTGCAGCAATTAATACACTTTGATACGTCATATTTTGACATGAGTAAGAAGGTGTAAAATACTTTAAAAATTAAAAAAAAGAGTTAATACGCTTTGATCTAACTTCTCTAAATAATCTTTTATTCAAATTCAGCTGAGAACCAGCACTTATAAACAACATCAAAGTTACAAAACAAGTTACGGCCCACAGAACACCTAGTGTAACACACTACACACGCACATTAATAAGTGTAGTATTAACACTACACTACACACATACAGCACTCCTACACCAATATTTAAATAACTACGTTAGACTAAGTCGTCCGTGGTCATGGTCGTTCGTGTTTTAGCTGGGAAGAAGTGGCGCAACAAACTCCCTAGCAACACATCACATAATCAGCCTATAATGTTCCCACTGCTGGGACACAAGCCTCCTTTCTTCGAGAGGCAGTAGGCTGTAATCCACCACGCGAGCCCAGTGCATGTTGGTAGATGTCAGATGTCTTCGAATTTTTGGTTCTAGTTTTAGTTCTCTCGATGTTTTCCTTCACCGTTTTTAGAGCACTGGTGATGAAATGATTTACACAAAGTAAAGCCCCTGCCTGGGTACGAACCCACGACCTACAACTCGTAAGTCGGGGCCGTTATCACTGGGCCACCACTGCTCACAACAAGCAACACATTGGTCATCATTTTGTACACGTAAATAATAGTTATAAAGAAAAGAAAACATGAATAACCTGTTCATAACAATTATATTAATCTCATTGAAAATCAATACCTAAACAAAGCATTACTATGATAAAATTTTCCATCATTTTCCGTGTAAGTCGCATAAGACGAAGGAAAATTAATAATTAAATAATGAACGTACCCATTCTTATTATCAACAGAAGTTTCGTTTGTAGGAACAAAGTTTGGAACATACGACATGAATTTTACATTGCTACAGCTCACATGAGAATGACTTAGGAATTTATACTCTATACCTACCTACAAACTTAAAGCAGATTAATGAATTTTACGTGCTAAAATTTTATTTCTAAGATTTTATTACTGAACATTTTTCGGCATGAAAAACTAGATAGTATAAGTCAACAATCATCAGATATGAAAAAAAAACTCGAAATGTTATTTAAGCCGTACAGAGATGATTAATACTCTTTGGTTTTACTCGTATAAAGATGAAAATGCATTCTACTTTTTATAAGAAGGTAAGTATTATTATTACTTTATTAATTCTACAATTATACTCAACACCATTATAAACAATTTGAAGGATTGTTAAAGAACGTGCTCGTTAAAAAAAAATATTTACAAAACAAAAAATCTGACTTCCACAAAAATCAATACAGAGTGAAAAATAACTTTAACTTCGGAAGTCGTTTCTTCTACCGACTTCAGAAATTAAGTTATTTAATTATTATTTTTATTAATATTGTTATTTTTCACTTTTTAGTTGTCGTTCCTACCCCACACAAATTCGTAGGTATACCACTATTTTCTTGTTTTGGTTAATTACGTATTATTAAAACTAACTCAAAAACTGAGACCACCGCGCAAGTTTCCTCAACCAAATGAAAAAAGAATTTTCATAATTGGTCTACAATTGATGAAAATATCGATGAACATACATTACAAAAAACACGGTCGAACACAGAACCTCCTCTCTGAAGTCGATTAAAAATAAAATCCACTTCAGTAATACTTGTAATTACAAGATAGCTTTTAAAAGATAAAGATAGAAAGATTTACCTTTCGAAGTTAGTACTTGACTTAACATACATTTTCTTTTACACCTAGACATCAAACAGCGAACTAAACCTGCTGTCTGAAACACAAAACTTTTCATACTTCCTTACAAAGGCAAAAATAAATACTTATAAAAGATGCTGAATAGGTGAAGACTAGGGATGAAGACTATTTTTTTTATTTTGTCCTTCATGAAGATCATTAAAAAATATTGGACACGTATTTTTTCTTTTTTACGTAGTCAAAAGATTACGGCCATACATTGAGTTAAAATATGGCATGACGTCACGACTACCTAGATTTTATACGTAGAAGTGACGTAGCGAGCCTCCTCAACTTTAATGCGTGTTATCTAAGGCATTTTTTATTAATAAGATAAAGCAAAAAAATACGTGTCCAATATTTTTTTATTATCTGACTGACGGACTAAATAAAATTTTTTTTTTTACCCAGGCCCAATGAACCAATTTGGGATGATCCCTAATTGGTTCATATCATCATCTGCCTAGCTTTTTCCCAACTATTTTGGGGTCGGCTCCCAGTCACACCGGTTTCAGCTGAATACCAGTATTTTACATGGAGCGTCTACCTATCTGACCTCAACACCCCAGTTACTGGGTAATGCGATACCTCTTGGTGAGACAGGTTGTCACACTTTCAGGCTTCTGACGACTCGTAGCGACTGTCAAAAATCCACGAATGACAGCTGGGACCAACAGTTTAACGTGCTTTCCGGGGGCACGGAGGCTTGGAATGTAAAGATGATCACCAATCCACGGATCAACCACGGCAAGCGTAGCTTAACCTGGTCGATTGACCCGCGCGGTTGTTATTACTTAGCCACAAGCCCCTCGATAGACATTGGTTATTTTAATATAAAATTATTATTTTATCTACCAACCCGCACTGGGCCCGCGTGGTGGATTACGGCCCACTCCCTCTCACTAGAGGAGGGCGTGAGTCCCAGCAGTGGGAACATTATATTATGATTAAATGCTTTTAGTTCTGATGGATTTTTCATAAAGGTTTTTGTTGTAGGAAGTAATATTGTTATCATTTTATTAGAAGTTATTTTAGTTTTGTGACTGAAGTCTCTCTCAAGTTCCTACTCTAAAAATAAATTCACACGATATCTTTCTTCTTTCACTGTATCATAATTATATTATATCTGACAATTAATAATTTATACCTTGGTTTTATAAATAAAGGGCAATGATTTAGATTTTTTCGTTCGATGCATTTATGTAGTAAGAAGATACATTTATAACTAGGCTAGTTCAGTTATAGGCTTCTGATAGCATAGTAGGTACCTACCCCTCTTTACGATAGGTGTAGCCATATTACAGAAATCAGCGATTTACACTAAGATAGGGATATATATATACATATATAGGGATATAGACTCAAATTAAATGTATTTATTTCAAATAAACCAATTACAGGCACTTTTGAATTGTCAAACAAAAAGATTAAACCAGTCGCCCATTCCAAAGCGTAGTAGGTACCTATGGAGAAGAACGGGCAAGAAACTTCACGGACAATTTTTTAAATCGAAATATGGTTACAAAATAATGGTAACATCATTCGTGTTAAAATTATACATGTAATAACGATGCAGCGATGAAAGCGTCCTAAAAAAAAAAAAAAAACAATTCAAATATTTAAATTAAAATAAAATAAGCCCGTGGCAGCTAAGATATGACCAGCCTCCACTGACAGCACTTGTTCACGAACCTGCAGTGCTATTCTGTACAAATCTCACCGTGTAAACCTAGGTGAAGTGAGTTGTCATTCCACCTGATGTTAAGTATTAACACTATTGACAGCTCACTCCACGCTCACTTCACCTAAGTTTTCACGGTGAGATTTGTACAGAATAGCATTGCTGACGCGTGGATTAGCTAAATGATCCAACACGCGCCACCATCAGCGAGACATTAGAGTGAGCATAACATACTCTCACATTCAAGTCAAATTAAGATGTACCCAGTAAATGGTAGCTTTAGAGTAGGTACATAGTACTCTCACAACAATTTGTCACATGTTCAAGTGTCTCTCAATCAATCAATCAATCAATCTTGTTTAATGTGGAAGAATTACAGTGATGTTGATCAGCTATGTCCCGCCCTTAGGGCATACAATACAAATTATTCAAATTATTAACATTGTGTCACATTATTATATAAGAGATTAACATTATTATTTTACTCAATTAGTGGGTAGTTATATTCTAACATTACAACAAAAAAAAAAAAATAAATAAACAGAAAGTATAGGTCAGTTAAAGATCTTATAAAAACTTTTTTACAAAAAAATACAACCGACTTCCAAAAACAACACTACAAAGTGAAAAATAACTTTAATTTCGGAAGTCGGTGGCAAAAAACGAAAATACATTTAACTAGACACTATATTTAATATCTAATTTGAAATTAAAAATATAGTGTCTAGTGTGTATTAAATTTAAATTTTAAATATATTATCTAATTTGTGTGGGGTAGGTACACAACTAAAAAGTGAAAAATAAAATCTTTTTTACAAAAAAATACAACCGACTTCCAAAAACAACACTACAAAGTGAAAAATAACTTTAATTTCGGAAGTCGGTGGCAAAAAACGAAAATACATTTAACTAGACACCGACTTCCGAAATTAAAGTTATTTTTCACTTTGTAGTGTTGTTTTTGGAAGTCGGTTGTATTTTTTTGTAAAAAAGATTTTTTCACTTTTTAGTTGTGTACCTACCCCACACAAATTTTAATACCACTACCTGCAAAACAAACTAGAACATCATCCATATAAAAGTGGGGAAAAAATACGTATTATTGAAGCTAACTCAAAAACTACCGAAGCAAAGTTAATCAATTTTATATGGGACCAACTGTGATGTATACCCTCTCGAACAAAACAAAAAAAATCCAAATGTTCCCCGATTACTCGAAGATAGCTGGACAGCTATCTTCGAGTAATCGGGGAATATACATAAAAAAAAAATAAAAAAAAAGGTTCCGAAGAATTGAGAACCTCCTCCTTTTGAAGTCGGTTAAAAATTAATAGCAAGTAGCACTGACTGCACCATGGTCTCGGCCAAAGTATAATCTTAAGGAACTTGTCTGACATAAAGTCGATTATACAGTAATAACATTTATCGACTAACAGGTCATAAAGTTTCTTTTTAAATAATTTATCTCTCGCTCTTGCAGCTTGACAGTAGGGCGACCACCGTTACGACAGGATAACGCTTCGCCAAAGTACTTGCTAAGTAACTTATATAGATCACAGCTAACATTTTACTTACCAAGAGGTATCGTATTACCCAGTTACTGGGTTGTGGAGGTCAGATAGGCAGTTGCTCCATGTAAAATACTGGTATTCAGCTGCATACCGTATGACTGGAAGCTGACTCCAAAAAGGTAGAAGAAAGGCTAGGCAGATGATGATGATGACAAAATGATTACTTTGCGCGACCGTCGACTGGTACAAGATCTCATGTTCTTTTTCAAATTAGTTAACAATAAATTGGACTGCGATGGGTTAACTGAAGAAATTGGACTAAAAGTAAATATAATATACCCAGATATCCTATCACCTATTTATTCCACACTAAAGCATCCAGAACAAACATTGGAGGAAACTCACCTCACAATCGGCTCAGCCGAGAGATGAATTCTTATATAAAATCCGCTCCTGATGTTGACGTATATCATGACTCCGTAAACATCTTTAAAACCACAATTTTGGAGTCCCTAAGTTCGCAACACACGCCATCTAAAGGTTAATTGTGTTAGTATGTAGGTATTTCTTGCAACCTCTGTAACTTTTTTCTTTAGGCATTTTAAATTTCTGTTTATTCACTTCTTCTTTGTTTTTTTTTTCTGTTTTTGTTTTTTTGTTTTCTGTTTATTTGTGTTTATTGTTGTTTTTGTTTGTTCTTTGTTCATTTGTGTTTATGTTTGTTTGTTTTATTTTTGTTTATTGTTTGTTTTTTGTTACCATTTAAAATTTTTATACTTTTTGTTTTTACCTTATGTTATCATTATTTGTGAATGTTGGTTCACCTGTTATTGGCAACTGTATAAGTCTATGACTTTTTACCTACTTTTATTTGATATGCTGTATACAGAAGCTGTTGGTGTACCTTTATAAATAAATAAATAAATGATGAACCAATATCTATCGGTAAAATTGGTATTAAGGATTGTTCGATCCGTCACTGAAGCCAATAGGGATGATGCCGGGGTAAAAAAAAAAAGAAATTCGATTTAGTCCGTCAGTCAGATAATAAAAAAATATTAGACACGTATTTTTTGCTTTATCTTATTAATAAAAAATGCCTTAGATAACACGCATTAAAGTTGAGGAGGCTCGCTACGTCACTTCTACGTATAAAATCTAGCTAGGCGTGACGTCATGCCATATTTTGACTCAATGTATGGCCGTAACCTTTTGACTACGTAAAAAAGAAAAAATACGTGACCAATATTTTTTAATGATCTTCATGACGGTCAAAATAAAAAATAGTCTTCATCCCTAGTCTTCACCTATTCAGCATCCTTGTATAAGTATTTATTTTTGCCTTTGTAAGGAAGTATGAAAAGTTTTGTGTTTCAGACAGCAGGTTTAGTTCGCTGTTTGATGTCTAGGTGTAAAGAAAAAAGTATGTTAAGTCAAGTACTAACTTCAAAAGGTACTTCTTTAACTTGTTTTAAAAGAGCAACCATCACTGTATCTTTTAAAAGCTATCTTGTAATTACAAGTTTTACTGAAGTGGATTTTATTTTTGTTTTTTTTTTATTGTTTTGTCTGACTGGGTTGTGGCATTGTGGAAGTCAGACAGACAGTCATGTCAGGCACGTTAAACTTGAAGCCGACCCCAGCATACTTGGGAAAAACCGGCCAAGTGCATATCGGACCACGCACAATGAAGGGTTCTGTAGTTGAAAAGAATTTATACCAACAACAAACTTAACATTGTAATCCCAAAAAAAACATTTCTTTATGTGATAAAATTACGAATTAACAATTTTCGGACATTTTCCTCTACTTGGGTTGAAAGACCTTGCTTCTTGGCAAATTTCATGTTTCTAGGACAACGGGAGGTACCCTACAGGTTTTGATTTACTTGTGAGTATCAAACTATGTCGCATAAATGGCCGTATTTTTTAAAAGCGTTGAGGTAGAAGCTTCATTTTTTGAGAACTCTAAGAGACCATAGACCTCTATTTGAAATTAATTTCAAGTTCATACCTCTACGCGTTCCTGAGAAAAAGAGTCTTGACAGACAGACAGACAGACGGACAACGAAATGATCCTGTAAGGGTTCTGCTTTTTCCTTTTGAGGTACGGAACCCTAAAACTGAATTCTAAAAAAATGCTGCGATCTTTATTTCTCATAATCGCTACTCCGCTCCACGCTACCACTTAGTACACCCTATTCTAATCCTTAAACGAATATTGGCTTACATAAAATCAACAGTAAAGCTAAGCTAGTATAATATTAAAAATCTTTCTAAGCTCAGAATAAACTGAAACTTGGGTATTAAATATTTAATTTGTACCTATCTCCTTCGCGCTGTGAATATTTGTATCATATAAATAATAACGTAAGTAATTAATGTATTACGTAGCATGTACAGACGACAAAAGAGATATCTAGGCAGAGTATACTAACATATTTGTATGTGTATTGCTTCATGTTCAATTTCATGACAATATACAATTTTGTATTAGTGTGTTACAATGTTTAGGGGTATTGCAAAAACAAAGTAATATATACACATACGAATATGTTAGTGTGTCCTGCCTAGATATCTCCTTTGTTGTCTGTACCTATAACATAGATATTTGTATAAATATTATGTTCACTGAGAGGTTGGAATGTTGTTTGCTTGTATTTTAGGTGTTGTAAACGGGTAGGAATATTTAATGGGTCGGTCAGTCAGAAAGATGAAGCTAGTTGCCCGTTCCAAAGCGTAGTAGATCCCTATGGAGAAGAACGGGCAAGAAACTCCACGGACACTCTTTTAAATCATAATATTTTTACAAAATATTAGTTACATCGTTCATGTTGAAAATATACATGTGAGAACAATGTAGAAAGACGTGCACGTTAAAAAGCGTCCGTAATAAAAAGATAAAAACTAAAACATCTAAATTAAATATTAAAATTAAAAATAAGCCATGGCAGCTAAGAGACGACCAGTCCCAACTGACGGCGCCCGTTCACGAACATGACGCATGGATCAGCACCAGTTAGCTCAACCATTTTGAAGGGAACTTAATGATCCAACACACACGCCACCACCAGCGAGACATTTGAGTGAGCATGACATACTCTCAACCGCCAGGGCACACTCAAGTCAGTGAAAGACGTACCCAGTAAAAGGTAGCTTAATAGTAGCTACATAGTGCTCACACATGTGCTATGCAATTATATAATACTAAGAGATTGAATCTAAACAATGCAAAGAAAGTTTTCTCTCATCTTAATCTTCAGCAGCTCCAACAATATATCCGAATGCTAATCAATTAATTAATGCGTCCTTGTGGAGCAGGACAAGCATTCAGCCAAGCATTTTTGTCAGCGATGTAATCCCCCAACTTATAATATGCCTGGCTGCATAGTGTGCATATACAAGATTTAAATTTCGTTTCATTCAGCTGGAGTATGTGAGGAGGTATTTTATTATAACATTTTAAACAGTACGCCATGAAGGATGAGTCTACTTTAGCCAGTCTGAAACCTGGTTTGAATTTTTAATTAATTAAGTATCCGTTTTTTGTTATTTGTATGGTTTGTTTTTTTTACTAATAACTAATCATAGCATTAAATCGAAATTGACGTAACACGGCAAGAATAATACATGTCACTTGATCGAAAAATACGAGTATAATCGTAATCGATTCGATTGCTTATCGAAAGGCAGTGAATCGAGTTGCTAGGGGAGAAAGAGGCAGCCAATTCTTTGAAAGAAAACCACACGAAAATAACGTGTTAATAAACATCAATGGAGCCCCAACCCATAATAACCATCTACCCTCATTCCAAGTCTTACCGTGAGAAACCCAGCAGCTGACCTTATTCCCTTTTACTTCCACAGATTGAAAATGTTACATCGAAGGGCCAGATGGGGCCGTGTGACGAAAAAAGACACGCACTCCAACTACCTCCTATAATTGAGTTACCCTACATTAAACTTACCCTCGGACCGTATATTGCTAAAATAAAAGCCTCGGAAGACATCGTTGATGCAAATTACTTTGGCCCAAACTGCCCAAAGCAATCTTTTCATCGTTTGCGATTTTTTTATATAGAATATTTGCGCGGCACGATTATGATGTAAGAAATCAAATAACAATACAATAGAACGAAAAGAAAGGTCTCGTAATAGATTTAAGGTTTTTTTTTTGTTTATTTGCTTTTTTTGTTTTATAAAAGTTAATATGGAAATATTGTGTTTGTCTTTCCAAGAATTTTTGATATTATTAATTTGAATCAACCTTCGCTGAGTAAAATATTAATATTAGATTTTTTATGGAAAAATGCTATAAATTTTTGTTAAAAATTAATAAAATCAAAGCTAAATGGACGTTAAATAATTATTATAATAGGTCTTTACCTATGAAATTGCCGTTTGGTATGAAAAAATTTAAACGAATTTTTTTCATGCATTTTTTATTTGTATTAATCGAAGTAATAACCCATGCAATCAATGCATCTTTGCAAACGCAGTGGCAGTTTATTGATGCCCTTCTTAAAGAAATCAGCTGGACGGAAGGCAACAAATTCTTCAAAGGCATTTTGTACTGCCTCTCGGGTATTGAATTCTTTTCCCGCCAAGAAGTTATCCAAATTCTGGAAAAAGTAGTAGTCTGTAGGCGCAAGGTCTGATGAGTAGGGCGGACGACGGAGAACTTCCAACCCCAGTTCTTGCAACTTGGAGACCGTCTGCTGTGCAGTATGAGGTCGCGCGTTGTCGTGCAGGAGCAGCGGAGACGAGCGATTGACCAATGCTGGTTGGAGATGTGCCAGCTTCTCCATCATTGTGTTCAGTTCATCACAGTACACATCTGAAGTAATGCTCACTCCGTTTGGTAAGAAACTGTGATGAATCACACCGGCGCTAGACCACCAAACAGTGACCATCACTTTTCTAGGGGTAAGTTTTCGTTTAGGGCATTGTTTAGGTGCTGAACCAGGATTCAACCAACTTGCTGAGCGCTTGCGGTTATCAAACAGAATCCATTTTTCATCGCAGGTAACAATGCGGTTCAAAATTCCTTCATTTGTGTGTCTGTTGAGCAGTGCAAGGCACGTCTCGACGCGTACTTCGCGCTGGCGATCATTGAGTTCGTGGGGCACCCATTTGTCAAGCTTTTTTACCTTGCCAATTTGACGCAAATGGACCAATATTGTTTTGACGCTAACGTCGAAAGCTGCTGCTAATTCAGCCGTAGATTGTGTATCATCAGCTTCCACAATTGCCTTTAATTCGTCATTGTCCACCAAAGTCTTTGGACGACCGCGAGGTTCATTTTTCAGGTCGAAATTTCCAGAACGGAAGCGAGCAAACCAATAACAAGTGGTGCGTTGGTTTGTAGTGTTAGCTCCGTAAACGTCGTTGATGTTGCTTGCCGCTTGTGCCGCGTTGCTGCCACGACGGTACTCATATTCCATAATTACTCGAATTTTTAACGTATCCATGATGACGAAAAAGATTGAAATGCGATGAAAATGTAACACTAATCAATAAACAAATGACTACTTTTGGAAAAAAAAAATCCATGTTTTTAAAATAAAATTAATTTGAAATTAGAATTCTTAGCCAAACAAAAATTATTTTGATTTGAAATGGCCAGTACTGCAGAACGGCAATTTCATAGGTGAAGACCTAATATCAGTTTTGTTTATCTTTACGGTAGGTTTTATGTTGTCTTGTTTCTTTTTTAAGCAATAATATATGAGCTTTAGAAATCATGAAGAGATTTCGTAGTGGCACCGCTACGCCGTAGCTGACGGCTACGCCTGCTACGCGGTCGTAGCACATCGTGTACTAATATTATTACGCGGCAGTGAAACAAGCGCGTAATATTTATTATTGCCTCGCACTATTATAATGAGTGTCCGTGGAGTTTCTTGCCCGTTCTTCTCCATACTACGCTACCTACTACCCTCCTACTACGCTTTGGAATGGACCACTAGCTTCATCTTTCTGACTGACCGACCCCTTGACAATTCAGAAATGCCTGTAATTGGTTTATTTGAAATAATTGGTTTGAGTTTGAGTTTATAAGGTCCCATTAAAATTGATGGACAAATTTTAACAAAGCTTTCAGCACGTCTAACCAAAGTTATCCAAGCAAAAGAAACACTGATAAAAGTGATTTTATTTTGACCTATAATAAATTTAAAGAACGCGGCGGGCGCGGGTGGTGACGTAGTCACGTCCGCCTGCTCATTTGTAGTATCAGAATTATGAGATAACAAAGACATGGATGTGTTTATGCAATGGGCAACCAACATTTTTAGTGTACTTTCGTTAGCTTATTTTTTTCTTGTAAGTATCTAATGCGTTTTACTTATTATTATTTTTTACCATTGTCCTTACTTTGGCGGTCTGAATGATTTTTAAAAGTGTGTCCATCTGTTTTTATGGGACCTTATACCGGATGACTTTATTTACCGTCTCGAAAAAAATAGGGTATATTAGGTGAACGGAGTAGAAGCGTATGACATAACTAGTTTTTTTTTTTTATAGCTTCGTCAGAATAAACTATCTAAGTATCAATAAATACTACAAATTCGATGTAAACTTTTCATATTAGAACAATAAAAACATACATTTTGAAAAAAAAATAATAAATCCTTTAAAAATATCGAAATTTAAATCATATGCAACCTGCATTATGATTTGAATTTTGATTTTAATAAATAAAAAAAAAAATTAAAAAAAAAACTAGATATGCCATAGGCTTCTACTCCGTTCACCGAATATACCATATTTTTTTCGAGACGGTTAAAAAAGTCATCCGGTATATTATGTTTTATATAATAACGGTGATGATTAGGTACCTACAAATCACAGAATAATCCGTAAAACGAAGCATAGGTACAAAGTATAACATTCGCCGAAATCCGAATTTTTCTTCATTTTGTAGTACAATTTCAATCTGTGGACGCTGAATGTACAGCAATATTTCAGTTGGCCTTACAGTTTTTATATAAACACATTGTTTAAGAATAGTTAGTTTGTTTTGTAGTTGAAAGAAATTGCTTGTAATGTTTCAACGTTAGACTGGAAGTAAAAGAAAAAATAATCTATTAATACACTGGTTACATAATTGGTATCTTTATTCTGTTGCCCGCGGCTTTTCCCGCGTGGATGTTAATACTTCCCTATTTGAATCGGATTTTGTTCACGATTTCACGAGTTTTATTTTTTTTTGCGCGGAACCCTTAATATTTTTCTAAATTAAAAAAGTAGCCTAGTTATACTCCTTATAACATCAGCTCATCTGCCAGTGAAACTTTCGTCAAAATCGGTCACGCCGTTTCAGAGATTAGCCGAAACAAACAGACAGACAATTTTTTACCCTGTGAGATGACCCCGCCGGGTACTTGTAGCTTCATACCTAAACTGCGGAGTCTCCCATCTGTATTCATCTGTGTTTCAACTGAATTCTAACACTAATGTCTCGCTGACGGTGCCGCGTGTGTTGGATCATTTAGCTCTCTTCAAAATGGTTGAGCTGAATGGTGCTTATCCATGCGTCAAGTTCGTGAACGGGCGCTCGCTGTCAGTAGAGACTTATTTTAATTTAATTTAATATTTGAATTGTTTTTTTTTTCATTTTATTACGAACGCTTTTATCGTTCTGCATCGTTCTCACAAGTAACCAATATGTTGTAACCATATTTTGATTTAAAAGAGTGTCCATGGAGTTTCTTGCACGTTCTTCTTCATAGGTGCCTACTACGCTTTAGAATGGGCGACTAGCTTCATCTTCCTGACTGACATCCAAAAGTGCCTGTAATTGGTTTATTTGAAATAAATGCTGTAGGTTTGAGTTTGAGTTTAACAATTTTCTTCATGACCAACATCATAATCGAAAAAATAATCAGCCGTCCCATACATATGGCTCGAGTAAGTATTGAAGTTTTGTATGGGACAGTCGAAATTTTTTTCGCGATTACGATGTTGGTTTCATGTAGAATGTTGTTCTGTTTGATGGTCTTTACCACACCTTTCTGATACATGTCATATCATATCATGCGTGAGTCAGTTTCTATTAACATTGATAATAAACTAAGATCATATTTAAGCGCATTAATTCGGACGTATATAGCGATTGCATAATTCGACACAGTAATAAAACTAAAAGAATTATTAGCCAATAAAACTCAGATTGGCACAGAGCCAGCATGCTTTATGCAGCCACAGACGGCCGAAAATGGCTACTTTGTTGAGCCCCACTTTTCTGCTGTGTCTCTGGATATCATACTTTAACTACAAGCTGTGTGTTGAGAAGAGGATGGACAGCATAGAAAACAAACTAGACGAAAAGTCATCATCTGCCTAGCCCTTTTCCAACTATGTTGGGGTCGGCTTCCAGTCATGCAGCTGAATACCACTATTTTACATAACCAGATGCAGCTAAATACCAGTATGTTACGTGGAGCGACTGCCGATCTGACCTCCACAACTCAGTTACTAGGTAATACGATACCCCAGTTACTGGGTAATATGATAACCCACTTACTGGGTTATACGATACCCCAGTAGATAAAAAGTATGAGACAATTTTTTAAAGTAAATGCCCGGATGATTATTATAGTCCATAGGTTTAGGTAATTAAATAAAGGTAAACAAAAAAAAAACACGTCTGACCTGTCTGATTAACCGACTACACGTAATATCTGTCACTTCAGTTGTCATGCTACGACACAGTTGTACTCTTCAATTTAGCAACTTTATAATTCATTGTATAAAGTTGCTAAATATAAGAGTACAACTGTGTCGTAGCATGACGACTGAAGTGACAGGTATTACTTTTAGTCGGTTAACCAGACAAGTGTTTTTTTTTTGTTTACCTTTATTTAACTACCTAAACCGATAGAGTATAGGTACGGTTAGAGAATTCAATTGTTTATCAAAATGACACATTATTTCAAATGGCCTTGTTACAGCCATTTCATGCAACAGTAAAAGAATGACAAATGTAATTTGAATATGCGGACAATTTAAATTGTAGTCAGTTTGATAAGCAATTAATTTCTACAAATAATAATTTATCACACTCGCAGAATTTTGGGCCACAAAAAGGATGAATGAAAGGCAATTGCATGCAGCTGAAATGAGAATACTAAGAGGGATGTGTGGTGTTACACGAATGGATAGAATAAGAAATGTGTGTAATAAGAGGAAGTCTGAAAGTGGTAACGGTGAATAAAAAGTTGTGCGGAAATCGGTGATGCGGAGGAATTAGGAAAATGTCGTGAGGAAAGTTTTGAGTATGAATGTCGAGGGCTGTAAGAGTAGGGGAAAACCAAAGAAACGATGGATGGACTGTGTGAACTATGACATAGCTAGTAAGTGGGTGACTACCGAGATAACGACTGACTGTATGGAAGAAGGGACACGTTGCAGCGACCCTAATTAGATTAGGATAAGAGAAGGGGAATGATGATGAGCAGGTAAGTACTAATTTTAGCGCAAAACTACAATTCGATTTAATTTATGAATGCTGCGTTCTATTTTGAGCAATAATACTGTATCTTAAACAACTATTTCCATCCAATATAATGTTTCATAACTGCTAAAACGCAACTTCATCATCGGGACCAAGATGTCTGCCAATAAACCGATACTATTTGGCTGCGTTCCGATACCACACATAAATTTATAACGGACATGGGAACCAGGTGACTTGAACAGTCGTAAAATATTGATACACCAACATTTTGTGGTAAATAAAGCCTTATTGATAGGCCAAGACCGGTATATACAGAGAATATTATGGAGATTGGACGTTCAATAATTTTGTTAGCTGTTTCCAACATTTCGATTAATTATGAATTGTTTATTTGACTCGTTCTACATACATACTTCTTCACACTAATATTATAAAGGCGAAAGTTTGTGTGTGTGTTTGTATGTTTGGTACTTTTCCACGCTCAAACGGCTAGACCGTTTTGAATGAAATTTGGTATGTAGATAGCTTATATCCCCGATTAACCCATGAGCTACTTTTTATCCCGGTCTACGCGGGTGAAATCGCGGGGCGCAGCTAGTTTTGTGGTAAATAAAGCCTTATTGATAGGCCAAGACCGGTACTCGTATAATATACAGAGAATATTATGGAGATTGGATGTTCAATAATTTTGTTAGATGTTTCCTCATTTGGAATAATTATGAATTGTTTATTTTACTCGTTCTACATATACGGAATGACTTTTTTTACCGTCTTGAAAAAAATAGGTATATTAGGTGAACGGAGTAGAAGCGTATGGCATACCTAGTTTTTTTTGTTTTTTAACAGCTTAGTCTGAAAAAAATATCTAAGTATCAATAAACACTACAAAATCGTTGTAAACTTTTCATTTTAGAACAATAAAAACATAAATTATGAAAAAAAAAAAATAAATCCTTTAAAAATATCGAAATTCAACTCATATGCAACCTGCATTATGATTTGAATTTTGATTTTTTTTTTAAATCAAAATTCAAAAAAAAAAAAAAACTAGATATGCATAGGCTTCTACTCCGTTCACCGAATATACCCTTTTTTTTGTCGAGACGGTAAAAAAAATCATCCGGTATACTTCTATATTTACTTTTCATTTAACTCATTTACTCACAACAATTTTTGATGAGGAATAGGTATATGTGAAAAAATGTGTCGGACCACGAGCAATGAAGAGTTCCGAAGTTCAAAAGTCGGAAGTTTTTGTTTAGGATGCGGGGTAATACATTAGGGAGACAATGACTGGTAGACAATACAAGTTTCGACTTTAGCATTAAACATGAATGTATTTTTTACTCTCACAGAGAGGAGGCCTGTGTCCCAGCAGTGGGAACATTATAGGCTGATTATGATGTATTTTTTACTTGCGTCGTACTTAGCTAAAATTTGGTCCTTACTACGCCTTATCGATATTATTATTAAATAAAATTACTTAAGCTGTAAAAATTATAACTACTTAAATATTTATCAACCATAGATTATGCACAAACAGAAGATCTACTTGTCCACAAATAGAATAGCTAGCATGCTTTTTACTTTTTTTACTTATGTTTGAATTTAGTTTTTATTTCAGATGCATAGTTAATTTATTACATTAGTTGCAAGAAGCAAGGTCTCAAGGCATTAATTGCGCTGTGAGACCTTGCTTCTTGCCAAAATTCATGATTCTAGGTCAACGGGAACCCTACCGGGTACCCTATAGGTTTCGATTTACTTGCGAGTATCAAATTAAGTCGCTTAAATGATTGTTTTTTTTTATTGCATTGACATAGAAGCTTAATTTTATAGAGCTCCAAGGGACCGTAGACACGTATTTGATATTAATTTCAATACCTTTTTGCGTTCCTGAGAAAAAGGGTCTTGAAAGACTGATAGACAGACGTACAACGAAGTGATCCTATAAGGAAAAAAATCCTATCCTAAATGTTGTTTATACCTAA
Source organism: Cosmia pyralina (assembly GCA_946251885.1). Taxonomy (NCBI): domain Eukaryota; kingdom Metazoa; phylum Arthropoda; class Insecta; order Lepidoptera; family Noctuidae; genus Cosmia; species Cosmia pyralina. The sequence goes on from OX276349.1 coordinate 2,715,023, forward strand.
ATTTATTTTACCAATAAACTATTTTTTTTTATAGGGGTTTCGTTTTTTATTTTCGAGGTACGGAACCCTAAAAATTATTGAAATCTATCATGCCATTTTCGAGTTTTTGCGAGACCAATGCACGGCAATTGATTTTTATAATACGATACATGGAGCAACATTCTAATTACATCCTCAGAGACACCGAAATTCTATAGTTTCTTTTTGTTCCTCGTGAAGTCCACAAAATAAAAAAGTTCTCAAAAGTTACAAACTTGTTTCGCAAAATGGCTTCACATTTGCACTCCCTGGTTGGATTGAAAAAATTCGCTGTTTGAACTTTTTCTTTGACTTCATTTGGCATTGGAAAACATCATGATTACTTTGTGTTGTTTTTACATTTCCATTAGAAATTACCTTACTCAAATTGTTGTGATGAAATTTTTAGGTTGAAAATTGTCAAATTGAGTTCAAATGTCAGCTTTTATCCGCGTAAAAACCACTTCTATTATATCACTTACATTTCGAACACAATTGAGGTCTGCCCGCCTCATTGATGACAATCAGTAATGACTTGAAACACGTAAAAGCTTTAACGGTACTCCAATAACCACAAATTGGCTGTAGAATATTACAGGCGTGTTCAGACGAGCGCAGTGGAAGTTTGCATTCGAATGCGAATTTGAAATAGTCACTATAAATGTTAAATGAACGATCCTAGACAGTGCCGGGGCGAAGTGTTAGCTATGAATATTGTACAATAACTGTCTAGCTAAAAGTGTCACGGAGTGTTACTTGCACTTAGTAACATAGTGTTATATAAAACGGTGTTATTAATGAATATGAGTGAGATCTGGCTAAGTTTGGGAGTGCTGCTTTTTAACACGCTTTTATTAACTTCACCTGTATGTATGTATGTTTGTATGTAACAGAATTTTTGAACTCGATTTTTACCCACTTTATATGGTCAGATTAATTCGAAATTTTGCACACATAACAGGGCCCGATGACAATACAATAATTTTAAACTTTTGTCCCATTATCCTGATCAGGATCATCAGGATTAAAGATTTATCTCTAAAAAATTGAAAAATAAATTATAGTATAAAAAACTAAAAATTAATGTCATTGTATGAAAAAGCGCGGAGTGCTTTCGAATTATAGAGTTAAAGCACCCCACGCTTTTTTTACAATGACATTTATTTTCTCGTTAATCACTTTATTCTTGCACAATTTATTTTTTACTTTTTAGTTCAGTTTAATGTTATTAAAGCGTGTTTTTTTTAGTTTTTAAAACTATAATTTATTGTTATTGTGCGCCATTTGTCATTGTCCGTCAGGGGTGTATTTATATAGACTCTACAACTGCATATACAGGTACTTAAATACAGGATGCAAGTGTAAACAGTGGCAATCTTTTAAGAGGTCATTGTACTCATCATTATGAACAATTTTTACTATGGAACCGAACCTGAAATCGCGAAAAAAAATATCAGCTGTTCAGTAAATTTATGTTCGCATAATTCGTCAAAATATAGGGAACAACAGGTTTTTTTTTGCAATTTCAGGTTTGATCCCATAGTAAAAGTTGTTCATAATGATGAGTACAATGACCCCTTTAAGATTGCCATTATTTACACTTACACCCTGTATGTGTACATCTGGTGTATCCAGGGCAGTCAACTTTGCTAACAGAACTGGCTGGTTTATATTTTTAACGTGACACAAGGATTTTATACAGTGTGTCTGTATTCGGACTGGCGAAAATTAAGGGGGTGGTACAGACGATCAAACTGAACAAATTTCTCCCGGGGACCAACATCATAATCGCGAAAACATTTTCAGTCGTCCCATACATTTGGCCGAGTAGGTATTGAAGTTTTGTATGGGATGACTGATTTTTTTTTCACGATTACGATGTTGGTCCCCGGGAGAAAGTTGTTCAGTTTGATCGTCTGTACCACCCCCTTAATTTTCGCCAGTCCGAATACAGACACACTGTATAGTTTGTGCCAACTCAAGAGAAGAAGTAACTGTCACATTTAGAAAAAAAAAAAAACAACCTCATGACAAAACGTGGATAAATAATAAGTATTAATAACAATATTTTTTATTTAAAAACGTTTACCTGTAGTATACCTGATCGACCAGGCTCTGCTCGGGTCAAAATAGAGAAAACGAATTTTCCCAGTTCTGAGACCTAGCTAGATCAATTTTTCGCCCCCGTAAACCCCAATATTGCAACTTTCATCGAAATCGTTACAGCCGTTTTCGAGAACGTGACTACAAATATACAAATATTTCTCGTTTAATATTACAGGATTTAGCTACAGAAACCCAGCTTAATAATGATCGAGTAAGGATTTAGTATCTTTCAAAAGTCACTGTAGGTAAAATGGTAGTTTGTAGTTCATATGCGAATGAATTAACGGATAACTAGTTCGATAAACACAAACGCAGTTCTAATAAACAGGATTAAGGGACGTTGATCGTCAAATGTTTAGTTATGCGAGCACATGGCGTAGGTCTATTAGGACATATTGAACACGCAGTGTGTTTGATCGCGTTTCAGTATGATCAACTAGCAATGAACGTGGAATTGTGTTCAGTTGGGACGAAGCTATTGACTGAATAATGTTATAACTTAATATAACATCATAAAGCAAGGTGGAGTGTACACCCACATTTTGCAGTTATATTTAAGTCGCATGTTTTTAGGGTTCCGTACCAAAATGTGAAAAAGGAACCCTAATGGTGCGACTCAGTCTGTCTGTCTGTCCGTCTGTCACAGCTGGATATCTCAAGAACTACTAATGCTATCAACTTGAATTTTGAAACAGTTTTAGATGACGTTTGCCCAACTATTTTGAAAATAAGAATGAATTTTTTTTTTGCAACGGACTGAAAGGGTTCTTAAAAAATTAAGTGGGACTAGTAGGGCATGTGGGGTATAATATGAAAGAGCGCTGCTTGCGACTCCCAAACATTTTTTTAAATTTTGTTTTAGGCCATTTTCGAATTTTGATGAAAAATGTAAAAATAAAAATATCGTTCCCTCTCTTATGTGCAAAGTTTGCATAGAGAAAATCTGAAATTATTCTATGTAATAGAAGTTTATGTAAAAATTTCAGGAAAAATAAAACGATGTCTCTAAATACTACACTTTGTCAGAAATTATCAACAAAAATTACATATATGATGGTGCCGACCCTCGGTGCGCGAGTCCAACTTGCTCTTGACCAGTTTATTTTATTTTATTTATTTCATCCATTGATACAGAGTTTTGCTTTCACATAACACCTGCCGAACTGCAGAGCAATATGTCGGTAAGTTCTCGTGGATTTTGCACGAATTTTTGATTAACTAAATATTAAAATTAACTCATTCTACAACCACAGACACCACACTCAGCGGCATCAACCAATAAAAGTCATGAGAACATCCCGTAGTACCTACTCAGTTTAAGGTGACTGCGCTGTGGTAGACAGCGAAATTCAAATATTCTTGCGTTTTTTGCAATTTGCAGGTCAGTGTAAGATTGTATCTTATTTATTATTTATATTTATTTATATATACTTTATTGTACACCACAAAAACACATAACAAAAAAAAGACACAAACTACAAAATATACAATGGGCAATCTTAATCAAAATATGATTCACAATAAGAATTATTATGTATTTACATAGGTTTAACCATAAAAATCATCAATCTCTAAGTTAAATTTCCTGCGGATTGGTCTGATTTCGGAATTCAGACGAATTCGGAGGAAATCTAACTTAGAAAGATGTATTGATGATTTTTATGGTTAAAATTATGTAAATAAATAGTTTTTATTACACACTCACACACACAGAATTGTCTCTCCTTGTTCCCATACTCCATCCAAAGGTTGTCTGTAAAAGATCGCTTTTAGCGATAAAACCGCCCATTGTGTCTCTCTATGTAAAATTTCAGCATTGTAACATTGTAACCTGTAATTTAAATGGTGTGCATAATAAAGAGTATTCTATTCTATTCTATTATTATTGCGAACCATATTTTGATCAAGATACAACCTGACACTGACCTGCAAATTACAAAAAACGCAAGAAAATTTGAATTTCGCCCACAGCGGATCCCCCTTAAGGTAAACAACACAAACAATCTTAGGACCCACGACATTAGCCGACCGAGGCCGCCGACTGATCGACTGCAGCAACTATGGACACATCAACAGGTAATGTTTACTTAAGACACTTTTTATTATTCCCTCAGATAATTAATTAATTAATATAGGTGTAATCCATATTCTCGTACGCGTACCATAATACTTATTTACTTTGGCACACGTAGTTTCCTTTTCTTTGCATGTCAATTGATGTAGTGCAGTGTGGTGGCGAAGCTATTGTCTTTTTCCTGACATGGGAATTGAAATCAGAACCTTCCAATTGGCAGAAGCGCTTGCTATCACTAGACCCAATGAGGCAGTCATATTATTGAATAGTACATAATTATTATTATTTACTTGGATAAATACGTTAATCTACTCACCAATAACATCCAACAAGATCTTATGGTTCCTCGTGGGCGATATTTTGAAGTCTACCCTGCAGCGGTACATGGCGCGGTCAGTGGGGATGACGTCACGTATCCTGAGGGAAGATGGCGTGGCGGCGTGCCACCGCGCCCGGCCACCGAGCACGTCGTCCGCCCAGTGCGCAGTCGGGCCCTTTATGCGCCCGTCGTAACTGTGGGCAAACGTAAAAATGAAGCTGATGAACTATTTAGGTAAATAATAAACTTCCCGTTGGTATTACTGTAGTAGATACTAAGCTTTTGCTCGGAAAACGGCAAAAATAACGTTTTTAAAACAAATTTTGCTTTATAGGTAGAGATTAGCAGCAAGAAGGATTATTGCTGAGTGCATAGACACTAGGTGTAGTTTTGCGTAACTTTGGACAAACGTAAAAATTACCCTGATAAACTAGGTATGTACTTATTGTGGGTAAAACTAAACTTTCGTAAATATTGCTATAGTAGTATATTATTTTGTTTTGCGTAACTGTGGACGAAAATATATAATAATATGAGCCTGATAAAATGTTACGTACTATGCTTGATGCTTTGATCAAAACCTCGCTAATAAACATATAATACTGGCTGACATTCAATTATTCAAATATGGAATATCTTCTATGAAGAAAACGATTCTCGTTTTCTTCATAGGATGACATAATAGAATCTGGTGAGGGCTCCGCGTAGAACTAATTTAGTAGGAGTGTGAATTATAATTTATATGAAGCTTAAAATATAGAGGGCTTCAGCCCCATTTAAATATAATCCCTCTAGTTTTATTACTTATTTAGTAAATCTCCTACTGTGAGGTTCGAGCCCTCGCAGTACTTACTGTACTAAGGTACTTAGGTATATTGTTGTAGAGTATCTACCTACTTACGGTCAACTAACGAAAACCTTAATACTTGGAACCTTGTCATAATATTGTTACAACTCATTTTGAATTTTTTTTTTTTGCTTATTAATTTATGTAATGATTTAATTTAATTTGAATTTAATAATATTGATTATTTTTATTTTATTATAACTTACCAATTTATTTGATTTTATGATAATCTTTATATCGTTAATTAGGTACCTGGGTAGGCTATATCCTTTCCACGGATGCCACCTATAGCCTTATCAAATTTTATCGATATCCGTGCTGTTCTGTGAATTTTAAAATCAACCCTATTTTACTTCCTTATGGGATGATTTTCCAAAAACGCTGAACCACATATTCTAGTAAAGTAAATCAAGCAGACAAACTACGTAATTGTTGTGCACACCTTTAAGTGACAAGTTCGCTGTGGTAATTATATAGGGTGACTGGTAATTAGTGACCGATACTTAAACACATGATTATACTCATGGGACCAAACCTGAAATCGCGAAAAAAAAATCAGCTGCTCCCTACATTCATGTTCGCATAACTCGTCAAAATGTAGGGAGCAACTGATTTTTTTTTCGCGATTTCAGGTTTGGTCCCATAATAAAAGTTGTTTGTTATTATGAGCACAATCATGTGTTTAGGTATCAGTCACTAATTACCTGTCACCCTATATAAGGTGTTAAAAAAATTAAATTTAAAACTTTATGGAGTGCTTTAATAAGAGTTTTATTGCTTCAAGTAAAAAAAGGTTTGAATGAAATCTTCGGAGTTCCGCACGACTAATATACTTAGGTATTAAATTAACCGCAATCGATTAGATCTTTAAATAAATGATAAAGAACTCAAAGGAATGAGAAATATAATTTCACAATACCTGCTCTCAAATCCTAACCTCAAACTTTGAACTCTCAAAAATTCAATGCGTTTCCAACGTGCTCCGAAATGAAAACGTTTTTACTCATTAATATTTCATAAGGACGACCAGCTTAAGGCCAGTTCAGCCCTCCCCTATTCTTTTATACAGTCACAAACATAAATCAAAATGGGGGATCAAAGTGTAAGAGGGACGATTTTTATAAATTGCATAATTATGCAGTTCTCTACGTAGAAAAATCTCGCGACAAATTTTTATACCTCGCGTTTTTACCGAAGTGGGGAGTATCAAAAGCCTGAAATAAAAATTGAAAGGAAAGTTTAAAGATGGAGTGTTAAGGAAGGAAGGATCTTTGGAATGTAAAAGTTTTGTTGGAAAATAACGAACATTAATTAGATTTTTCCCCCAAAAAACTGTTTTTCAAAATTTTTCCCAATCCTAACTTAATATTATAAATGTGAAAGTAAGTTTGTTTGTTACCTTTTCACACTTAAACCACTGAATAGATTATCCTAAAATTTTTCGGTTTACGTTGTCAGGTGTACAGAAACGGACATAGGGTACCTCTCATCCCGAAATAAAGTACTGTTCCCGAGGAAAACAGCAATAACTTTCTTATGATAATAGGTAGCGCCACGTGTCTTTCGAATCATGATTGAATTATATTATTACAAGCAGAGTACAGCTCGAATTGATTGTCAATTTCTAAATTTACGAGAGCTAAGCCGCGGGCAAAAGAACTTCTTTCTAGAACATGTACAATTATAATGTTGATAGGTACGCTTTGTCTCTTGAGACTTGATACCGTCACCATGTCTGCTAATTGTCGTATTGCATGTTAACATAATCTGACTAAAACGTCAGCGTCTGTTGTTATTGAAGTAACAACTGCGAACGTTGGCGACTGGCCTATTTGATAAAATTGTGTGAGCTTCTTTTATCTTTCATGATGCATTGATTACAATTTTTGTGTACTATTTGTGAGTAGGTGCACATGCTTGATAAATGAAACTATGACTATACCTTAAGCACTATGACACGGCCATTTTGTTTTTTGTGGGCTTTTTGCATAAGAGTATTTCTGGGTAGTCTCGCTTTCGCTCGCTTATTTCTGGGTGTTATCGTTGTTGGTTTGTTTTAGAGACTTGACATGGTGACGGTATACCATCCTTTGTTTTTACTTACACTTTGTACAAGTGAGAGCAGTACAAATACAGATTAGGAATACAAAAACAGTCAAAATAACGAAGGTTATACTTTACCTATTTCATGCTTTTTAGTCACTTTTATTAATGTAAGTGTAGGTATTTAACACTTATTAGTACAAATACAGGATATGAAAAGTTGAATACAATTGTAAGTTATATTTTCATTACAGGAATTTCTCAGTAGTAGCCCGGTGTCTGGATTTGTGCCCAGTTTATGGCAAAACGCCGCCCTAGCGCTTGAATAGCCAACCGACCATTTTTTTTGGCAAAATTACTTTTTAATTTAAAACTGTTCTATATCACTTTTTCTACAGTTATAAGTACATTTAAAAGTATTTTTCCCAAAAAATGGTCAATTGGATATTCAAGCACTAGGGCGGCGAAAAGGCTTGCGCCCTATTAAATAGGACTTAAACATTACTAGCAAAATGTTACAGGTACTCTGTCGGACCCTTCGGGTATTACAAGCGAGATGTTGTTGCTATGTTCCGTTAAATACAACTTCAACATCAAAAACTCAACCAACAAATGTAAACAAGAAGTTTAAGGAAACCTCACTGATCATTGTATCGTTAATATTAACGATACAATGATCAATGAGGTGATTTCCTTAAACTACAGACAGACTGCACAACTTAAGTCGTTTATTTTACTATTACAATGAACCACTTAATTTCTGCAGATCGTTAGTTTCCCCTCAATTATGTCACCGATACTCAGTAAACAATTAAAACAATCAAATTTCCACTTTATCAGTTAAACAAATTAATCGGATTAATTTGACATTTAAAACTGACAAACTGGTTTAAATTGTCACATAAATTCGAATGAAACTGCGATTGTTTTGCTTCACAATTTATTTTAATTGTATCATAGTAATCGTTATAATAACGTGAACAATATTATGTATTTGACAACCTTTTTCCTAGACTCACTCTGAGGTACATATTCAGGCTCAAAACGATGTATACATCGACAACAATATTTATTTGATGGTCTAAAATTTGTAATCCATAATACTGTATCAATGTGTGTGCTATAATTAAGCACCCAATGTGTAATATGTTTTTTTATTTGATTAGCATAATCAGCCTATAAAAATCCCACTGCTGGGACACAGGCCTCCTCTCGGTGAGAGAGAGTGGACCACAATCTACCACGCGGGTCTATTGCGGGTTGGTTCGAATTTTTGGTTCTAGGACATGCCGGTTTCCTCACGATGTTTTCCTTCACCGTTTTGAGAGCAGCACGCTTAGCATAACTGCCATAGAAACGGGTTTTGTTGACGGAAGAATAGACTGGCAGATTGTAGAAATATTTTTACGCATTTTACGCGTCTAAGTATGGCAATGTGTAATGTTGTCTTTTAATTTACACAAAGTAAAGCACTTGCTTGGGTTCGAACTTACGACCTACAACTCGTAGGTCGCGGCCGTTACCACTGAGCCACCACTTTATTTGATTGTTAACAATTAAATTATTTCTTGTCGATACAGAGCAGTGGTATCTGTCCTAACTTACGAGTAATTAAACCCAGAATTTGAACCCAGGCAGGCACTTTACTTTGTGTATTTAAAATTTAATTCCTACCTAACCAACACACAAAAACAAAAAAACAAAAGTCGTGATATTTAGGTACACCATTTATAACTCAAGAACAGCTGAACCGATTTTTACAATATTTGTTATGTTGGATTTGTCTCCGGCCCGAAGAGCAGAATAACTATTAAAATATTAACAAAAAAAAAAAAAAAAAAATGAAGAAAATTAATTTTCTCATGCATGAAATTTGGACAGGGCAACGTCTATCAATATAATTCAGGCCACTAGTTGAACGGCCGCCATTTGATTTAAAAATTAAACGGCTAATTAAACCAGTATATATGTCACAGTAAGATGGTTGTAGCCGTGATATAGCTATATCCCTAGGGATATAGCTATCTCCCTAGTTATATTTATATGAAAACTGTCGGAGTGCCCTAATTTTGCAGTACGACCAATTTTGACGTAGCTAGTGAAAATTATGTCGGGTATAGTTCGACGATCAAAAGTTTCGTCGTCCCATCGCTTGTCGTGAAAAAAATCAGTCGCACTAACGTATGTCGAGCTGATGTGTTGTCCCACCACTAATAGTTGAAATATCAACTGTTGCCCTAACATTTGTCGAACATTTGTTTGTCGCAACATTGACACGGAGTCTTATAAACGCATCTCATCGCTTCACTGATGTTCCGCACGCGTGGGAATGCCAACACCATCCTCAACGTGCTCAGCCACAAGCTGGACAGTCCCCTTCTGGGGCTCTGGGTTCAAGCACAAGTGCGTGTGCCGGGGGCTCCAGAGGGTGGCAAATACTTAAATTAATTAAATTTTTGAATCTAACATAGTTTTTAAGTCTTACTATCAACTAACAGTATTATGGGCGAATTATGTCTGAATTAAAAATATTTTATTTATTTTATTATAACCCGGTAGATAGCTATATCCCTAGGGATATAACTATATCACGGCTACAACTATATTACTTCGACATATACATCTTTTTGAGGCCAACTGTACAATAAATCCTTTGTTTAGTCACCTCTACATATTCTTAGGAACGTTTTATCTTTTCACGTTTCGATCCACAGTGGCTTAGTGTCAGTTGAAGGCACTTACGAAACTGTTTCGCGTTATGTACATATTTAGATTGATAATGTTGTAAACACCGAAACAAACAAAATCTGTATTTCAGTATCTAGAGACACTGTCAATCCATCAATCTGCCTAGCCTTTTCTCAACTATGTTGGGGTCGACTTCCAGTCTAACTGGATGCAGCTGAATACCAGTATTTTTACGTTGAGCGACTGGCTATCCGACCTCCACAACCCAGTAACTGGGTAATACGATACTCCTTGGTAAGACTGGTTGTCAGACTTTCGGGCTTTTGACGACCCTTAACGACTGTCAAAGATCCACGAATGACAACCGGGACCAACGGCTTAACGTGCTTTCTGAGGCACGGAGAAGTCTCGGTATGTAAAGATGGTCACCCTTTAACTCCCAAAAGTCAAAGTTCATAAAAGTTCAAAAATCAAAGTTAATAAATTACTTGTACGAGTATAAGAAAGAATCAAGATCAATAGAATAAGAGCAGTTAGCACAACAAGTAGAGGAGCTCGTGGCTAAGTGATACCAGCCGCACGGGTTGATCAGCAGGTTAAGCTACACTTGCCGGAGTTGGTCCGTAGATGGGTGACCGTCTTTACATACCAAGACTCCTCCGTGCCTCGGAAAGCACGTTAAGCCGTTGGTCCCGGCTCTCATTCGTGGATCTTTGACAGTCGTTACGGGTCGTCAGAAGCCCGAAAGTCTGACAACCAGTCTTACCAAGGAGTATCGGATTACCCAGTAATTGGGTTGTGGAGGTCAGATAGGCAGTCGCTCCACGTAAAATACTGGTATTCAACTGCATCAGGTTAGACTGGAAGCCGACTCCAACATAGTTGGGAAAAGGCTAGGCAGATTGATTTGACTTCTCTATTAGTCGTCAACACAGTAGTCCCTTTCCTAATATTATAATCCTTCACACTGTCCATTCATTGTTTCTTTTTTTTTTTTGTTTCTATTCAATTAAATTATTGCAATAAACTACCCTAATTCAATCAACATCGATTCAATATTCGAATAACAGTAGAAATACATATAAATTCATCATAATCCGTCAAACAGACGTGAGCAATGTATCCGAAAGGGAATTTTCTTGAGGCCAGTTGGTGGTTCAGATCAATCTTCAGATAGCATTTGTATCGTGTTCTCGGTGTTATATCTAGCTTTGTTTTTGTATGTATTCTGTTTCCTTACACGTGTTGGAGAGAATCTATTGGTTTAATAGCCATGACACTTGAACAAAATTTCTTGCTCCTTTTGTTATTTGATCAAAATTATTAAAAAAATCTCACCGCGACCTCGATTCCGCGACATGCTATGTATATAGCATGTCGCGGTGTCGAGGTGCCGCGGTGACGCGGTGACGCGAACCCGTAAGATTTCCCCCTACCAAAAATTGCTCAATGTGAAATTCAATTCAATTCAATTTATTCAAGGTTTTACAATTTCATGATAATAACAATGAATACATAATCTTAATCTAGGTCAATAAAATACATGTGCCTGAACTAGGTAATCCGTGTTTTAGACAATGTGGGCTAAGCTTAAACTATGTAAAACAATCACGAATTAATTGTTACAAATAAAACAGTAATTTATAGTCGGCAAACACAAAAAGTAAGACATAATTTGCATACGAGTTAGTCAAGTGTACTTTAATACCTACTTAATATAATTATGAAATAGTTATTATTTCACTACGGTTAATATTTTTTCTGTTTCTTCGTACGTCAGATTTTGGAAAGTCTCCTGGAGAGTTTTTTACAATTCCTGTAATTTTGAGGAAAATGAATAATGCCTTTAGATCTTACACGATTTCCATAGCAAAATCACACCGATTGATACACTTTTTCGAATAGTTAAAAAGTTACTATCCGTTCCCGGAAATCATTTTTCAGAACTAAAATACACAGAAGCACTTTGTTTCGGCTTTATTCGTTCACCAGGGCTATTCGCTCTGAATGCATGATTGATAGTGCAAAGACTAGAATTTATGTCGATACCATCGCTTCTGCCTTGTCTATGGTAGTTGAAAATAATAGATGCAATTCACGTTTTTCCCCTATCTGTAGTTGGTAAAAAGAGGCTGGTATAGTTTTCATTTGTGGTTAGTTATCTTGGTGTTAAGGAAAAAAATAATTTATCATCTGCCTAGATGTTGAGGTCGGCTTCCAGTCTAACCGAATGCAGCTGAATACCAGTATTTTACATGGAGCGACTGCCTATCTGACCTCCATAACCTAGTTACTGGGTAATACGATACCCCTTGGTAAGACTGGTTGTCAGACTTTCGGGATTCTGACGAGTCGTAACGACTGTCAAAGATCCACGAATGGCAGCCGGGACCAAAGGCTTAACGTGCTTTCCGAGGCACGAGGATGTCTCGGTATGTAAAGATGGTCGCCTATCCACAGACCGACCGTGACAAGCGTAGTTTAACCTGATCAATTGACCCATGTGACTGTTATTACCTAGACACGAGCCCCTTAGAAGGAATAAAAATATTTGTGTTTTAAATGGACACAAATTTTCATATTATAACATCAAGCCTGCATCCCTCGAAGGGTTAGGCAAAGGTGTACCTGTAAGCAGCCAGATCAATCGTAGCGGTTAAACATCCCTAGAAAAAGTTAATTGGGGGATGTTTGACGCTACGATTGATCTGGTTGCTTACAAAAATAGTATTGAAATAGTTCCCCGAGTATCTTAATACCTACTATAAAAATTAAAACTAACTATCAGTAAGATGACATTATGTTTTGCGAGCTGTATAGCGTCTAGCGGAAAAAACTGCCGACGGGAAATGTCTGTTAGTATTGATTATGAATTATTAAGAATATTCTGTAATACATACACAAAAATCAGCAGTCAGACTTTAAGAATAGTGAGTAATATTTTTACGTAACTTTGGTACATGATACCTGAAAATTGGCCGTCGTCGGCCCAAGCTAGCAGGTATGCATACCTTCAAAGTACCTACATACTGACACTACTATATTCCAGACATTTTGTTATTCACAAAATAAGTAAGGTCTGGCGGGATCTTGGACTATAAGGTTTCCATTTGCTGGGATTTTTTGTCAAAAGTGTCGGCAATACAAGTTTTCATACAAAGTAAGCTTTTTCTAAAATCTTCGGGCAACTACTTACGGCAAGTCAAAGTTTGGAAATCATTGACATTTAAAAAAAATGCTTGAAATGTGGGTACAGGCCAACTCTGCCCAACCCTTCGTGGAATACATGCGTGGTGTTATGATGCGATGTGACATAAAAAAAAACCGGTCAAGTGCGTGTCGGAACACGCACAATGAAGGGTTCCGTAGTTGAAAAGAATTTATCCCAAAAACAAACTAAACAATGGATTCCAAAAAAAAAAATATTATTTTATAAAACTACAAATTAACAATTTTAGGACTTTTTCTTTTATTTGTGCTGGAAGACCTTGCTTCTTGCCAAATTTCATTATTCTAGGTCAACGGGAAGTACCCTATAGGTTTTGATTTACTTGCGACAGTTGCGAGTATCAAAATGTGTCGCAAAATGGCCGTATTTTTTTATTGCGTTAACGTAGAAGCTTGCTTTTTTTAGAACTCTAAGGGACTATAGACTTACGTATTCGATATTAATTTCAACTTGATATCTCTACGCGTCCTTGAGAAAAAGAATCTTGACAGACTGACAGACTTGAATTTTTTTTTATGCGATAGAATTATAAATTAACATTTTTCAGACCTTTTCCTTAACTTGTGCGGTGAGACCTTGCATCTTGCCAAATTTCATTATTCTTGGTCAACGGGAAGTACCCTGTAGGTTTTGATTTACTAGCGACAGTTGCAAGTATCAAAATGTGTCGGAAAATGGCCGTATTTTTGTATTGCGTTGACTTAGAAGGTTGATTTTTTTAGAACTCTAAGGGGCCATAAACTTACGTATTCGATATTAATTTCAATTTGATATCTCCACGCCTCCTTGAGAAAAAGGGTCATGACAGATTGACAGAGGTTTTGATTTACTTGCGGGTATCAAAATATGTCGCATAAATGGCCGTATGTTTTTATTACGTTGACTTAGAAACTTGAGTTTTTTAGGACTCCAAGAGACACATTACATGACACATTCCAAGAGACATATTTGGTATTAAATTCAACTTGATACCTCCACGCGTTCCTGAGAAAAAGGGTCTTGACAGACTGACTGACAGATAGACAGACAGACAGACGGACAACGAAGTGATCCTATAAAGGTTCCGTTTTTTCCTTTTGAGGTACGGAACCCTAAAAACCTTATAACCCTCGACAAAAACGCTATAGGTATAGGTATTGTATGTAGGAATGCCGCCCGTATTATGAACAACATCAGATAAAAGTAACTGCCCATTCTGTTTAATCAGATCACATTTTGGCGATGCTTATTTTTGTGTCGTAACACCAGAGGGAAGCACCGAGATAATTTAAAACATACTGTGCTATCACCAAGGGCAACCAAGCATTCTGATTCATGGTCATGGCAATGTTCACCATCATAAGCATATCAGCTGAAACACGTCCACTGCTGGATATAGGCCTGCCCCAAGCATTGTCACTTCGACCGGTTCTGTGTTTCTCGCATCCAGCGGATTCCAGCTGCCTTTCCAACGTCATCGGATGGTGCCATCTTGAAAATGGATGAGAGTGAAACTAAGTTCTACAGAGCCTTCAATGTTCTTATACAGAGAAAGAATAAGCAGTAATCACCACACTTACTTAACAGATCATCGTCATCATTCAGCCAAAAGATGTCTACTGCTGGGCATAGGTCTTCCCCAAGCACCGCCACTTCAACGAGTTCTGTGCTTCTCGCATCCAATGGCTTCCCGCGGCTTTCGCCAGGTCATCAATCTGCCTTGTTGGAAGCCTTCCACTCCAGTAACTTTCAGCCCCATTAGCCATCACTGCCACTTAAGTTTGGCAATTCTTCGAGCAAAGTCGGTGGACTTTTGTTCTCTTACGGATCTCTTCATTTCTGATTCGACCACGTAAGGAAACTCCAAGCATAGCCCTCTCCATTGCCTTTTGGGTGACATTCAGCCTTCTAATGAGGCCCATTGTGAGCGATCACGTTTCAATGCCATCGGTCATCACTGGCAATACACACTAGTCAAAAACTTTCGTCTTGAGATACTGTTGTATAATGAGATGAGAACGTAGTACGTAGTATCCCTAAGGCCTCTGCCTCGAATTTTGCGGGAAGCGGGGCGGCAGCGGCGGCGGCGCGGGAGCGGCAGAATTTTATGCGTAAAAACAAATGGACCGGACCTCGAAAACAGCGGTGCGGAAGCGGGGCGGGACAATGCGAGACGCGCCGCCGCCGCCGCCGCCTCGCTGCCCGCAAAATTCGAGGCAGAGGCCTAACGCTGCCCAGCCGAGTTGGATTTAACGATTTAACAGCTTCATATATACACAAAGCTGCTATTCCCTAAGTTTGGTAATTAGATAACAAAAATGTTAATATGGTACTTCTGTGTTAAAATTACAGTACCTAAAACAGATTATCAGTGTCAAATTACCAGCAGAGTGCTATATTAATGGCGTAACCAGATAAAATTTGTCAGGGCTACACAAAATCCGGTTAATCTGATCACATTCTGGCGTCCCTAACCTCGCGTGCAAACTAATTTGACTTTCACATTCTCACTGACACGAGTATGCATAACAAATGCTCGGTTTGAGCGATTTATAAAATATGTACACATTGTCAGATTGCGATTTAGTCATGAATCTTAGGTGATTCAGTGGGGTGATAGGTACGGTATGCCTGGTTCTCACGACGTTATCACTTTTGGTGGATTTTAATTGAGTCTTCGGTGAGTACTGACTACTGTTTTTAACGTACAAGCTCAATCAAGCTCATCCGTGGCAAATCTCAACTTGAGCTGGTCTAGCGAAATACAGATTTTCCATACATAGTTCATTTAAATTATGATTAACTAAACAAAATTTCTTAAGAATTCTAGAATTCTTAAGAATCTACCCTAAATTTTGATTTACTTGTGAGTATCAAAATATGTCGCACAAATAGCCGTATTTTTTTATTGCGTTGACTTAGAAGCTTGATTTTTTTAGGACTCCAAAAAACTATAGACTTAATAAACATAATTTCATTCGATCTATCGAGTGAATAATGATTTATTATTGTTTTAGGCGAGTGTAGTCTTGAAATGGTCGTTTCTGAGAGCTTATTGCTTTTAAATGAGTCTACAGAAAATTCCAGAAAAAATATAATATGAAACTTTGACATATATACTTCAAACTGAGCATTTTAAAATTTTAAGTAACGTTAACTACCATGCAAAAAAAGTTCAAATGAGGTTGTTTTCAACTTTAAATTCACTGCTGCTTCCTAAACTAAAACAGTAAATCACAACTGTGCATATATAATATTTTAAAATAATAATTAATTTATCAAAACGAAAAATTATAGCAAAAATTAGTGAGGCTAAAAAAAATAATTACAAGCGGAAATGAGTGGAAATTTAGAATTATTTGCAAGCGGCTTCGTCGTTGGACGACTGTAAGGGACTCCGAATTGAAAACTATTACTCATCTTAGCTTATTCTTAAAAATTTTCACTAATAAAGAATCTCTTATTTCTTTCAGTAACTTGCGAAACTCAAACTGAATGGTTCTTCTTCCGCACAAAGTCCTACCTGAAGACAGTTCTATACTATCCCTATTCCTAGTGTAGTAGTATTGAGTTTTGTATGTGAAGGCGATTTGCGAGTGTATTTTGTTTGTTAATCTTTATGAGCATAATGCATCATTGCAAATTTTTAATGAGGTCCCTTTTACTGGTTTTGATTAAAATTAAGCCAAAATTTTTTTTCTCTTTTTTTCCCCTTTTTTATTTTTTTCCTTTTAAAAAGGAACAATAATCGAATGTCCGATTTATAATGTGCCGAAGCTCTAATAAGGCATTTATAATGTTTCATGACTACAATCAGATTTAAAGTTTCCACTAACATAAAATAAACAAAACTGAGAACGGGTCTTCTCGCGATATTCCTTATTACGAGGTAAGCAGGTACTGAGAACGGGTCTTCTCGCGATATTCCTTTTTACGAGGTAAACAGGTACCTACTTGTTTCCCGACGTTTCGACCGCCTTGCAGCGATCGTGGTCACGGGAGGACTGATGACAGCTCAGCGACGTCTTCGTAAAGTGCGGGTCTGGGCATCTACCCTCACTTGGTCTTCACAATTTTTGTGTACAAATCGCGAAAGTTTAAAAAGATTAGAAGAATGCTTTAAGTCATAAAGTATGAATTTTAAATAAGTGAAGTGATATTATTGTTTGTGTAATTAGCTCGAACTAAATTGATGATAAAGATTTATAATTAAAAATTATATTGTAGGTAAAGCGAAGCTACGATTTGCTCGTATAATCAAAAATAATAATTTAATACCTACATTAGATCTTTTTAATTATGATACCAATTATTAACGATGCTACTATACAAATAATTTTATCTTAAAATTAAATTTTGAACCCTAATTAAAATACTAAACGAGAGGACAAAGTAAACACAATTAAAACGTATTATTTTCGTTTAGTTTGTGTAGCAAAAAAGAACAGATGGTTATTAAATTTTATGGAATTAAAACGGACACATTTATTTCACTTGAGCTTATTTCAACTATAATTTAAAAACTATCAGTGGGCAAAGCTAGTTTTTATAGAACCAAGCACTATCTAAAAAAAACCGGTCAAGTGCGTGTCGTACCACGCACAATGAAAGGTTCCGCAGTTGAAAAGAATTTATCCCAAAAACAAACAACATTGTAATCCCAAAATATTTTTTTTTATTTGATAAATTACAAATTAACAATGTTCGAACTTTTCCTTTACTTGTGCTGTGAGATCTTGCTTCTTGCCAAATTTCATCATTCTAGATCAATGGGAAGTACCTACCCTAAATTTTGATTTACTTGGGAGTATCAAAATATGTCGCATAAATAGCCGTATTTTTTTATTGCGTTGACTTAGAAGCTTGATTTTTTTAGGACTTCAAAAAACTATAGACTTACGTATTTGATATTAATTTCAACTTTATACCTCCACGCGTTCCTAAGAAAAAGGGTCTTGACAGACAAACAGACAAGACGTACAACGAAGTGATCCTATAAGGGTTCCGTTTTTCCTTTTGAGGTACGGATCCCTAAAAAACTAATTAATAAAAAGCTTGTTCAAATCACGTAACCATTTTATTGTCTCCGTATGGAATAGTGAAAGCTAGAACTAGCTAGATACATAGATATATATTTTTTTTTATAAAGGAGCTGTGTTTGACTTCTTATTTTTTCAACTGGGATACGCGTTGTAGCAGTACCTAAAAAAAATTGAAAATAATTGACTTTTAATAAACATTTGCAAATTCCAGTACATAGCACTAGGCCTCGTCACAGTGACTTCTCAACAAATCTCTCCCCTGAGGCGTCGTCGGGTGAAAAGTTCACTTTACTTACTGTCACTCCACAGATAATGAACACATAGTAGCGGCAAGCGGGTCGTTGTGCTGGCGCCACACGCGACCTACCCTTATTACAGAGAAAAAAAGAAAAACAAATGCCAACTAGCTACCAGCTACCTCCTACGTGCCCCAATACAGAAGGCAATTTACATTTTTCCAACAAAAACTCAGCAAAACAAACGTAGTGCTGAGGTTTTAATAAGAACCGACTGAAAACTTAAAGATCGTTTCAAATACGATTGTTCTACTTAGCTGGATAATAGCCCCTCTAATCCAAAATGCGTTAATTTCTTCTCCAATATCAACTCTATTACTTGATAGTTAGAGTTCATTGTTTCACAACTTAAGTTCGAGTTTGGACTTTCTGTCAAAACGAAATAGAAATAAAGTAGCAGGTGGAATTATTTCTATTCTCATTTCTACAAGGTTTGAATTAAAATAATAATACAAATCGTTTTCTAGGAATAATATTTCACTATTTGAGTATAATAACTGCGGAGTAATTTCCATTACTTTATTTTCGTAATTATAGTAAGCCGTCCCGGTAATTAATTACAACGAAGTGGTTGCTTTAAACGTAATTGCGATAGCTGGATCATTAAAAATAAAGAAAAAGTTTAGTTTCACTATTTGTCTTCAGTCTTGTTATTAAATATTCGAGATTGTTCGGAAATCTAGACAGAGTAAATAAAGATGCTTCTTATTTTATTGAACAAACGACCTTATTGACTGCTGCAATGCTTTTGCTTCATTAAGGCTTATTTTCATTGGTCGGTAGGGCTCGTATGCGGGGTGTGGGAGATTTCTGTAACGCATGCCGTAGGGCCCGCATGCAGGGAACCGTTTTCATAAATCGATACGGAGACTGCAGCGCACGTTTGGCAGTTGCTTTGAAGGCTCAGTTTAATTGGTAATTTTCATTGAGTGTGAGTCTCCGCACGCTTCATATCGACCGATGAATTTCATTGGCCAATACGCCCGCTATGGGGATTCCCCGCAGACGGTGTACCGAGCCGCTGTCGATTTGTGACAGCTCGATATACCGCGTGTGGGGAGTCCGCGCATGCTGATATCGACCGAGTTATCTATCTATATAAATAAAAAGGAAGTCCTGACTGACTGACTGACTGACTGATTGACTGACTCATCAACGCCCAGCCCAAACCCTTGGACCTAGAAAGCTGAAATTTTGCACAGAGATTCCCTGTATAATTTAGACATGGAACAAGGAAGGATTTCCCGGTAGTACGTTCCCGTGGGATATTTTCTGTCATCTATGCGGGCAAAGTCGCGCGGAATGTGCTAGTCGATTAATAAAAATGAGCCTTTATGAATGATAGAATTGAAAAATTTACTTTTTAAGGAAATTTCTCGCCGATTGGTCGAGACTTCACGTGACCAGAGGGCTGGCTCGTTCTTTGGCCAAAGAATTAGCATTGCCATTCAACGTGGCAATGCTGCCAGTCTTCTGGGCACGTTTCCGGATGACATCGATGCGGACGAGTACTTCGACGCCTAAGTGTCTTTTTGTTTTGTATTTATTTGTATAGTTAGTTAGTTAGTCATTTACTTTAGTACCTAGTGTAAATAGTGTTAACTTGTATAATGTTTATAAACCACAAAAATAAAAATATATTTGAAAAATAATTTAAACAGGACTATCTTTTTAAATCACGTTTTGAAATGAGGCAAAATTATCCAAACCTAGCCACAATTACAGCATATTTTGTTTAATTTTCTGGAGATCGCCTATAAACACGCTAACCGCGACTATTTCTTAAGGTAACTTTTATTATAGCCATCTACAAACTAGCCATGAGCCCCTTAAAAGCGTACAAGGATAAAGAAGAAGAGTATCAAATGATAAACTAGAACGATTTCTCTGTAAGCTCCCCATATAAGTTATCAGAACTCTTATCCCTTCTATATCACATGTATTCATTTCGTCGATATTCGCAGAATTATTACCGATCCAATTTCGAGCTTATTTATTTTCCTCATACCTGGCTGGTGCATCGATCTGTTTGAACATCTATAGAAGTTTTGTTTTTGTTTTTTTTAGGATTCCGTACCCCTAAAGGAAAAAATGGAACCCTTATAGGATCACTTCGTTGTCCGTCTGTCTACCTGTCTGTGAAGATCCTTTTTCTCAGGGATGCGTGGAGGTATCAAATTTAAATTATTATCAAATATGTAGGTTTATGATCCCTCATAGCTCTAAAACAATCAAGATTCTAAGTCAACGCAATAAAAAAATACGGCCATTTATGCGACATAGTTTGATACTCGCAAATAAATCAAAACCTATAGGATACTTCCCGTTGACCTAGAATCATGAAACTTGGCAAGAAGCAAGATTTCACAACATTTGTAAAGGAAAAGCTTCGAAAATCGTTAATCTGTAGTTCTATTTTGCGATTACAAACTTAAATTTGCAGTAGGAGAATTGACCGTAACGTATATCAATGTATACAAGAACATGTTTTTCAACTACAATGCGAAGTATGTTTTTGGTATAAATTCTATTCAACTACGGAACCCTTCATTGAGCGTGTCTGACACGCACTTGGCCGGTTTTTTTAAACGAACATAATTAAAAAATATATATTTCGGAACAATGGCACAAGACTAAGTAGAGTAAGTAAAATGATGATAGCTGCAAAAGTATAAACGCCCTTCCCATATACAGAATGGAATAAATGTTCCATGCAAAAAGAAACTAATAGGTAATTTTAGTAATTTAGATAAAAAAGTTCACGCCTAAAAATACGATACGAACGATAGGGATACGTTGAAATAATATAATAATAATAATAGAATATTTATTTGCCAGAAACATGGTATGTTCACAAAGGTGTTCTTAACATTTCATAGTGCTACATGTCTCACCGTTTTAACGGTATGCAAAAACAATTTACAATTATATCTAAACAATTACAATAATTACATTAATATTCAATTTACATTATTTACTTTAATTGAAAAAATAATAATGTTATTTCAATTATTTTAATATACCATCATTCCCATTTTTACCATTTTATTAAATAAAACAAAAACATTAACATATTATCACTTAAATTATTATTTATGCCTGTATTTTAATGCCAGATCAAGTGAATAAAATTTACAGGGACATTTTACAAAAAATTCGTGAATACAGTAAAAAGATTCCTGCAACAACCACTTCCGTAGTGCCGAACAAAATTTTTTGAAGGGTAGTTGGTTACATGGCTTCGGCAAAGCATTATAAATTAGGGGAGCCATGTAGATACAACTCTTTCGGAGGAGTTGCAACTATGGAACAGGTATCTCGAAATCTAAATGTGCAGCTTTCCTCTTATTTCCCTTCGTTCAAATAATGCAAGATTGGATCTCAGAAACTTGGCAACTTCAAAGATAAATATGCAGGGTACAGTCAAAAGGTTATGTGACTTGAAAATAGGCCTACACGAATCAGACCATTTCATATTAAAAATTGCGCGGATACATTTTTTTTGAGCAATGAAAATTCGATCTATTTCTGAGGAGTTTCCCCACACAACTATGCCGTAGCGAATAACTGAGCAGACAAAGGCATGGTACACCATTATGGAGGTTTCTCGCGACGTTACATTTTTGACCTTTTTTCTTTTTTTACAAATTGGTTGATTTTCTTGCAGAGTATCTCTATATGATTATTCCATGTTAAGTGCTCATCAAGTGTTACCCCTAGAAACCTTGTGTTATGTACTCGTACCTGCTTTACGCTAATATTATTATGTGCGACATGAAGATGGACAGGTATACTTTTCCATGTTTTAAAGTGGAGTACGTTAGTTTTAGCAATATTTAATTTTAGTTTGTTAATTTCTAACCATTTTATAATATCATTCAATGTTTGATTATTTTATTGTCATAGTCTTGTTGATCTTTACATGTAATTATAATTGTGGTGTCATCAGCAAACAGAACACACTGATGTTTTATTGATTTTGGTAAGTCGTTTATATAAAGAATGAACAGTAACGGCCCCACAATACTTCCCTGAGGGACACCGCAATGGTTAATTCTTGGTTCGGAGTCAAAGTTATCCATACTATTTAAAAAAAAAAAATGTTTATTGAAGAAAAAGCCAAAGTAGGTAACTAAAACAATGTTATATTTATAACTAGGTGGCTATGCTATGCACAATACATTGAAACCCTGATCACACGACCCTGACCCATGGTTCAAATTTGCTATTTTTGTTATCTGCTTCCTGTCATGTACTCGTAAGTACGACTGAAACCATTTTAAAGCTGGACCCCTTATTCCGTATCTTTCCATTTTATCCAATAGCCTTTTTTTTGTGGATGGGAAATCATCAAATGACTTCTCCCGCTCTGGGCAGAGGCGGGAGGGCGTGTCAGACTTTTACTGACTAAAACCCACCCATGTTCCTTCAGCTGCCCGTGCCAGGGCCACGGTATCTCTTTCGAACTACCCGCGACCCCGGCGGCTTATCCAATAGCCTAACATGGTCAACAAGATCAAACGCCTTGCTTAAATCTAAAAATAGTGCACAGGAAGGAATTCTTTTATTGATATTGTTCATGATTTGTTTTATTAACGTATAAATTGCTAAGGTAGTGTATTTATTTTGTCTAAATCCATATTATTGACTAACTAGAATGTTATATTTATCTAGGAACCTTCATAACCGCCTGTACATTACTCTTTCAAATATTTTTGATAGTATGGGAGTTAGTGCTATAGGTCTGTAGTTATCAACGTTGGTTTGGGAGCCCTTTTTATGTAATGGCTTAATTATGGAAATTTTCAATCTTTCAGGAAAACAGCCCTGTTCCAAGGATAGGTTAATAATAGCTTAATAAAAATGATTTTTTTTTTGTGGTGTGGTTAGACAATAGCTTTGAAGTACCCTCATGCTGTTCAAAACTGCAGTAGCAGTATAATCGCAGATGCTGCGGATAACAATTACATTTTGAAAAAATAATGAGTATGGCGTTTATATTGCTTTAACTGCGTGTCCACAGAAGCATGCGGGCCAGGGAAATATTGCATGTTTAGTTTCTACGCACCTTAACTTCAAGATACAACTTCCATAAAATTGTTGTTTTGAAGCACATTTGGATGCGCGAAGCAATTCTTAACGATGGGTTTTCAAATTGGTTTTACGAAAAAAAGATGGATGATCTCTTGAGCCACTGCTAAGGGAAGAACATTGGATTCAAACAATGGCTAAATCAAGGAAAGGGTGCACGATACTTTACTAGATGCGATGGTTGGTCTGGAGCAGCAATACACAAGCGATTTCCACGAATTTTCACATGATCAACGAATTTGATGCACATGGCCTGTGCACACGCGGTAGTTCGGAGGCAGACAAATCACCATGTTCCTTTCTTCTAATGTCCTTACGCGATTGGCGCTAATTAATGTAGCCGTCTCGCTCACACTCGGACGAAAGGTAATGTGCAGGGATGGGACAGGGGATAGGAGTACAGTAAAACCAACCTATTCCCATCAATTCGTTTTGCCAACACGAAAAAAAGAAAGGACATGACATACTATAATTCCAATCGATCAGTGCAGTCAGTATCCTGAATTACTACAAAATTAACCAGTTGGCGCAACCAACATTCATGTTTTATTCTTATACAAAACCTAAAACAACTCACCTATACAATGGTACATCGTTCTTATACCAAACAACGAGCAGCAGCACATCTGAGGCCTGTGAGGAGCGAGTGTCACACGGCAGTGTCGCGTCGCCGCCTGACACCGCTGACACTTTCACTATGTCTAGAGACTCCGCTATGACACTCGGCGTCGGCCGGAGACCTGTTGACAATTACAGTTTGTGAGTTATGATGTCTATCAAAGGTATGCTTAAGAATTGTGACCCTAAAATTTATAAACTTAATAGTTCTGTTCTGTTAAATGTATTTTGAAGCGGATCACACGGATAGCACACAAAGTAATTGAAACAGAGAAAAAATGGATAAAAATAAAACTGGATAAAAACAGTGCTATCGAGAATATTGCTGAAAGGATCACCAAAAGATTTGGAACCAAAAGACATAAAATTATTGATATACGAAGTTCAGATAAATTTTAGATGGAGCCCAGCATTTTTAATGCGCGAATGCCATTATGATCGGAAAAGAAGACATCGGCACTGCTATACAAAGGGTCTAAGTCTAAAACAAAAGAAATAAAACAAAAACCGGCCAAGTGCGTGTCGGACCACGCACAATGAAGGGTTCCGTAGTTGGGATTAATTTATCCCAAGAACAAACTTAACATAGTAGTTGAAAAACATGGTCTCACATACATTCCAACTGCAAATGTAAGTTGGTTGACTATTTTTAAGCTTTATATTTCAGAAACGCATCCCTAATCCAAAAATTGTTTTGACAAACCCACAATATTTTTAAAAGACCCATCTAACAACATCACACACCATGGAGTAGACGAGAAAAAAAAACATCCTTACTTTACGTGCACAGAAGGTAGGTACCATATAATTTCTTTTTTCATGTTTTATTTTACTACTTTGTCGGCGTGATGATTATATATATCCATGCCAAATTATAGCTTTCTAGTACTAAGAGTCTCTGAGCTAAGCTGCGGACGGTCAGACGGACAGACATTGCGAAACTATATGGGTTCTTTGTTGACTACGGAACCCTAAAAATGAAACGTCAACAAGACAATGCAGTATTAAGACATAAACTGTACCGGCAGAAACGCAGACCGAATAATAATACCTCTATACCGTGCCGGATCGAAACTTGGCACAGCACACCACAGGTTACGTCACCATAGTTAATAACTCCATTATTTTTCTGTCGAAAAATAAATGAAACAACCGATATGAAACACTGATAAACTTTTATTCAGTAATAGAAAAATTTTACGTTATTGTTACTTTGGTTGTAATTTTGCGGTACATAACATAGCATAACATTACGCCAGTAATTCTCAAAGGGTTAGGCAGAGATGCAACTTATAGTACTACCCATATTTCGTCAGTTAGTACTTAAGGGGGATGCGCTGTGGTAGCCCGCGAAATTCAAATTTTCTTGCGTTTTATGCAATTTGCAGGTCCGTGTCAGGTTATATCTTGATCAAAATATGATACGCGGGAATAAAACATATGCATTTACATAATTTTAACCATAAAAATCATCAATACATCTTTCTAAGTTTTGATTTTTGGTTTCGATTTATATGGTTAAAATTATGTAAATGCATATGTTTTATTCCCGCATATCATATTTTGATCAAGATACAACCTGACACGGACCTGCAAATTGCAAAAAACCCAAAAAAAAATTGAATTTCGCGTTCTACCACAGCGCATCCTCCTTAAGTCCCATGCAAAACGGGGCGAACCGGGCACAAATCCAAACTTCGAGCTGCAACTGAAATATTCCAGAAGGAAAAACCCAATAACACTTTTCCCAACACAGAATTTGAACCCTGAAGTTCATGTCCAGCAGTAGCGACCACTAGCCCAACGAGGCAGTAAATTTTCCGGTAGTAAATAAGTATACAAAACTTGCATGTCATTGTGTGTTGTTAGTCGTTCTGTAATTACTGTTCTGTGGTGTGTTGTGGTCGAGTGATTGGATTCGTTTAATTATGTGGAAGGACGTACCATCCAAGTAATTATAATTGAAAACAATAATACTACGATATTTGTATACAATTGATCAAACAAACAAACCTATTTTAGCGTTGATGGCGCGCGGGATGGCAACGTCACATTTCTAGAGGTTTTTCGTGATTATTTCATTAAATCAAAGGACAATTTCCTCTAACAAAATCTTAGATCGTTGGTATTTATAAGTATGTATGCTATTTTTATTTGATAGTTATTTTGGAATTTACTCTAAAACATTCATATTCTCAATTATTTTCTATTTTTTAAGTGTAATTATCAAAATTACTGTAATAAATAGCATACATACTTATAAATACCAACGATCTAAGAATTTGTCAAAGGAAATTGCATAGCACATGTTTGAGCACTATGTAGGAATTTCTTCTGTACCTACGTACGTGTATTTACAAACACAAATATCACATGCACTAATTTACGGTTTCCCAGAAGAGCGGTGCCCGCCACATAAAGCAGTGACGGCTGTCATACAAATTTTGACAGCGGGGTTTGACTTCACGGTGTCAAAAAACGCTCTCTAGGAAAACATACCAACTTACGTTCATATAGTGAGCACCATGTAGCTACTATTAAGCTACCTTTTACTGGGTACGTCTTTCACTGACATGAATGTGCCCTGGCGGTTGAGAGTATGTCATGCTCACTCAAATGTCTCGCTGGTGGTGGCGTGTGTGTTGGATCATTAAGTTCCCTTCAAAATGGTTGAGCTAATTGGTGCTGATCCATGCGTCATGTTCGTGAACGGGCGCCGTCAGTTGGGACTGGTCGTCTCTTAGCTGCCATGGCTTATTTTTAATTTTAATATTTAATTTAGTTGTTTTAGTTTTTATCTTTTTATTACGGACGCTTTTTAACGTGCACGTCTTTCTACATTGTTCTCACATGTATATTTTCAACATGAACGATGTAACCAATATTTTGTAAAAATATTATGATTTAAAAGAGTGTCCGTGGAGTTTCTTGCCCGTTCTTCTCCATAGGGATCTACTACGCTTTGGAATGGGCAACTAGCTTCATCTTTCTGACTGACCGACCCATTGACAATTCAAAAGTGCCTGTAATTGGTTTATTTGAAATAAATCCTTTGAGTTTGAGTTTGAGTTGAGTTGGTCCTTTGATTAAAATTTAGTGAAATAATCTTGAAATACCTCTAGAAATGCGACGTTGCCAGCCCGCGCGCGATCAACGCTCATAAGGATAATCTTAATGTTTTGCCGGCTCATATTTATATGACAAACCTTCTGGAACTATGCACGTAACATTGATGTTTTAGAACAAGTAAGTAACTTGGTTTACAAAAAAACAAAAAATTGTGCTTCAACATATTCAACACAAACATTTGGTCCAAAAAGGCTTTCGCGAAAAAATATATGGAAATATGGCATCCTGACCTAACAAACGAGAATCATGATCAGCCAGTAAGAATTTCGCGACTCGATTTCCTTTAGAAATCGTTCGCGAAATTCGAATTGTTCGTTCCCAGTGAATACCAAGCGCGATCGTGACAAATGGCCCGATTAACAATCCTGGCCCCGAAGAAGAGATGGTGCGACTAACGATGCAATATATCAAAGGATTTTTCTTAACGCTGACGAGTCTCTCAAGTTATTTGCTTGTAAAATATTAATGTGATCATAACCGTACCGCCTTGAAGATCTTGCTGACGTGGGGATGTGGAAACTGAGTTTGTTACTTCATTTTGTTCGAGTTGGTTTTAGATTATTCCACTACGTAAATATTCTGATCTTTCTCCGGTCATGTCGGATTGCCGTTCCATCGGGCATGAGAGAGAGGGTAGAGGGAGTGCACCTGTGTCTGCGCACACACTAGTGCACAGTAATATCTCCCACGCCCAAGGCTGGTCTCCACTAAAGTTGGTCGCCGTCTGGAGGATTATTATTAGGGTTCCGTACCTCAAAAGGAAAAAACGGAACCCATATAGGAACACTTCGTTGTCCGTATGTCAGTCTGTCTGTCTGAATTAATATCAAATACCTGCGTAAGTCTATGATCTCTTGGAGTCCTAAAAAACTCAAGCTTCTAAGTCAGCGCAATAAAAAAATACGGCCTTTTGTGACACATTTTGATACTCGCAACTGTCGCAAGTAAATCAAAACTTATAGGGTACTTCCCACTGACCTAGAATAATGAAATTTGGTAAGAAACAAGGTCTCACAGCACAAATAAAGGAAAAAGTGTAAAAATTATTAATTTGTAGTTTCAAGACATAAAAAATTTTTTTTGGGATCCTTTGTTAAGTTTGCTTTTGGGATAAATTCTTATCAACTACGGAACCCTTCATTGTGCGTGTTCCGACACGCACTTGGCCGGTTTTTTTTATTGTAAGCCAAACTTGCTACTAGATTTTAACCCACTTCAAAAATCAAATATTCTCTATTTATTTGGAGGTGCATCAAGATAAATCGAAGACAATAAAATCACTTATTACCTAATACGTAAGACATATGGTAAATATGTATATCTTGAAGTTTATGGCCGCATTTACACCATAAGCAAGTGCCAATAATTCAACTAAACAAAAAACCGGCCAAGTGCGTGACGGAGCACGCACAATGAAGGGGTCCGTAGGTGGGATGAATTTAACCTAAGAACAAACTTAACATTGTAGTTGAAAAACGTGTTCTCTCATACATTCCAGCTGTAAATGTAAGTTGGTTGACTATTACTCGTAAACTTGAAAAGCCTATTTAGCTGTGATAGTTTTCCTTTTAACAGCGTTATATATACTACTACCGTGAATTTTTTCACCCATCACCCATCCAAAACTAACCGTTTAGCTGGCCGGGGGGAGGGGGGGGGGACGATGACGACGACGACGACGACGATACTTGACTTTAAAAATGAGCACTTTAAAGCTTAATATTTCAGAAACGGATGCCTAAATCGAAAAGTTGTTTTCACAAACCCGCAATATTTTTGAAAGACTCATCCAATAACATGTCACACCATGGGGTAGACGAGAAAAAAAAACATCCCCACTTTACGTGTACGGAAGGACCCTAAAAATTTTTTTTCATGATTTTATTTTACCACTTTGTCGGCGTGATGAATATGTATATCCATGCCAAATTATAGCTTTCTAATACTAAGAGTCTCTGAGCTAAACTGCGGACGGACGGACAGACAGACAGACGGACGGACATATCGAAACTATAAGGGTTCCTTGTTGACCACGGAACCCTAAAAACTACGTAAAAGACAACAGCTCACATATGACATTTAGGTATATCTGTAATTTTTATGGTGTCCATAACAAGGAGTATTCTTTCTATCTAACTATTTAATTTATAAAACTATATGTATGTTTTATGCTCCATCTCCTCCAAAACATTCCATTACACTAAACAGATCCAATTTGATGAACGAAACGTGATAATAAATAACACCAATTACATTAGCGGCTTCACTACCGTCAAAACGCTGAGTTTCCACCCAAAACGCCACCTCTAAAGGAAAATACGGTATCCATACGTACATATATAAAGCCGACCAACTATTAATAGTCTTAATGGAGTTTATGTCTATAAATGTCTGTTCTCCTCGATAAACTGGTGATATATATCTGCCTTGTAAAACAGAGCTTGGAATGTACCTAATAAGTGGGTGTATTAATTTAGTGTGGGAACCTCGTGGATTACTGCCAGGTCTACGTTTGTATGAATCTCGGTCGCGTGTTGCCGTTGAGTAACACTAACTGTGCTTTGGATATGAAAATATATACGAATTAATATACCTAAGTGGGCCAAGATACATGAACTTAATCTTTCTTAAGGTTCTACGTTAATTTATTTTATTATTCTTTGCACAACATCTCAATATTCGGTCTTACTTTTTATTCATCAAAAATATCAACATTGTCTATTAATTCTCCAATTATTTCGATAACAACTTCCATTAAGTTCAACAAGAAACTATAGCCAAATAAGCTTTCAAACCAGATTATTCTATCTCGATAAATTTATCTTGACGCAACCCCAGATTGTACCGGCCTACATCTATATTTAGCCTAAGTGGATTTTGATGAATGTTCTACCAAACAATTTGTCATATTCCGTAAGTAAGTTTTACTGCAAGCTTTATTTACTTACTTCAAGTTGTTGTTATTGCTTTATCGCTAAGTATATCGTAAGATTTTAGCCTAGAAAGGTGCTGGGTACCTACCTAAAAACATAATTCTCTAGTCCATATAGATGAATTAAGAAGACTATTAAAATTTTGCAATGCCAAAAAAAGTATCGGTACCTAATAAATTCTCAAAAGATATTTACAAGACAGATGTGAGTGGAAACGCCGGAAGGATATATAGTGACCTTATTGGTGATGTTCTTCAGAACGGTCAGGTGCGTAGTACTCGCAAACGGCGTACGTGAACAGATGTATGAACGTAAACGAGGCAAAAGGTGTTCATGAGGGTCATAGTTGCAGATATAGTTTCTGCCTAGTCCATGGGAGGAAGGCGAGAGTTTATGTATGTTCAATCTGTATAAATTATTCTCGACTATCAAAAACAAGATAAAAATCAAAGTTTATAATAATAATAAAGACAATTTAAGTAATAATAATAAAATTTAATAATAATATAATAATAATAACAGCCTTATCCACTATTTAAACGCTTAACACCAACATAATATCTATTGAAGCAACTAATCAAGTAAGCGCTACAGCATGTTCCATTTAAAACGAACGAATTCATTGAGTACAGCGGGCCCCGTGGGAGTTGACCTTATTTCCAGTACATGTCATGGCGAGAATCATACGTCGTGAACTGACGTTAACTCCACCAATTGTTGTACAAAATGGACTAAGTGTACTTCGTTATTTGATATTACGTTTCCTAGCTAAATCTCCACGGTTTTGGGGCGGCGTGATTTCTTGGTACATTTGTCAAATTTGTCTTGTTTTTTGACCGCATTATGTTGTTTTTTTGTGTTTATTTTTTTGAATATTGATTCATGTATGACTTATGTTTCGAAGCCATTTATATCCTTAAACGCGCAGGTGTAGTTTAGTGTAGGGTGACATTTGGTAATAACATCAAGAATTTCAATGACTTGTGTTTAAACGCCTACTAGAAAAGTACCTATTTTAGTATCAAAAAATTCGAAATACCTGCCAGAATGGATAAATGCTCGCCAAAATTAAAACCACTTTATTGTGAAATTATAACTTTAAAAAACTGACAGCAGGACGACAGAGCCCCGCTAAGCCCTGACGTCGACCGTCTAGGGTTAGTGTTTTCGTCAGCAGGTTGACGCAGATTTGGTGAGCAGTTATCCATTTTGGTGAGAATTTAATTTTTTTGGTAGTCATTATATTTAATACCAATTTCAAATAGACTCTCCCAATCTGAATGATTGACTCGCAACAGATGGCAGATGAAGTCGTAAACATCTGCATACATAGTTAGAGTCAGACATAGCTATATCTTCATTGTCAAAAAAGATTTTAATAAAGCAACTCTGCTATTGAACCCTTAAAATAAAACTACTTACTGAGATGCTCTTCGAACTGTCCATGCCTGTGCTCGTTCTAAAAAACTCGAAGCACCTCTCCAGGTATGTCACAAAATTTATTCTGTCACATTTATTTCTGACATAAAAACGTTATTGGAAAAACGTGTCGAAGTTATGAACCTACGAAAGCACAAAGTGAAATCCGGATCCGATATTCGGTGCGTACCGAATTCCGGTGCTAATCGCCTCGTTAGTCACAACGCCGCACGGATTATCTCCGGTGGAATAATACCAGAATACATGCTTTTAAGCAATACCTAGTCTATCTTTAGACCATAGACCGGTCCTAAATTTTATTTATGTCATTGTTCATATTTTATTTCGGATCATTTCGACAAATTTCGGCTGTGTTACTGGCAGATTGTTCGGCAGTGTGTTTTGAATTTGATATTTTGAAGGAGTTGCAAAAATGTGAGTTTCGGTTATAGATTTATATTATTTTATAAAAATGCTGCCTCAGAAATGAACCTACAATCCGAAGGCTTACAGAAATCCCGTAACGGGACGTGCATTGGCGCAGTGGTTCAGCTCCAGGATTACCTACTGCGTTTTCGCCGTAACTACATAGTGTTTATACTTCTTTTTCTATTACAGTTAATTTATACTTTTACAGCTGATTTATGTGGACAAACCCACAACGAAAAAGCAAAAACATTTTATATGACTAATCTTTCGATTAGACAAATCAAACGATGCCCATTTACAATGGTGGTTGTATCTTTTGTCAGCTAAGTCTTAAATTGTTACACAATACCAACTCAAATCAAACAACGCTTCCATTGTGTTTGACTCATAAAATAATTCGTGTCTATATTTCACTTCCTTTCCATCCACATTTTCATTGAAATGTTTATGTTCATAGAAAAAAACTTTATGTTGATAAAAAACCGGTAAGTATCATTCAGATAATATCAAAAAGCTTTAAAAATATTAGTTTTTCAACAAACGAAGAGTCTACGGTTATAAATATAAATGGACGATATAGTGAATGAACTTCGAAATTTGAATTTTATGGCCGTTAAAAGCTAGCGGCCATATTTATTCATAAAGCAGTAATGTATTTCAACTTAGCGAGTTAATATTCGGAGTGAGTTTATAACATTCTATCACTTAAAAGCGATTATGCCAACAATTTATGATTAAAAATAAAATGTCACTCACTTTTACCAATGGATCGACGAAGTGTTTAATATTATGTTCGTTTTGAAGAACTCAGCAGAATCAAAATAGCATCACGCCTATATTTTCCAAAGGGAAATGCCATTATAGGGATAAGCGTATTAAGTAAATCCTCATTCTCCATAGAGGTATGAAGACAGATTGTAAAATAAAAAACATAATACCTACTTTTCCCGATATGATATTGAATCCAGTACACAATACTGCGCTTGTATTTACACTTGAAAGTGAAAGTGGCATTTTCTACCTTTTACACTCGGAAAAACATTATTATATATACATGAAAGAGAACTTTATGAAAGGTAATTCATTTATTATTTCTTTATACTTTTGCAACTAAAATCCTTTGACGATGACAAATGCAATTATAAAGAGTAGTGTTTTATTTTGCAAGTAACAGTCTTTAATAAAGGATTTTATTTCTATTCAAGAACTTTTGTGAACAATGGCTTGAAGTAAATTGTGAACTTAAATAACTGCTAGATTATGTAATAAAAATGTTATACTTCTCCAGAGTTCATGACTGTATTTAGTGTCCTTACTTACCTTGTTTTCTTTAAAATGCCAGACTTATAATTCGCACCTAATATAATCATTATAATTTCATGAAATAAGATGCCTTCACTTTTTATCCGATCTTTCTTTCTATTACTACATATTACGTTCTTTTCTGATCCACTCTTCTGATTCTATAAGACATCATTCAGACAAATTTCAAGCGAGCCATCTTTTCACCGCACACGTTCGATGTTTCCACCCTACGGGGAGATTGCGTAACACACGTACGGTAGGAATAGGTTTCATTTTGACAGTTCAACAACATTCATTGCGTTATTTACGTTGTTAATCAGACAAGTTTATCGAACATATGAAGCAGTGGATTAGCAATATGTTTCAAAATCATTTAGACTGACAGCGCAATTAGGGTGAAGGCTCGCAAATATTGTTAGAATATTTTTACAGATCTCGAAAGACATTAATGAAACTTGTTCCGTATCCACCTATACACAAAAACGGCAGTATCTAAAAATTGATTAGCATAACCAGTTTTATTTTACACAAATTCGATTCCACCAGTGTGGAGGCTTTACAAGTTCGCGTGTGAAATTCGCCGGCTTTTTCTTACAAGTACCTACCTATGTATCGTGATACGTGACGGGGCCAAATTGGAGGGAAAATTTGCCAAGAACACGTAATGTCTGAATTGTGACTTTGACGTTCGTAATGTGGAGCGAAGTTTCAAGTGTTGGTTGTCTGGGAGAAATCGATGGCTCTCGACGTCGAGAGCGATCCTTGAATTCCGTGTGCGCGGATCTTTACTAGGTTTACTGTACCTACCTATTATCCTAGGGGTGCGCAATCTTTACTAGCATAACTGTACCTAACTTTCCTAGGGTTTGGGTTATTTTGCGAAACCTAAAGACTGACTTGTTCCACTCTGCTTGCTGTCAAGTCTTTCCCAGAAAATACTCGAGTCTTTATGTTGAAATTAATGTCAAGTACCTAAGTCAATAGCAGCATGAATATCGTATTCCTCTCTGAAAGTAATTAAATATTTTTATTTACAACATGTGTCCCACTCTTTGAGACCTAGTTTCTGATAACTTAGAATTTCCTATACCTATCATTTTGAACGGTCTGTTCGTCCCGATATTTTTGACGCAGACTGTACCATTTTTTTCCGAGTACAAAATAAATAAACCAACTACCTACTTACTGCACAAATAATAAATTAAATCTTAATCCGATTCATCTGCCTATCCTTTTCCAAACTATGTTGGGGTCGGTTTCCAGTCTAACCGGATGCAGCTGAATACCAGTATTTTACATGGAGTGACTGCCTATCTGACCTTCACAACCCAGTAACTGGGTAATACGATACGCCTTGGTAAGACTGGTTATCAGATTTTCGGGCTTCTGACGACCCGTAACGACTGTCAAAGATCTACGAATGACAGCCGGGATCAACGGCTAAAGGAGTCTCAGTATGTAAAGGTGGTCCACGGACCAACCCCGGCAAGCGTAACTTAACCTAACGGATCGACCCGTGCGGCTGTTATTACTTAGCCACAAGCTCCTAAATCATAATCCGACTTCAATAGAAAATATCTTTGAAAAAGGAACAAGATATCCTTTCTTTTCTCACCAAACAAAAAACCCCATAAGGTTACAATCATTATTCCATAAAAAAACAATGTTGAAAAACCATGTTCTGATGCTTAGAAAAAAAGTACGAGAAATTCTCATTAAAAATGATGGGAAAGGACCTGGGTAAGTCATTCAAGCAGGGAGGAATTGGACGCAAGGGGAACGTAAAGCGCAGACTGCAGACAAAGAGTTGGTTCACTACATTTTTTATTATACGGTGAATCTTAGAAACGTGCTGCACTTTAAACAACAGTTTCTACTCATTGTTTTTGTCGCGGTCCTATAATGAACTAAATATTATTAGTCACTCTGTGCTAAAAGTAATGCCAGCCCAGAAATCTCGTAGATATCGGTGTATTGGTATCTCTGAAATTCGGCACTTACAATAGTAGGTACTTACAATATAGAACAAGATTTGTTCAAGTCGCGTAAAAAGTACCTTCTTGAGTACAATCTTTAAGTATACAAATAAATAAAATGTTCACCACTGATGCTCTGAAAGAAGCTAGTATTTAGCTCAAAATGCGGGTTGTGAATTCGATTTACGTCGCATGGGATGTAAGTAAATTTGAAAATCGAACGAGGCAGCCTGACATTCACCAACTCATTTTTTTTTCAGTCCGCCACATGCAGAAATCGTCAGTATTGGAGGTAACAGATTTTCTGCCTTTGACTCTAGTTTTACTGATTCCGGCGTCAAATCCAAATATCATCACTTGATCACATCATATTTTAATTGAAATTATGTTTGCAATAACGTTTTTAACAAGAAAATCTGCTTGGCGCCAATTTTAATTCTTTCGATTTTTTTTTCGTGCGGTCGTCTTGCTGGCCAGTACGTTTTTAAAATAAGACCAATTCACTGATAAGAAAGGCAGTGCGTGCTCCGTGCCTCGAAAAGCACGTTAAACCGTAAGTTCCGGCTGTCATTCGTGGATCTTTGACAGTCGTTACGGGTCGTCAGAAGCCGGAAAGTCTGATGACCAGTCTACCAAGGGTTATCGTATTACCCAGTTACTAGGATGTAGGTCAGACAGGCAGTCGCTCCATGTAAAATACTGGTATTCAGCTGCATCCGTTTAGACTGGAAGCCAACCCCAACATAGTTGGGAAAAGCTACTCAGATTGATTGATATTGAGATTGTGAACAAAATCCGATTCAAATATGAAAGAAAGAAAGAAAAAAAAGTATTTATTGTGACTCGCACAAGAACTAAACTTAAAACACAATAATAATATGGGCGTAAGTATTGACATCCACTCGGGCTAAGCCGCGGGTTACTTACATTTGCATATTTAAACGTACAAAGGATAGGTGATAATGATTCCGACAACCGGTATTAGTCGTTTGATCAAGCAACGCTCTTGCTAAAAGATACAACTCGTTCTTCATTATCTTTAAATCAGTGAAGCATTTATGACACAGTTGATTAGTGCTAAGCTCACATACCAACAACCTTAAGGCCCTGGACATCCCCATACACCAAGTTGCCTGTTCAATTACATTTCAAAGTGAAGCGAATTCCCTCTTTGGAAAGGTAAAAGGCAATATTTAACGTAAACCATTCAGGCACCGACCTAAGCCGGTGAGCAAAAGAGAAAAATCCACTGGAACATTTTACTTCTCCCTGTATAGTGGCCGCGTATATTTTAACTCATTCAATGGATCTGTGACACGGCTAGTCCTGGATTCGTGGAACGATGCTATGTGATAGTGTCCGGAATGTGTTCTAGTTGAAGTGTTATGTTACTAGTGGTGGAGATGAAATTACTTGTATGAAGTTTATATTTTTCAATACACTTCCTCGAAAACTGGTTCATATCGCACTACGACTAGGTTCACAATGCAATGTATTTCACACGCGTGCGATTTTTCATTATCCAACACGTGTGCGGGAATAAAAATTGCCATAGATAACTTATACCTATACTTAGTCCAAATTGGTTCAATGCCTGTATTCACACCGTCTCGCGCCAGTTTCATTTTGGTACTTGCCGGTGCCAAGTGTCAAAATGAAACTGGCGCGAGACGGTCCTCTCTATTCAGAGGTGAATGTTTTTTTTAATTTCGGCAAAAAAATATGCGTCGTTACAGCGGTAATATATTTTGAATATTTAAATAATGTTTATAAATAGAATATCATCAAAAACCATGATTATTACAATAAAAAAAACGTTTATGAACCAATTAATATTTATTTGTGTTCTAAACTCAAAAATATTTGAATTTTCTATTTTTCATATTAGGCTGTTTATCGGCTTTATACCTTTGCTTCTCCTTCAACCTAGCGAAAGCAAAGCGCGAAAAGAAAAGAAAATTTACATTCTCCACTTGTATCATAATGTACTATTCTGTCACTGTTACATTTTGGAGGCCTCTCACAAAATTGCGTTTTGATAGATCAGTTACATTGAAGCATGGTGATGAATCGCATTATTTAGCAATTTGGCAGTTGTAATTACGTTTATTTTGAGTCTTTGGTAGTGTAGTTTATGGGGTGGACTGTTGAGAGTAGTAATTTTTAGGGTACCGTACCTCAAAAAGAAAAAACGAAACCCTTATAGGATAACTCGTGTGTCTGTCTGTCTGTCTGTCCGTCTGTCTGTCTGTCTGTCTATCTGTCTGTCTGTCTGTCCGTCTGTCACAGCCAGTTTGCTCCGAATCTAATGAACCGATTAAGTTGAAATTTGGTACACATATGAATTTCTGTGACCCAAACACGGACGGCTAAAGTAAATAAATTAAATTTGAATATTGATATTTGATCACTTTTGGGGGGCAAATAAGAAAATTAAAAAAAAAAGTTTTGCAAACTATACCATGTGGCATATTAAACGAAAAGGCTTACTATGAAGGTCTTAAATATATTTTTTTTATAATTTTAAAATAAATTGTTTTAAAGTTATTTAAGAAAATAGACGAAAATTGACCATTCCTCCCCTTATCTCTGAAACTACTGAGCCAAAAATTTTGAAAAAAATACAGAAAATAGATATTTACTTGTAGATTACAGGAAAACCTATAAGAAGTCTGTGGTCTTAAAATAACATGGTAAATCTATCAATATTGTGAGTACAAACTTATATTTACAGTTGGAATGTATGGGAGAACACGTTTTTCAACTACAATGTTAAGTTTGTTCTTAAGATAAATTCATCCCAACTACGGAACCCTTCATTGTGCGTGGTCCGACACGCACTTGGCCGGTTTTTTTGGAAACGGACTGTCAAGTGCGGAGTGCGGTGTCAGGTGCGGATAAGAGAATACACCAAACGCTCAACTAAAGGAACTCTTAGAGGATCTAAAACATTACGAATACGGGTGACCACTGAAAACCAGAGCTGTGCTTAGGATGGCCCATAGCACAGCGTAATGCTAACTAGAAGATTAATGTTTTGTGCTCGTGATTATATGTAGATCTATTTTGTTTTACTTTTCTGTTATTGTATTACTCGAGTTAAATATCTTTTTTTATTTATGCACATGTTTCAGAGCAGTGATGGCCCAGTGGTAACGGCCGCGACTTACGAGTTGTAGGTCGTAAGTTCGAACCCCGACAGGCGCTTTACTTTGTGTAAATAATTTCATCACCACTGCTCTCAAAAAGGTAAAAAAACATCGTGAGGAAACCGGCATGTCCTAGAACCAAAAATTCGAAAACATGTGACGTCTACCAACCCCCACTGGGCCCGCGTGAAAGATTAGAGCCCACTCCCTCCCGAAGACAGGAAGCCTGTGTACCAGCAGTGAGAACATTATAGGCTGATTATGCTTATAATATGCTTATGTATGCACGAGTTTTTGTGACGAATAAACTTATCTTTCTTTTTTTTTCATTTTATACCGAAATATGTACTTTTACAAATTAGAATTGTCTTTCTTTCCAAACAGGTTAACTGATCCACACACGTAAAAACGCACCCAAAATCCGTGCGGCAACGAATTGACACTTTTTATCTTGGGAGAGTAGGTACTGCAATCACTCGGTCCACTGAACGGGTTAATTAATGAAATCTATTAACTTCTCTCTACTCCTTAGGGACGGGAATTGCTTGCGGATTTTTTGCTCCGTCATCCTATCTAGCCAATTTCCAACTGTTCGCAGCTGTGTCGGTTTTCATTTTAAAAGTCCCGTACGAAGTGACACAGTGCAACACGGTAACGGTCGCGTCTCCCAATGGGGAGGCTCAGATTTTATTCTGTTGCGATTTCAGTAACTGAGGTTTAGTTCGGATCGGTCCGGAATTGATTGCGGATTTATTTGATGCGGTATTTTTAGAAGGATACTAAACTAGTCTCGGTAAAATGCTTCTATTTTTTACACATCGATGGATATTCGTCCAATCGACCAAGGTATTTTACAAAACGAAATTCAGTAGAATGGTCTTATTGCTCGTTCTACAAAAATATTATTTGGAAATGTCTCCAATATATTTTTGTAATGGATTTTATTTTCAAGGATATGGAATGGAATTAAATTTCTTATTATAATTATCTTCAATGATTGAGTTGCCGAAGCAATGTCGACATTAATTTGACACTTGTATACGTTTCCGCGTTTTCGATAAAAGAATTTATTTTAATTTCATTAAACGTTATTTATTTTCAATTTTTTAAAGTAGCATCTTGGAGCAACCTGTAGCGCAGAGATAAAATTGAAACGAACGAAAAAAAGGCCACGTCACTTCAGTTTTTTTTCCATGAATCTACACACATCAAAAGTGTCTAGGGATCAAGCATTTTTATGCGGATTTCTTGAGATTGAGATGTGGCTTTGTAATAAATTTATGATTTTATAAATTTATATGGATCCTTTTTGGTGCATTTCATAATTTGAATCAGGAACTGTGAATCAAATTCGAGTAAAAGATGAAAATCAGCTGTCAATATTTTCCCTATAAAAACATACAACGCATTGAAGACATTATTAGTGCTACTGTTTCCCTACTACTGATTAAAACCAACGTTATTATGGAGCGGCGACGTCATTTAAGCAGGGAAGAAATGCTCAGAGCCGTGGGAATGATAGAAGCTGGTTCCCGGCAACGTACTGTGGCTTTAGCTCTGAATACAAGTCAGAGTGTTATCAGTCGACTTTGGACACGTTACCGAAGCACTGGTACCGTGGCTGAGCGCCATGGAGGACGGTATCGCTGCACCACACGGAGACAAGACCGATACATTCAAATCTTAACTCGAAGAGCTCCAACTATAACCGCCATGATGTTAGCCGTGAGGCTTCATCACTCTTCAGGGAACTTAATTAGCGACCAAACAGTCAGAAACCGCTTGCATGAAGTGAACCTTCATTCCCGAAGACCGCTACGGGTACCACCTATAGCAATGCACAATCGTAGGATTCGATATCAATGGGCTCTTGAACACAGAAATTGGGCAGAAGAACAATGGCGTTTCGTGTGCTTTTCTGATGAGTCTCGTTTTGGTATGAGACCGGATACAAGACGTATACGACACTGGAGAACCCCTGGACGCCAACAGCGATTAAAATCCTGCCAGGAAGTCCATCCTTATAGTGGTGGAACCATCATGGTATGGGCGGGTATTTGGATCGGCGGAAGAACTGAGTTGATTTGGATCAGAGGCAACCTCAACGCTCAAATTTATGCTGAGACGATTGTATCAGACGTCATCGTTCCTCTACAAGTGCAAATCGGTCCCTTATTTCAGTTAATGCATGATAATGCACGACCGCACACCGCAAGAGTTGTAAGACAGACTCTCGCCGCAGCTAACATCAATGTCCTGCCCTGGCCTGCTCAGTCGCCAGACTTGAACCCGATTGAGCATGCATGGGATATGCTACAGAGAAGAGCTCTGCCGAATATGGAGGGTATCCAGTCGCAAGAAGACCTCTTTTTGTTGTTGCAACGAACATGGGCGGCCATTCCACAGCGTGATTTGGATGAACTCATTTTGAGTATGCCAAACCGATGTTCTTGTGTTGTTAGTGTTCGCGGTAGAAACACGGATTATTAATTGTTTAAGTTACCCAATAAACTTTTAAAGAAAACTGTTATTTCAGTCTTTTTTTCGAACTTTAATGTTAGTGGTTCAAATGTCAAAAATCCCTTTATTAGGAAAATGGCAAATTTCTTTATTAATGCAAAGGTGACTTGGTTTATCGTTACTGTGACAAACGAAAACACTTTATTTGATGAATCCTTAAAGAAAATTTTAATTAATATCAATCAGGAGAAAAGTTATTGCAAAAATATATGTTGATCCCTAGACACTTTTGATGTGTGTATTTACCAGCTGGGTCAGGACAATAGACAAACGATGAACAAACAAAAAGGTATTAGTCAACGGCCAGCTACAATAGCTTCATAAATGAGTCTTTTGCATAGAGTAATCCTAATTTTGGTTATTATTTTAATATTTAGTTCGTTTCAATTTTTTTTTCAATTTACGAATTATTTTATCTTGTTATAATTTTTACGATTACTGGCCAATATAAGCCCTACCTGCGTGTTGAATTAATGTCACCATTTTGGTGGCACGTTGTACAACCATCCAAATTGAACAACACTTCTTTTATTCTCTAAATATATTTCTTTTTTCTTTCTTTTTTTAAATATATTTCTCGACACAATCTCACTCCCATATGACAAGATTTCCTCACGCATTATTTAGTATTCCGACTCCGTTCCAAGATAACACATAAGTGCTCAAAAGGCGTACAAAAGTGTAATGTAAACAAGATAAGATTCGCAATTAAAAATAAAGGTTCCTCGTTAAACGTAACAGTACATTGATGCGACACTGATATAAATATTCATGGAAGAGTTCAGAGTACGCGCTGCGCCATGTAACCGTGTCGATTTAAACGCTTATGTACGTGGTACAAAGTACGTAGGTAAGCGGGAAACTGAATCACAATCATTTTTTACAATTTTATTGATTTTTAAATAATCTATAGCAGTATTTTTTTAATAAATCATTGAGCTAATTCATTTTGAGAGTATGGAACACATAATAAAGCTTAATACCTTTGCCGCGGCGCCATATGTGTACCTATCTTTTAAACACACAGTGGTGCCGATTCTCTTGTGAACGCACTAAACTAAAATTAGAGAATCGCTATCTTTTACTAACAGGCAGCGCGAGAAAAGGACGGCTATAGCTATGAACTAAGTTGGAGATGTCAAACTAGTTCACGCCTTGCGCTTCACCGTGTTTTTAGTCGACATGTTTTTACGTGTCGTTTAAATGTCTATGGAAAAATTAGTTCTAACTAATTTGACAGCTCTAATTTACTTCCGTCTCTTTCTTGTCATAATAGAGAGAAAAAGTTAGCAATAGCCTAAATTAAGTTTAGTTTGTGCACAACAGAATCGGCACCAGTGTCTGGAACATTGTGTATCCAAAAGTGTACACACTATATTTATACTACTTGATAAAAGAGCTGTGTGCTTGATAAGGCTCAGGTTTTCTATAAATTTATTATGTATAAATGAAAACCCTGACCTGTCGCATTTTTCAAAATAGTTATAGACTTCTGAATTTTTGGGTGATATTTCTTGGATAGGTAGCCGGGTGAGTAATCAATAAAACCATTTATATATTTTAGTGTTTTTATTATATCTGCTAATACGAAAGCGACCTTACACAAAAAACAGTCAATCGCACAGTCATGCGTACGCGCACCGTTACGTCTGCCGGCACTTTGCACGTGTTTACAAACAATGCCGAAACGATGAAGATTCTTGGAATCTTGTAACGCTCGAATGTTTTTATGGATTCCAGAGAACTGGACTCTATTGTAGTGTGTGTTTCGTTTTAATGTATGATCGTATAGCTCTCTTTATATATGGCACTGGAAATTAAAAAATAATAAAACTAAATACCGTCCAAGTGCGTGTCAGACCATGCACTATAATGGGTTCCGTAGTTGGAACGAATTTATCCCAAAAACAAACTTAAAATTTTACTCAGTTGAACAACATGTTCTCCCATGGTCATGATCAATTCTCCAACTGCAAATTTAAGTTTGTATCCCAATAAAAAAATTTAATGTCACAAAATTACATAATAACTATTTTCGGACTTCTTCCTTTACTTGTGCTAGACGTGTGCTTTGATTTTCTTGTGTGACCTTGCATCTTGCCAAATTTCATGATTCTAGGTCAACGTTTTGATTTACTTACTAGTGTCAAAATATGCCGCATAGATGACCGTATTATTTATTGCGTTGACTTAAAAGCATGATTTTTTTAGAGCTCCAAGGGGCCATAGACTTATACTAGTACTATACTAGTATTTGATATTAATTTCAACTTGATACCTCTACGAGTTCCTGAGAAAAAGGGTAGACAGACAGACAGGAGTTGGACAACGAAATGATTCTATAAGAGTTCCGTTTTTGCCTTTTGAGGCACGGAAGCCTAAAAATCATAAAATTATAATTTAACTTGAAAATCAACAAAAGATTTTTGACAAAACATGAACTATTTTTCAGGCCACGTGTATCTTAATGTCACATTGACGAAAATCCAGGAAAAAGGATGTCGTTTTAAACACGTAAACGTATTTTCTTTCTTTCTTTTTTCTTTTTTTAAATATATCCGTACAAAAAAAAAGGTCAAAAATTTAAACACTGAGGGTGTTAATGAAGGTTTTTAACCATTAAATTAAATATTGACTACTTGTTTAAGTAAACTTTAAGTCAGCCCGGTTGCATAGCATAAAAGTAACGAAATTTATGTTTAAAAAAAATATATAATATATTTCACGCCTGGATTTGTGGCCACATCCTTTGGAAGCGGCTATCAGAACATTTTATCACAATCCGTTCACTTTCCGCTTAAATCCTTTAACTTAAAATAACACCTAAGTAAAGAACAATAACCCTCCTACGCCACTAACACTACACCGGCTGCTCGATACAAAGTATATAATATACTAGGACTAGGTATATTATATACAACTTATAATTCCAAAGTTACGTTTGTGGGATTTGTAAGCACATGTTTGCTGATTACTGATTACTGAGAGCAGTAGTGACCCAGTGGTAATGGCCCCGACTTACGAGTGGGTCGTGGGTTCGAAACCAAGCCGGCGTTTTACTATTTGTAAATAATTTAATCAGCACTGCGCTCAAAACGGTGAAGAAAAATATCGAGAGAAAATCGGCATGTCCTAGAACCAAAAATTCGAAGACATGTGGCATCTACCTGAGCTCAGAAGCGCTGCCTGAGAGCTATTTTTGGTCTTAAACTAACAGGCAGTGTCGTACTTATATTTAAATCTCATAAATTTTTAACCTTCCCGTGCCTTTTTTTTTTTTTTTTTTTTTTTTTTTTGTGGATGGGAAATCATCAAATGACTTCTCCCGCTCCGGGCAGAGCGGGAGGGCGTGTCAGACTTTTACTGACTAAA
The DNA here is from genome assembly GCA_946251885.1 of Cosmia pyralina. Lineage (NCBI taxonomy): Eukaryota > Metazoa > Arthropoda > Insecta > Lepidoptera > Noctuidae > Cosmia > Cosmia pyralina. Next base: position 2,759,605 of record OX276349.1, read on the forward strand.
ACCCACCCGTGTTCCTTCAGTTGCCCGTGCCAGGGCCACGGTATCTCTTTAGAACTACCCGCGACTCCGGCGGCTTCGGCCCTATTGGACCCCGTCACTGCTGACATCTCTTTGAGGCGCGCGTGGAACACAACGCGCCGTCGACCCGGGCCTGGTCCTTACCAGACGGCGAGCTGCCCATTACTCGTCGTCCGCAAGCCCGCGCCTACGGTGGCCGGGAATCGGCAATAGATTCCCGCCGCCCAGGGCATCTCCTAAGGCGGCTAGGGGCGCGAGGGCGCGGCTGTTGCCTCTCCCTCTCGCGTTCCGCCTCCTCCTTTGCGAGCATTACTGCTTCACAGAAGGAGGTGACGGCCTCCCATGCACTCTCGCTCCGCACCATGGCCTGGACGCGAGAGATCGCCGCCGCCGATCGCCTCCGTGAGAACACGGCGGTGCTCCACCCAAGCCGGGCAGACCTCCACTGTATGCTCCACCGTGTCCTCCGGGCGATCTACACAATGGTGACACCCGGGCGTTTCCTCCCGCCTTATCCGAAACAGGAACCTCCCGAAATAACCGTGTCCGGTGAGGACCTGCGTCAGGCGGAAGGAGAGGACGCCGTGGCGCCTCTCCAACCACTCCTCAAAGAGGGGACTTATCGCCGCAATTGTGGCGTGCCCAGCGTTGGGTTGCGACAATCGCACTCTCCATGTCGCCATGAGATCCTGCCGGAGCTCTGTCCGCTGTACCGTGATTTCTCGCGTCAGCGGAGTTACGCCCCGGCGTTTCGTCTCCTCGCGCCATTTCCCCACGTGCGCGAGGACTTTTGCCTCCAGATCCCATGGCGGTAATCCGGCAAGGAGACTCGCCGCCTCACAGGAGACCGTGTGGTATCCCCGGACTAGCCGGATGGCCATGACCTTCTGGGACGCGTTCAACCGGCGGGCTGGTCGCAGCCTCAGGGAACGCGCCTATACCGGTGCCCCGTAAAGGGCCATGGACCGCACGACCCCCACGGAAAGCCTCCGGCAGGAGGCGTTTGGACCCCCCAGATTGGGCAGGAGCTGCTTCAAGGCAGCCCCGGCCCACTCCAGTCTGGGAGCCAAACGTCGGAAGTGCTCCACGAAGTTCCACCGGCTGTCGAGAACGAGTCCCAGGTACTTCATCGTCGACTCGACTCCGATGTGAACCCCTCCTACCGTTATTTGGGAACCCGACGGTGGCGCGTTCCGAGGATCATGAAAACACATGACCTCGGACTTGTGCAGGGCCACCTCGAGTCCCAACTGCCGGATCCTCTCTACGATTGTCGCAACCCCGCGTGTCGCTAGTTCGGCCGCCGCCTGGTGCGACCTCCCTTGCGCCAGGACCAGCGTGTCGTCAGCGTAACATACAACGCTGACGCCGCTAGGGAGGTCGGCGCGCAGCACCCAGTCGTACCCGATGTCCCACAGATGTGGCCCCAGGACAGATCCCTGTGGGACACCGCACGACATCTCTCGCCGGTTCCACTCTCCCTGATGACCGGGGTAGATGACGGTCCTGTCCGTCAAATAGGCCTCGACCACTCGACGGAGGTAGGTAGGCACCCGGTGATACCGGAGTGCCTCCCTGAGGCAACTCCAGGGCAGGGTATTGAAGGCGTTGGCGATGTCTAGAGACACCGCCAAGACGACTCCACCCCGGGCCACAGCATCCCCCGTCGTGAGGGCTTGCACGCGCATGATGGCGTCCACCGTAGAGCGCCCCCTGCGGAAACCAAACTGGCTCTCCGCCAAATCCGGCCCCTCCTGCACCAGCCATCCGACGAGGCGGTCTGCAATGACTCTTTCAAAGAGCTTGCCCACCTCGTCGAGCAGCACGATGGGCCGGTAAGCGGACGGAGAGTCCGCAGGGCGCCCCGGCTTCTTAATGAGGACCAGTTTCCCTGTCTTCCAACGAAGTGGGAACTGGCCCCTCTCCAAGCATGCGCTTAGGAGCCCCCCTAGTCGAGGCCCGAGAGCCTCAAAGGCCAGAACCCAGGCTCTTCCTGGCAAGCCGTCGGGTCCTGGGGCGGTATTTTTGGCACTCAGCCTACGTACCGCCGCTCTCAGCTCTACCTCGGTCACTTCCGGAGCATCGTCGTCGTCGTCGGTGATGTGGTCGGCATCGGGCACCGCAGGAGGCGGAGCCATGGCCGGGGGAGTATGTTCCCCTCGCGAAGGGAACAGAGCGCTCACCACGTCCTCCACGAGCTGTGGCCGGAGACTCTGCGTCAGCGGGGGAGCCCATGGGCGGAGTTTATCCCGCACCATTTTGTAGGGGCGTCCCCACGGATCTCTGTTCAGAGTCCCCAGCGACTCCTCGCAAGCCAGGCCTCTGGCCCGCGAGATCTCCGCTCGGAGGGCAGTCTTCGCCACTCTGTACCCCTCATACAGCTCCGCCTGAATGGCTTCCGTATCCGGAGTGCCTTTACATCCTAGAATAGACAATATTTGTAATAACAAATCGATGTCTATTTGCAACTTTAATAGAAACTAGAAAACAAAGTACACCTATGAGATCACAATACCAGAATCTATTATACACGGGCGTATTTAAAACTAGCTTATTAAAAAGAAATGTGATTTGTATGGCTCCTGTAATCTTTAATAAAATACCTGACGAAATTAAACACTTACCGTTGCAAAAATTTAAAAAAACGTTTTACAGAATTATTTGTAGATAAATGTTATTGTTCTGTGCAGGATTTCTTGAATGATATTTTTTTGTAATCTCTTTATTGACCTCTACTTTGTATTACATTTGCATGTAAGGCAGAATGTACATGGATCCTATATAATTTAACAACTTATTTTTATGTACCTACATTCGAAGCAAATAAAGACCTATCTATTCTATTCTATTCTACCAATCCGCACTTTGCCCGCGTGGTAAATTACAGCCGGCGTGGGCTCTTGAAGAGAGGAGGCCTGTGTCCCAGCAGTGGGAACAATATAGACTGATTATGCTGATTACTTGAGATGAGATATGATAAACGGAAAAATTGGAAAAATGGCTTTCAAAAACTGAGGACATTTTTATAATGATCAAAGTGCGTTAAAGTGTGATTAAAGCGTCATGTCATAACCACGTCTTATGTGATTTCATAAACCAAAATGTTTTATGTCTGTGGTCGTAGCAGTAGACAATCTATATACAAATAACCATTATGTGTGATATCGTTAAGTTGATCGAAACCAACATTAGTTTAACGGAAACTTTAAATTCATGCCATCCCTTACATTTTGTATCAAAAAGAAAGTGACAGCATCATTTTAAAGACTTTTAAATTTTAATTCTTGTTGTTAATCTTGCTTTCGAACACTGGGCTTTAAATATTACCGTGTTAAATTTTTGTAATGTGCGTTTTATTTGTGCAAAATAATAAATTTTTCTTCCTTTTTAGGGTTCCGTAGTCAACAAGGAACACTTATAGTTTCGCCAGTCCGTCCGTCTGTCCGTCCACAGCTTAGCTCAGAGACTATTAGAAAGCTATAATTTGGCATGGATATACATATTAATCACGCCAAATACATTTTTTTGGGGTACATCCGGTTGTTTTTTTTTCTCATCTACTCCATGGTGTGGGGTGTTGATGGATGGGTCTTTCCAAAATATTTCGGGTTTGTTATAACATTTTTTCGATCAAGGGATCTGTTTCTGAAATATTAAGCTTTAAAGTGCTAATTTTTGTTAGTCCCCCCCCCTGCCAGCTAAACGGTTAGTTTTGGAAAAGTAAAAAGCTCACGGTAGTAGTATATATATCGAAGTTAAAAGGAAAACTATCACAGCTAAGTAGGCTTTTCAAGTTTATGAGTAATAAACGACCAACTTACCTTTGCAGTTGAAATGTATGTATTGAGCTAGAAGTTACTAAGCGTTCACCTCACGAATCCACACAAGCGACTTTGAGTTTTGTGTATTCGGTCCCATGCTTGTGTTTTCCTTACCACACCTTGTTACTTGGGAAAGTTCTATAAGTTTAGTGGCTCGCCACATTTGATGATTGTGTACCTATAATATTTGTTTCATTACATTATGGGCCTATTTTATCACCTACGATTAAGTTCCTAGTAACTAAAAATTAAATTTAATTCCGTCACTAGCCGATATTAGGACTCGTTCAGGTCCTATCAGAACACATTATAAAAAATTACATACAGGCAATTACAAAACTGCACTACTTAGGAAAAGTATTTGTTTACCTATGAAATTGCCGTTCTGCAGTACTGGCCATTTCAAAGCAAAATAATTTTTGTTTGGCTAAGAATTCTAATTTCAAATTAATTTTATTTTAAAAACATGGATTTCTTTTTCCAAAAGTAGTCATTTGTTTATTGATTAGTGTTACATTTTCATCGCATTTCAATCTTTTTCGTCATCATGGATACGTTAAAAATTCGAGTAATTATGGAATATGAGTACCGTCGTGGCAGCAACGCAGCACAAGCGGCACGCAACATCAACGACGTTTACGGAGCTAACACTACAAACCAACGCACCACTTGTTATTGGTTTGCTCGCTTCCGTTCTGGAAATTTCGACCTGAAAAATAAACCTCGCGGTCGGCTGAAGACTTTGGTCGACAATGACGAATTAAAGGCGATTGTGGAAGCTGATGATACACAATCTACGGCTGAATTAGCAGCAGCTTTCGACGTTAGCGTCAAAACAATATTGGTCCATTTGCGTCAAATTGGCAAGGTAAAAAAGCTTGACAAATGGGTGCCCCACGAACTCAATGATCGCCAGCGCGAAGTACGCGTCAAGACGTGCCCTGCACTGCTCAACAGACACAAAAATGAAGGAATTTTGAACCGCATTGTTACCTGCGATGATAAATGGATTCTGTTTGATAATCGCAATCGCTCAGCAAGTTGGTTGGATCCTGGTTCAGCACCTAAACAATGCCCTAAACGAAAACTTACCCCTAGAAAAGTGATGGTCACTGTTGGTGGTCTAGCGCCGGTGTGATTCATCACAGCTTCTTACCAAACGGGGTGAGCATTACTTCAGATGTGTACTGTGAAGAACTGAACACAATGATGGAGAAGCTGGCACATCTCCAACCAGCATTGGTCAATCGCTCGTCTCCGCTGCTCCTGCACGACAACGCGCGACCTCATACTGCACAGCAGACGGTCTCCAAGTTGCAAGAACTGGGGTTGGAAGCTCTCCGTCATCCGCCCTACTCACCAGACCTTGCGCCTACAGACTACTACTTTTTCCAGAATTTGGATAACTGCTTGGCGGGAAAAAAATTCAATACCCGAGAGGCAGTACAAAATGCCTTTGAAGAATTTGTTTCCTCCCATCCAGCTGATTTCTTTAAGAAGGGCATCAATAAACTGCCACTGCGTTGGCAAAGATGCATTGATTGCATGGGTGATTACTTCGATTAATACAAATAAAAAATGCATGGAAAAAATTCGTTTAAATTTTTTCATACAAAACGGCAATTTCATAGGTAAAGACCTATTATTATGTCAATGGGGCCTATAATATACAATAAAATTCCGCACAATTTTAAAGAACACCCTATATTTAAATCTAAGCTGTTTGCATTATTATTAGAAAAATGTTATTATTGTATAAAAGACTTTCTAAATGATAAAAATATATAACATATAAAAAAATGTAATGACATATTATACGAGGATTTATATTATAAATCAGAATGGCTTAATTATTATTTTTTATGAAAATGTATCCTTACTTTTATGACTGCATGATTTATATGAATATTGTATGTTTTTTTTTTTTTTTAGTTTTTACGTCTTTGCATGCCGTAAGGTAGAATGTAGCGGAAACATTTAGTGATGTACCATCTTATACCTGTACCTACATTATTGGCAAATAAATAAATCTGAATCTGAACTAAGCAGATAATTTTATACAAATTCTGTTCCATTTTTGAATTTATTCGGTGAAAATTGGCTATTCGAACATCGTGAAATAGGCCCTTAACTTTGTAATGTGTAATGTTGTTAAATTGATTCTTTCCCTAACAAAATGTCACATTACACTAATATTATAAAGTCGAAAGTTTGTGTGTGTGTGTGTTAGTATGTTTGTTACTTCTTCATCCTTAAACTGCTGCACCGATTTGGATGAAATTTGGTATGTAGATAGCTTATACCCTCGATTAACACGAATGCTACTTTTTATGCCGATCTACGCGTATGAGACCGCGGGGCGCAGCTAGTACTTACCCTATAAATTTACTTTAGCACGGTTGGGAATATTATTGCATAGTAAACAAATAACGTCTTGTGTTTCTAATAATTTCTGTAAACTATAAAGAAGCCGGATTACAGTAATTTACAATGAAACAATCAGTGTAATTAATTATTACCACGTGATCAGTATTGTGGTTTCCAACTTAGTTTAAATCAATGACGAGAAACGCTTTAATGAACAATTTTATTATTAATTAGACTTAGCGCCTATTTCACCACCTACGATTAAGTTCCTAATAACTTACTTGGCACATAATTTCATACAAATTCTGTTCTATTTTTGAATTTTACTGTAAATTTATTTGTATGTACATATTAAATAAACTAACAGATTTAAAATAATAATATGTACGTGGTATGTAAAAAAGGAGGGGAAAGGATCATAGGGCATCAAAAAATTCGTCCGCATCGCTGTCAACAGGAAAAGTGCTCAAAAGGCTGGCAGCATTGCCACGTTGTATAGCAATGCTGATTCTTTGGCCAAAAAATAGGCCAGCCCTCTGGTCACGTGAGGAGTCGACCAACCGTTTAGCAATCTCTTGAAAAACCAAATGTGCACTCGGACCCCATGGCCCTAGTGTTTCAACCCCAAACGGCTCGAAAATATAACTCCCAAAAATATTTGAATATTTTCGCCGTTTGAGGTTTTCCGCACCTGCAGCAGCCGCACCAGCACAGCCCACTGTACTAGGAAGGTGGGATGGCGCAAGGGTATCGACACATGTTGTATCCCACACCAAAGGCCAACCTAACTTCCAAGGCATTATGGTCATTCCGTCAGCTGTCTTTCCATCGTCGCGTGCCAAGCCGTTGGGTTCTAAAACAGCTGTTCTGTTTTTGAATTTATTCGGTGAGTATTGGCTATTCGAACAATGACAAATAAGCCCTTAAAGTTACACAGTGTTCACATTAGAAATGGAACTGGATTTTTCCTTTCAAAAATTAATAATCACAGTTTTTAGGGTTCCATGCCACAATGGAAAAAACGGAACCCTTATAGGATCACTTCGTTGGCCGTCTGTCTGTCTGTCTGTCTGTCAGTTTGTCAAGACCCTTTTTCTCAGAAACGCGTAGAGGTATCAAGTTGAAATTAATATTAAATACGTAAGTCTACGGTCTCTTGAAGTCCTAAAAAACTCAAGCTTCTAAGTCAACGCAATAAAAAAATACGGCCATTTTGTGACACATTTTGATACTCGCAACTGTCGCAAGTAAATCAAAACCTATAGGGTATTTCCCGTTGACCTAGAATAATGATATTTTGCAAGAAGTAAGGTCTCCCAGCACAAGTAAAGGAAAAAGTCCGAAAATTGTTAATTTGTAGTTTTATGACATAAAAAAAAAAAATTTTGGAATCCTTTTTAGGGTTCCGTAGCCAAATGGCAAAAAACAGAACCCTTATGGATTCGTCATGTCTGCCTGTCTGTCCGTCCGTATGTCATAGCCATTTTTTGCCGAAACTTTAAGAACTATACTGTTGAAACTTGTTAAGTAGATGTATTCTGTGAACCGCATTAAGATTTTCACACAAAAATAGAAAAAAAAATAATACATTATGGGGGTTCTCCATACTTAGAACTGAAACTCAAAATTTTTTTTACCCAGTAGGGTATCTATGAATAGGTCTTTAAAAATGATATTGAGGTTTCTAATATCATTTCTTTCTAAACAGAATAGTTTGCGCGAGAGACACTTCCAAAGTGGTAAAATGTGTCCCCCCCCCTGTAACTTCTAAAATAAGAGAATGATAAAACTAAAAAAAAATATATGATGTACATTACCATGTAAACTTCCATCGAAAATTGGTTTGAACGAGATCTAGTAAGTAGTTTTTTTAATACGTCATAAGTCGTAAACCGCAATTTACCTTTCATTCAATCAACTCAATTATTAAAACATCGATTAAAGTTACAACGAACTACAAGAACTTTTAAATTATGTTACTTGCTGCTACGGTACCCTTCATGGGCGAGTCCGACTCGCACTTGCCCGCTTTTTTTTAAGTTTGTTTTTGGGATAAATTCTTTTCAACTACGGAACCCTTCATTGTGCGTGTTCCGACACGCACTTGGCCGGTTTTTCTTGTGTCGTGCAGGTTTCTCAGTATAGTTTGACAACTTTGACTGTGATACTATTTTGCTGGGAGTGTGCACGCCATTATTGTTTGTATAAAGAAGTCTGTCTAACTATTTAAATAGTAGATAGCATATAAGCTCAGTCTGCGTACAGCTTATGTAAACAATTCATATAAGTATACACTTTAATCATAAGCACATTATGTTCATATTCGTATACCTAAGCAAATGCAAGCGTTTTATACGGATCAATATGCCTAGCTTTTTTCCAACTATATTGGGTTCGGCTTCCAGTCTAACCGGATGCAGCTGAATACTAGTATTTTACATGGAGTGACTGCCTAATTAGCCTTCACAACCCAGTCACTGGGTAACACAATACCCCTTGGTAAGACTGGTTGTCAGACATTCGGGGCCAACGGCTTAACAGCGTGCTTTCAGAGGCAAGGCGGGGTCCCGGTATTTTAGGATGGTCACCCATCCACGGACGGAAGCGTAGCTTAACCTGATCGTTCGACCCGTGCGGCTATTATCACTTAGCCACGAGCCCTTTTTTATACGGATGTAAACATAAAAGATATTATTTTCAGTAAAATTCTTATTCAATTATGTTGAGGCGATTACTTAATTACTTACGAAATTTAATTAATTTTCAGTCAGTAAATTTTACCATAAAAGTTGTGAGCGCTTAATGTCAAAATATTGCCGCACATAAAAAACAATATAAGTAAACTAACCTCCACATTTAAAAAAATCTCAGACCACTGTATAATAATTAAAACATACCACGCAATAAAAATTAAGGACATTAAAAAGAGAATCTTAATTCAGCTCGCGATAATGCACGGTATTCGCGTGCCTCACGATACGTGCTTGGGGATAAACGCGATGATTCGCTCATTTCACCGGCAATTTGTTGTTCCCTGCAGCGGAGAACATTGTGCACGTATCAGATAAACTGAGCCCAATTTACGTGGGAAGAGATCTCTATTCAGTAACTAAGGGAGAAGATTGAGTTTTAGGGTGAAAACACAATGGTTTGGTGCGGCTCTGTGAAATTCTTCATCAATAACATCAACTTCACTTCGAAATTCAAACAATATCATTGTGAATCTACGGCGATAACTTTTTTAAATAAATCAATAGTTCACTCAAGCGAGATTCAAAGTGAACTTTCGAAAATAGAACGAATTGATAAGCATTTCCGCATCAATTGACAATTTGCTTTTCACCGGCTTTCTCATAGGGCTATCTGCATTGGATAATCGATTTTCACACGAAACTAAACAATGATTGGTTACGGATTGCGGGATGAATTGATTCGGGATTGGATGTTTGTAAAACGTATCCACTACTTAGGGTAAATCCTAGTGCACTAGCTTTCCTTTATGTTTTCAAAATCAAGTAATAACATACATAAACTCACACCTTCTTCCCATGGTAGGCAGTAACTACAGAACGCCACCTGCAGCTACGATCCTTACACATTCCTTTTGCTTCGTTTACGTTCATACATCTGGTCATACACGCACGCCAGTTACGACTATTCGCGCCTGATCTTTCTGAAGAATATCTCCAACAAGATCACTAAATTAGGTCCTTCTAGGGCGACCCCTCCCGATAGAAACAAATAATTAATTGAATTTAATTTAATAATTTATTTCAAGTAACAAGACTCATACCGTCCTATTACAAAACAAGGTTCATCTTCAAACCCAGGTTTAAACCATGGAACCTTTTTTGAATTTTGAACTTTATTCCGACACGTTAAGATGTCAGTTTTACAAAACTGTCAACTTAGTACCGGACTAAGGTGTCAGTTTTGAAAAAAGAACTGTGTTTCTATCACAGCTAGGTTCTTATTACAAAAACTGGCTCGATGGTTTAAGGACGCTGTACAAATGGGTAGTCAAATCATTACTTTTTTACACAAAAGCATGTTTATAAAATAAAATGCTTTACATTCTTAAAATATTTTTTGGCCAAATTGTTGATAGATGTGCATGGTACGATTGTGAACTATAAATATAATTTTAGATAGGTATAGTTTCTCAATAAATGTACCGGACTGAAAATTTTTACTTCGGTACATTTATTGAGAAAATGTACCCATTTGTAACAGCGTCCTTAAACCATGACAGAAGGAAAACCTTGTTTTGTAATTAGACCGTAAGTGTTAAAAACATGATACTTATAAACTATGATAGTAAAACATTAAGACAGAAACAATTTGTGACATCACTGCTGCAAGGTGACAGGCCCAGCCGATACCTTGCAGCAGTGGTTCACAAGCGCACAATCTAGTCTGCTGGCTACCATAGGCAGGATGCTGTTGGTGCTGCCCGTACCCTACTAACCAGGGATGCGCACTGCTTCCGCATCACAGTGTAGAAACAGTCAACGCGACAATAAAAATAATAGGATATCATTTCACTTTTTGTATTGACTGATATCACGTAATAAATCCTGCCACAGCAGTGCCAAAACACGAAGCCTTGTATATACTACCGTTCAATCAATCTGCCTAGCCTTTTCCCAACTATGTTGGGGTAAGCTTCCAGTCTAACCGGATGCAGCTGAATACCAGTATTTTACATGGAGCGACTGCCTATCTGACCTCCACAGCGTAACTGGGTAATACGATACCCCTTGGTAAGACTGGTTGTCAGACTTTCGGGCTTCTGACGACCCGTAACGACTGTTAAAGATCCACGAATGACAGCCGGGACCAGCGGCTTAACGTGCTTTCCGAGGCACGGAGGAGCCTCGGCATGTAAAGATGGTCAACCATCCACAGACCAGCCGTAGCTTAACCTGACGGATCGACCAGTGCGGCTGTTTTTACTTAGCCACGAGCTCCTCTTTTTATATTCTACCGTTGCATTGTGTATCATTGTAGTTTATATTGTAGACTTTTATAGTTGCGTGACCGCACCTCGCTGATGTGTCTTCACCCTAAGGAACAGTATTTCTTGATACACAGTAAACGTGCTTGCAATGTGCAGTTATAAAATAAAATAAATTTAGACGATGTTTTATGTAACTGTGGTTGGAAGAAGTAGTTTTATTTTTAACTTTTGTTTTGATATTGTTACTTTGTGTCGTGATTCTTCTTGTCGTGGTTAAGCTTCCATAAAATATGATAGTTGTTTATATGTTACCGGCCGTACTTAATTGTGCCGTGTCTCGGAAAGCACGTTAAGCCGTTGGTCCCGGCTCTCATTCGTGGATCTTTGACAGTCGTTACGGGTCGTCAGATGCCCGAAAGTCTGACAAACAGTCTTACCAAGGGGTATCGTATACCCAGTAACTAGGTTGTGAAGGTCAGATAGGCAGTCGCTCCATGTAAAATACTGGTATTCAGCTGCATCCGGTTAGACTGGAAGTTGACCCCAACAAAGTTGGGAAAAGGCTAGGTAGATTGATTGTGCTTACTTATGGCAGTTGTCTGAAAGTACTGGTAAGGTGATTTTGTTAAGCATCCAGAATGTCACTGACATTTCATGATGATGAGTTTTTGAGGTCAGGTGCGTAGTACTCGCACCCGGCGTGCGTGTATGACCAGATGTATGAACGTAAACGATGCAAAAGGAGTCTACGTAAGGATCATAGCAGGTGGCATTCTGTAGTTTCTGCCTACCCCCGTACGTGATTTTATGTATGTAATTGCTGTTTAGAATATTAACATCATCATCATCATCACAATTCAAGAACTATCTCATAAAAACTATATCTTTATAAGATAGTTCATTTGTTCTAAACTATCTTTAAAAAAACTATATCTTGCTATATAATATATAGGTATATCGTTTATCTCAAAAATAGATTATTACGTTATCTTTTTTTTTTCAGAATTTTTACAATATCGGGCAGACACGGATTATTAAAACGTCTAAAAACCCAGTTACACATTCCAGTTTCACTGAATATCCAATAAAATCTAATATTCTATTTATATTCGTGAATTTATTGTAAAAACGGAATCCCTTCAACGATTCAAGTGGGCTTGACCCAAACCTTCATTATTTTTTTAGTTATTCCAACTTAACCTTACCTTTTACTTAGCTGTTTCGAGGGTTTTTGAGTATATTACAAATATTTGGGCGTCTTGTTATTTTTAAATTTTGTTGGAGAGTGAAAATGGAGTGGCTCGTGGCTGAATTAAAACAGCTGCACAGGTCGATCTAAGGTTAAGATACGCTTGCAGCGGTTGGTCTGTGGATGGTTCATCCATCATATCGAGACACCTCCGTGTCTCGGAAAGCCGTTGGTCCCGGCTGTCATTCCTAGATTTTTGACAGCCGTTACGGGGAAATAGAAGCCCAAAAGTCTGACAATCAGTCTTACCCAGTCGTGGTACCCAGTAACTGGACTGTGGTAGTAAGTCGCTCTAGTAAAAAATTTTTTTTACAAAAAAAAAAACTACCGACTTCAAAAAAAATACTACAAAGTGAAAAATTACTTTAATTTCGGAAGTTGGTGTTTTGGGACCTGTATTTTAGCTTTTTGCCACCGACTTCCGTAATTAAAGTTATTTTTCACTTTGTAGTATTTTTTTGGATGTCGGTTGTTTTTTTTTTTTTTTCTAAAAAAGTTTTTTAAATTTTCACTTTTTCGTGGGTCAGTCTGTAATTTATCTTAGTTAAAATAGCTTAATGTCAACTGCTGCAAAAAAGACACCACTTTACTTATACACTGAAATTTAAAAAGTGCGCGAGCATCCGCGAGGATTTTTCCGTTTGGTGGAGTCTGATCCTAATCTATATAAATAAAAAGAGAAGTCCTGACTGACTGATTGACATACTCATCAACGCCCACCCCAAACCCAGGGACCTAGAAAGCTGAAATTTTACACAGAGGTTCCCTTTATAATGTAGACAAGGAATAAGGAAGGAATTCCCGGTAGTACGTTCCTGTAAGATATTTTCCGACATCCACGCGGGCGAAGCCGCTGGAAAAAGCTAGTGCAGAATAATACTACCCGGATAAACTTTTTCACTAAAGCTACTAGCATCCCTCCTACGGCTAATTAAAAGTAAACCACAATGTTCAAGCAAGTATAATTTCTCTTGAACAATCTTAACAAGTTGCAACTTGAGATTGTATACTTAGTTCTGTTCTAAGAAGCAGAATGCTGTAGTAAGTATAGCAATTGCTAACCCACCATTGACTATAATTTTGTTGTGTGTTTTGTAGGGGCTCGTGGCTAAGTAATAAAAGCCGCACGGGTCCATCGATCAGGTCAAGCTACGTTTGCCGTGGTTGGTCAGTGGTAGGGTGACCAACTCTAAGACTACTCCATGCCTCGGAAAGCACGTTAAGCCGTTGGTCCCGGCTGCACATGTCATTCGTAGATTTTTAACAGTGGTTACGGGTCGTCAGAAACCCGAAAAGGATCATGTTACCCAGTAACTGGATCGTGGAGGTCAGATAGGCAGTCGCTTCATGTAAAATACAGGTAGGCAGCTGCATCTATGAGTCTGGAATCCGATCCCATCATAGTTAGGAAAAGGCTAGGCAGATTGATTGATATTGTGGTTGTGTGTTTGCTATTTTGTTCCTTTGTGATATCTAATTTCTTAAGCCCTTGATACACACACACACACACACACACACACACACACACACACACATACACACACACACACACACATACTATTTACTTTTTAATTTTCTGTCCCTATAGCAATTAATTTGGGGTCGGCGTAGTACCTCTTTTATTTCCATAGGTGGATAAATCCATCCTCTCAATGTTTACTTCTTTCTAAGCCACTTATTTTTTAACACAATCCATCCATTGCAATAAGTGTCCGATATACAGATAATACTAATTTAAAAATCTTCTTCATTTCGTGTGGTTAGTGACTGATCTGATGTCAGAGTTTTTATGCCTCCTAGTGGCCTCTGACTTGGCTTCACATGCCATCGAAAAATATCTCTCAGGCACGCCAGTTTCTTCACGATGTTTTTCTTCACCGTTTTTTACGTTAAAATTACGTTATTTCAAAATTTTTTTTTCTGCTATATTTTGTATCGAAGTTGAAAAAAGTGGTTTGGCCATGAGCAAGTAGAGCATATAATGAAGTTAATGATATTTTTTAATGTTCAAAATCAAAAGCAGTGTCTTGTAAAAAGATGATTAAACATCAGCCTCGCGTCATTTTTTGGAAAACTTGTTGCGAATTTTAGTGATTTTCCATGAATACTTAATTTATTTGAAAAATCTCTTTGAGCCACACAAGCATGACAAAAGAACTCAACTTTTCAAATCATAAATAATTTTGTAAAAATTCTGTTTCAATTTCTCACAAACAATGAACAAAATTGATCAACATCAGTCTATTTCGTGCACGACCCCATAAGTAAGAGATAATTATACAATACGCACATGAATCTGAAAGTCAGAGGTGCGTGGCTTGGGTTCGAGCTAGACCTATGACTTGACAGTTCGACACGGTAACACTATTTTATACTACTAGCTTTTTCCAGCGGCTTCGCCCGCGTGTATGTCAGAAATTATCCCACGAAAACCTTCTACCGGGATGAAAAGTATCCTATGTCTTAATCCAGGTTATAAACTATCTGTATACCATATTTCATCCAAATCCGTATAGCCGTTTTTGAGTAACAAACATCCAAACATACAAACATCTAAACATACAAACTTTCACATTTATAATATTATTAGTAGGATTACTTGGCTGCCACTGCTACAACAATCAAAAATCATTTGTACCTAATCAATTTACTTTACGTCACAAAATTACCAAACTATTTCAATACCACTAACTTACAACACAAAGCTCTCAGCACTGCCATTCAACATATTCAATTTCAATTAAAACTAAATCATACATACTGACGAGATGTTACGCCAATATTGAATTAATCGTATAAACTACTACACTGAAGGGAAGTCTTCTATTCAGATAATAATGATCGATACCCATTCCCAATGAGAACCTGTTACGGGATTGTTTAATTTATTCGGGACCAGGAAATTAGCATCAATACCGGTCCCACCCGACGTTATAATTGGGCCCTTTTGTTTATTTCGACATGCCTCGGTTTGGGAAAAAGCAAACCGAACACATACGAACGTGTATATTAGCTAATTTGATTGATACTGATACTGCACGTGATTTTTATATTCTGTGACAGGGTTAAACATTGAGTGTTTAATTTTTCCGAATGTTTTGTGCCAAAGTTAGTAAAAGGATACAGTTATGAAATAGAGGTTTTAAACCTTTAAACCTCTCTGAAATTCCGCACCATTAAATCTCTGACTTAGGTTTACAAATGGCACTTAACAAGACCGAAGTGCTGTGGATCAATGAACTGCAGCTAAGTTGAGTCACCTAACTATTGTTATAACTCGTTGACCCTCAATACAGCCAAAAGCTTTATAATTATAATTTTATGAGCTTTTGAATTTCTTTAGAAAACGCTGTTTTTGTTTTGTTTCACCGAAAGCGGCTTACAAGCTAAGATAATAAAACTCCATAATTAAGTAAACAAAGTGACAATCTTTAACACAACAACAAATCTGATTAATTAATTAATTAATGAGTCCTCATCGCAACCGCTGTCTCTTCTTTAGGAGCCGCAACCTAAACGTTTGTCGAATGTTGCTTTTGAATAATGGATTTGATGGTTGACACAGCGAAGCTTGGCTTCATGATTGACAATCGAGATTGTGAAATTGATTGGAGTTTTGCGACAACAAACGTGTTTTCTGCACCAACTCCTAAAAACTGATGAGCCTACTCAGCAGTCATCAATCAATTTATTTACTCAAGATACCAACAAAGAAAGTCAGTTACTTTACACTTTTTAACTCAGATAAGGACCGTATTGTAAAGGATTTCTTTCAAAATACGGCTCCAGCACAAAATCCTTTCACTTTAAAATTTATATTATGTTGCTAACAAATTGTCACCGCGCTTAAGCTGCGGTCTCACACGACTATAAATTTAAGTCGTAGCTTCCTTAGATATATTGGGATTAGTGACGTCGTGCTATCAGCAGAAGCAGCTATCAGAGCTCGAGATAAGCAACAATGGATTTTTT
This sequence comes from Cosmia pyralina, assembly GCA_946251885.1. NCBI lineage: Eukaryota > Metazoa > Arthropoda > Insecta > Lepidoptera > Noctuidae > Cosmia > Cosmia pyralina. The sequence continues at coordinate 2,775,992 of OX276349.1, forward strand.
CCTCTATTTTCTACGATGTAAAGTCGGTAATACTGTGCAATGAACTTTACCATTCTCGTTGCTTCCTAAAAGGAAAATGTGCGGATAATATTATTGTTATTTAGTAATCTAATATTACGGGAATGTTAATTAGTACGTCTTTACATTGAGTAGGATGTCTCGTCGGGTGTATAAAATTGCTTATTCAACAATTGTTATTACTTCTCCTTGGAGGACTTAGCTGGATCTTCATTTTAAATTAAAGAAATGTAAAACAGAAATTGGGTTTACGTCGCCTTTTCGCTTTATCCTCAACTGTTATTCAAGGCGAGCTTTCCTCGCTTCAATACACTTTGACAAAAATTAGAAGTAAAGATTATGATGAAGAATTTTACTATCTTGTTTTCCGTTAGTGCTACGTAGGTATTTACCCGGTTATGTTTGGGCCATACATTTGTCCGTCACAACAAGAACGGCCAAAATATCTACTTCGCTATGATAGTTTGCTAAAAGCAGCTATTCTGGTGATTCTTTCTTTTTATGACTAAATTTTTGATCTCATAAATCTTAATGGCAATACAAACTAAGTTAATAAATATAATACAACATTATCTTATCTAGTAACTACAAAACAACGCCTGAATCACCTTTACACAAATCAGCATACTGTCAGGTTTTCCTGTGAGGAAACAGGCATTTTTTTTATTAGTTTTTTTTTTTTTATTTCTCCTGCATATCCTAGAACCAAAAATTCGATGATATGTGACACCAACCATCCCGCACTGGGCTCGCGTGGTGGATTACAGCCCACTCCCTCTCACCAAGAGGAGGCCTGTGTCCTAGCAGTGGGAACATTGTAGGCTGATTATGATGACCTAATACAAGTGTATTATTATTTTCCTTTATTTCATTTACAAACATATTATTTATTTATTATACAAGTGTATTATTATTATTTTTTATAGCAAGCTTTTCTGTCTGGATATCATCTAGGACTAGAGTACTTGTCAAGATGAATCAAACGAGCCCAAATTTAATAGGTTTGCGTCGTCTTATTACTGAATTCCCATGGTCACCTTCCGGCTTCATCATCAGATCAACTCCATGCCAATAGGGATCAGACTACCATTTTATTTTTAGGGTTCCGAACCAAAATGATGAACAGGAACCCTTATGGTGCGACTCAGTCTGTCTCGGTCCTCTGTCACAGATGGATATCTCAAGAACTACTAAAGCTATCAACTTGAAATTTGGAACAGTTTTAGGTGACGTTTGTCTAACTGTTTTGCAAATAAGAAAGATTTTTTTTTCCAATAGGGACTGAAAGGGGGTCTTAAAAATTCGGAGTGGGGCTACTAGAGCATGCAAAAGAACGACGAAAGAACATACAAAAGAACACACACATACGAAAGAACGCTGTACGCACATTTTCAAACATTTTTTTAAATTTTTTTAGGCTGCGTAGTTTTCGCATTTTGATAAAAATGTAAAAAAAAATACTGTTCCCCCCTTATCTCCCAAGTTTGCACAGAGAAAAATCTGAAATTATTCTATGTGATAGAAGTTTATGTAAAAATTACAGGAAAAATAAAACGATGTCTCTAAATAGCACACTTTTTCAGAAATTGGATCGGAATACTCCGTGCGCGAGTCCGACTCGCTCTTGACTGGTTTTTCTTTTACTATTTTAACATAATCGATCTTCATTGTTTTTTGGTATATATTTTAATCATGTTAATGATTAAAATAAATACTGAAAAACAAATGACAAGGAACACGAATAATCCGTCATTTGTTTTTTTGAACTAAAAAAAATTGCCTGATTGGTCTAGTGCAGGGCGCAAGCGCTACGGCTAAGATAAAGTAGTGAGTTCGAGTCCCAGGTCGGGCATAATAGTGTTATTAGCTTTATCTATCTGGAATCCCAGTAGCATAACGGAGTCTGGATTTGTGCCCGGTTAATGGCAATACACTCGCCACATGGGGCAAAAAACATAAGTGACGTAATGTACTACCCAACGTACCCTACCAACCAACCAACCATCCTAACCAACCAATAACAACCAACCAACCAACCAACCCAACCAACCAACCAACCAACCACCAACCAACCGACCAAAAAAATACCACATAAATGACTAATGTAAAGTCATTTACCAATTACATTTACGATATTCCACATAATATTTCCACTCAATTTCCCATTTATATGAACGCAGAACATAGCAATGCTCTTCCAATTAACCAGCATCATGATGCCCTCATGGCATCGATACACACGCGTTTATTCCACGATGCAAGTTGGACCAATGATCTTCTGTGCGAATACCACATTATTCTGCGAAGCGTACACTGGAATGCGGTCGCAATATGTCAGTAATTTAACAGAACAATTAATTTGTGTATATGTGTAGGCTTCTGTTCTATTTAGAAATTGATTGGATGAAGGTAATACAGAGTAGTATTTAATAGGGGTCAATAGACTATAGCATTCGTTAGCTATTGACTTTTGAAAGTATCTTTCAAGATTTATACACTGAAATTAATAAGTTTATCATTTCAATTCAAACACAATTTTAAGCAGAGCAGAGGAGATTGTGGCTAAGTAATAACAGCCGCATGGGTCGATCCATCAGGTTAAGCTACGCTTGCCAGGGTTGTTCACTGGATGGGACCATCTTTACATACAGAGACTCCTCCGTGCCTCGGAAAGCACTGGATTCATGGATCTCTGATGTTCGTTACAGGTCGTCAGAAGCTCGAAAGTCTGACAACGTCTTACCAAGGGGTATCGTATTACCCAGTTACTGGGTTGTAGAGGTCCGATAGACAGTCGCTCCATGTAAAATACTGGTATTCAGCTGAATCCGGTTAGACTGGATGCCGACCCCAACATAGTTGGAAAAAGGCTAGGCAGATTGATTAACACAATTTTAAGCAATATTTTGAGATGTTTCGTTAGAAATTCATTTAAAATTTTTCAAGGAAACTGAAATACATAAAACTGAATTTAAGAATTCCGGAAAATTGCCTAATTTTTTTATACTTTTATCACTACATTAAAGCAATTTTTATTTTTATTGACATCAAAAAAAATGTGGCCGTCACGGAACGCCCGGCAGACGTGAAAGATGGCGGAGAGGGGGCACGACAGCACAAGAGAGCGCCATGCCGTTAACCGTCACCGATACGAGTTGATATTACGCCCAAAGGCACGCCAATAGATGTTTAACATCAAAAACGTCACTACAGCCCATCCCCTTGATTTTCATTCGTGACAACCGCATGCGACCCAAATAATCAAGCGAGAGGCCGCTTACATTCTGATTCAGGAAAAACAAACAGATGTATCAGACACAACTTTAGAGCAATTCCATATTGCTTGAATATAACGATATCAAAATACAGACAGGAATCTCAAAGGACTATTTTGCTAGTAATCATTGGTCAGTGAATGTCAATATTATCTTGAGCTGCCAATATTCCAGTATTCGGAATACATAACATATTACTAGCTAATATTATCATAAGTTACATCATACTAAGAAGTAGGTAAATTACGTTTGTCTCATTGATAAACAGGTTCGATACCTAACTATTAATAATTATCTGATATAACGGATGTAAAAGAGAGGCTTGTGGCTAAGTAATAACAGCTGCACGGGTTAATCGATCAGGTTACGGATTAGGCTACGCTTGCCGTGGTTGGTCCGTAGATGGGTGACCATCTTTACATACCAAGACTTCTCCGTGACTCGAGAAGCACGTTAAGCAGTTGGTCCCGTTTATCATTCGTGGATCTTTGATAGTCGTTACGGGTCGTTGGAAGCTCGAAAGTCTGACAACCAGTCTTACCCAGGATTATCGTGTTACGCAGTAACTGGATTGTGAAGGTGAGATAGGCAGTTGCTCCATGTAAAATACTGGTATTCAGCTGCATCCGGTTATACTGGAAGCCGGCCCCAACACAGTTGCGAAAAGGCTAGGCAGATAATGATAACGGGTGTAATAATATCCTTAACGAAGCGGAGACGTATTTGTTCTTTCTGACGATCTTTTTTTTTGTATCGGACCATACCTGTGAACCGATAGGGATAGGGATATATTGAAGATAAAGTTCAAACTTTTTACGTTTTTAAATGAAAATAAGCTTTAAATGTTTTGATGTTACTTCAAATACTTCCATGATCCCTGTACCGTTACATTGCGTGCTGCCGTAAACAGCGAATTTTCACGGTATCCTGTTATTTCACTGAAAATTATTTTGCAAATTTTCACTTGACAAACAACGACTGGCCGAAACACGATTTGTCATTTCATCATTTTACTACAACAAGTTTGGCAAATAAATCATTTAACAAATTAAGTACCTGATAAACTTTTGTTTGATAAAGTATTATTTGAGAAACAATTTATTTGATAAACAATTCGTTTTTCAATCATGGTATCTCATAATGGAACACCCAAATACTATAACTACTCAATATTCCGAACCTGACCGGAAAATCCTAACACTACACGGTCGACGTCAGGGGCACCCCGAGGTCCGGTTTGGTGAGGTTCCTTTAAATCCTGAAGACAGAAACGTCGACCTGCTGTCAGTTTTATTGGTTGGTTGCTTGGAGAAGTATAAATGAAAAATATATGTGTATAAATGATAAAATATCATGTGAAACATTTACCAAATGAAATAATGTTTGTAAAGCGAGTATTTGTAAAATGAAACATTTGCGGAAAAAGTTGTTTGTGAAATTAATAGTATATGAAATGTTGGTTGTCAACTAAAAATTTGTCAAACAAGTTTTGATAAAACATTAGTGAACCAATTTTCACACCATTAATAAAAGTCGTTTCCTAGCAATTATTTTTGCACAAATTTAATTAGTTTGTACATAGCGATTTCGTGAAGGTTCTTGTTTGTCTGTACAGACCCACAAATGATGAGTATTATCATCATCTAGTAACAGTATTTTGAGGGTTCTCTCGTGCAACCTAGCAAGCCCCATATTTGTGAACTGGATTTAGTCTGTTTACTGAGAACAAAAAATTACGAAATACTATGTTTTTTGAAGACTATGGATACTTATCCATACCTCCATGTTTTAATTTTTAATGTTTTTACATAATTAAAATTTTTCAGGGAATCTGAAATAGATAAAACTGGATTTAAGATTTCGGGAAAATTATCTACATTTTTTTAGACTTTTATCACTACATTAAAGCAATTTTTATTTTTATTCACATAAAAAAAAATGTGGCCGTCACGGAACGCCCAGCAAAGGTAAAACATGGTGGAGAGGGGGCACGACAGCACAAGAGAGCGCCATGCCGTTAGCCGTCACCGATACGATATTTGTGTATGTGTATATATGTACCTACATATATACACATACACAAACTCACGCTTTCTTCCCACGGGGGTAGGCAGAAACTACAGAACGCCACCTGCTACGATCCTTACATACTCCTATTGCCTCGTTTACGTTCATACATCTAGTCGTACACGCACACCGGTTGCTAATGTTTTTGCTGTATTACTATTTATTATTTTTTTTTATTTTGCATCCTTCTCTCCGAATTGAGGTAGGCGCAGCCTGTCATCTTCTTCTATACGTCTCTATCTGTCACCATCTCTGTATCCATCACTTTATAGCCAACGTTTACTAACAAGAATAAGTCCCTGAAATGGCTCCCGTTTCTATGAAAATGGGTCACAGGAAAAAATGCCATAAACACCACATTTGGCAAAAGGATTTCGGTTCAACCGCTGTCTGCACAACCAATCTTTGTTTCTGGTTTTCTAAAAAAAAACAATCTTCTATACAAGGTGTAACTTAGATAACGCACAATCTCTTAAGGGGTCACTGTACTCATCATTATGATCAATTTTTACTATGGGACTAAACCTGAAATCGCGAAAACAGCAGATTTTTTTTTCGCGATTTCAGGTTTGGTCCCATAGTGAAAGTGTTCATAATGATGACTACAATGACCCCTTAAAAGATGCCCATCAATTCATTTTCACTCTGTAGAGAGCTTCTACATGTGACAATTTGATTACGTGTGACGGTGTGACGTTGGAAATGAAAAATCAGCCCTCAAATGTATGTTTAAACATCCTGTGCGCAGACAAGTATGTCACTATAGAGATGATTTACAGATCCGTCGATTTAACCTCAAAAACTTATTAAATAAATCACATGATTCTGCGAAACTTTTCCGTATCAAACCTCTCAATCTAACAGGACTTATCGAATAAAACTCAGTGTACACTGGCTATAAATTTGGTCGCGAATCTTACAAAGATCACGCACCTTTTCGCCGTCCGAAGTAGCTCTTTCTCATGCAAAGTACATATAGAACGCACGCAACGGCCCGGAGCGGTGACACGGAATAATAAGTTGCAGAAGTTTCACTTAATATAAGATAGAGGGAGTTTTGTGTCGATCTTGTATAGATCCCCCCCTCCCCTCCTCTTTTTCCCCGAAGGGTTAACACCACGTCTTGCCACTTATGTTTAAATCCCATGTAAGCCAAGCAAGCCTATATCCATCCACAGGGCACAAATCCAGCCTCCAGGCTGAAACTGAAAAGTTCTTGATAAAAAAAACCCAATAACACTTTGCCTGACCGAACCGAACGTAACGTAAGCAACCTTAATAATTATTATTATGCTTGAAAATTTGTATTGTATTGTAATGTAAAGCAATACTTACTATAAAAACCAACTCAAAATAAATTTGAAACTAACTTGTGCTCAAATGTAGTTTTAAATTGTTGTTGTTTGCTTTGTTTTATAATACAAGGCATCAGGTCAAAATAGCTCAATGAATAGCATACATTTTAATTAGAGCCTTGGGTCAAGGTAAGTCTTGTTTCTTTAGTTTATGCAAGAACATAACCTCGAGCTTTTCAATTCATTGATATAACTGATGACAGTGATAATGACGTCACGCTGAAGCGGCTGCGCTGACGTTCATGTTCGGGGTCACCAGTATAGAGGTATGAGTAACAGACTGTAAAGTTCACTCATCCTCCATAGAAAAGGGAGGATCCTCCGACCAGACGGGTGTCGTATTTAGTGGGCCCGACAGTTGATGTCGGGACGTTGTATAATTATGCTAGTCGCGCGGTAAACTCTGATTGCGCGATGCAGGATTGGGTGACGTCAGCGTGATGCTTAGTTCGCATTTGGCGATGATAGATGCCGCCACAACACCAAGCTCCAAATCGCGAGATTTTCTCCAACCCCTTTTTTACAGTCATTTTCAAAACACATGCAAAGCGGACCATTTCATTGTGCCTTCTGTACTTGATATTCTTTGGCGTCGATTTATTTTCAAAAGGAACAATGCGATACAATAAAAAGTCTGGAACGTGCGAGCGCCTATCGCGTGACCTTTGTGTAATAAGAGCGCCTAGCTCGACTCTGATATTTATTGTTGTATGTCATTTCTGTTTTTCTATATTTCTCTGCTCTATATTTTTAGGACTGACTTAAATGTGTTTTGTTAAAATTAGCTTATGGTTGGAATTTGGTTGTTGTGATGTTGAAAATCAAACATAATTACTATCCCTTATTATCCGATAAATAATATTCTAGATATTATTAGCAAATATTGATATATCAATCATGTGCGATACATTGTATATTAAATCAATCATAATATTATTTATTATCTATTTATTATATATTTTATTATTATCAAGCTAATAACAATGACCTAATCGTTAAGCTCCTTAGATTCTGAGTTGAGCTGCATGATTAATAAATGCGTGAAAGACGCGATGCGTGACTGGGCAGGTCCACTCAATCTGTGTGGTTCTTTCCACAAAAGACCATCTCAGACACCAATCTACATGGTCTACACATGATCTGATCAAGATTATGTCTGGACTTTAAAAGAGACTGTGACCTCTGAGTTTGTTTCGGCTTTTCTTCTCAGAGTAGTCAGATAGGAAACGCCGACCTCATCTAGTTTTTATTAAAAATATGATTGACGTGTAAAAGTGTTTGTACAAACCTACTTATAGAAATAAAATTAAGGACACTGTTACAAATGGGTAGTCAAATCATTACTTTTTTCCACAAAAGTATGTTTATTAAATAAAATGCTTTGCATTCTTAAAATGTCTTTTGGCCAAATTGTTGATAGATGTGCATTGTACGATTCTGAACTATAAATATAATTGACACGCCCGCACTCCGGGCAGAGCGGCAGGGCGTGTCAGACTTTTACTGACTAAAACCCACCCGTGTTCCTTCAGTTGCCCGCGCCAGGGCCACGGTATCTCTTTCGAACTACCCGCGACCCCGGCGGCTTCGGCCCAATTGGACCCCGTCACTGCTGACATCTCTTTGAGACGCGCGTGGAACACAACGTGCCGTCGACCCGGGCCTGGTCCTTACCGGACGGCGAGCTGCCCATTACTCGTCATCCGCAATCCCCCGCGCCTACGGTGGCCGGGAATCGGCGATAGATTCCCGCCGCCCAGGGTGTCTCCTGCGGCGGCTAGGGGCGCGAGGGAGCGGCTGTTGCCTCTCCCTCACGCGTTCCGCCTCCTCCTTCGCGAGCATTACTGCTTCGCAGAAGGAGGTGACGGCCTCCCATGCACTCTTGCTCCGCACCATGGCCTGGACCAGGTTTGGACGCGAGAGATCGCCGCCGCCGATCGCCTCCGTGAGAACACGGCGGTGCTCCACCCAAGCCAGACAGACCTCCACTGTATGCTCCACCGTGTCCTCCGGGCGATCGACACAATGGTGACACCCGGGCGTTTCCTCCCGCCTTATCCGAAACAGGAACCTCCCGAAACAACCGTGTCCGGTGAGGACCTGCGTCAGGCGGAAGGTGAGGACGCCGTGGCGCCTCTCCAACCACTCCTCAAAGAATTATCGCCGCAATTGTGGCGTGCCCAGCGCTGGGTTGCGACAATCGCACTCTCCATGTCGCCATGAGATCCCACCGGAGCTCTGTCCGCTGTACCGTGATTTCTCGCGGCAGCGGAGTAACGCCCCGGCGTTTCGCCTCCTCGCGCCATTCCCACACGTGCGTGAGGACTTTTGCCTCCAGATCCCATGGCGGTAATCCGGCAAGGAGGCTCGCCGCCTCACAGAAGACCGTGCGGTATCCCCGGACTAGCGGGATGGCCATGACCCTCTGGGACGCGTTCAACCGACGGGCTGGTCGCAGCCTCAGAGAACGCGCCCACACCGGTGCCCCGTAAAGGGCCATGGACCGCACGACCCCCGCGTAAAGCCTCCGGCAGATGGCGGGCTTACAGTAGTTGTGAACCTATGAGGTTCGGTTAAGATTCGAGCACACGTGGACATGAACCTATGGCAAACATGTAGATTGTTTTACACACTTATATTATTTTTTTGTTTGTTTTTGTTGTCCTTTATTGTTTTATTTTTGTTTGTGTTTCACGAACTGTGTCGAAATAAACGTTTTTCTTTCTTTCTTTCTTTTATATGCGGTATGAGGCTGACGCTCAAGGGGTTTGTTTAAATGCATGAACCTAAGTCTTGCCTTATTCAAGACTTTATGACTGTGATGAACAATATTCTATACCTTTCAGCGTGATCTTTAATTAAGCCATATCCTTGAATTAAGATAATATTCCGTACTGCTATTTATCACAACCAACATTATAATTTTCAAGAACAATAATATACCATTCACGATTTTATGTAAATAAACAGACATAGGTATAGAAAATGATTGTTCATAACAGAGTCGATGACAACGGTCACAGCAAACTGAGCAAGATTCCGCGAAATTGTAATTTATGGCAGAGAGGTAATATCCAGATGACTGGTTGCTTGCATTTCACGACCTTTGTTATTACGAGTATTAGTAATCGTGGCAAAGTAATAACAGCCACACGGGTCGTGTTCAGGTTAAGCTACGCTTGCCGAGTTTGGTCCGTGGATGGGTGACCATTTTTACATACCGAGACTCCTCCGTGCCTCGGAAAGCACGTTAAGTCGTTGGTCCCGGCTGTCATTCGTGGATCTTTGATAGTTGTTACGGGTCGTCAGAAGCCCGAAAGTCTGACAACCAGTCTTACCAAGGAGTATCGTATTACAGTTACTGGGTTGTGGAGGTCAGATAGGCTGTCGCTACATGGAAAATACTGATCTTCAGCTACTTCCCGTTAGACTAGAAGCCAACCCCTACATAGTTGGGAAAAGGATAGGCAGATGATGTTATTATTTGTAGCTGCTCGTCTGCCTCCATTTGTGGAATATGTGCCGTTGAAGTTGATGTAATTTTGTTATGTTCGAATAATTGGCTCGTGACTCATGGCTAAATGATAACAGCCGCACGGGGCGGTTGGTGGTTAAGCTACGCTTGTCGCGGTCGGTTCGTGGATGGGTGACCATCCATTAATTATCGAGACCCTTCCGTGGCTCTTTGTCCCGGCTGTCAAGGCCAAAGGCATGACAACCAGTCTTGCCAAGGGGTATCGTATTTCCCAGTATAACTGGGTTGTGGAGGTCAGATAGGCAGCCGCTCCATGTAAAATACTGGTATTCAGCTGCAACCGGTTAGTCTGGAAGCCAACCCCAACATAGTTGGGAAAAGGCTAGGCAGATTGATGTTAGAATAAATTATAACTGCTACCAGTTATTCGTTCCTAAGTTTTTTATTAAAAACTAGCTTTTGATTGGATGTCGAAAAATATCCCACGGGAACGTACTACCGGGAAATCCTTCCTTATCTACATTATAAAGGGAACCTCTGTGCAAAATTTCAGATTTCAAGGTCCAATACTGGGCTGGGTGTTGATGAGTCAGTCAATCAGTCAGTCAGGACTTCTCTTTTTTTATTTATATAGATAGAAGATATCTTTTAACAAGCTTTTATTTAGTTTAACCTGTCCCGATGTTTGTCTGTAATGTAGTCTTGCAAGTTTATTTATAAAGGTACACCAACAGCTTCTGTATACAGCATATCAAATAAAAGTAGGTAAAAAGTCATAGACTTATACAGTTGCCAATAACAGTTGCAAGTTAATTTTATTATGAAATTCATTGCTAATTTGGTAACCAAGCACCGAGCAAGGTTTTGCCAAGGCCAATCATAGCATCTGCCAACATGATGTCCAGGAATTTTTACCCAATTCAGCATGATTTCATTTTATTTTGTTTAAAGGACATTTAGAACAGAAAAATAGTTCAAGGAAGTCTAATAAAAATATAAGCTGAGCCGGTACGTAGATACTTGCCCAGTTTATATTTTTATTAGACTTTCTTGGTTTCTATGTAAATACTTAGTTAATATGGTAACAAAATTAAAATCTACCTTACAGTAATAGACTTTAATGTAATAATATAATTATCTTATCTAATTTATAGAAACAATTTTTCGGTCAGAACATTAATAACCCAGATGTTCGCGATTCAACATAAATTCTAAAGAAACGCTATAAGTGAGTTAAAAATGTTTCAAGGAAGTAATAAATGCGTAGAATTTAAAATTTATTACTGTTAGTGAGCTGAACATTTACACGTTTTACTATCTTACTCTTTAACGTAAGTACTCACAGCTTGCGACATTAAAAATTAGGAAAAATTTAAAGTAGGGAAACGTATCTTTGCTCTGAAAATTAAATTATGTTATTTAATTTTTCAGCAAAAAATCTAATTTGCCTAGCTTTTTCCCAACCATTTTGGGGTCGGCTTCCAGTCTAACCAGATGCAGCTAAATACCAGTATTTTACATGGAGCGACGGCCTATTTGGCCTCCACAACCCAATTACGGGGTAATACGATACCCCTTGGTAAGACTGGCTGTCAGACTTTCGGGCTTCTGACGACCCGTAACGACTGTCAAAGATCCACGAGTGACAGCCGGGACCAACGGCTTAACGTGCTTTCCGAGGCACGGAGGAGTCTCCGTATGTAAAGATGGTCATCCATCCACGGACCAACCCCGGCAAGCGCAGCTTAACCTGATGGATCGTCCTGTACGGCTGTTATTATTTAGCCACGAGCTCCTCTTATTTTATTTTTCAGCATTGTATGAAAATAAAATTATTTAGAAAAAAAAATTGGAAGGTATTATTTTCCTCTACTATTTCTGAACTAAATAATCACTATATTTTTTGGCAGGTTTTCAATTTATTCACAGACTGTTGGACTGGTTCACTGGTCAGTGCCCAGCGCAGATGGCTCACACAATCCAATTGATGCCAATATATTCATTGCTTTTTCACTACTAGCTGTTTCACTACTTTTTGCGCATAAAACAAACAATATTCAATAAAAAATAATTCAGTAAAACAGTAGGTAAATCGTCCATTATTCAATCAACTTTAGGTTTATTAATTGTAGCTGAATAAATCGTAGGTGAATTAACCGTAGCGGAATTCTCCTTTAGGTATTTCGTTCATTAGTAATTACAAAAATCTGTGAATCGATCTTTAGGTATTTTAAACGGTAGGTCTTTTAACCGTAGTTATATCGAAAATAGAATAACTTTAGATATTATAATACGTAACCATTACACCTGTCGCCTGCCGGCTGTATTAAACAGGCTCCAAAAAACAACATATTCTGAAAAAAATTATATCGAGAGCTATTTGTCCCACTAGACAGATCTCCAAAAAAAAAAAAAAAAATTAGCTAGGACATTGCCCTGGTGTAAATCAGGTTGGAAATATGTGGTTAAATCGTAAAATGTATAAAGCATGGTACCCATAAAAGGGTGTTTACATTTTTATGGCATAATGAGCTTCGTACGCGTCACGACATCAAATATTAAAATGTAGGTACAACCAGCTCTTCTAACTGCTTCAAATAAAAGCAGGTGCTGGTGGAAAATACATGACATTTTATTTGTTCACGGGCGTAAAGTAATGAAGCATGTAACCTCTTATGGCCGACTCCTTTAATTTATGGACCATTATTGGTTAAACGTAAGACCCTTTTTTTTTGTGGATGGGAAATTATCAAATGACTTCTCCCGCTCTAGCCGGAGCGGGAGGGCGTGTCAGACTTTTACTGACTAAAACCCACCCGTGTTCCATCAGTTGCCTGTGCCAGGGCCACGGTACCTCCTTCGAAAAACCCGCGACCCCGGCCGCATCGGCCCTATTGGACCCCATTACTGCTGAAATCTTAATAATCTTAATTAAGACCCTTGTATCTTTATCAATAATGAAGCAAAAATCTCATAGCTTTGCGTAGTAGACCCTCCCATATGGAAGTAGCTATCACAGGTTAAATTAGCTTACTAATCTATTTATATGCCCAGTTTGACAATAAAAAATTATACCATTGGTAAGCAAAACGATTCGTTTTTAAGGTTCCATATCAAAATAGTAAAAAGGAACTCTTATGGTGCGATTCAGTCTCTCTGTCTGTCCGTCCGTCACAGCTGGATATCACAAGAACTACTAATGCTATCAACTTGAAATTTGGAACAGTTTTAAATGACGTTTGGCCAACTATTTTGCAAAAAAGAAAGAAATGATTTATTTTTTTATTTTTTTGCAACAGGGACGGAAAGTGGTCTTAAAAAATTGAAGTGGGGCTACTAGGGCATGAAAAAGCGCTGTTTGCACATTCTCAAACATGTTTTTCTTTTTTTAGACCGCATAGTTTTCGACTTTTGTTAAAAAATGTACAAAAAATACCGTCCCGTCCCCCTCTTATCTCCGAAGTTTGCATAGACAAAAATCTCAAATTATTCTATGTGAAAGTAGTTTAAAGAGTACAGGAAAAATAAAACGATGTCTTTAAATAGCACACTTTTTCAGAAATCGGAACGGAACCCTCGGTGCGCGAGTCTGCCTCGCTCTTGACCAGTTGTTTGTTTATAGGACGAGCATAAGTTTAGTGTGATCTACGAGATACACTTGTTACAGTTTAGTTCAGCCGAAAGACGTCCACTGCTGGACATTATGCCCCCTTTACATGGTGTTCATTACCCCATAAGTGTATTGTTACACTAAAGTAGGTAATCATAGACAAGTGAACTAATGCACATTTACCTACGGTACGGTAAACAACATTCCTTGCCAAATAACTTCTAGTTTGTAAAAACCATTATTTCTTGTCATTTTGTTTTCTTTTTACTAATGAGGCAGTCACAGTTTTTGATTTATTGTACAAAATTCGTTCAAAAAATATGTTACGAATGGAATATAAATCTTGAAACGTTTAATTAAAAATTAAATTAAAATTCATTTATTTCGGAACCAGTCCATATTATCCATGCATGTGAAATTATAAAATAAATAACATTACGAATACATTAATTAAAATATTACAATTAGACAAAACCAAACATTAAAAAAAGTCACCAATAAAATCATTATAAATCACAATTTTACATCAATCATCAATTTTTTCATCTTAATCTAAATTTAGGTCTGGAACCGGAGTGCTCAACATGCAGCCTGGTCCAGTACCGCATTATTGGGCAATCCAGATCCAGATCCATCCTCCATGCGAACAGCTGAAGGTAGCTGTTGGAACTGCCTCGTACGCGACGCATCAGGGACAAAACTCTCTTGCGAATAATCGCCGCAAAACCATCTATATGTGCGTCCACAAACATACCCGATGCACTACAGTAGCGAGGCAGCTTCACCAGCGCCCTAAAGGCATTATTGTAGAGAACACGCAGGGCGTCGTCGTCGTGTTTATTGAAGGTCAATTATTTTGTAAGTCAAAGATCAAAAATACGTAAAATTCAGGACAAACAGTCGTAGTTGAATGTTGCTTGCGAATCACAACAACATTGTTTTTTAAGAAAAACAGTAAAGAAATTCAATTTTAAGTGTAAAAAAACCGGCCAAGTGCGTGTCGGACCGTCGGATCACGCATAATGAAGGGTTCCGTACTTGTGATGAATTTATCCCAAGAACAAACTTAACATTGTAGCTGAAAAACATGTTCTCCCATACAAGTGTAAGTTTGTACGCACAATATTGAGAGGTTTACCATGTTATTTTAAGACCATAGACTTCTTATAGGTTTTCCGGTAATCTATAGGTATAGAACTATTTTCCGTATTATTTTCAAAATTTTAGGCTAAGTAGTTTTGGAGATAAGGGAATGGTTAATTTTGTCTATTTTCTTAAATTACTTTAAAACGATTTATTATAAAATTAAAAAAAAATACTGTTTGAAACCCTGTAAGCCCTTTCATTTGGCAAGTAGCAAAACTTTTTTTTTTTATTATTATTTGCCCCAAAGGTGACCCCCATATTCAAAATTCATTTTTTTAAGTTACACGTCGGTGTTTGGGTCACAGTAATTCATTATGTGTACCAAACAACTTAATCGGTTCATTAGATTCGGAGCAAATTGGTTGTGACAGACGGACAGATAAACTCAAACTCAAACTCAAAGCATTTATTTCAAATAAACCAATTACAGGCACTTTTGAATTGTCAATGGGTCGGTCAGTCAGAAAGATGAAGCTAGTTGCCCATTCCAAAGCGTAGTAGATCCCTATGGAGAAGAACGGGCAAGAAACTCCACGGACACTTTTAAATCATAATATTTTTACAAAATATTGGTTACATCGTTCATGTTGAAAATATACATGTGAGAACAATGTAGAAAGACGTGCACGTTAAAAAGCATCCGTAATAAAAAGATAAAAACTAAAACAACTAAATTAAATATTAAAATTAAAAATAAGCCATGGCAGCTAAGAGACGACCAGTCCCAACTGACGGCGCCCGTTCACGAACATGACGCATGGATCAGCACCAATTAGCTCAACCATTTTGAAGGGAACTTAATGATCCAACACACACGCCACCACCAGCGAGACATTTGAGTGAGCATGACATACTCTCAACCGCCAGGGCACACTCAAGTCAGTGAAAGACGTACCCAGTAAAAGGTAGCTTAATAGTAGCTACATAGTGCTCACACATGTGCTATGCAATTATATAATACTAAGAGATTGAATCTAAACAATGCAAAGAAAGTTTTCTCTCATCTTAATCTTCAGCAGCTCCAACAATATATCCGAATGCTAATCAATTAGTTAATGCGTCCTTGTGGAGCAGGACAAGCATTCAGCCAAGCATTTTTGTCAGCGATGTAATCCCCCAACTTATAATATGCCTGGCTGCATAGTGTGCGTTTTATACAAGATTTAAATTTCGTTTCATTCAGCTGGAGTATGTGGGGAGGTATTTTATTATAACATTTTAAACAGTACCCCATGAAGGATGAGTCTACTTTAGCCAGTCTGAATCCTGGTTGAACTAATTGGTCCCTATTTCTAGTCCTATATAGGATAGGCACACGAGTGATTCTACAAGGGTTCCGTTTTTCCTTTTGAGCTACGGAACTTATTTTAATTTAAATTCTGAATTGTTTTTTTTTAATGTTTTTATTACGGATGCTTTTAACGTTCTGCATCGTTTGATTTAAAAGAGTGTCCGTGGAGTTTCTTGTCCGTTCTTCTCCATTGGTACCCACTACGCTTTGGAATGGGCGACTAGCTTCATCTTTCTGACTGACCGACCCCTTGACAGTTCAAAAGTGGCTGTAATTGGTTTATTTGAAATAAATGCTTTGAGTTTGAACCCTAACAAAAAAAAATGTGCTGCAATGAACCATAGGTTAGTTGAACTCTTTGTGAAGAAACTCGTCCGGGGTGTACTACTACCATTATTTTGTGTCTCCAAGCAGCTTCCAATTAGAAGAATAACATGGGTCATGGGTCATGTATACGCACATCAGCATAGATTCAGGAACTTGAAACAGAACTTTGTCTCTTGGGTTGCAACACACCTGTGATACTTCTGTTATTACAGATGCGCATAGGCATGGGCACGCCACAATTGCGGCGATAAGTCCCCTCTTTGAGGAGTGGTTGGAGAGGCACCACGGCGTCCTCACCATCCGCCTGACGCAAGTCCTCACCGGACACGGTTGTTTCGGGAGGTTCCTGTTTCGGATAAGGCGGGAGAAAACGTCCGGGTGTCACCATTGTGTGGATCGCCCGGAGGACACGGTGGAAAGCCGCGGGCTTGCGGACGACGAGTAATGGGCAGCTCGCCGTCCGGTAAGGACCAGGCCCGGGTCAACGGCGCGTTGTGTTCCACGCGCGCCTCAAAGAGATGTCAGCGGTGACGGGGTCAATTGGGCCGATGCCGCCGGGGTCGCGGGTAGTTCGAAAGAGATACCGTGGCCCTGGCACGGGCAGCTGAAGGAGCATGGGTGGGTTTTAGTCAGTAAAAGTCTGACACGCCCTCCCGCTCTGCCTAGAGCGGGAGAAGTCATTTGATGATTTCCCGTCCACAAAAAAAAAAAAAAAAAAAAGATGCGCATAGGCAGCACTTACCATTGTTAGTCGCCTGCTTGATTACCACCCAATTAACTTATAAAAGTTATGTGATGCGTCGTAGAATAGAATGTCCTTTAACACACTTTGAAGAAAAAGCCATTACCGTTTCTATAAAAACAAAAAACAACACACGTCTCCGTAATCTCACCCTTGTGCGGTTAGATAAGCCGTGATGTATTTATTTTCCTTATATCCTGAAATAGGAATGAAAAGTGCGAAGGAAATCCAAATAAGTACGTTAAGTTGTACCAACATTTTACTCTTTAGAAAATAATAAAAAAAAAACACCAAAAATAGTCATAGTGACTGCTGACAGATGTAAAAACTTAAAATGGATTAACAGTGTTTTTTTTATTTTTTTATTTTATAGTATACCTCCGAATCAAAAATAAAAATGTATAAATATAAACATTTAATTAAATTACGAGTATGTATGATTTTACTGCTGGGTGAGAGCAACAGGTCATACATAATCATAGCTACAGATACACTGTTAACATTAGCATGTTGGTAACGCGAACCCATAAGACCCCCTCCCCCCAAAAATCGCTCAAAGAAATTCTCAATTCAAAAATTGCAAAACTTACAACTTTAACTGGAGTCAATAAATGGAAGAACTTACTCGTAGGTACTATCGACAAACGCCAGGTCTATCCAATTTCGAAATAATTTTGCATGACAAACAAAGGACCATTGGGGCAAGGTGAATCACTATATACCAAAAGCAACTTAGGGCTAATTTGACCAAAGTCGGATATCTTTTATTCGTGGAATAAAATTGACGACTGACAGTTTTTGTTTGGAGAAACTGTCAAAAATTCAAAATTTAATCGAAGAATAAGACTTATGCTGGGTATAAATGTTTGGTCGAATTCACTCTTAGAGGTGTAAAAGCGTCCGTTTTGTCGATAATACCTACAAACAAAATGCATTTATTGGTTTGTTACTTATTGTGGAACTCAGACATGCCAATTTAATTCAAGGTTCTATATTATTTATACCCATTAAGGTAAGCACTCTCGATAAAGGTAATCTTCGTATTTCGGGAGTTAGAAAGGTAGTCTAAATAAATTATGTGATTTGGAAGTCGTGAACGTTTATTCCGTGTGTGGGTATTGACTTCCCCAATGCATTGTTTTCGATAGCCTATTATTTTAAGAGTAACCGTGGAGTTTCCTCTCGGCTTTTCTCCATAGGAAACGACCAATTGGAACCGTGCACCTAGCTTTCTGACGTTTCATAAGTGCCCATGTAGGTCTATGTGAAATAAAATATTTTGAATTTGAATTTGATAATTTACAAAAAGCAGGACTTGGAAGTGCACGCAATGTCTGAGGTCAGTTTAAATTTGGTGTCGTTCAAAAGTCTAATGAGTTTCTCTGTCGGAAAATTCCCAAAAGGCTTTCTTTCATGGGATCTAGCGCGATTGCAAGACTTACATGTAGAACGTATATGCCAAGGGATCTAGGCAGTTTGGAACTGTCAATGGCAAGTCTTGTGTTTATATTGGCTACTATAAAGTACAGTAAAAGTTACGCGACTTTCAAATTGAAACTCAAAGAATTTTTATTAAACCAGCAAAAAGATTTTGATAATGTTCGAGCCGACATATCCGCCATATAATGCAATTTATTATTTTATCATTTTTTATCAATTTTATAATACCAATTTTATCAGTTTTATTTTTTCATTATAATCAATTATTATTGTCTTGTGTTCTTAATTTTAATAAAACCACATCAAAATACTTTTGGTAGTTTATAAGAATGTAATGCAGTCTCATGATTTTGCTATGTAGGTGCTTAATATTTATTAGATATAGATTTATTATTATTTTATTATTTTAATGTGGTAATATTGATATTGGGTATTTATTTTAGTTTTTAATTAATCACAATACAACACACACACGCATGCATGTCACATCATTTCATTTTAATTGATTCTCTTCAATCTATTCTCTCCTTGTGTTAATTATTTAGATTATTCTAACCTTAGATTCTAGCGTATGGCACTCGTGGGTTGCAGCTGAAAATCAGCGTCAGGTGGTACACCTTGTGTTGTCATCTGACATTATGCTGAGCTGAGGCCCTTTTGGCATTACAATCTTTGTTTTATGTTTTTATAATTTTAAGGTGTATTTTTTTTACTGTAATGCCAATTAAACGTATTTTTCTTTCTTTCTTTCTACTAGTAGTGCGTAGGTAGGTTTAAGGTCTTGCTATCGAAATTCAATTATCTGTTTGATAACCTACGTCATAAGGCACAGATCCGTCTCATAATACGACGTAGTGACTTATCTAATTTCTTAATCACTTAAAATTATTGTCTAAGGGCCTGATGACACGTACCGCACCACAACGACACCACGTGGGCGGGCGATATTTTTTATGAAAATGAATAGTTTATTCACATGGACCATATAAGGCCGTCAACATCAACCGGTTGAGCGATGCCAACCGCATCAAAGTGACGTCGCAGCCACATTACAACTAGAACGTTGCGCCAACACGAAGACACTGACACAGCCAGAGTCGATCTTTCTGCAAACACTGGCCACAACGTAATCACATCGCTATTACTAGCGACAACGCAACCACAACGCAACTGCAAGAAGTTGCAGCGACACTATTCACACGAAACCACTGCTTGCCCACGTTTTGTCGCTGCAATTTGGAGCGGTTGTAGAACGTGTGGACGAGCCTTGAGTTAATTTACGACAACAATAACTTACTTTCAAAGAAAACATCGTAAGGAAACTAAAATCATTGTTATGCATGGCGATCAATACTCGATTTCTATATTTCTCGATTTCGATTTCCTATGGCATTAAATCCGCCTCTGTACATTTGTGTGCTTGAAGTATTAAATAAATAAATTTCTCTTAGTAAGAAAATAAACTTTTACACTGCCTTGATTTCAGAAGCAACATTGTTTGTCAAAATATCAACAAAAAAAGCGGCCAAGTGCGAGTCGGACTCGCCCATGAAGGGTTCCGTAGCAGCAAGTAACATAATAAAAGTTCTTGTAGTTCGTTGTAACTTTGATCGATGTTTTAATATAGACCGATTTATGACGTATTAAAAAAAAAACTACTTACTAGATCTCATTCGAACCAATTTTCGGTGGAAGTTTACATGGTAATGTACGTCATATATATTTTTTTTGTTTTATTATTCTCTTATTTTAGAAGTTACAGGAGGGGGGGACACATTTTACCTCTTTGGAAGTGTCTCTCGCGCAAACTATTCTATTTAGAAAACAATAGAAACCTCAATATCATTTTTGAAGACCTATCCATAGATACCCCACACGTATGGGTTTGATGAAAAAAATTTTTCGAGTTTCAGTTCTAAGTATGGAGAACCCCCAAAATTGATTGGTTTTTTTTTTCTATTTTTGTGTGAAAATCTTAATGCTGTTCACAGAATATATCGGAAAAAAGTGGCTGTGACATACGGACGGACAGACAGACAGACATGACGAATCCATAAGGGTTCGGTTTTTTGCCATTTGGCTACGGAACCCTAAAAAGAAATCGAATTCATAAAACCTCTAGAAAAGCAAGCGCAATAATGAAATATAAGCTTTCGTGGTGTAAGTGCCAATTAAGCGGGAACCTGGGTCTAAATGTTGATTGCGTGCAATCGACGCGTATAACGTTAAGGCACGGCCGTGAAGTAGAGAACACACACATGCGATCGTGTGGTGAGCTTCATTTATTTATTTGCGAATGTTTTTAATTAAATGGTTCGATAATATGATTGTTTTGTTTTTAGGGTTCCGAAGTCAACAAGGATAGTTTTGCTATGTTCGTCCGTCTGTCCGTCCGCACCTTAGCTCAGAGACTCTTAGTACTAGAAAGCTATAATTTGGCATGAATATACATATTCATCACGCCGACCAAATAGTAAAATAAAATCATGAAAAAAAATTTAGGGTAGGTTTTCCCCTCACAAGGAGAGCACACACCACCGCGTACGGTTCCGCCTGATATGGTGCCCAACGCAGAAAATGACGACGACGACGTGCCTGAAGTGACCCAGGTAGAACCGAAAGCGGCAGTACAAAGGCTTCAGGCCAAAAACACTGCTCCAGGACCTGATGGTATTCCTGGCCGTGCATGGGTTCTGGCCATTAGGGATCTCTGGCCCCGATTAGTAGGACTCTTGAGCGCATGTTTGGAGAGGGGCCAGTTTCCACGCCAGTGGAAGGCTGGAAAGCTGGTCCTGTTGAAAAAAAAAGGGCGTCCTGCGGACTCACCATCCGCTTACCGGCCCATTGTGTTGTTGGATGAGGTGGGCAAACTCTTCGAGAGAATTATTGCAGACCGCCTTATCCAGCACATGGCAAGAGAGGGTCCGGATCTGGCAGATAACCAGTTTGGTTTCCGTCGGGGGCGCTCTACAATAGACGCGATCATGCGCGTGAGGGTCCTGGCGGAGGAAGCAGTGGCCCAGGGTGAGGTCGTCTTGGCAGTGTCTTTAGACATTGCCAATGCCTTCAATACCTTGCCCTGGAGTTGCATTAGGGAGGCACTCCGGTATCATGGGGTGCCAAACTACCTCCGCCGCATTATCGGGGCTTATCTGATGGACAGATATGTCATCTACCCGGGTCGAGAAGGATGGGGTCGGCGACAGATGTCGTGCGGTGTTCCACAGGGTTCGGTTTTGGGGCCACTCCTGTGGAACATCGGATACGACTGGGTGCTGCGTGGTGCGCTTCTCCATGGTGTCAGCGTCATCTGTTACGCCGATGACACGCTGGTAATGGCACGGGGGAAGACGCTCCAGCAGGCGACTACTACAGCGACAGCTGGTGTTGCGCAAGTTGTGGGCAGGATCCGGCGACTGGGTCTCCAGGTGGCATTGCATAAGTCGGAAGCCATTTGTTTCCACGGGCCCCGGAAAGCGCCACCTTCGGGATCCAGCATCATGGTAGGAGGTGTCCACATCGGTATCAAGTCGACGATGAAGTACCTGGGACTCGTCCTTGATAGCCGGTGGAACTTCGGGCCGCATTTTCAGCGGTTGGCTCCCCGATTGATGGGCACTGCGAATGCACTCTCGCGTTTGCTGCCTAATCTGGGGGGGCCAAGTACTTCCTGCCGGAGGCTTTATGTCGGGATCGTACGGTCCATGGCGCTTTATGGAGCGCCTGTATGGGCGGACAACCTGACGGTCCGCAACATTGCAATACTGAAAAGACCTCAGAGAGCAATGGCCGTCAGGGTGATAAGAGGATACCGTACGATCTCCTTCGAGGCGGCAAGCCTCTTGGCCGGATCACCACCCTGGGATCTTGACGCCAAAAACCTAGCGTCACTATACCGGTGGCGCCGGAACGCGTTGGAGCGGGGCGAACACCTGATGCCTCGTCATGTCGAGGTGTACAGGGCTGAGCTCCGCCAGACCCTAGTGGTGGAATGGGAGCAGCGACTTGCGCAACCCAGCGCAGGGCACGATACCATAGCGGCGGTAAGACCCGTTGTGAGGGAGTGGCTGGAGAGACGGCATGGCGCTCTTACTTTCCGGTTGACACAGGTGCTATCCGGACATGGGTGCTTCGGAAAGTACCTGTGCCGCATAGGCCGGGAACCAACACCTTGTTGTCACCACTGCAGCTGCCTCGACGACACGGCGCAGCACACTCTTGAGGAATGCTCTGCTTGGGCAGTGCAGCGTCGTGACCTCGTCGCGGCGGTTGGTGCTGCGGACTCTCTCTCGCTTCCGGGCATGGTCCAGTCCATGGTCGGAGGTGAGAGCGCGTGGGACGCCGTCGCCTCCTTTTACGAGGAAGTGATGGTCGCGAAGGAGGCGGCGGAAAGGGAGAGGGAGGATACAACTCCCCTTCCAATCCGTAGCAGACGCACCGGGTGGCGGAGGGCGCGAAATGATCTCCAGCCGCCTTAAGGTGAGGCCTGCAGGCAAGAGACTGGGGGAGTTTGTTGCCTGAACAGTGAAAGGCCCGAGACGGCGGCGCGCCGTGTTCCGCGCGCGCCTCTCTGGAAGGATTGCGGCCGTATAAGGCCGCTGAGGGTGACGGGGTCCGCATGAATTCATGCGGGCCGACACCTAGCCGGGGGAGCGTGACGAAATGCGCAAGCACTCCAGCACCCCGGCTAAAGGTAGCAGCAGAACACTGTGTGGTTTTAGTCAGTAAAAGTCTGACAGACCCCTCCTCCTGCCCCAGGGTGGAGGACATCCATGAGGATTTCCACACGATAAAAAAAAAAAAAAAAAAAAGGCATTTTTTTCTGAAATATTAAGCTTTAAAGTGCAATATTTTGTTAGAGTCAAGTGTCCCCCGCCCCTGCCAGCTAAACGGTTACTTTTGGATGGGTGAAAAAAATCACGGTAGTAGTATCGAAGTTAAAAGGAAAACTATCACAGCTAAGTAGGCTTTTCAAGTTTACGAGTAATAATCAACCTTACATTTGCAGTTGGAATGTATGGGATACCATGTTTTTCAACTACAGTGTTAAGTTTGTTCTTGGGATAAATTCATCCCAACTACGAAACCCTTCATTGTGCGTGGTCCAACACGAACTTGGCCGGTATTTTTAACCGAGTTCAAAAGGAGGAGGTTATCAATTCGCCGGAACCTTTTTTTTTTATTTTTTTTTTTTATGTATGTTCCCCGATTACTCGAAGATGGCTGGACCGATTTGATTTTTTTTTGTTTTATTCGAGAGGGTATACATCACAGTTGGTCGCATATAAAATTGATTAACTTTGCTTTGGTAGTTTTTGAGTTAGCCTCAATAATACGTATTTTTTCCCCACTTTTATATGAATGATGTTCTACTTTGTTTTGCAGGTAGTGGTATTAGAATTTGTATGGGGTAGGTTCCACAACTAAAAAGTGAAAAATAAAAACTTTTTTACAAAAAAATACAACCGACTTCCAAAAACAACTACAAAGTGAAAAATAACTTTAATTTCGGAAGTCGGTGGCAAAAAACGAAAATACATTTAACTAGACACCGACTTCGGAAATTAAAGTTACTTTTCACTTTGTAGTTGTTTTTGGAAGTCGGTTGTATTTTTTTTTAATGAAATGGTTCGACAATATGATTGTGTTATTTTTGCGTATTAATACTATGGCGTTGCTCAAAGGCATAGATGTAGGTTGCAAATAGTAACATGCAATATTACGGTGTTTGAATTATTTGATAGAAAGTTTATTTGTAAAATAAGCAATTTTTTTCAAAAACATAACCTTCAAATTGGTTGGAAAAAATTTTATATACTATACTTACCTACTTAAAAAAAAACAAACACAAAACAGCGAAATTGAGTAGGTACATCTTTTTTGTGAGTTTAAATTCTTGTACCTTTACATACGATTACTCTAATTAACAATTTATAATGATTTCGTAAAAAAAACCGGCCAAGTGCAAGTCGGACTCGCGCACAAAGGGTTCCGTACCATTATCTATAAAAACGGCAAAAAAATCATGACTGTTGTATGAGAGCCCCCCTTAAATATTTGTTTTATTTTAATTTAATTATTTATTTTTAAAGTGATTGAATTATGTTTGGTGGCAGCAGAGGATGCAAAAAAAAACAATTTTAGTTGATGAAGTTTAATGTTAAAAAAGACGAAAGTATTACAATTATATTCTAATTCTAACTATATTTAATATTGTATTATTTAGTCGACGATTGACCAAAGAATGCCTTTGGAAAACAGATGGATCGCGTAAGCGGTGTCGCGTTCGACACGGGTTGCAGCATCAGCTTCTAGGTAGCGCGCATTTGTTGTCGTGTCAAGGCATCGCATACTAGCGATTCCACCTAACTATTCCTGCGTAACAAATGTATAAATAAATATTCTGTGAATATTTCAAGCGTCTACCTGATGCCGTTAACAATATCGAGCAAAAATGAGCAAAAACATCACGTTTGTTGTATGTGAGCCCCCTTAAACATTTATTTTATTCTGTTTTTTAGTATTTTTTATTATAGCGGCAACAGAAATACATCATCTGTGAAAATTTCAACTGTCTAACTATCACGGTTCATGAGATACAGCCCGGTGACAGACGGACAGACAGCGGAGTCCTAATAATAGGGTCCCATTTTACCCTTTGGGTACGGGACCCTAAAAAATCACTGAATCATTGTTATCTATACCTTGAAGTAAGTCAAAACAAACTTTGATAATAACAAAATCTTCCTCCAAGAATTCCCGAAGGAAAATGCAAGGCGAAATATTTCGCATGTCAAAAGTCTAAAGACAAAACTCGCGAAGAAAAGTAGTTTATGCCTCTTTTGCGACGCAAACTTTGACTCGGAGAGTTTTGTAGCTGCCTCTGAATAACAAACAAACAATTAGAGTTTTATGCTTATTAGGTTTTATATTTTATATATATTTAAAACGTCCCTAAGCAACAGAAAGAGACTAAAGAAAACTTAATTAACATGGTGCTATGTTTAACTAAAAGTGTAAACTGTGAAATTACGAAGTCAGACATACGAGATATATACAGAGTAAAAGGAAAGAAACAGGGAACGACAAACACCCCTATTATAGTCGAAATCTCGTCTACTTTATTAAAGACTGATATTATAAAGATGTGTAAAGCTTACAACACCAAGTATAAAGGTAAGCTCTGCGCTAACCATCTAGGCCTTAAGACAGACACCCCCATTTACGTCTCGGAACAACTTACCGCTAAAGGTGCACGATTACACTTTCTAGCACGGGATCTTGCTAAGTCTAAAGGATACAAATATTGCTGGACCGCCTACGGTAAAGTCTACGTTAAAAAACAGGAAGAATCACCGACTTACATAATTAAAAATGAATCCCAAATACAAGCCTTAATGCAAGAGATATGACTCGATGCAGGATGTCTTTACTACATGCTACAGTCTTTTATGCTAATCTGGTCAGTAAAAGATCATTTTGTTATAGTTTTAAGACTTTTGTTAACTCCGCTGAAACCAATCTGTTTGTTAAATAATGTAATTAATGTAATAGTTTTAACTCGCTTACACACTCCATATACATTCAAATTATATGAACATCATGTACTTCACAACGAACACAAACATGCATCCACTCTTATATACACTCACATCCAGTGCACTTATATGCTCAACAAAATCGAAATAGATATATCAAAAATAATATATAAAAATAATAAAACAAATAACCTAACATCAGATCACTATATTTATATCATTAGTCTATACTATGATTTAATTCTCAAACTTAAACACCGTAGGTACTTGTATCACCTCTATGTTATTGAACCACAGTCCGTTAAACGATCTTCTAAATGAATAGTACACACACAATTATGCAAGAAATAGACGACGTAGTTGTAGCGCAATCTACTCTACTCCAAGCTGAGGTATTTTCAAAAAAGATCACTGTACGAAACTCAGATTTCACAATTGTCTCACAAAATATTAGAAGCATTTATAGCAACCTAAATGATTTACAAATTACTTTAACCAACTTTAAATTTGATGCTGATGTAATCATTTTAAGTGAATGCAGACTGGACGCGAACAAATCCATCCCCGATATTCAAAATTATCTGTCCTTCTCCACCACTAATCACATAAACCGCTGCGATGGCATTGTAGCATATGTTAAAAACACGCACAAAGTTAGTGTCAAAGAGGTAATATTGGATCACGCGTCATGCTTACAAATAAGCCTGCCCAATCTTACTATCCTGGGTATCTATCGCTCACCATCAAACAGTAATGCTGATAATTTTGTAACTTCTCTTAATGAGCACCTGAACTCGCTAAAATCATGCAAAAATATTGTAATAACTGGCGATATAAATATAAATATTATTCATAAGACTCATGAGCAAACTAATGAGCGTACAAATAGGCATAGCTACCTAAACATGCTGGCAATGCACGGTTTATTACCAGGACATTCACTGCCAACTAGAGGTGAAAACTGTTTGGATCATTTTATCTTGAAAATGGACAAAAACAAAAAATCTGCCTCAATTGTTGTACTAGATACTACCATTACGGACCACTTAATGATATTCTTGAAGTTATCAAATATCACGTCGGCGGATAAATGCTCTAAAACAAAAACAGTTGTTGATTTTGAGAAAGCGATAATAACTTTAAAAGAAAGTAGTATTTTCGAACTGAATTCAATTAATGATCCTGTTGCACTTACTAAATTTTTGATTGAAAAACTCAGATATTGCCTTCTACTAAATACCATAACAACCTTAATCCCGAGAAATAACCGCATAATTAAACCATGGATTAGTATAGGAATCTTACGTTGTATTCAGAACAGGAATAATATGCAGAGAAAACTACGCCTAGATCCGAATAACGATATCTTAAAAATAACATACAGAAGGTATCGTAATTACTGCAATAATCTTATTAAAAAACTTAGAAGAAAATATGACAGGGAACAGATAAACAAAGCAAATAAAGACACTAAAAAAATATGGAAAGCTATAAATAATATCACGCATCGGAAACAAACAAAAACTCAAAATTTAAATTTATTAGATATAAAAGCAACCTCTCATGAGTCTGTGAATCACGTCAATAACTATTTCTCTAACATTGGTAAAACTTTGGCTGAGGAAATCATGTCTACCAATCTATCGCAAGATCAAGAGACTTATAACTTGACGGATTCACAGGCCTCATCTTTTGTGCTTCTAGAAACTGATCCTCAGGAAGTCCATGGCGTATTGATGAGTCTTAAAACTGAGAGCGCACCTGGATGGGACAATATATCTACTAATTTTCTTAAATCAGCCCGTGACGTGGTGGTACCAATTATTGCACATCTTGCTAATCTGTGTTTCACTCAAGGTATTTTTCCACCCGTTCTAAAACAAGCCATCATTACACCTGTGCACAAGGGTGGCGACAAAGCCGATGTGGCCAACTATAGACCCATCTCGATCTTGTCTGCAATTTCAAAAATTATAGAAAAGTTAATTAACACTAGATTGATAAATTACATGAGCAAATATAACATTATATCTGGGTGTCAATACGGATTTAGGCAAGGATTATCGACAGAAGATGCAGTCTCAGGATTATCCTCTTATATTGTTGGAAACGTGGATAAAGGCAAAAGGTGTTTAACTGTTTTCCTGGATCTAAAAAAAGCCTTCGACACCGTCTCTGTTGCCATCCTTGTGCGGAGTTTAGAAAACATAGGCGTAAGAGGAGTCCCTTTGGTTCTGCTAACAGATTATCTCCAGGATAGAAAACAACGTGTAAAGATAGGAAACTACGTCAGTGATGAGTTAAAGGTGAGCTTCGGTGTCCCGCAAGGCAGTGTTCTGGGGCCTACGCTTTTCTTAATATATATAAACAGCCTTTGCGAAATGAAGCTTGAAAATGGGCGTATTTTTTCCTATGCAGATGACACAGCCATTGTCTTCACTGGAGACACGTGGGAATCTGTATATCGATTTGCTGAAAAGGGACTTATAAAGGTTGCAAAATGGTTAAATTATTTTTTACTAACACTAAACACCTCTAAAACTAAATATATAGCATTTACTAATTACAACAATAGTCAACCTGGACCTAGTTATAACCTTAGAATACATAGCTGTGATAATCCTACTAGCACAAAGTGTTCTTGCATTAAAATAGCAAAAGTAACTAATATAAAATATCTAGGTGTTATGTTAGACCAACGATTATCTTGGCATTTACACGTGGATATGGTCATGTCTCGAACTAGAAAACTTATTTGGCTTTTCAGGACTTTACGACATGTTACCTCAAAAACTTTATTAAATCAAATATACGTTTCACTAGCCCAGTCAGTACTAGTATATTGTATACCTGTTTGGGGTGGGGCCACAAAAATCAAATTTCTAGAACTGGAAAGAGCGCAAAGGTCTCTCTTAAAAGTGATGTATTTTAAATCGTATAGATTC
Organism: Cosmia pyralina; assembly: GCA_946251885.1. NCBI lineage: Eukaryota > Metazoa > Arthropoda > Insecta > Lepidoptera > Noctuidae > Cosmia > Cosmia pyralina. The sequence continues at coordinate 2,805,221 of OX276349.1, forward strand.
CCTACTGAAAACCTTTACTCACAAAATGACCTTCTCACAGTCAGAAAATTATATGTACTCCAAGCTACTTTAAAATTACACAAAACCCTCCCCTATGATTCTGATCTCAACAAAAAACGGAGAAAATATCTTGTTGCACCAGAAGTCTCGGTTAAAACCTCCTATGCGAAACGGCAATTCACCAGACAATCCGCTTCCATGTACAACAAAATAAATAAACTTTTAAATATTTATCCTATGAGTTATCGAGAATGTAAGAAATGTTTAAAAGACTGGCTAAAATGTAAGAGTTATGACGACATTGAAACTCTCTTACAAAGTATCATGTGATAACTTAACGTAAGCGACATACACACACACACACACACGCGCGCACGCACCCCCGCACCCTTACACACTCTCACACACCCCTCCCACACACACACACACACCCACACACACATACCCTCCTAGATTTAAGTTAAATTTCGTTTGTATGTACACTCCTACATTATTATTGTTTTTAGTTTTAGAAGAGCGGGGTCTCCTAGTACAGGTATTTATTATACTTAAAAGGAGGCCTCTATGCAAGATTATATATTGTAGAAGTTTGTAAAGTTCACTGAAATAAATTTATTTATTATTTAATTTATTTATTTATTATATTTATTGTTGGCTAAGGAACTTTCTAGCTTTTGTGATTGGGGTCTTACACGGAAGAGTTATCCTAATACCTTTTTTTCCAACAAAACACGTTGCTATTTTCGCGGATTCCTGGTTTGAAGGTAAAATTCCGGGTAGTACTTATAATTTAAATTTTGTTTTCAAGATTGGCAGCTTTTTACAGAGCTTCTGATTCGATGACGCTTCTAAGTCATTGAACCGCAAAGCAAAATCTAGATACGTGGGTACGTAAATATATTTCGAAAAATATAAACGCGTGTTATTTTATACGAAAATTTCCTTACGTGTAACTAGACCTTTTTTTATAGAATTCGTTATCGAAGCACTGACACAAAAACTTGTAGCAAATCACTATTATCTGAATAAAACTCAAACCTTTGCTAAACGTGACCTGTATTATATTCTGGATTTTCTGTATGTACCTGTCAGGGCGGGAATATGTGCCTGTAGCTTGTACAGGTAGCTGGTATGCCATTGTGACATTGACCAATCAGAAGTTGTTATGGCAAGCTACTTGCATGCCTATACTTTTTTGTGCAAGATAAAGACATGTGTATACTCGCCTTAAGGTTATTCTCCAAAGATCACTTCAAAATTCCTAATGTCGAAAAACTCGCTTTCGAATGTGTGAGCCTTGAAATGAACTTTACTGAATAGCACTAATGAAGTCAGACAAACAATATCATGTGACATGCTAGCTATCCCCTGAACCAATGTCTTGTTTCCAAACTTTCTGTTGGTCTATTTCTAGCTAGGAACTACTCTACTAGGTAGGAAGAACGAAGAAATACACACGGGACTGTTATGACGAAAAAGTTTTGACAATTCTATTTTCGTGGTGGCTGAGCCAAGTTTTTTTGTTATGGTTCCTAGATTAAAACTCGTACTGAAGAAATATTTGGGTGTTTTTCTTCATACTTATTTCAGTAAATTGTGTTTCCTAACTAACTAAATAGGAGCTCGTGGCTAAGTAATAACAGCCTCACGGGTCGATCCATCAGGTTAAGCTACGCTTGCCGGGGTTGGTCAGTAGATGGGTGACCATTCTTTACATACCGAGACTCCTCCGTGCCTCGGAAAGCACGTTAAGCCGTTGGTCCCGGCTGTCATTCGTGGATCTTTGACAGTCTTTACGGGTCGTCAGAAGCCCGAAAGTCTGACAACCAGTCTTACCAAGGGGTATCGTATTACCCAGTTACTGGGTTGTGGAGGTCAGATAGGCAGTCGCTCCATGTAAAATACTGGTATTCAGCTGCATCCGGTTAGACTGGAAGCCGACCCCAACATAGTTGGGAAAAGGCTAGGCAGATTGATTGTGTTTCCTAACTAATATTATGTGAGTTTTTTTGTTACGCTTTCACGCTAAAACGGCTAAACGGATTTGGGTGAAATTTGGCACATGGGTAGACCATGACCTGGACTAGGACATAGGATACTTTTTATCCCGGTAGTACATTCCCGTGGGATAATTTCCGACCTCAAGGCGGGCGAAGCCGCGCGCATAACCTAATATTGTAATACATTCGGGTTTCTGTGTGGTATCTGCCAAGAAACTTCATAGTTTTAGGTGAGAAAACTGGGTTTGATGTTTGTGGAAAGGTCGGTATAATTATGTAGACCAAACGATCGAATGCACTTTCTATCGCGTCTCATCCAAATTATTTTTATGTAAACATTATTTCGTTGGTATAAGCTAAAAGCCTAAAATGATAAGAAAATCAAGAAACGAATGCTCTTGTATTTGTTCTGATCCTATGTTTGTTTGATCTAAACTTACATTAAGAACTATCTCGTCCTCAAGAGAAGGTTTCAGCTAGTTATATGTATCTTACTACTTTTTCCACATAATTACATTATTAAATTGTAATTGAAAAATTATCGACTAAGATTGAGGTTATCGAATTATGAAATAATAAAAAACATCTATAGCGTCATTCAAAATTTGAATTTCGAGTTTAAATATTCATAGAATCAAATGAAAGCACTCAATTTGTAAGTGACACTACAAATTAGCATGCAGTTACGTTTTCTGATCCACTAGTTTAGATTTTTATCCGATACTTTTGGAGCATACCTATCATTACTTTGTGGATGGGTGACCATCTTTACATACCAAGACCCCTCCGTGGCTTGGAAAGCATGTTTTAAACCGTTGGTACCGACTTTCATTCGTGGATCTTTGATAGTCTTTATCGTCAGAAGCTCGAAAGTCTGGCAACCAGTCTTACTAAAGGCTATCGTATACCCAGTAACTGGGTTGTAGAGGTCAGATAGGCAGTCACTCCATACAAAATACTGGTATTCAGCTGCATCTGGTTAGACTGGAAGCCGACCCCAACATAGTGGGAAAAGGCTAGGCAGATGATGATGACTCTTGCAACAGACCATACAAAGGTATGTTTTACCTAGCGACTTGCTGTCGCTACTAATATGCACTCAGCTTTACAAACTCAATAACAAGCAGTTCCGCTGAGGCACTACGGTATCGCGTGTAAATAATAATGTTGTTAATCGCAACACAGCCTTCATTTCTAAGGGCTTTCCCGGCTAATGAGTTCAAACGACGCAGAAAGCTTATCTGGTAATTAATATTATGGAAACTCTTGAGTATAAATGCAATTCTGCGAACGTGATTCGTTGAATTGATTTATGTTAATTTGTTGAAGTATTGTGTGTGGAATTTGTGTTACTTTTGTTTTTGTGAGTGAAAGAGTCGTAAAGGGAAAGAGAAAGTACTACTATCGTATACATATATTAAGCTGTTGGCACGAAGATTTTCGCGGTGAATCGACCGAGTAAAAATTACGCCTTTTAAAGTTTTTTTAGGTATTATTAGGGACCTAATAAATGAAACGTCTTGGTATGATACACTATTGTATTTAGCACATAATGTGTGTCCCTACAGTTTATTACACGGAGCAGTGGTGGCCCAGTGGTAACGGTCGCGACTTATGAGTTGTAGGTCGTAGATTCGACCCCCGGCAGGCGCTTTACTTTGTGTAAATTATTTCATCACCACTGCTCTCAAAACGGTGAAGGAAAACATCGTCAGAAAACTGGCATCTCCTAGAATCGAAAATTCGAATACGTGACATCTACCAACCCGCACTGGGCCCTCGTGGTAGATTACGGCCCACTCCATCTCACCGAGAGGAGGCCTATGTACTATAATTATAGATGAATGGATTTATTAATGAATGTACAGTGGGCTGCATCAATTGGTACCCCAGTTGTATTACATTTTTAATACAACTGGAGTACCCAATTGATGCAGCCCACTGTACTATCCAAGAGTGACAGACACATCCTGAACAGGCAGATGCGCTACCAAGAGAGCAGCTCTTGGTAATATATTATATGAAGGCAACATGAGGTAATATTCTCGTATAGCGCGAGAAAAGGGGACGGGAGTGTCTTAATTTTGTCCAAATATTCGGTATACTTGCTCATTTTCTTAGGAGTAATTCATTCTGCATAATACAGGAAGTACAATATCGTATAAGGCGGTTGGCAGACACTAAATTAACATAAATAAGCTCAACCCTCTTGGGATGAGTTTCAAGAAACATACTGCCGCGTGCAGGGAGCAATGAATAAGACATTTGTATACTGTTGTATAGAACCTAGCGTTTTATGGACTGACGTTATGTGGGGTTTTAGGCTTTTGATAATTATTGTAATACCTGCCTGGCTTTATTTTTGGTATGACTTTCGAGTGAAGCTGAGAGTTATTCAGGGTTTTCTGAAATCACGTTCACTAGCTGGCAACACTGAGACGTCAGGTCCGGCCACTTATTGTCAAAAGTGTCAAAGCGCCTATATTTTCTTTAGTCGAATAAATGAAACGAATGATGAACATCATGATACATTTTATATTCTTTGTCGAAGTGGAAGATCTCTTGTCAAAGTGGCGCCAACTGGTGGCGTGAATTTTCATGAAAACCCTCGTCGAGAAAAATGTTGTGGGAATGCGTTCGCTGCCCCAATAACTTCTACAGGTAATATTTAAAATAAACCCGTTCATCTAGTTCTCCGAATAAAACTTTTCTAAGTTTTTTTATGTGCCCGCAATAGAAGTGATATAAATCTGTTAATCAAACTGCCTAGCCTTTTCCCAACTATGTTGGAGTCGGCTTCCAGTCTAACCGGATGCAGCTGAATACCAGTATTTTACATGGAGCGACTGCCTATTTGACCTCCACAACCCAATTACTGGGTAATACGATACCCCTTGGTAAGACTGGTTGTCAGACTTTCTGGCTTCTGACGACCCGTAACGACTGTCAAAGATCCACGAATGACAACCGGGACCAACGGCTTAACGTGCTTTCCGAGGCACAGAGGAGTCTCGGTATGTAAAGATGCCCATCCACGGACCAACCCCAGCAATCATAGCTTGACTTGATGGATCAATCCGTATGGCTGTTATTACTTAGCCACGAGCTCCTCTAAATGAATCTGTTAATAATATTATTAATTAACAGATTCATTTAGTCTTTCCTAATACTTTATTTTAAAATAAAATTATAATACTACTCTTATTAATAATATTATTATTGATCGGCAATATTCACGAATACTCCATCAGCGGGGTAATTGCGTAACACACTTATAGTAGGAATCTGTTTCATTTTGACAGTTCAACAACATTCATTGCGTTTTTTACGTTGTAGAGCAGACAAATTTTTCGAACATATGAAGCAATGGATTAGCTATTTGTTTCAAAATGATTCAGAATCTGATTGATAGTGTTTTATTCATGGTTTTATTCAATTAGGGTGCTGGCTAGAAAACCGATCACAAACAAAACAAGGAAAAACGGTTACTTAAGTAATTTAGGTTCCCAAGTAGACAATTTGTGAAATCCTTGTTCCACAATATAGATACAAACAATGGGAAATCAATGCCCTAACGTACAGTCAGCAACAAAAGTCGGTTAACACTTGTGTTTTCTAAATCTTAATAATAATTATTGAGAAAAATATTTCATTAAAATAAAACAGATGTAAAATCAGATGTAAATGAACTGCTAAAGATACGATTATAGCATCATTTTGTGTTAATTTTAGATGATGTCAAAAAGTAGCAGTGTTAACCGACTTCTGTTGCTGACCGTACATCGAAACAATTAGCAGTTCTGTTCAATCGGTAATAGGAATTAATAGTAAGTTATAATATAATAAGTTTAACTAGGAGCGTTATGCAGTAAGTAAGTGGTGTAATATTCCAGTTTCATGATATTGGATACTGTAAACTAAGTCTGTTTATAGTTCAGATCTGAACCCGGAGTTTGATATACTGTTTCTCGCTGTGGGTGGAACTTAAGAAAGTGCAGAAAATTAATATATGATTATTTTTAGAAGAGTATAACTTATTTCAAACTACTTATGTAATTATAAAAGACATTAGAGAGAAGCGAAAATGAATGAAAGGCGACTAACAAAAGGTATTTACAAGGATCTTAGTGTAAACGTAGGGAAGGGATGACCTAGAAGAACATACACTGATTTTATTGGTGATGTTATTCAGAATGGTCAGTTGCGCAGTACTCGTAACTAGCGTGCGTGTATGACCAGCGCCCTAATTGCGTAACACACTATCAATCGGAGTTGGTTTCATTTTGACAGTTCAACAACATTCATTGCGTTATTTACGTTGTCGAGCAGACACATTTTTCGAACATATGAAGCAATGGATTAGCAATTTGTTTTAAAATGATTCAAACTCCGATCTATAATGTGTTACGCAATTAGGGTGCAGATGTATGAACGTAAACGAAGCAAAAGGAATATTTATTTATTTATTTATTATGGCACTCCAGCGACTAATTTACAAAAACATTTACAGAGAACTTAGTCTTATTATACTGGATGACTTTTTGAATCTCGAAAAAAATAGGGTATATTAGGTGAATGGAGGCGGATGGGGGTGGTGGAGGGCGGAGGACAGGGTGTTGTGGCGCAACCTTGGAGAGGCCTATGTCCAGCAGTGGACTGCGATTGGCTGAGTTGATTGTTGATTGAGGTGAATGGAGTAGAAGCGTATGGCATACCTAGTTTTTTTTTTTAATAGTTTAGTCAGAAAAAAAAAATCTAAGTATCAATAAATACTACAAATTCGTTGTAAACTTTTCATTTTAGAACAATAAAAACATAAATTTTGAAGAAAAATAATAAATCCTTTAAAAATATCGAAATTCAAATCATATGCAACCTGCATTCAAATTTGAATTTTGATTTTTTTTAATTTAAAAAAAAAAAAAAAAACTAGATATGCCATAGGCTTCTACTCCGTTCACCGAACATACCCTATTTTATCGAGACGGTAAAAAAAGTCATCCGGTATAATTACTACAGCGAACTTGTCACTTAAAGGTGTGCACAGTAGGTACTTATATAGTTTGCCTATTTGATTTAACTAGGTAATCACACTAATATTATAAAGGCGAAAGTTTGTGTGTGTGTATGTTTATATGTTTGTTACTTCTTTACCCTGAAACGGCTGAACCGATTTGAATGAAATTCAGTATGTAGATAGCTTACATCCTGAATTAACACATAGGCTATTTTTTATCCCGGTCTACGCGGGTGAATCTGCGGGACGCAGCTAGTTCCAGTATAAAGATGATCTTAAAATCAAGTTCTGCAGCTTCTGCCTACGTCCATGGCAAAAAGCCGCAACTTTATGTATGCATGTAAGTACTAGAGATGAATAATTGCATGAAACTTTTTCTTTGACTTCATAAGAGGTTTGCAAGACGTGACAGTTTGAAAACAAATACTGTAGGCTTTTAGTTCCGCTAAAAATCTGCTGATTGACTAATTTTTTTAGCACGAAATTAAATATTATATGTTTTGTGTAACTCAGATCATTGGTGGCCCAATGGTAACGGCCGTGACTTACGAGTTATAGGTCATAGGTTCGAACCCCGTCAGGCGCTTAAATTATTTCATCACCACTGCTCTCTAAACGGTGAAGGAAAACATCGTGAGGAAACCGGCGTGTCCTAGAACCAAAAATTCGAAGACTTGTTACATATATCTACCAACCTGCACTGGGCCCACGTGGTGGATTACAGCCCACTCCCTCTCACAGAGAGGAAGCCTGTGTCCCAACAGTGGAAACATTAAAGGCTGATTATGTTGTATAGCTCATGCTTACACAATGAAAGAATAAAGTTTCCTATGAAGCTAAAATACAGTCCTTATTTCAGCATTTAGGTAATAATATAGCACTAACGAGTGTTCGTTTTTGGAGCGAAGTTCTTTAACGCGGCTTGCGGTAGGAGTAAACTGGTAGAAATCGTCACGTAACGAAAAAGCGTTATGCCCGAAAAAGTCAGTTTCAAGTATCAAAAGTTTTTTTTTTAATATAGAGCTTGAATGTCAGGTTCCGTATTAATATATTTTTTATAAATATATGTCGGGTCCGGTCAATAGTACGGACGCGTAACGAATCGCAGGCGCGCCACAGGCGACATCACGTGAGGTGCCCACGCCTACAGCGCGCTTCTACAGAGTCGTGATGTTCTAACCTCATGGCGAGCAGAACAGTCTAGTGTCGGATCGCATCGGAGCAACATCGGGGTTACTACGCCACGGAACTGTATTTGATTCGTTGTGCTTAGTGATTGTGTTAGATTGTGATTTTAAACACCGTGTATCGCACCCAGTGTGTTTTCATTGCACGAAACCCATCTTCTGCCCACGTGTCTGTCTAAATCTAACTGAGTAAATCCTGACGTTCGGACATATATATTTTTGGCACTTGTATTTTGAGTGCTATCAAGGCACTGTATAATATACAACGAAAAAAACTTCGTTCCAACTGGCACGCTAATTGCATAACACACTATCAGTAGGAATCAGTTTCATTTTCAACAACATTAATTGCGTTATTACTGTATAGAGGAGACAAATTTTTCGAACTTATGGAGCAATGGATTAGTAATTGGTTTCAAATTTATTGAGATTCCAATCAATAGTGTGTTACGCATTTAGGGTGCAGGTGTCCCTCGACACTTTCCGACTTTTTATTTTGTTCCAACAATTAACCAATCTTTCCAAAATAAAAATGACAGTGTTAACTACATTTTTATTAAGTTGGGTTTAAATTGATATAAATATGCTTTAGGACATGACATTGCGTGTCAATAAGTTGGGTTTAAATTGATATAAATATGCTTTAGGACATGACATTGCGTGTCAATAAGTTGGGTTTAAATTGATATAAATATGCTTTAGGACATGACATTGCGTGTCAACTTACGCTCGAGTAACCTTCATCAGCACGTAAGTGATAAACTTCATTAAATTAATCTTGTAGACCAGGAGACAGCTACTTTAAAAATAATATTATGTTTTATTTATAAACCTGGCTTGTGGGCTTTTTTCATTAGTTGTAAAATAAGCAGATTGCATGCAGCTATGTATATTTGTGGCAAAATAAAATAGCAAAGAGCCTAGTTATTAGTTAATCTTTACTCAATATTAACCCACCGGCAAAAAAATGTGCATTATTTTTTACAAAACATATAGAAATCACCACACTATATTTTTTATATGTATAAAGCTGTTCTTCGCATTAAACCATATTGTGTACGCAGAAACGCTAACTTACCTTAGTCTTCAAGAAACTTTAATTATTCTGTTTAATTTCCCTCATCTAGGTACTGATATTTGTTTAGTTTATGTAGCTTCCTAACTTACAACAGCAAAATATCTGATATGCAAACGCAAGAGAAGAAAATCGAACAGAGGCAAAACTCTAGAGAAAAAATTAGTTATAATATATTTTTGTAACATTGTCATTGGTGACACTGAGTTTTGTTTATAAAATTGGAACACTGTAATGTTGTAAAGTATTTACTTCTATTATATTATTATACTTTAAAGTGTTCAAACAGCAGTTCTTTTTGAAAATGATTCCCTTGTTCAGACCAGTATAATGTTGATCAGACCAGTATAATGTATAAACTCTCTCTTTCTACTACAGCTGAGTATAACGAATATTACTGTTAATTGAAGTTTTGTCTCTGTTTGGTTAGATACTCTGTAGTCATACACGGCATACACGCTATGGATGAAGTGTTCACAAACATAGCGTCTCTTGAACTATACGCAGGTTTGTTTTAGGTAGGTTCATGTTTGATTACGCGTGTTTTGTTACGAGTGGTTTCATCACGGATAATTAAGGAATTATGATAATAAGAGGATTAAATTTTGAGTAGTGTTCTGAATTATGATATTTAGAAGGATTCTATCAAGTTACTTAATAATCTTGCTTGACAAAATTACACATTATCCAAATGAATTATATGAAATAGCTTTGAACTAAACCTTTTATTATTTAGACTCACCTTATGAGCAAGCTACCAAATCCAGCTGAACTACCGGTTGATAGTTTATTTGTATTAAGGCGGAGACTGATTTGTAACGTTTGCTTGTAATATAATGAGTTTTTGTATTGCGTTACAGTAGTCAGTGCAGCGAGCCAAGCTGCTCTGTGCGAGCATTGTGTGAAGCACACACAACCTCTACGATCGCCATCCTAACTAATATTATAAATGCGAAAGTAAGTTTGTTTGTTACCTTTTTACGCCTAAACCAATGAACCGATCATCCTGAAGCTTTGCATACACGTTGTCAGGTATACAGAAACGGACATAAGGTACCTTTCATCTCGAAAAAAAGTACAGTTCCGTTCATATGATAATAGATGGCGCCACGTGTCTTTCGAATCAAGATTTAATTATATTATTACAAGCAGAGTACAACCCGAATTGATTATTAAATTCTAAATTAACGCGAGTGAAACCGCGGGCTAAAGCTAGTTCTAAATAAAAATGGAGCACGCTTGAGTCAAGTACCTACTCGAAGCGAGCGTTCGCCACGTTTAGTGTATCGCCATTTTGTAATCAAGTTCGTCTCGACTGATACATTACAAACAAACGTTAAAAGTTAGTCTCGGTCTTTACATACTAGAGTTTATTTATCTACGTATGAGATCGTATAATTGCAGAACCCGATATCTACCTAAGCCAAAATAAAATCAACAGATCGCGTAGTAATTTAATTGGACGTATGCGATATTTATTCAGTAACTACATTCAAATATTACAAAACGTATCTTAACACAAAACTAACAATATAAAACAATAGTCTCCCCTTATCTGAACCCAATCGTAACGAAATCGCGTTCCTAACAAAATTAGAACACAAAAGAAAAAACTTGCACAGAATACTGAATACAGAGAAAATAATAGAAAAATGTAAATTGAAAAACCGAGGAAAGTTTCGTACGCATATAGTAGTGGGATCACCTGGCGACGTAGTTATGTTAGGGCTGGCCGAACATATCTTGTTATTACGTGATACCAATGAAGATCGGTTAAACTCGGGCAAACTTGGATAACCCCGATTGTGCTCGGTATTGGAGACAGAGTGTTTTAAATTGGCTGGTAAATACTGAGTGTGTTGATTTTCAGAGGTTTTGGGTGTATTTGGACTAAAAAGTGAATATTATTATCATTTATTATTTGTTTTAGTTTTTTGCTGTTATAGTGAGTTAGGAACGTGATTTGGGTGGTAACTCCTGGACTATAAAGAAAATAAAAATTAAACTGAAAATTTAAATGACCGAGAATGAACCAGTCGAAATTCCCTAAATTACCTTTCATTTAAATATAATTAATTTTTGTAAACAGTACCTACCTTGCTGCAATAAAACAAAATTATGTTTTGAATAAAATAATATACGAGTCATTCAGTATAAGTAACTAAAATCAATTTATTTAATTCTACGAAATTCATATCAGCAGCAAAATTCTATTTGCATTCACGTGTAACACGAAAACTTTATCCAGAACCAAATACGTCGCCAAAGAGTTTACAGAACCAACTACGAAGCTGTGGCTATTACCTCCGTATTCGTAAAAAACAATTTACACTCGAACTGTGTCTGTCGCACTTCATCCTGTGTTGCGTAAAAGAGAGGTTAAACATTCTGTTGAAAATGAAAACGGTGGTTAATACATACGTGTCCCTTGTATTTGTTAAGGATAATTTCAACTTAAGCTTCTGTTTCAGTCTATATCACAGTGTCAGAGGGAGAGAGAAGAGATCCTTCTGTCGAATATGATTGGAATTTTGGTAACACGATAAGACGAAGTTGTACACCCACATGTAACTTTGAATATATCAACCGTATGTAGAATTAATTCGTGGAAACTTAAGTTTATAGGGACGTGTCGTGTCAGTTTCCAACTGTTGGCAGTGAAGGGATTCAGTATGGCGACTTGTTCCTATGTATTGCGTGGAAGAAAACTGTTTAGCAAGATTGATTTCTTGGAAAGATATTATTGTAATGAGAATGTTTTTTGAAGGACTTAATTTTGTTACTACGATAACGTGAAATTCAGATTTTGTTAATATTTTAATACATAAAGTAAAATTCATTTAATTCAGACTATTTTTATCCATATTTTGTTAGCAGGTACTAATTAGGTAAATATATAATCTTAAAACTATGTCAGACATGATTAATGCATTTAGTTAACATAAGTTTGACACAAAATAATTAGCCTACAACGTTCCCACTGCTAGGACACAGGCCTCCTCTCTTCGAGAGGGAGTGGGCCGTAGTCCACCACTCGGGCCCAGTGCGGTAAGTTCGACATAGATAATTGAACACAAATTAATATTTAAAAAAAAAATAAAATTCTAAAATAAAATTGAACTAAATAATTTAAAATAAATTAAAATAAAGTTGAACTAAATCATTTAAAATAAATTAAAATTAAAAACAATTATCAGGCAACATGCAGCCTGTGGCCTTCCCACACCTGTCGATACTAGTCTGTCTGCAATCATCCTTATCCAGGCTTATTTTCGTCGAGCATAAAATCGTTTCAGATAATTATTACGTCTTTACGATACGAACGAAAATACTATAGACATTTTACTCGCAAAAGCAAATCCTTCAATCAATATTCATTCCTCTTCGTTTTGTTTTATGGCTCAAAATAATTGTGTCAACATCAATATCTCCCTAATCCAAGAATTCTATCTCATTCATCTAATTACGCCGTACCTACATTCGAGGTCAATGTCCTTTCAGAGCTTGAAATTATACCGGTTACATTCCATCGAATGTCAAGCAATCAACATAGGAGGTATCTCAGAGGCTCTTAATTAATTACTACCGCTGCCGATCAGAAGGAATGCGGCGTAACACACTTACCTACATGTTAATCGATGGGGCAGATTGATTTAGTCACTTGGTATCGGTTAATTGAAGTTGAATGTATGCTTGTGAATTCTGCTATGAATAATTTTTACATTTAGTCAGAATGTGTAAGAAAAAACTAGCCAAAACATTCTCCCATTTATACGTCACAGTCAATTCTCCAACTGCAAATGTAAGTTTGTAATCGCAATTTTTTTTTATGTAATAAAATTTCAAATTGAAGATTTTTGGACCTCGTTCTTTACTTATGCTGTGGGACCTTGCTTCATGCCAAATTTCATGATCTAGATCAACGGGAAGTACCTTATAAGTTTTGATTTACTTGCGAGTGTAAATATATGTCGCATACTTAACATACATAATCAGCCTATAATGTTCCCACTGCTAGGACACAGCCCTTCTCTCAGTGAGAGGGAGTGGGCCCTAATCTTCCACGTGGGCCCAGTGCGGGTTGGCAGATGTCACATGTCTTCGAAATATGTCGCATAAATGGCCCTATTTTATTATTGCGTTGACTTAGAATCTTGATTTTTCTAGAGCTCCATGGGACTATAGACCTACGTATTCGGTACCTATTAATTTCAACTTGAGACTTCTACGTGTTCCTGAGAAAAAGTGTCTTGACAGACTTGCAGATTGTCTATCTGACAGACAGTAGTGATCCTATAAGGGTTCCGTTATTTTCCTTTTGAGGTACGGAATCCTAAAAATTGATCTATAATCTGAAAAAAATACTATATAAAATCATATAGATCACGCCTGTTTTCAACTATATAACACCATATAGATCACGCCTGTTTTCAACTATATAACGCCATATAGATCACGCCTGTTTCAACTATATAACGCCATATAGATCACGCCTGTTTTCAACTATATAACGCCATATAGATCACGCCTGTTTTCAACTATATAACACCATATAGACCACGCCTGTTTTCAACTATATAACGCCATATAGATCACGCCTGTTTCAACTATATAACGCCATATAGATCACGCCTGTTTTCAACTATATAACGCCATATAGATCACGCCTGTTTTCAACTATATAACGCCATATAGATCACGCCTGTTTTCAACTATATAACACCATATAGATCACGCCTGTTTTCCCGGAAGGGTTCGGCAGAGATGTGCCTACCTATACACAACCACATTTCGTCAGTTGTGTTAAAGTCACAGTGTACAAAAAAAAACAACTCGTAGGTAAGACAAATTATAAACTAATGTTTCCTATGAGAATTTAATACCTGGCCACTGCCAAAAACCCAATGGCTCAACCACTGCGCCAACCAGAATACCAAACAATTGCATGTCATTAATCATCTGTCGAAATTAACAAGATTTTCTCGAGTCGATAGTATTTTTAAATTAGTTGTGCCCAATAGATGGTCACGTTAATTTCAGCGTCAGTGGCGTTCATTAGATCCTCAAAAAAGCGGGTGTGTGGACACTTGGGACATTCCAGCAAGTGGGTCATGTTTTAGACAGCACCGCACCCACATTGCGCGTCGGACGGGTCTATACCTAATCTCCCATTTTGCCAAGTTGTATTAGTAGGTAGGACAGTAGGTATGTAGGTATTACAATACGGAATATGCGATGTAAAACATTGTCATTGTTGTTGTTGTAGTCATAAGCAACCAGTTTTACAAAGAGGTGTGTTACCCAGTAACTGGGTTGTGGAGCTCAGATAGGTAGTCGCTCCATGTAAAACATGTTCTGGTGGTATTCAGCTGCGTCCGCTTAGACTGGAAACTGACCCCAACATAATTTGGAACAGGCTAGGAAGATTGGTTTTTGGATGTAAAACGTCACACAATTTTAAGTCCGCGGAAGTTCATTATGGATTTTCGACACCCTTTGCTCGAAATAACATTTTTGATGCCCACACCAAACATAGTACAAACTGTTTATGAACTAAAACAACAAACTGTCAACAATGCTACTACATAATTGACGAGCATGCTACCTACTCTGCCTACCGTACTATATACTGCATTGCGGATCCGTAGGCGTAATAATGTGTTATGTGTCACATTTTTTCTAAACGCGGCGTGGTACAGTCGTAACTTACATAGTTTGATTATTATCGTTTATGATGGAGTTCGTTAGCTGAGTGAGCTATTTAGTGCGACCTTTTTTTTTCTATATTCCAGAAAACAAGAATATTGCATGATACTTGTATCTATTTTACACATACACATAATCTCACGTCTTCTCCCCATGGGGGTAGGCAGAAACTACAGAACGCCATCTTCTACGATCCTTACATACTCCTTTTGCCTTTCTGAAAGGACTGTTCTGCTTACCAAAAAAAGATTTTCTGTGCAACAGATTTCTTAATAAAAAACCGGCCAAGTGCATGTTCGACCACGCACACTGAAGGGTTCCGTAGTTGGGATAAATTTATCACAAGAACAAACATTTTAGTTGAAAACTATGTTCTCCCATACATTCCAACTGTAAATGTAAGGTTTTACTCACAATATTGAGAGATTTACCATGTTATTTTAAAACCAACGACTTCTTATAGGTTTTCCTGTAATCTACAGGTAAAGAACAATTTTCTGTATTTTTTTTCTAAATTTTAGGCTCTGTAGTTTTGGAGAGAATGGGGGGGGGGGGGAATGTCAAATTTTTTAAATAACTTTCAAAAAAATTATTTTAAAATTATAAAAAAATATACTTGAGACCCTCATAGTAAGCACTTTCATTTGATATGTCACACGGTATAATTTGCAAACTTTTTTGTTTTAAGTTCTCATTTGCCCCCCAAAAGTGACCCCCATATTCAAAATTCATTTATTTACTTTACCCGTCCATGTTTGGGTCACAGAAATTCATATGTCTATCAAATTTCAACTAGATTCGGAGCAAATTGGCTGTGACAGACGGACAGACAGATACACGAGTGATTCTATAAGGGTTCCGTTTTTTCCTTTTGAGGTACGGAACCTTAAAAATCTGCGACTAAGTTTTGGTAGAATTCTTGACTAATTTTAATAATTAGTTGGGTTAAAATGTACAAGAAACCCTGTGATGGCTTTTCCTTGATATTCCTGATAGTAACATTACAGATGAAAGCATATATAGCAAAGTAGCATATGGTGAAGTGCAACTGATGGAGAAGACCACAGATGGCCACGGGAACTTCTCAATGATAATAAGTATTTCACGGGTGGCGATAAGATATCTCGATTAAGACAGTTAAGCGACTATGACGAAGCTTTAAATAAATGGTTCTGATGAAAATGGTACCATCGAACCGATCTGATGAAGAAGCCGGAAGGTAGGCACCGGAACTCAGTAACAAAACAATGTATTCTAGCCGTGTTTGGGCTAATTGGAATTATCATGAAGTGCACTTTGGCTATAAATGATTTTAGAAAGAAAAAGAAAGAAAGGAAGAAAGATTTTAATGGTAACTACTCTCTTACTCAAACTTGAAAGGATGGGTGTCAGGGGGTTACAACTTGATGTCTTTCAAAGCTACCTCACAAATCGCTACCAAGTAGTAAAGATTCATCGTCACAGCAGCAGTGAGCTTCCCATCTACTATGGCATTCCGCAAGGAAGCATTTTGGGTCCCACCCTATTTCTCATTTTTATAAACGACTTATGCAATTTAAATATCCCAAACGCCAAGATAACATCTTACGCAGATGACACTGCTATAACTTTCGTCGCCAACACGTGGTCTGAACTCGAGGGAAAAGCACAGCATGGCTTTGATGTAGCGCTAAACTGGCCTTATTTCCATACGCTTACACTTAATACCTCCAAAACCAAGTTCATTACCTACTCAATCAGTTCTGCTACCCAACCAAATCCACCGATATCACTTAAGGCTCACACATGCAATTTGCAAACTCAGGTTTCATGCCACTGTGCACCTATATCCTCTACGGATGAAATCAAATACCTAGGTATTGTCATAGATAAGAATCTTAAACTTAAATCTCACATTAATGTCCTGACTGGCAGAGTTCGCAAACTAATATATATACAGGGTGTAAGGGGAACGCTTCCGAAGCCAGAACGTAAATTATATACAACCTAAATGCAAACGGATACCAGTAATCTTTCGCTTTAAATTGGTTATTTTGAAGACTTCATATTTCGTTAACACGCAATGGAAATCGAACAAAACGTGAGGTCACTGATCGCGCCAACGCGCAGCGCGGGCGCCGTGCGCTCCATTACGGCCGAGTCAAGGGATTTATACGGAATTTACAGCACCACTTAGTCGCATTCGTAGCCCACTATTGAACAGTAAAGCTGACAGACGCATTTTACGTACCTGTCTAAATCCTTTGCAACCTTATGATCCTCAACACATTCTGCACTTATTCTGCCCCGCATTTCATCAGCACTATCACATTCTCAATCAAACACTCTTTCTTTCACATACGAGGACACTGTAGGTACACGTAGCACTAAAATCGTAACAATAATAACTAAACACAAAAAACTAACAAAACAGTATTAAATTCGGTTCAATAGTTGCGCGCGTTCGCTCACGAACAGAGTCGGAAAGGAACTAACTAGATTACTAGAACTAGAACATCAAACTCAAAGATCAAAGATGCCGCCTGCGTTTGCGGTGCGTTGCCATGCCGGCCGACAAACGATACCGCCGCGCGTACGCCACCATGTTGTTTCCCCCTTCACCTCCCCGTGCGTCCCCGCATCGACCGTGTGTGTGTGTGGTAGGTAAATGTTTCAATTTTGTTGCTATGCAAAATTTGAATGAATGAATTAACAAAATTGCTTGTAAAGTCTTTGTAGGTACCTACATAACCAACTTTTTATACTTTTCTTTCCCAATCACAGTAGTTAGATTAATTCAAGCGATCGAGTAAAGGTTAGGAGGATAGGATCACAATATCATAACACGCCGCCCGCGCCGCTACCGCACGGAATAAATACTAACATGGGGTCGTCGGCCGCGCGGCTGTCGGCGAGCGCGCGCGCACTTTGAACTCGAGGTTACGCGCGAGCGTCAGCTGATATTTATTTACGAATACATTGCATGCTAAAGTTGTAAAGAGAATAAGTGCGTTTAATCGCAAATAATGGTTTCATTTAACTGTTCTCACAGCATGGTGTACGAAAAATGCAAAAAAAAAATAGGTAAAATTGACAATTTTTTTTCAGATTTTTTTATGGTATCGTATCGAGAATCACCAGCCCTATCACCTGTTTTCGTTTTAGGGAGCGTTTCCCTTACACCCTGTATACTTAAAACCTTAAGAAATATTGCAAATCCTATAATTATACGTAATGTCTATTTTGCCGTATGCCTATCTATTATTACCTATTGTATTCCCTGTTGGGGTGGTGATGCAAAAACCTTCCTGAAACCATTGGAAGTTGCACATCGCGCCATACTGAAAGTGGCTATTTTCCGGCCACTACTATATCCAACTAATCAGTTATACAAAAACTGCAACGTCCTCAACGTGCGACAACACTTTATTTTACAATCAGTTCTGTTGCAACACCGCATAACACCCTATATTGAAATTACCAAACGCCGAAAAGATATAATATGTACTCCTCCCAAAACCCGCTTGCCGTTTACTAAAAGATTCTTTTATTATCTAGGTCCAACTCTATACAATACAATAAACGAAAAATGTCCAATATATAAATTGTCTTATAAAAATTGTAAGAAGTCTGTCCGCACATATCTTCAAGATAACACCTACGAGGAAACAGAAAAATACATAATTTAATTAATTCATGATAAGTTTGTATATTGTACCACTCACCCAAAAGGTAGACCCACACTAATCCAATCCCTTTACTTACGCACGCTTACACAGTC
Organism: Cosmia pyralina; assembly: GCA_946251885.1. Lineage (NCBI taxonomy): Eukaryota > Metazoa > Arthropoda > Insecta > Lepidoptera > Noctuidae > Cosmia > Cosmia pyralina. The sequence goes on from OX276349.1 coordinate 2,823,966, forward strand.
GCACATTCATGCTCACGCACCTACACACACACACACCTACACACCCACAACCCCACACACACACACACACACAAATCCATACACGTACACACATCACACATGCACACTCTCCCATGCACCCCCATACACACAAGTACACACACGCAAATGCGCTCGCGCACCAGTTGCCTTTATTAAATGTTAACTGTAAAAATAAAATTATAGTAATACAATTAGAGGGGATCGCCACTGTTACTCCTTAATACAGGCTATTTCATAGCCTAGCAAGGAGAGCAGCACGTCACCCACTTGATTGTTAGAGATACACCAACCACTTTGTAAAAGATGTTACAAGTACTACAATCTGTTTATATATAAATAAAGATTTATTATTATTAAAAAAATCATATGCCGCTTCAAATTGCGCTACTCGAGTTGTATGTTATGTGTGGCCTCGATTGTCAGAAGTCAGATTTCGTAGCCTCGTTATCTCCGTCAACATAAAACTACGCCTTCCATACTTCTGACACGGCTTAGCGGTATATTTGCCTTTTTGCAAAGTTTTTATTTGAGATGGTTGCATATAAATATCTTCAAGTTCTGATGAGTGGCTTTTGAGTTAGCTTTAATCATTTAATACGTATTTTTCCCACATAGTTTAGGTGAATGCTGCTCTAATTTATTTTGCAGAGTGGTATTCGATGTGTGGGGTAGGCACCACTAAAAAGTGAAAAATAAAAACTTTTTACACAAAAAATACAACTGGCTTCCAAAAAAAACACTACAAAGTGAAAAATAACTTTAATTTCGGAAGTCGGTGGCAAAAAATGAAACTAAAAAGAAAGCAAAGACAACTTCCGAAATTAAAGTTATTTTTCACTTTGTAGTGTTTTTTTTTTGGAAGCCGGTTGTATTTTTTTTGTAAAAAGTTTTTTGTTTAGTTCGGTTTACATCATGTAAAGATTCGACTGTTTGGAAATATTATCTCCTATTATTCTACTTGTGTGTTTAAGTGTGTGATTAATTTAATATTGAAAAAAAAAAATAACATGCCTCCGACGAATATTCTTCTGTTCATTACATAAACACAAAACGCAATATTAAAAGAATCAAACATCCACGTCCACCAGGCTTCATATAAAATCAAATACTTCTTTCAATAATCCCCGAATTACCTTTAAAGTCAAGCCGACAATATCGGATTTTATATTCCAAAGCCGGCTTTAACAGTATGGTTCAGTGATTTCATTAAATTTTATACGGGACCAACTAGAACATATCTCGGTACTTTTATTAGGTTAGTTAGTCGGAACTTAACTACAAGTCCACAAGTCTGGCAGGTTATCGCTTCAAAAGTTTCAGATTTTACGTTTTCTCACGGGGAGCCGTTAGAAAAATATGCGCAGTATCTGCGCTGGGGAACGGAGCAAAAATAAAGTTTGAATTTAGAAACTTGCATGCGCTAGCGTTATATTATTGACTAGTTTAGTTCAGTTTAAATTGTGATTTTCTGCTCCTGATTCCAGTTTGTATAGTGGTGTTTAAAGTTTTTGATTGATTTTTGTTTTTTGCTGCGAGTTCGTACTCGTATGATAGATTTTATTTTAGCTGCTGAAAATTATCTCTATCTGCGGCTAAGGTTGGTAAGGTATGTATGGTTTTAGGAATGCAATAGTTTCTGTAAGGTCATAATTATGTTATTTTTAAATACCACTAAGGATGATGCCTGGGTAAAAAAGAAGAAATTCTATTTAGTTGGTCAGTCATCATCTTCCTGCCCTTATCCCAAATTACTTGGGGTCGGCGCAACACGTTTTCTTTCTTCCATTCTCCCCTGTCAACCGTCACGCTATCATTTACTCCCTTTTCTTTCATATCATTGCTCACACAATCCATCCATCTTTTCTTTGGCCTTCCTCTGCCTCTCCATCCATCAACATGTATATTCATCACTCTTTTAGTCACATGCGTTTCGTCTCTCCTCATTACATGCCCATACCAAGACAAACGGTTTGCTATTTAGTCCGACAGTCAGATAATAAATGAATATTATTAGATACACATACATTACTTAGATAACATGCATTAAAGTTGGGGAGTGGGGGCTCGCTACGTCACTTTTACGTATAAAATCTAGCTAGGCGTTACGTCATGTCATATTTTAACTCATATACCGCCGTAATCATTTGATTATGTAAATAAAGAAAAAATATGTGTCCAATATTTTTTAATAATGTACTTAGCAGACAAAAAATATTTTTTTAGTCATCATCCCTATTTGGTAAGCAGTGGTGGCCCAGTGGTAACGGCCGCGACTTACGAGTTGTAGGTCGTAGGTTCGAACCCAGAAAAGCGCTTTACTTTGTGTAAATAATTTCATCACCACTGCTCTCAAAACGTTGACGGAAAACATTTGACATCTACCAACTCGTATTGGGCCCGCGAGATAGATTTCGGCTCACTCCCTCTCACCAAGAAGAGTCCTGTGTCGGAGCAGTGAGAACAGAGAAGCTACAGGCTGATTATGCAACTGGCAAGCAATTTATTGAAAAAGAAAGCTTTGTAAAAATAAAAAAGATTCGGTTAGTTATTCCAATTTTCCACATCTAAGTTTTAATCACAAGATCAGTAGCATAGCTTTTTTATTTACTTACAAAACCATGATTGGATGATAAACAAGTGTTGGAGTTCTAAAAAATGTGTGTTTCTTCACCATAACTACTGAAAAAGCAAGAAAATAATTTTCTAACACTGAAAACATTTACAAGCATGCTCTTGGCACGATGCCTAATCAAAATTCTAGAAATATTTTACACCCAGTTCATGCTGCTATATGATTTAAAATTTTGTTGCTACAAAACTTTACCTAGAGGCATGTTAATATTTTTGAAAGTGTTTGAAAGTTACTGTATCAGTTGGGATTTAATTACGTAATTTTATGTGTTGCCCATATATTTTTGAAAACAAGAGAGCCAATGAGGCTGACTTCGGTTCTGTTGATGCCTAAACAGCCAGACACCTCCAATAAATAAAAAAAAAACACGCCAAAATAAAAAAAAAAACATAAATATATTAAAAAAAAACACACGCCTTAGGCCGTTTGTCACCACGTCAAAGGGACGTCAACGAGAACGAAATGAAGGCGCCGAAGTAGCTATAGGTACATATATTTACTATGGTCACGTTTCCACCGCACGTCCTCCGTCAACGGTATGTCACCTTCGGCTCGAATAATCTAATTTGTCGTTGACGTCCCGTTGACGGTGGCAGTGGTGTTAGTTTGAGGAGGTCCTTTCATTTGTTAAGGCACCATATGAAACTCCGATTATGCAACCGACAACTTCATAGGTTGACGTAGAAAAAAAAATATTATTATTAGAATTTTAATAATGTTTAACTTAGGGCTGATTTTTCAATAGTCAGATAACTTTTATCTGAAGAATAAATTGACAGTTTGACATATTTCCTATACAAAAGCTGTCAAACCGCCATATTTATTCCATGAATAAAAGTAATCTAAACTAGTTTTAATAAATATTAAATTAACATCTCCATAATTGAATGCCAAGTTCCTATTTCATATTTGTAATACGAAATTAATATAAAGCACTACTACTACTAAGTAAATAATCTCCTTCAATTTGACTTGAACCAATTGCGTAGATTTCAAAGCTAACTTCTATGTTTTTCTTTGAGTATATTTTCATTTCCAAAGTTAGCTCAATAGCGAATAAAATATAATAATGTTTTTCATAATCTTATATTCTATGTTGTCAGCGGAAACCTTTAAGTCTGAAAATATAATGCTGATAAAATCAGCCCACTTCATCTAGCCAGAAATTTCTATTTAAAAAAACCTAAAGGTTAGGTATTAGTGTGATTACCTAGGTATTAAGTTCTGCGTAATTGACAAAACTTCTGGAGAAATCTATTCAAAACTATTTGTTTTAGAAACTCACTCTAAAACATACTGACTATAACAAAACCGGTCTAGAGCGAGTCGGACTCGCGCATCGAGGGAAAAAATATTTGAGAATGTGGAAGCAGCGCTCTTTCATATGATACCCCACACGCCCTAGTAGCCCCACTTCGAATTTTTAAGACCCCTTTCAGTCCCTGTTGCAAAAAAAATAATTATATATTTGTCGGATCCGGTCAATAGTACGGACGCGTAACGAATCGCAAGCGCGCCACTGGCGTTTGTGTAGTTTGTTTCAGTGTGCTTTCATTGCACGAAACCCATCTTCTGCCCACATGTCTGTTTAAATCTAACTGAGTAAATCCGGACGTTCCGACATATTTTTATTTTTTTCTTATTTGAAAAATAAGGGCAAACGTCATGCAATACTGTTCGAAATTTTAAGTTGAGAGGATTAGAAGTTCTTGAGCTAACCAGCTGTGAAAGACGGGCAGACAGACTGAGTCGCACCATAAGGGTTTCTTTTTACCATTTTGGTACGGAACCCTAAAAAGACGGCACATAAAAATCTCAACAATGAATTAACTAGATAGGTACTTTAACTTTAAACATCCAAGACGTACTTAATATCTTGCTAAAATATTCCGAAAAATCAACCACTAGTGTCCCTAGACTGTTAGGAAAACTTAATTTCTTGCTAAAATTGTTTTGTACTGCTGAGGAGCTCGTGGCTAAGTAATAACAGCCGCACGGGTCGATCCATCAGGTTAAGCTACGCTTACCGGGGTTGGCCCGTGGATGGGTGACCATCTTTACATACCGAGACTCCTCCGTGCCTCGGAAAACACGTTAAGCCGTTGGTCCCGGCTGTCATTCGTGGATCTTTGACAGTCGTTACGGGTCGTCAGAAGCCCGAAAAAGTCTGACAATCAGTCTTAAGGGGTATCGTATTACCCAGTTAATGGGTTGTGGAGGTCAGATAGGCAGTCACTCCATGTAAAATAATGATATTCAGCTGCATCTGGTTAGACTGGAAGCCGACCCCAACATAGTTGGGAACAGGCTAGGCAGATTGAATTGTTTTGTACTGCTTTGAATTTAAAAAGGAAAAGATGAACTCAGATTCAACTTCATAATATCTAATTGTGATTTTATCTCAGCCACCCAATTATTCAAAAGCACAAGACTCCTTTGAAAACTATTCTCTATTTTTATAAAAAAAAACTCACTGTTTGAAAACTCTAACATAGATTCACACTTCCAAGCTAAATGCGAAAGTAAGTCTGCCTGTTTGTTTGTTCCGTTTTCACGCCTTAAAGGCTGAACGGATTCCCATGAAATTAGCTCACAGGAAGAGCATGTCATTGATTATGACATCGGATAGTTTTTATCCCTTCAGTAAGCACTTCCCGTGGGACATTTTGAAAACTCTACGGGCATAGACGCGGCGGACTACGGGCATCGAATAATTGTATCTCAGTAATGAAAATTACCAACCATTTAAGTCTATAGTAGGTATAATGTAATTTTGAGACATAATAATTTAGTACCTAATAGATTTTACTTCTAAGGCATTAGTACTTCAAAATTATAACTATGAAGTACCTAAAATGTCTTTAGAGCCTAGTTCAAGGCATAATTTATTCAATATCGAAGGCCTTGTGCGTAATGTTCTATTTGATAAAGCCAATGAAATATTTAAATGTCTAGACTTTATATCGTTAGTGGCCATTATTATTAAACCTTTGGTAATGTCTGTTTAAAGTGTAGTTAGGTATAATGTGTAAGTTGTCGGTGTTTTAAAGTACAGAAAATTACATCTAATTTGACGCCTAAAATATACGATGTTTGATGTTTTTTGTATGTCTAATTTAGGTAGATATTTTATTCTATATTTTAATTGATTTTGATGATTATTTTTACATGGCTAATTATGAGTGTTATGGTGGCTAATTTCTAAATTTTTTGGCTAGTTATTACCTACTAAATATAACAACTTTTTCGTTCGATTAAAATATTTTTACATAATTCTGTTTTATTTGATTTTTTACGCATCAATATCGATAATATTAATTTCTTGACACATTTTGTCATAACACTGACATGAACTAAGCGATGTGCTTAAGTGGTCAGTTACTGATGAGTTTACCCTAATACCAATGGAGTAGTTTTTTAAAAAAAAACCGGCCAAGTGCGTGTCTGACCACGCACAATGAAAGGTTTCGTAGTTGGGATGAATTATTCCAAGAACAAACTTAACATTGTAGTTGAAAAACATGTTCTTCCGTACATTCCAACTGTAAATGTAAGTTTGTACTCACAATATTGAGAGATTTACTATGTTTTTTTAAGAGCACAGACTTCTTATAGGATTTCCTGTAATGTACAGATAAAGATCTATTTTCTGTATTTTTTTCAAAGTTTTAGGCTCAGCAGTTTCAGAGATAAGGAGGGGGGGGGGGGGGGGGGGAATGGTCAATTTTCGTCTATTTTCTTAAAAAATATATTTGAGACCCTCATAGTAAGTCCTTTCATTTGATATGTAACACGGTATAGTTTGCAAAACTTTTTTTAATTTTCTTAATTGCCCGCCAAAAGTGATCCCATATTCAAAATTCATTTATTTACTTTACCTGTCCGTGTTTGGGTAACAGAGATTCATATATGTACCAAATTTCAACTTAATCGGTCCATTAGATTCGGAGCACATTGGCTGTGACAGACGGACAGACAGAAAGATAGATACACGAGTGATACTATAAGGGTTCCGTTTTATCCTTTTGAGGTACGAAAACCTAAAAATAATAGTTTTTGACTGTATTTTTTTTTTTAATGAAAATAATTATTTATTTATTTTTGTGGTTTATAAACATTATACAAGATAACACTATTTACACTAGGTACAAGTAACTGACTAACTAACGAACTATACAAATAAATACAAAACAAAAGGACACTTAGGCGTCGAAGTACTCGTCCGCATCGATGTCATCCGGAAACGGGCCCAGAAGTCTGGCAGCATTGCCACGTTGAATGGCAATGCTAATTCTTTGGCCAATGAACGAGCGAGCCCTCTGGTCATGTGAAGTCTCGACCAGTCGGCGAGAAAATTCCTTAAAAAGTAGACGCGCACTTATTATTTTTTAGACATCTCTCTTTATATTTATTCCCTCATTGCTGAAGTGCGCGTCTCATATCTACGTATACAACAATTTTTTAATTGTGGCTTTTAAAAAAAGAGAGTTACACTGCAACACCACTGCTGACCATCTGTTGTACAAACCTGAATATCATCTCCCTAGCCTTTTCCCAACTAAGTTGGAATCGGCTTCCAGTCTAACCGGATCTGTATTTTACATGGAGCGACTGCCTATCAGACCTCCACAACCCAATTACTGGGTAATCCGATACCCCTTGGTAAGACAGGTTGTCAGACTTTCGGGCTTCTGACGACCCGTAACGACTGTCAAAGATACACGGATGATAGCCGGGACCAACGGCTTAACGTACTTTCCGGGGCACGGAGGAGCCCATCCACGGACCAACCCCGACAAGCGTAGCTTAACCTGCTGATCAACCCGTGCGGCTGGTATTACTTAGCCACGAGCTCCTCTACTTGTTGTGCTAACTGCTCTTATTCTATTGATCTTGATTCTTTCTTATACTCGTACAAGTAATTTATTAACTTTGATACAAAGACAAGGTACTTAAAACAAAAACATCTTCCAACAAAAAGCTGAGTGCACTCTCCCTATATGTTCACTCAAAAATTCAGTAACCATCTAAAAACTGAAAGCAAAAACTTAAAATAAGCTACAATTAATTAAGGTGAGCTGCTAAGATTTCCGCAAAAACAAATATTCATTTAAGTTAGCTGCTGAAGTAAGCACCTACTTCCATTCATTGCAAAACTGCCCTGATGCAATCAAGGTAATGAAAACAAGCCTCCGTCTGCTTTATAGTAAATATTCAGTGGAAATTGTAACAGCCGTTACACACGGGTTTCACGTTTAACGAACCGACAGCACATTGTACAATGTGGGCGAAATTTCTGTTTGGGATGCGCTAAGGTAGCTCGCGCATTCAATTCAACAAATTCAATTCAATATTTCTTACGATTTTTGCAATTTGAAGGTTAGCGTCAGATTGTATAAATATGTTTCGCAGCCGTAACTAATATGGCTTTCCATATTTTAAGTTAAAATTGGCCTCAAATCTCATGAAATAGTCATTCAATAGGGTAATATGAACTTAGATAGTTGTATTGATGATTTTTATGATTATAATTCTATAAATAAATATTTGATAACGCCGCGAATCATATTTAGATCAACATACAACCTAATACTGATTTGCAAATTGCAAAAAACTTTAGAAATTTAGAAATTCGCGGGCTACCCTGGCGCCTTCGCCTTAAGTTTGTATTTTGTGAGAGAAGAAGGTACCTAATAAGGGTTGTGTATTTATTTATTTGTTTCATTTCACTCGGGATAGCATAAACAGAGTGTTGAAATTGAAAGTCATTTACAAGTTTCCACTGAAAAGAAACGTGGAAAAAAACATTCGGTACAAAATACCTATAACATAAATTAGGAAATAAATAGTACACGATCGACTAAAACAAACTAAAAATCATTTAGAAGCAAACAATTACTCTTCCGTAAAGAAGCTTTTCACCAACAAATGCTTAAGCCGAGTAACACTGGTATTAAATATATCCAAATTATGTTCACCAGACAGTTTATTAAAACTTCTGCTCGCACGGATTAGAAATGAATTCTGCCTGTACGCGGCCTTTGAATAATTTTGTGGTATGGTGTAAGTAAGCATGTAAAGGTACAGGAAAAAACACACAATATTTTGTCATATTTTTTAATCATGCACAGACATGCATTGCATATGCCTTTTCCCTGATGAGCATCAACGATATATTTGAAATATAACATTATTTTTGCATGTACCCCGAAAAAAGCAGTGTATAATTTTTGTTAGTCACTCAGTCAAATGGTTAATCACGGTACTACTTTATTAACAAAGATAACACAGTCAAAAGCCGTAGTACCTTTGCTCGCCTTACAAACTGTGAGTGAATGCATACACGCATTACCATACTGAAAGCTCCGTGCAGCAAAAAATATATTCATAGCCATCATTTCGTTAACAGCAGAACATATTGAAATAATCATTATAATCATTATGCATAGCAAGTTGTAGTATTTTTTACTGAAGGTTTTAACAACGGAGAACCATGTCGTTTTATTTATTTATTTATTTAATCGAATGGAGTGTAACACGAAACGTGTAATCGAACAAATATATCACGTAATAGATGACGAGCTGACAGCAAATCGACACAGTAAAATAATGTAAGTGTCGTGATGGACCCAAAATTAAAAATAGTTATGGGTTCGAAAATGGAATGGTGAGTGATTTTTAAGTTTTTTTTTTTCAAATAATGATTGCTTCATATTTGCAAGTTGGAGACAGAAGCATGGATTTAGTAGTTACCTACTTAAATACTAGATTTGATTAGAACTTGCTCGAAATAATAATCTAATTAGAACAGCTGCATACTACTACCTTTCCCCTGAATAATAAATTATTCCTGCGTTGCATTTCACGACACCCGCGGGACGGACTGTTTTATTAGTACAAATTCGAAGTCGACACCACAAAGTAAATATTGCAAATGTTACAGATAAGTTCTTACTGCAACTTTTCATCTGAGAAAAGTTACAGAAAAGTGGACAAAAGTTGCTGGTTTGGTGCATATTGCGCGCTGGTACCCGTCTTTAACTTTTCTGCCGTTAGCACATTTGTCACACATTTTTGTTGTAACACGCGATTCTGAACAAAAGTTTAATAAACCTGCCGTTGGGAAAGCGAAATGGTAATTTTTCAATTACCCCTCAAGTGAGTTCAGAACTGTGTTTCCATTGTTTTGAATTCAAAATTCGAAGCCATGATTTTATTTAACTTTTTCGGTTTGTCTTGACTTGGAGATTTTATTCAATTCAATTCAATTCAAAATATTTATTTCGGACAAGGTAAGTCCATATTTTGGTTAGTGACAATATAGGTACTTACAAAACTATGTTATTAATGACATATTATAATTATACGTTAATTGGGCAACACCATGACCAATGAATAAAATTCTAATGTAGGTAAGAACTTCATCCACCAGCCACAACTTCACCCCGACCGCGTCCCTACAGACACCGTGTACACAAATGCGTATGTACCCAATGCCCAAGGAAGGGACTGTCGACTTTACCACTCAATGTCCTCAAGATAATATTGGTTGGTTGGTTGGTATTAGTTATTGGTTGGTATTGGTTGGTTTTTTCATATTCTGGTTATTTATTTTTATTGCTTGGTTATTTTTGTCTTTGGTTTTGTATGAAAACTTTGATTTTACGTGATGAGAACTATGAAAATCCGAGAAATTATTAATCATAAATTATTAATAAAATTATTCTATGGTTATTATGGCATTATTGTCATAATAATCACAGAATATAATTAAATATTCGGGAGTTGGTTACGCCACTTTTTCTTTCAGTTAAATCTTTAGGCCCTTTTCATACTCGTAAGTTATGGCTACTCACCAAGTATAAAGTTGGATTGGATAGGTAATCTTTCTTTTTTTATCGTGGAGAAAAGCTCATGCATAATGCACTACCACAGGGAGATAGTGCAGTTACTCGTATGTGGGACTCTAACCTACTAAAACTCCATGGTGTCCTCCTCTCTGCCGCTTACGGCGGGAACACGGGCACGCGTTAGCACTCATCCGTTAACCCGCCGCGGATGTACGTCACCGGACCCTCCTCTGGGGAATACTCCCAACACATTGCACGCCGTGATCACCCCAGGGACCAAACCAGCACATGGGCGCTAGACGACCCCGTGTCTGGGCATCTTTGTTAGGATTGGATAACCTGGAAACTTAATTACGTATTTTAAATGGAGACTTATCAAAAAACCCCCTAAAAAACCTAAACCTAAAGATTTTGTGACAGCTGTACCTACATATTCGTATAAAGTTGGCAGAATCACTTCAGCGCTGATTCTTGCTGGATTCTTTTTCTCCTCTACCTATCGTTATTTCTCTTGACAAAGTTTATTCTGTTTATATGTATGTATATATGTATTTATTTATTAGTATTTATTCTTTTTCGAGTTATCTATCCCTTATGCTGCACCTGCCATGTTTTCTCTCTGCATCACCCTAAGGTTGACTGGTAGAAAATGCCTCAGGCATTAAGTCCGCCTTTGTACAGTATTTTTTTACTTGTGCATAAAGTTTTAATAAATAAATAAATATTAATCTGGTCCACGTCATGATGCCCTATAAGATTATTTAGATCAGCACCCTAATTGCGTAACACATTATCGATCGGAGTCGGTTTCATTTTGAAACAAATTGCTAATCCATTGCTTCATATGTTCGAAAAATTTTCGCTCAACAACGTAAATAATGCAATAATATTGTTGAACTGTCACAATGAAACCAACTCCGATTGATAATGTGTTACGCAACTACGGTGCTGTTTCTGATAAAAATTGTCGTCATGCGCTGTTTATTTATACGTTGTTTAGGTACGGTCAGCAACAGAAGTTGGTTAACACTGCTGTGTTTTTGAAATCATCTAAATTAACACAAAATGATTCGATAAACTGCTTTTTTTCGTTTAACTGTTAAAAGTTAATGTTCTTAAAATTTTAAGTAGGTACTTCTGTTCCGATTTGAATTAAATGTTTCGCTTAATAATTTAGATTAAAAAACTACAAGTGTTAATCGACTTTTGATGCTGACTGTACTATAGAATAATTTCTCGTAAGTTCCTATGCGTTGTGAAGGAAACGGGTAAACTATACACATACTCGTATCATAACAATAGATAATCGAGTAAATAGTTGAGTAGATAGTTGAGTGTATCGATTTCAACAATACTATTCGTATAATTGCGTCTACAATTAAATTCGAATCAAACTATCATGTGGTTTCAGATATTAATTATTTATAGTAACGCCACTATTATCAGGAGCTAGACCACCACCTCTTAAAGCAGTATTATTTTAATCTTACATGAGTGTGGGAAAGAGATGGAGCTAGACGTCCTGTATAGCTCCATCTCTTTCTAACACTGAAGTAACATTAAAATAATACTGCTTTAAGAAGTGTTGGTTGGCCCCCAGTGTGGATTACATCTATTTTATAACTGGCTTTTGCTCGCGGCTTCACTCGCGTGGATGTCGGAAAATATCCCACGGGAGTGTGCTACCGGGAAATCCTTCCTTATTCCTTGTCTACATTATAAAGGGAACCTCTGTGTTAAATTTCAGTTTTCTAGGTTTAATGGTTTGGGCTGGGCGTTAATGAGTCAGTCAGACAGTCACGACTTCTGTTTTTATTTATATTATATTAAAGTGAAAGTTCTATGTTGATTCGTTTTTAAGCAGCGATTCAGATTTTTTTTTTTTGGTTTTGATCTTATATAAAACTGCACGCCCCTTCACTACTTGTTATTTAAACTTTTTAAAAGTTTATTATAAAAATTTCAGTGGTGGGGCATGCTGTTTAATAGTAAAAGATCTCTACCGTACTTTTTAATAGAAAAAGATCTCTATCGTACTTTTTAATAGAAAAAGATCTCTACCGTACTTTTTAATAGAAAAAGATCTCTACCGTACTTTTTGATAGAAAAAGATCTCTACCGTATTTATTAATAGAAAAAGATCTCTACCGTACTTTTTAATAGTAAAAGATCCCTACCGTACTTTTTAATAGTAAAAGATCCCTACCGTAGGTACTTTTTAAATGAAAGATCTACCTGTATTCCCCAAAGGATCCCGCAGAGGCAGCCAACCACATTTTGCCAGTCATTCTTATAAAGATCGACTTATAATAATAGGATAGGTAAAAATTCACTAAATTATGAGACATTGGAAAGCAGTAATTTTGTTACTGTCTTTAAACTTCCACAGGAACCAGGGACCGTACAACCCCGGTTAAGGGTTAAGTCTTTCGAAAGGGTAAGCCGTTTATGAGGTTACCATTATAATGTGTAACTCCTTGAATGGGTTTTAGCCTTGAAACCCAGTAAAAAGGTTATCCCTTCAATATGAATAACCCATTAAATGGGTTCTATACTTGAAACCCAGTGAAAAGGTTACCACTTCATTAAGCTAATTTATATAATATAAGGGTTTTGTACAGGTAACCATATTAGCAATTTGCAACGTATGCCCATCATCGAGAGATCATATTTCATTGCTCCGAGTTGGAATGTTACGCTGTTATCGTTTTAAAGACGTTGAAACTGAACCCTTTTGAACGGCTTAATTTAAGCCGTTCAAAAGGTTACCCACATCGTATGGGTTTTTGTTTAACGGGGGGTTATACGAATTTTCCTGTTTTCAGAATCAATTTTAAATGGTCAAATTAGTGTATTAAGGGCCTGAAAAAAATATATGCCATAGATACATCCTTGCTTGAGGGAAATTAACGGTTCAAAACACGATTAGTTGTACTTTCCTCGATGAAAAAAAAATCCGAAACATGGTCGATTTCAAAACCATTTTCCGTTTCATTTCCTAATAACAGCATAAAATTATATGAAAATTGCATGTATCATGAGGTAATCGTATTTCGGAGGGAATTTAACGGTTGGATTTTTGAGTTTAATAGATTTTTTTTAAATAAACTCAAAATTAGTCAATTTGGCTAAATCCGCTCGCGATCAGAGTCCTGCGGGACGTCATGGAGGTTGGACCTGTGTCAAAATTTTTAAAAATTCGCTTTCTCTGCAGTTGTTCAAAAAATTCAAATAAAAGAGGAACACATTAGATATGAAATTGCGACAGCTCAGAAAAAATATCTCTTAATTATATTATAGTTTTAATTCATAATATCGTTTTCGAAAATGTGATTATTTATATGTGGTATGATGACGTTTAATTGTCATCTTACGATAGTGTTAAGACACATTGCAAATTATTATCGATAAAATTATAGTCAAGCGCGAGTAGTTTATAATTTTTTATCGTGGTCCTATATGAAGAAGTTTTAAAACACATTTTTCTAAGATTTTTTCATCAGATTCATCCATATTACTATTTCACTCTCCATCGAACTGTCTTCGCTACTACCATATCCTACATTAATTACACATAATATGTATAAATACAATGTATCCGGTTGTCGGTTGGATACTAATATAATCAACTTTCACTCTGGCAACAACAATGAAAATTAGAAAAAAATAAAAATGTGCGGTCGGGGACCACCGTCAGGAATGAAGTTCCTTCTAACGTATGATTTAAAACACAAACACAAAATTTTCACAGCCGCCATCTTGAATTTTCAATTTAACTTCACTACCGGCTTTGGCTCCCTCGAAAACCATGAAAAAAGTAAAATTCGAAAATTTTCCCCCTCTCCGTCCTCGTCTGTCGTCGTTTTGTCCTCTCTCTCTCTTTGTCTCTTTCAAGATATAATAGAAAGAGACAAAGTCGCATGTAGGGGGCATTTATACGTTTTTTCGTTACGTGACGATTTTCTGCCAGAGAATTTCATCGAGCTGTTTCAAACAAAAGTGCTATACTAACATGACCTAATGCATGAACACGATAAAAATTGTCGATCGAAAAGATTATTTTCTTGTATCGTTTTAGCTGTGTGAACAAACTTTCAGTTTTGAGTACAAAAAGTCACTGTATACGATAAAATATCGTATTCTATACACTTGAAAAATAGTGCCGTGTGAACGTAGCCTGGTTAGGCGGTAACCGTACCTATCACTCGGTGCCCATGTTCCAAAGCAAGTTAGTCGATGACGTACCTATCGTATGTTTGTTGGTTTGTAACTTTTAACATATTGATACTTGCAATTTTTTTTTAGGCTAATAGTCCTAAGGGATGGCAATCCGACATGAGCTGGGCCGGTTAAAAAATACACTAAATTAATTTTGATGTCTTAGAATAGTAGATTCGATAAATTATAGCTGTAGCAGTAGGTACGTCCCTTGACAATAAAGTACGGCAATTGTTCCTTCATATGTAGTTGTCAATATTTACTTATCTTTATGAGCAGTGGTCGACATCAAAAACAAAAGTATATGGTTACAGCAGAAGCAAAGCAGTACGACCATTTTTAGCCAGTACTTAATAAAAATCTTATTGTTTTTTTCATTCAGTCACTAAAGGGGTTAAATAGGGGATGAAAATTCACCATTTATGTCGATGGGAAATACCGTCGGGCACACGGCTTGTCTACTTGATAAAATTCTTATATTCACTGACAGACAATCCACAGCCTAAATCGCTGGGCTAGAAGCATGAAATTTTGCAAAAGAGATCTTTTTTTAACGAAAAAATTAAATTTCTATTAACATTAACTTTTGCGTGACTTTTTGATACCCAGTAGAACCATTGCAATTTGAAACTTTCACCTTACTACCTCAAAATCATGTTTATCTCTAACTAGCTTCCGCCCGCGACTTCACAATATACTAAAACAACAGCCATATTTTATAAAACTTTTCTCTACAGTACGTTTGTAGTTGTGGTCTCAGCAGCCAAAATATACAGAGAGTCGTCCGTTTGAGAAGCAGCTCGTCCTAAGGTCGAAACCCGCAGCCTTCAGTAGCAATTTCCCATTGCTTGCAAAGTTTTTCGTTTTTAGTGAATAAATACTCGTAAACGCCTGTTCGTGCCATTCCTGCATTTAATACATAATGGCACAACACTGATACACTGAGTGATTCTTACAGATTATTCCTGACGAACCCGGCTATCGCTAAAAAATATAACAGTAGATTGTACACACGGGATTTCTCATTAATACTGTCAACTAACCATTGATATTTATTTTTATTATAACCGTAGATGATATAAAAGGAATAAACTTCATGGATTCTGTGTACGTTCTACGAACTATCAAATAACAGTATAACAAAATGTAAAAAAAGAATCGAAAAAAAATATCAACAGTTGAGAATCGAACTTTTAACCACAGGTGTGCAAAGAAGTCGTCGAACCACTAAGCTATTTGCTTGGATGAATGTTGACTAAAATAGCCATTCTTATGTTATTATTATATCACGATTGACATCCTTCCATCCGCTAAGCCTTAACTCCATAAAGATTTAGCGCGATGATAATCAATTAAAGGTTAAATCTGAAACTATCTGCTATATTCGTTTCCTACTCCGCCCAGTGAAGTAATGGAATAATTCGCTTTTACATTGTGTTTTATTGTCACCTATATCGTCGTAGTCAACACCGATCATCTACATTCTCCTGCCCTTATCCCATTTTTTTTCGGGTCGATACAACTTGTTTTTATCTTCCATACTTCTCTATTACTTAGTTGTCATCACGGTAGTCACTCCCTTTCTAGCCATATCATCTTTCACACAGATCATCCATCGTTTCTTTGGTCTTCCCTTACTCGTATAGCCATCCAGATTCATAATCAAAACATTCCAGACGACATTTTCTTCATTCTCCGCATCACATGCCCATAACATTGTAACCGATTTCCACATATACCGACACCGATATCGGCACGATATCTACCGGCGAAGACAGTGCGGGGTGAGAGTAGCGGGCATTCTTTCACTTGAGCAAAATTTTTCGCACTGCCAGCTTCGAGACGTCGATACTTAGTAGTGTGCTTGTTTGTCGAGTCGCGATGGTCATCGATATTCAACAATATCATGGGGCCGGTAATAATTGAACCTATCGCTATCGAATCGTGTTGGTATCGTTATCTGATAATGTGAAAACAAATTCACGACATTTTATGTAATCATCTTAGTTCACTCCACCGTAGACACCATAAAATGTAAACCTAAGGAATAAATATCGACCTAAGAAAAACTAATTAAGTTAATCAACTGCAAATATTTTACACTGTGGCATGGATTTTCTGCGAAATCGTCGGCGGCGCGTCGTAAATAAACACGTCGCGCTGCATTTGGGGGAGGCGGAGGTAGCGTTTCAAAGGCCTACAGGCCCGAACAACCTGACCTTAACTGCTTAGAAAAACCCTATCGAAAAATACAACCGACTTCCAAAAACAACACTACAAAGTGAAAAATAACTTTAATTTCGGAAGTCGGTGTCTAGTTAAATGTATTTTCGTTTTTTGCCACCGACTTCCGAAATTAAAGTTATTTTTCACTTTGTAGTGTTGTTTTTGGAAGTCGGTTGTATTTTTTTGTAAAAAAGCTTTTATTTTTCACTTTTTAGTTGTTTACCTACCCCACACAAATTCTAATACCACTATCTGCAAAACAAACTAGAACATCATCCATATAAAAGTGGGGAAAAATAAGGTATTATTGAAGCTAACTCAAAAACTACTCAAGCAAAGTTAATCAATTTTATATGGGACCAACTGTGATGTATACCCTCTCGAATAAAACAAAAAAAAAATCCAAATCGGTCCAGCCATCTTCGAGTAAAAAAAAAAGGTTCCGACGAATTGAGATCCTCCTCCTTTTTGAAGTCGGTTAAAAACCCTTTCAATGCGTAACCAAAATGGTCTCTGATCAAAACAAGTCTTTACAGCTGCATTTCCGTAAGTCACGGTCCTATCCGATTGTAACGCAATATCCGTCATTCACACGAAAAGATGAAATGATTTCATGATGCCAAGAGTATTCGACTATCATAGGTAGGTATAGTTTGTCCACTCTGAAATGACGCGCCCCACTACCGCATTTACTAGGGCAAAATAAGTATAATATATACAAATTTAAGTAGTGGGGCGCGTCATTTTACAGTGGACAAGCTATTTACCCATTAAGGCGAGTATACCTGCTAACAGCACCACCATTGAGAAAAAAAATAATAAGTCAGGAGATATGGAACATTTTGGTTTTTTTTTTTGAGGTGGAATTTTTCGTATAAAAAAAATCAAGACTAAACCTCCTAGGTTCGAAGTTGTAGTAGTTAACGCCGAAAATGGGCGTTTTTGGCGTTAACTGCTGCCAGTTAGCAACTCTACTCGCCTTAAGGTGAGTATAGCGACTAGCCAGCAGCGCCACTATTGAAAAATTAATATGCGACATACACATACGTATATGGTACATTTGGAATTTTCCTATGCTCACGTTTTTGGCGTTAACTTCTATAACTTGCAACCTAGGAGGTTTAGTGTTTATTTTTTTTATACAAAAAATTTTACCTCATCTGACCAAAAATGTGAGCACATGAAATTTCGAAATGTTTTTTTTTTCTATAATGCTGGCACTGTAGTGCTATTCTGTAAACATCTCACCGTGATAACTCAGGTGAAGTGAGCGTGAAGTGAGCCGTCATTCCACCTGATGCTAGGGGTTGACTCTATTGACAGCTCACTTTAAGATCACTTCACTCATATTTTCACGGTGAGATATTTACAGAATAGCACTACTGTTTACAGCTATACTCGCCTTAAATCGAAATACATCATTCAGCTCACTAGGTACAATGTGGCAGGACGAGCTCCTTCACAAAGAGGATCACTGCCTTTGATAGTTAATATTGAATGAAAATGAGCAGGTAGGTACGTTAATGGCCGTTATGAGTACTGTGTATAGTCGAACTGTATTGAATGACTCACTGTTTCAAACGAAATTCAGCAAAGAGCTCTTATAATAAGGAATACTGGTCTATAGAAGCATTCCCGTAAATATACGCGCCAATAACTCTTTGAGCATGATGTAGGTCAGTTCCGAGTTCTGGATAGCTGGAATAACGTGGACTGTGAGCCAATAAGTTTAGTTACCTTTTAATGGAATCCTAAAGTGATATTTTTTTTTTTTAGGGTTCCATACCCAACTATTACTAAGATTCCGTTGTCCGTCCGTCTGTCACCAGGCTGTATCTCATAAACCGTGATAGTTAGACAGTTGAAATTTTCACAGATAAATGTATTTCTGTTGCCGCTATAACAACAAATACCTACTAAAAACAGAATAAAATAAATTTTAAGGGGGCTCCCATACAACAAACGTGATTTGTTTGCTCGTTTTTGCTCGATATTTATAACGGCAACAGATAGACGCTTGAAATATTCACAGAATATTTAGTTATATACTCACTTTAAAAATAAATAATTAAATTAAATAAAACAAATATTTAAGGGGGTCCCATACAACAAACGTGATTTTTTTGCCGTTTTTATAGATAATGGTACGGAACCCTTCGTGCGCGAGTCCGACTCACACTTGGCCGGTTTTTTTTGTTACAGGAATGTAATATTAAAGGCGATCATGATGATCTAAAAAAGGATGACCTACAAAAAATCTGAAAAATACCTACAAAATAAAAAAAAAGATGAATTTCTGAAGCTCCATCGGCAGAAAACTGTAAATAATTACAAAAAAAAAAAAAATAACTCAATAACTACAAAAAATCGCAGAACATACTCGTAGATAGGGTATTTTCGAATACCCCTGGGTATGAGGAAAACAGATTTTTCTTTTGGACGTCACTATTTGGACCACCCTGTATAACATAACATAATATCATCCTGTATTCCCCGAAGGATTAGGCAGAGATGCACCTATTGTACACCCACATGCACATGCTGAATATGAGGTCCTGGGTTCGGTTCCCAGGTCGGAAAAGTGTTTCAATGCAGGAATTTCTCAGTAGCAGCCCGGAATCTGGATTTGTGCACGGTTGATGGCAGTAGGGGACCTACTACATGGGACTTAAATATATTATAAGTTGCGAAATGTGGGTGTACTATAGGTGCCTACACATTTGCCTAACTTTTTGGGGATAACGGGCGTGATGTTAGGTCATGTTAGGTAAAATGTAATTTAAAAAAAATCCTAAGTTATATTATATATAGAGAAAATAAATCTAATCTCACTTGTTTCTTAATTGGCTTTCAATTTGGTTGTTACCGCCCTTATTTTATTTGGATTTATTTACATCCAAAATCATCATTCTCCTGCCCTTATCCCAATCTATTTGGGGTCGGCGCAACATGTCCTTTTTTTCCATACTTCTCTATTATTCGTCATCTCGGTAGTCACCCCCTTTCTAGCCATGTCATCTTTCACACAATCCATCCATCGTTTCTTTGGTCTTCCCCTACTCTTATAGCCATCGACATTCATACTCAAAACTTTCCTCACGACATTTTCCTCACTCCTCCGCATCACATGCCCATACCATGACAGCCGATTTCCGCACAACTTTTCAGTCACCGGTGCCACTTTTAGACTTCCTCTTATGTACTCATTTCTTATTCTATCCATTCGTGTAACACCACACATCCCTCTTAACATTCTCATCTCAGCTGCATGCAACTGCTTTTCATTCATCCCTTTTGTGGCCCAACATTCTGATCCATACAAGACAGCAGGTCTAACCATTGTTTTATATATCTTCCCCTTAAGTTTAAGGGGAATGCGGGAGATTATTTAAAAATGCGGGAAATTATTTACATCCAAAAATAGTACAAAAAAAATAAATAAAATATTGTTATAAATAGAAATCAGTAAAGTGAGTAAAATATTAAGCAGCCACTGAAATTATGTACCGCCGAAAATATTTTTGCTCCTTTTTTCCTCAGAATGTAATTTTAGATTAAGTAAGTTAATTTCCGCTGTAAAGGTCGAGGTAAGTCACTTCTAAGTTTTTAATTAAAAGCAAACATTTTGAAGATAGATTCAAACCTGAGTGCTCAATCAAATAACAGGAAACCCAAAGATTTATATCGTTAAATTTAGCCTCACCGTATTTATGTCGCGAAAAAAATATCCACACTGAGAAGAGTGAGCACACACATTCCTTATAATGGCGTTTCCATGGCAATTGCGACATTGTGTGTGTCAGAGGTATCAAAATGAAACAGAAACGCGACCATGTTTCGACGCGGTAGGGCTAATTTAACGATTTAAATCTTTGAGGACGGTAACCTTCTTTTATTTTTGATCGTCGTGACTTCGTTCCAAATATAAATACTTACGTTCAAATATACTGAAACGTTTATTGACTTTTCTTATTGACTGTACCTACCTATTGCCCTGGCACTTATTATTTACTTCGATCAAGGAACCAAGGTATTAGATTTCTTGTTCAACGTATATTAATTTTAAATTGAATAAGGCTATACAAGCGTTCCAAAATTCATGGTTACAGTCTGCGCATCAATGTCCTTGCCACCCTGTATACTAACGAAGTTTAATTGACTGTCATAAGGACGTTCCGAACCCATTTAAAACATTTTCTTAATTATCACCTACGGAAAAATATTTAAAGGTATCTATATTATCACATTAGAACAATGCAAATATTTCAGTTTGAAGTATTTAATTTACATAATATATTTGATTTAGGGCTAATTTTTCAATAGCAAGATAACTTTTATCTGAGTATAAATCTATTGTGGTTTGATACCTTTTGTTTAGAAAATAATTTCAAACTGTTCTTTAGATAAAAACTGTTTTACAAAAAATACAACCGACTTCCAAAATGAACACTACAAAGTGAAAAATAACTTTAATTTCGGAAGTCGGTGTCTGGTTAAATGTATTTTACATTTTTTGCTACCGACCTCCGAAACTAAAGTTATTTTTAACTTTGTAGTATTGTTTTTGGAATTCGGTTGTATCTTATTATAAAAAAGTTATTATTTTTCACTTTTTAGTTGTGGTACTTATCCCACACAAATTCTAATACCGCTACCTGCAAAAGAAACTAGACCATCATCCACATAAAAAGTTGGGAAAAAATACGTAATATTGAAGCTAACCACTAGTACGAAAGCGACTCTACACAAAAAACAGTCCATCGTGCAGTCATGCGTACGCGCACCGTCACGTCAGCTGGTACTTCGCACGTGTTTACAAACAATGCCAAAGCGACGAAGATTCTTGGAATCTTCTAACGCTCGAATGTTTTTATGGATGACAGAGAACTGGACTCTATCGTAGCTCAAAAACTACCGAAGCAAAGTTAATAAATTTTATATGGGACCAACTTTGAGGCATACTCTGTGGAATAAAACAAAAAAAAAAATCTAATCAGACGACTCTGTAAAAAGTTATGTGTAGTCATACGTAGACCTCCTTTTTTGCTGTCGTTAATAAAAGTTATCTGACTATTGAAAAATCAGTCCTTTAAAGTATACATTTTAAATATATTTACTTACTTTAAGACTAACATAGAATTAAGTAGACACACTTACTGTGGACCAAAAAGTTGTATTTTGATTATTTAATGTATAAACAAAAACACCTGAACTTTAAGGTTACAACAGGTCACATTCGAAGTTAGACGAATTTACTTCGCTTATAATAATTTGTCAACTTTTAACATATTCACAAGACAAGAAGCCCTTCATTTGGCTAAAGACATACGAGTCTCTTTGAAAAGTTATTCGACTTTACATCGTCTTCATCTTGTTTGAACTCCGTCTTTGAATTAATGGGCTTTGAAGCAACTTCAATCTTCTACAGAACACGTGGTTTAGCTGAGCTAAAACTGATTTATTATTTTAGGTAGCTCCGTAGGTTGTTAATTTAAATTTAAAATAAATGTTAAGGTTGGGAAAGTTAAGGTAGAATTGAGATGACGATTTGACAGGTATATGAATATAATCAGTTTATTACTGGTATTCAACTGCAACAGGTTAGACTGGAAGCCGACCTCAACATATTTGGGAAAAGGCTAGGCAGATGATGATGAATACTACAAGAGTTGATACATCTTACACTTCAATCAATTTGCCTAGCCTTTTAACAACTATATTGGGGTTGGCTTCCAGTCTAACCGGATGCATGTGAATAACTGGGTACTCGTAATACCACTTGATAAGACTGGTTGTCAGACATTCAGACTTCTGATGACCCGTAACGACTTACTATCCACGAATGACAGCCGGGACCAACGGCTTAACATGCTTTCCGAGACACGGAAAAGTCTCGTTATGTAAAGATGGTCACCCATCCACGGACCAACCACGGCAAGTGTAGCTTTACCTGATGGATCAACCCGTACGGCTGTTATTATTTAGCCACGAGCTTTTCCTATTATAACCTATTTCATTTAATTTCATTTATTTATTGGTGTTTTTCAATATAAACGTCTATTGTATAAACCATGTCCCGCCAATAGGCATACATAGGCATCCCTATATCCTTATACTTCAGAGGAAATTAATTGTATAAACCATGTCCCGCCGATAGGCATACATAGGCATGCCTATATCCTTCTATTTCAGAGGAAATTAAATATAACTGATAAACAGACAAATATTAAGCAATGTTAACAATATTTATTGAATCAAAAAAACATTTTACAATCATTATTATTGATCCTTGCGTATTTATAAACTTCGAGGACATCGGCCGTCGGAGTTTATTTGGCTATATAAATTCTACCGCTTAAAAATAGGTTAAAAATTACATGTTTTGTCCCTTTATATAAACACCCTCTTTAATTAAGATGGTGTTTCCCGACCTAATATTGATGTCACTTAAATAAAGCCCTCTTTATTTAATTATAGAATAATACGAAGAAGGCCTTACAACGTTCCCACGAATTAATATTTTTCATATACGTAAGTAGAATTTAATAAAGCACACAGCCTTGACGTAAAATCAGTGAGCAGCCTGTTTTCAACGCAGTAATTAAATACCTATGGAGTTTTCGTTCCATAATTACGTGATAAACCTTTTTGCGGTATGATTTATTAGTGTTGAGCGTAGCTTTGTTTTGGCGTCAATTTTCTTGAACTTTTCTTTTTTTGTTCCTTTTTAAGCTTTAAGAAACGAATAAGAATATTTACCAATCGTGGTGGTTTAGAACAGGATTTTGGCCAAGAATTTTCAAATATAGTACAGTCACGACAATAAATAGGTATTATAAATAAGCATAACAATCAAAAAGCGATTTTATCGTCACATAACGATTACAGCTTTGAGATAAGACCTATTTCATCATAGTATGGCTTAAAAATACAATGTTCATCATCATCTGCCTAGCCTTTTCCCAACATGTTGGGGTCGGCTTCCAGACTAACCGAAAGCAACTGAATACCAGTATTTTACGTGGAGCGACTGCCTATCTGACCTCCACAACCCTGTAACTGGGTAATACGATACCCCTTTGGTGAGACTGGTTGTCAGACTTTTGGGCTTCTGACGACCCGAACGACTGTCAAAGATCCACGAATGACAGCCGGGACCAACGGCTTAACGTGCTTTCCGAGGCACGGAGGAGTCTCGGTATGTAAAGATTGTCACTCATCCACAGACCAACCCTGGCAAGCGTAGCTTAACCTGATAGATCGACCCTTGCGGCTGTTATTACTTAGCCACGAGCTTCTCAAATTCAATTCAAATAAAAAAATACAATTTTCATGTCATCATTAATTATCTATCAATACTTAGGAGAAACTCGCTGTCAACCTTGTTTACTCGCTAAGTAAGCATTTATTTTGGTACTACTTCCACGACTTCTTCTGTGATCCAGTATGAAAATTAGCCTATATTCTTTTCCAGGTTCCAGGCTACCTAGCTGTCAAATTTCATCCAAATCCGTTCAGCCGTTTTAGCATGAAAGCGTAACAAAGAAACAAACAAATTCACTTGCATTGATAATATTAGTAAGGATTACGATAGGATTACAGAAACAGCCCACTCTCATTTGTAACTTCGAACTTGGTTGCTAAGTTATTCAGCAATTCTACCACTTGTCTCTCATTAGAGTTTCTAAAAACGCGTGAGGAAACCGGCATGTTCTCCTAGAACCAAAAATTAAAGACATGTGACATCTACCAACCCATACTGAACCCGCGTGGTGGATTACGACTCACTCTGTCTCACCGAGAGGTGGACTCTGTCCCAGCAGTGAGAGCACAATAGGCTGAATAATCAATTTGCTTAAAAAATAATTGACCTGACTGTATTTTACATTGTACTGATGCGTACATAAGAAGCAATTTTATTGTTTTCTGTATAAATAGTCGATTTTCTGGTTTAGCGCGAAAGAAGCAATATATTATTACACTACAGACTTGTGAAGTTTTCCAATATTTCGCTTCTGTGTATCCATACTTTTATTTCTCCCGCGATTGTGATTTTATTCCGTAGAGCTTTTCTGCGATATTCCCTTTTGGAAAGTCACTTTTTATTTTTAGTTTTATTTGTATTAGATACTGTACTTTGCTTATGCCATTTTCTATAGATCGTTTAAGGGACAGCCCTCCGCAGACCGATGGGGTGAATTCAGTATATCATACTAAGATATATATAAGGTAATAAGGTATATTATATTATTTCAGGAACTTTATGGAAATTATACTCGTATAAACCTGATTTGTTATATTACCACACACGCAATGTATCGTTACCGTGGCAAAACGCACGTAGCGAACGCCAGCGCAGCGAGCGTTCCCCGCCATTTTTTGCGTCGTTCGTTAGAGTATTTTAGCATCCGTTGCTGATTTTTCGATTTTAGCTGTTTTATTTACATAAATGGAGTTCTGCGTACAGAGAATGTAATTTTACATTTTGAAATAAAGGATTATAGTAGGTAACTGAAAAAAACGATAAAAAAATTAAATTTTGCTAAGAAATTTTCTGGTGGAATATGGTTTAAAATAAGGAGCTGAATGCACCCTGTTAGTTTGTGGAGGGCTGTCCTTTAGACCCTGTATAATTTGTTTATACAGTCCGTCGCTTCAGTGAAAATGAGATAGTATGTTTGAGAAGTAATTGTCAACGTCAATGTAAAGTATTTTTTTGTTTCATAAAAATTATATAATGCTCGAGTAAAAAACTTTTGTCATGATCTCAAATAAAAATAATAATTTCCATCTTACTGGTTATTTATACTTAATTAAATTCTATTTGAATACCATCATTGCCTCAGTCGGTCTGAATGAACACGGCCTTAAGAAGCTTATAGTTTCTCAATAGAGGAACAATCCTCATATTCTCGTAAATTTAACAATGACAGGCCGGACCCAGAATCCATTTGTTGGTCGCGAATGAATACGAATAACCTTGCATAATAATAGTCGAACCCGAATAGTGGTCGCCCGTGGTTCGACCCAAGATTACAAGGATCCTACAAAGCCTTAATATTGTATCACTATGTATTAATATGGTAGTAATATTAATCCAATAACGTTGTCAATCTATTTTGCTGTTAAAGTGAAATTGCTATACGGCTGGTATTTTTGTGACGAGATTTAGGTCCCATGTGAAAAGATAATATCGTTCTATGATTTTTTACGATGTGTACATTAAAAATACTATGTATAAATAAAGTTTTTAGATGCTTCATCGCTTTGTAGACAGCTCCGTATTTAGCGTAGGCCGCTACGACGTAGGCAGCTACGGCGTAGCTTGCTACGTCATTAGTAAAACATGCGTTTAGATAATAATAATGCATGTGTCAAAGAAACTTGTGCTATTATTAGGAACTGCCCTATAAACAGGGTTCAAAAAATATATTTTGAGCTTAAAATTACTCAAAATTTAAATATTTTAACTTGTTTAAACTTATTTCGTTTATTTAATTTTTTCCACATAAAAAGCTTCTTTGCATATTTTTATAGAAATGATATAAAAAATAGTCGCCCATAGGTCTCGGGAGTAGGGTCGAACAAGCTTATTACTACTAAGATTAATCATTTGGCAATTAATGTTTTTTTTATTAATTGTTATTTTTTTTTAAGAATTCAAAAATAAATAACTTGTATGCAATATAATATATTGACATTAACTCATTATTATGCCAACATTAAATAAAACCTACAAAACTTTATACGACCCACAAAGTGCCCACAGATATAAATAAGCATATCAACCTCATAATTAAAACAAATCCAAAAATTGAAGAGAGACGCAACAGTAAAATTTACTTTTTCATTACACTAATAACTTGAATGAAAGTTCTTTAATGTTTCGCGGCCCACAAATTATTGCCACAGGTGTCAGAAGACTAACAACTTTCGCGAACTTCGAACTTTTGGCAAGTTCTGTCCTAAACGAAGCCTTAAGGAGGATGCGCTAAGGTAGCCCGCGAAATTCAAATTTTCTTACGTGTTTTGCAATTTGCAGGTCAATGTCAGGTTGTATGTTGATTAAAATTATGATTCGCGGCCGTAAGTAACATGGCTTTACAGAATTATAATCATTAGAATCAGCAAAACAACTCCATAAGTTAGAATTGACCTCAAACCTTATGATTTCATGAATTCGCTAGATTTGAGGTCAATTCTAACTTATGGAGTAGTATTGCTGATTCTAATGATTATGTCATATTTCGCCAGTTATGTTTAACCCATGTAATAGTTTAATTCCTGAACCAATCTGCCAAGCCTTTTCCCAACTATGTTGGGGTCAACTTCCAGTCTGACCGGATGCAGCTGAATACCAGTATTTTACATGGAGTAACTGAATATCTGACCTTCACAACCCTGTTACTGGGTAACACGATACCTTCGGGCTTCTGACGACCCGTAACTGGGATCAACGGCTTAACGTACTTTCCGAGGCACGGAGAGGTCTTGGTATGTAAAAATCGTCACCCATCCACGGACCAAATGCGGCAAGCGTAGTTTAACCAGATCGAACGACCCGTGCGGGCTGTCTTACTTAAAATTAGCCAGAGGCCTCTCAAGTGTAATTCCTGAATATGCAAGGAAAAATAAATCAGTTAGTCCAGCAATGAATTACTATACGGTGATAATTACGAAGGAAACATGAAACAAAGCGGGGCAAACTTAGAAATTTCAACATCACAAAACTACCCTCAAACTTATAATTAAAACCTTAAATACTATATCCTTAGGCACAAATAAACTAATATTTAATTAATCCGTCTCTTAACAATGTATTGTGCTGAATAATTAATATTACCTAGTAATTGTAGCTTGACCTCATATCACGTCTGACCTTTGTGACCTTTCACATTATCAAACATTCTCCGGTCACAGTCTAACTAAGGGCAGTGTTATTAACATCGACACTGAGTTATTATAATGGAATAATAGATGTTATAAATCTTTGTTGAATGACTTTGACCTCTGTTATAATATATTGCATGGTAGGCTGTGGTACACCTAATTTTTTATAGATAAAATAGGTTAGGAAAGTGAAATTGTCTTTTTAATGTGAAATAATATATCGCACACCAGAAAAATATTCTTACATCAAATAATTTACATTATAATGCGAATGTTTTTCTAACCGCTCCCGCCACAATCCGCACGCTTCTGGCGGGAACATCTCTATTACCCGCTCGGCCAATAAGGGTGAGTCGAAGCTTCTAGAAGATTCTAGAAGCTTCTCTAAGAACAAATGACGCTGAGTCTTGTAGTTGACTTTGTGTGAGGTGTCGGTCAACCGTCAACTGGGCTGTGCACATTTTAGATATTTTTACAAAACTGATCTTCCTTTGACAGATCTTCGTCCCGAATCTTAATAGTGTTTATTAAAGCACTTACCTACAATAATGTGTTTATATTAAAACAACTAATAATCTACATGTATACCAAATTAATGATTGCACTACTAATTAACAAATTGAATATCAAAACTTGTACAAATAATAATCATTATTTATACATCAATTTTTGGTGAGGAATGATATGAAAGACAAGAGAGTGAATGATAGCGTGACGGTTGGCAGGGGAGATGAAGAAGAAAACGTATTGCGTCGACCCCAAGTAACATGGGATAAAGGCAGGAAGACGATGATGATTTTGATTTTATGGCCAGGGCAAAAGCAGGTCTTCCAAAACATAATAATGAAAGGTACGGTCGAAAGCAAACTTTATTCTAATTGAAATAACTTCAATTCATAATTACCATCTTACCAAAGCTTACGTGTGTCGCAAATTCGTTTAAGAGCTAAATTCGTCTAACAAATGGATTCCTGCCACAACAATAATCCCGACCCTTTGGGTACGGAACCGTGAAACCGTAGGACGTAACAGGTAGATCCAGTCAGTAATCCTTAAGTGAGCAGACGGGTCGACCAAAGGGTTTTAAATCTTTGATTCCTGTTTTTGATTCTATGATTCCTGTTTCCATCAAAGGTAAAAGAACAAGAATACTGACAATTCGACAACCAATGGTGAAGAAAACTGTCAAATTAGTTCCACGTAGATGGCGCTGTGTTTGCTACTTTCATTCAACTGCCAATGGAGTTTCTTGCGGAAAATTTTGCCGTGAGATGGCGCTAAGTATTTTTTTAACCCGTCGCGCGCTAATTAGCAGACACAATTGAAATTCTATTGTTATCTGTACACATGGTGTACAATCGACATTTTAAGAGTTAACCGACGAAAAAAAAGGAGGGGGTTCTCAATTCGACACGCATGTTTTTTTTTTATGTAT
Organism: Cosmia pyralina; assembly: GCA_946251885.1. Taxonomy (NCBI): domain Eukaryota; kingdom Metazoa; phylum Arthropoda; class Insecta; order Lepidoptera; family Noctuidae; genus Cosmia; species Cosmia pyralina. The sequence continues at coordinate 2,853,238 of OX276349.1, forward strand.
GACCACGCATAACTTTTTACAGAGTCGTCCGATTTGAAAAAAAATTATTTGATTCGAGAGGGTATACATCAAAGTTGGTCTCATATAAAATTGATTAACTTTGCTTTGGTAGTTTTTGAGTTAGCTTCAATAATACGTATTTTTTCTCCACTTTTATATGGATGATGTTCTAGTTTGTTTTGCAGGTAGTGGTATTAGAATTTGTGTGGGGTAGGTACCACAACTAAAAAGTGAGAAATAAAAACTTTTTTACAAAAACATACAACTGACTTCCAAAAACAACACTACAAAGTAAAAAGTAACTTTAATTTCGGAAGTCGGTGGCAAAAAACGAAAATACATTTAACCAGACACCGACTTCCGAAATTAAAGTTATTTTTTACTTTGTAGGGTTGTTTTTGGAATTCGGCTGTATTTTTTTGTAAAAAAGTTTTCTTGGCGCCGATTGGTCACTTTATCTTCAAGATGACTTTGACAAGTGACAAACACACAGCGCTCTCTCGCGGCGAAGCTTCCGGTATACATCTCTGTTTAGGTGCATTATCAAAAATTAAAGGGTAAGGCTGAGGTGTACTAATACCCCACATTTCACCACTTATGTTTAATTAAGTCCCATGTAATAGGGGGCGAGCCTATTACCATCAACGGGCACAAATTCAGACTTCGGGCTGCTATTGAGAATTTCCTGATGGAATAATCCAACAACACTTTAACCCGACCCGGGAATCAAATCCAGGACCGCGTGCTCAGCAGTAGCGCTTACGATCACTAGACCAATGAGGCAGTCCAAAAACATTAAGTAACATGGGAAGAAAAAAAAATTTCCACATATTGTGCGATCCGGTAAAAAAAGCTAACTTAAAAAATGTTACTAATGTCCAAAATTGTACGTGTTTGTTTTATTAAAAGTGTGGGTGCGAAGGTAGGTTATGCCGTGGTAGCAAGACTGACCACCTAAGGTGCATCGCACATAAGTAAACATAAGTAAAAAGCGACGTGCCATAATGCCCTATGGTTTTTAATAGGGCATTATGGCATATCGCTTTTTATTAAAATATCGGCTTTGCATAGTTTGGTCTGTCATTCATTTCTATGTAATAGTCTCTTTCGTTAGCTTGAAATCATATTTACTTCCAGTTACTGTATCGTCATTTAAAACCGTGCTGCAATTTCCCCTTTTTATACTACGAAAATTAAATAGGTATCTTTTACGTAATAAGCTACACAAATTTTACCCCAACCAGGCCTTTTCCGCACGCACCCATATTTCATCTCTAGCACATTATTAACTAACCTAATAAAACGCATTAACAACAACGTACATAACTAAATTATTACATTCTCTTTCGATAACGAACGTGTAATAGAATTTAGCGTATTATGTGTTAGTATGCATCGCCTGACGTACACGGAAATAATAATATATTGTTTAAAGGGATTTCCTTATACCAGAATGTCCTTTGAAGTTTGGTGTAAGTTGTTAGAGGTAAGCGATTAGATCGATAATAGTGCCACAGGGATATCTGATCAGGAAATTTATGTTACAAAAATACAAGTAAAGAGGGTCGATTATTCCAAGAATGACTGTCTGTCGGATGTTTGAATCGAAATTGCGGTTTCCATAAATTGCGTTTAGTTATCAAATTGACTGTTTAGGTACTTGGGCTTAGGTGCTAGGCATAATCAGCGAATAATGTTCCCACTGCTGGGACACAGGCCTGTTCAACTTGCACCACAAAAAAAAAAAATCACTAAAGATTTAACGCTAAACGAATTTAAAATATACGAGTATATCTGTTTCTATCAATCTTTTGAAGATTATAGATACAGAATCATGTTTTAAACACATGATCAGCCTATAATGTTCCCACTGCTGGGACACAGACCTCCTCTCGGTGAGAGGGAGCGGGCCGTAATCCACCACGCGGGTCCAGTACGGGTTGTAGACGTCTTCCAATTTCTTCCAATGTCTTCGAATTTTTGGTTCTACAACATGCCCGTTTCCTCACGATGTTTTCCATCACCGTTTTGAAAGTAATATTGATGAAATAATTTACACAAAGTAAAGCGCCTGTCTGGGCTCGAACCTATGACCTACAACTCCTCGCAGCCGTTATCACTGGGCCATCACTGCCCTACACTGTACACACTACACTGTTTTAAACACGTTAGTGCAAAATGTATTTAGTGATTGATGGTGCAAGTACAAATGTTGTACAACATTGCTGCACAATATCTTTTGTGTTGCTGGCCATACGGATTGCTAGCAGAGGAAAAATATTTGGGTGTAGCAACTTGTATTAAACATGTTTTCACCATGTGTAGGAGGTTTTAGTTTGCTTTATAGTGGTATTATGAACAGGGTAGAAAGTTCACTCATCCTCCATAGAAAAGGGAGGATCTTCCAACCAGGCGGGTGTCGTGTCTGGTTGGCAACCGCCCGGCGGTTGATGTCGGGTTATTGTTGCCAGTCGGGCGGTAAACTCTGTTTGCGTGAAATAGAGTTTTGCGTGACGTCAGTGTGATGTGTAGTTCGCATGTGCCGATGAAGATGCCGCGCCACAGATTCATGATAAGTGCCTACTTGAAAAATGACGCTGTAGGAATTCGGGAAGTTTTATTTGCCAGTGCAACATTCAGTTTGTTTGTTCATTCTATTTTCAAATATAACTGGAACTTAAGCCTTGTGCCAAACACCAACATGTTGTCGAGATAAAATCTAGATTTTGCTCCGGTGCGAAACTGGCTTTACGGTCAAATAAAACAAAATAATAAAACAAGTAAGTACCTACCTACATAAATGTAGGTAAATGTCACGTGTGGCTTTAAGCTGTCCAACAAAATGTCGCATGTCGAGTATGTCGCTTAGAGGTTCCCATTTAAGCGAAACTATATACTCGTACATAAAGTCAGAAAGTCCTGCGCAGTAGGCTCAGAGCTAGCAACGGCAGTACTAATAAAATTTATGGCGCCAAAAGTGCGTTAAGCGCAAAATTACTGTATCCGTCACAGAAATTGTGGGCTCAACGCATTTTCTTTTGTCAAAGCCGTCAGTTTATGTTGTAGTGTGAGCAAACGGTGACACGCTTGATTTGTATGGAAAATATTGAGACAGTGCCACTTCTTGCAGCAGCAAGGCGTATCCGTGCTCTATGGTAGTGGGTAAAAATAAAAACAATTTAGTGTGTTTTGTATGGATCAGAATGTTGGTCCACAAAAGGGATGAATGAAAGACAATTGCACGCAGCTGAGATGAGAATGTTAAGAGGAGATGAGATGATGTTGTGATGAGATGTTGTGGTGTTATACAGGGTGTCCAGTAAATAGCACGACATACTGCAGGAGGTGATAGCTTGGGTCAGTACCTATCAAAACAACACAATATATGTTCAGCAAAATCTTATGGATTTTTTTTCACCACTGTAGGTTAAAGTTATGCGAAAAGAAAATCGTTATGTGAAAATTTAAACAAAAAATACTATTTCTTGAAAACTTTCTTGTTTTTGATAAAAAAAAAGACTTACCAATGAGTAAAGTAACTATTCACGAATAATTTGATGTAATAAAAATAATAGAAAAGGAATTTTTCATTACGAGATGCTTAAAAATCTGTTTCAAGGTAGAGATTTTACGATATTTCGGAAAATTTTGTAAAACTGTAAATCCGTAAGATTTTGCTGAACATATATTGTGTTGTTTTGGTAGGTATTGACCCAAGCTATCACCCCCTGCAGTATGTCGTGCTATTTACTGCACACCCTGTATGAATGGATAGAATAAGACGAAGTCGAAGACGAAGTGGCACCGGAAACTGAATTGCGGGAATCGGTTGTTATGTTATGGGCATGTGATGCGGAGGTAAATATCATAAGAAAAGTTTTGATAACCCTATTTTTTTTTCTAAACTAAATGTATACTTCTTCTAACATCTGCTATCTGCCAATGAAAGTCCTGTCAAAATTAGTTTAGCCGTTTCGGAGATTAGCCAGAACAGACAGACAGACAAAAATTTTAAAAATTGTTTTTTTTGTTACAATTAATGTGTTATAATTCCATAATTATGCACTTATTAAAAATCTGTTATTTTGACATTACAAACAGACACTTCAATTTTATTTATAATAATATAAGCAATTATCATTTCTGTAGATATACCTACGGTATTCAAAACATACCACATTTTCATAATCAATAACTTTGTAATAGTATTACGTTCTTCGCCTGTTCTACTTAATACATTTTACATTTACCAACCTGCAATATTACAGCATCCGAGCAGCAGTGTCCATAGGGACAGTACGCGAGTTGGACTCGCGTGGAAAGAACTCTCCATTTTACATTTTCCGAGGCACTGCACGAATATCCCAACACCTCACAAAATCTTCAGGATTACATTTAGAATGAAATTTTCGTTTATACCATCACGTTTTCTTGTTCTGTAACAAAATAAAATTCAATGTTAGAAAATGTTTCAGTTTATGTCGGATAATATTTATATATCACGTTAGTCTTAATAGAACACATAGAGGAGCTCGTGGCTAATTAATAACAGCCGCATGGGTCGATCGACCAGGTTAAGCTACGCTTGTCGGGGTTGGTCCGTGGATGGGTGACCATCTTTACATACCGAGACTCCTCCGTGCCTCTGAAAGCACGTTAAGCCGTTGGTTCCGGTTGTCATTTGTGGATCTTTGACAGTCGTTACGGGTCGTCAGAAGCCCGAATGTCTGACAACCAGTCTTACCAAGGGGTATCGTATTACTGGGTTGTGGAGGTCAGATAGGCTGTAGCTCCAAGTAAAATACTGGTATTCAGCTACATCCGGTTAGACTGGATTACAGCCTAATTTCGTATCATCGTCGTAAATTCTTAAAGTTAAAATCGAAACCAAAAATATTTTATTCAAACTAGTCAAAATGGTTAAAAGGAACCCTTATGGCGCGACTCAGTCTGTTTGTCTGTCAGTCTGTCACAGCTGGATATCTCAAGAACTACTAATGCTATCAACTTGTTTGGAACAGTTTTAGATGACGTTTGCCCAAGTATTAGGTCTTTACCTATGAAATTGCCGTTCTGCAGTTCAGGCCATTTCAAATCAAAACAATTTATGTTTGGCTAAGAATTCTAATTTCAAATTAATTTTATTTTATAAACATGGATTTTTTTTCTAAAAGTAGTCATTTGTTTATTGATTAGTGTTACATTTTCATCGCATTTCAATCTTTTTCGTCATCATGGATACGTTAAAAATTCGAGTAATTATGGAATATGAGTACCGTCGTGGCAGCAACGCGGCACAAGCGGCACGCAACATCAACGACGTTTACGGAGCTAACACTACAAACCAACGCACCACTTGTTATTGGTTTGCTCGCTTCCGTTCTGGAAATTTCGACCTGAAAAATGAACCTCGCGGTCGTCCAAAGACTTTGGTCGACAATGACGAATTAAAAGCGATTGTGGAAGCTGATGATACACAATCTACGGCTGAATTAGCAGCAGCTTTCGACGTTAGCGTCAAAACAATATTGGTCCATTTGCGTCAAATTGGCAAGGTAAAAAAGCTTGACAAATGGGTGCCCCACGAACTCAATGATCGCCAGCGCGAAGTACGCGTCGAGACGTGCCTTGCACTGCTCAACAGACACACAAATGAAGGAATTTTGAACCGCATTGTTACCTGCGATGAAAAATGGATTCTGTTTGATAACCGCAAGCGCTCAGCAAGTTGGTTGGATCCTGGTTCAGCACCTAAACAATGCCCTAAACGAAAACTTACCCCTAGAAAAGTGATGGTCACTGTTTGGTGGTCTAGCGCCGGTGTGATTCATCACAGCTTCTTACCAAACGGGGTGAGCATTACTTCAGATGTGTACTGTGAAGAACTGAACACAATGATGGAGAAGCTGGCACATCTCCAACCAGCATTGGTCAATCGCTCGTCTCCGCTGCTCCTGCACGACAACGCGCGACCTCATACTGCACAGCAGACGGTCTCCAAGTTGCAAGAACTGGGGTTGGAAGCTCTCCGTCATCCGCCCTACTCACCAGACCTTGCGTCTACAGACTACTACTTTTTCCAGAATTTGGATAACTTCTTGGCGGGAAAAAATTCAATACCCGAGAGGCAGTACAAAATGCCTTTGAAGAATTTGTTGCCTCCCGTCCAGCTGATTTCTTTAAGAAGGGCATCAATAAACTGCCACTGCGTTGGCAAAGATGCATTGATTGCATGGGTGATTACTTCGATTAATACAAATAAAAATGCATGAAAAAAATTCGTTTAAATTTTTTCATACAAAACGGCAATTTCATAGGTAAAGACCTATTATTTACAAATAAGAAAGAAATGTATAGTTTTTTTTTTGCAACAGGCACTGAAAGGGGTTCTTAAAAATTCGAAGTGGGGCTACTAGGGCATGTGGAGAATCATATGAAAGAGCGCTGTTTGCTAATTTTTTTTATGTTTTTTTAGGCCGCATAGTTTTCGACTTTAAAGATTACAGGAAAAATAAAACGATGTCTCTAAATAGCACACTTTTTCATAAATCGGAACGGAACCGTCTGTGCGCGAGTCCGACTCGCTATTGACCGGTTTTTATTATACATTTGACTATACACTGTATAAAAATGTATTATAAAAAACCACAGTCGCACAGTGAGCCGTATTGTTACATACTACAAGCCCAAGCTTGTCATATGTAAGAATAGGGCTGACTGTGCGACGAAATTACTTACATTTTACTGTGTCACGATTAGGGTAGCGCCTTAATCTCTAATCATACATTGCGTTGATCAAGTAGTCCGTGTAGTTTTTCCAAAAATAAGAAGCAAAGGATGATAATAAATTGCCAAATTCAAACACATTGCAATCATGAGGCAATCTGCCTAGCCTTTTCCCAACTATGTTGGGGTTGGCTTCCAGTCTAACCGGATGCAGCTGAATACCAGTATTTTACATGGAGCGACTGCCTATCTGACCTCCACAACACAGTAACTGGGTAATACGATACCCCTTGGTAAGACTGTTTTGATAGTTTCAGGCTTCTGACGACCCGTAACGACTGTCAAAGATCCACAAATGACAGCCGGGACCAACGGCTTAACGTGCTTTCCGAGGCACGGAGGAGTCTCGATATGTAAAGATGGTCACCCATCCACTGACCAACCCCGGCAAGCGTAGCTTAACCTGATGGATCGACCCGAGCGGCTGTTATTACTTAGCCACGAGCTCCTCACATTGCAATCATGAGTGTGATACGTACGAGTAATATGGTTCTCGTCGAAACGCAACAAGAATACAAAGGTTTTCCGTAACATAAAACTATTCATAATATATTTGAGTAAAAAAAGCTTAAACTGATAATAATTAAAACATAACTAGTTGTAAATTAATTTAAATTTGCTGCAACAGAACTGCCAGTGAAAGTTAATTTTAGATTTTTCATACAATATCTCCTGCAAAGGCGACGGCAAGGCGAGTTAAACTCATAACTTTTAACCGCACCCGTAACACCATTAACCTGAGTTTAACCTTGTTACAAGTATTTAGTTTATTTATGAGGTAAACAGGAATACTGGGCTATACTCACAGTTTCTAGACCTAACATGACATAACACCACGCTTTTGTTTCCGAAGGGATAGGCAGACCAATAGTACAGACTGATGTGTATGTGTATGTACGAGTATGTGTGCGTCCCTGCACCATTATGTTGCGTCGCAAGATAGTAATAAACTAGCATCCAATTACAAAGGTGGTTTTATTCGGTAGCTGACAGATCACTGGCGAAGAGTTACCCATGTTTATAAAAATATGCAAAATTAATAATGATAATGTTTATAATATCTTGGGCCACAAAGGGGATAAATGAAAAGCAATTGCATGCAGCTGAGATGAGAATGCTAAGAGGGATGTGTGGTGTTACACGAATGGATAGAATAAGAAATGAGTACATAAGAGGAAGTCTAAAAGTGGCACCGGTGACTGAAAAGTTGTGCGGAAATCGGCTGTCATGGTATGGGCATGTGATGCGGAGGAGTGAGGAAAATGTCGTGAGGAAAGTTTTGAGTATGAATGTCGATGGCTATAAGAGTAGGGGAAGACCAAAGAAACGATGGATGGATTGTGTGAAAGATGACATGGCTAGAAAGGGGGTGACTACCGAGATGACGAATAATAGAGAAGTATGGAAAAAAAGGACATGTTGCGCCGACCCCAAATAGATTGGGATAAGGGCAGGAGAATGAATGTTTATAATATGTTTGTTCGTGCAAAATGTCGAATATCATCGGAAATCTTACAAGTTCAATAAATCAATCAAAAAAACTGGCCAAGTGCGTGTCGGACCACGCATAATGAATGGTTCCGCAGTTGGGATGAATTTATTCCAAGAGCAAACAACATTGTAGTTGAAAAACATGTTCCCCCATAGTATAGTTCCCCGTAGTTTGTACTCATAATATTAAGAGATTTATCATGTTGTTGTAAGACCACAGAGTTCTTATAAGTTTCCTGTAATTTACAGGTAAAGAGCTATTATATGTATTTTTTTTCAAAATTTTGGGTTTAGTTGTTTCGGAGATAATGGGGGGAATGGTCAATTTTCGTCTATTTTATTACATAACTTTAAAACAATTCATTTTAAAATTATAAAAAATATATTTAAGATCCTCATATTAAGCCCTTTCATTTGATATGTCAGACGGTATAGTTTGCAATACTTTTTTTTTTTTTTCTTATATGCCCCCCAAAAGTGACCCTCATATTCAAAATCCATTTATTTACTTTACTCGTCTGTGTTTGGTCATATGTGTACCAAATTTTAACTTAATCGGTTCATTAGGTTCGGACCAAATTAGCTGTGACAGACGGACAGATAGACACACGAGTGATCCTATAAGGATTCCGTTTTTTCCATTTGAGGTACGGAACCCTAAAATTGAATGAATGATTAATCGTCAATCTTGCATTTAGCCCGTTTTATTTAGAGTCCCATGGAATAGGAGGCGAGCTTATTGCCATCGACTGAGCACAAATTCAGACTCCGGGCTGCAACTGAGAAATTCCAGATGGATAAACCCAATAATACTTTGCCCGACCCAGGAATCAAACCCAGGGGCTCAGCAGTAGCGCTTGTGACCACTATGCCAACGAGGTAGACGTTTCTAGTTGTAGCACAGAATACAAAATAGTACAATTACAAAAGATTCTCTCCACAAAAACGCTTAAATAAATAGCGACTCTTGCTACGACACAATAAAGTGCAATTCAGGTCGCACAGCGTTAATTACCTACAGTTACAATATTCACCTAGCAGTTGCCTCTCTTTCTATCGCGTAACTCTTATACCTTCTAGCTCGTTAGGGTTGTCTTCTTCTACGACGCGGCGCGTGAGTGAGTATTGAACTAATGTGCGCGGCCACAGCGTGGCAGCCCACACTGAATTAGCGCGACAAGTCGAGCCCGCCGCGTACTTGTAGCTTTATACGTAAAATGCAGAGTGCCTGGCCTGGCTGTAGTTAAGTACTAATCATCATCACCTGCCTAGCCCTTTCACAACTATGTTAGGGTCAGCTACCCGTCAAACCCGATGCAGCTGAATATCAATATTTTACATGGAATGACTGCCTAATATCTGACCTCCATAACCCACTTACCTTGTAGTGCGATACCCTTTGGAAAGACTGATCGTCAGACTTTCGGGCTTCTGATAACCCGTAACGACTGTCCAGGATCCACGAATAACAGCCTGGACCAACGGCTTAACATGCTTTCCGAGGCACGGAGGGGTCTTGGTATGTAAAGATAGTCACTTAACCACGGACCAACCCCGGCAAGCGTAACTTAACCTGATCGATCGACCCGTGCGGCTGTTATTACTAAGCCATAAGCCGCTTTTAGTAAGTACTAAATCGAAACATTGTTGTAAACTAAAAATGACTGAAATTAACGTTAACGAAGCAAAAGGAGTATGTAAGGATCGTAGCAGGTGGCGGTCTGTAGTTTCTGCCTACCTCCATGAGAAGAAGGCGTGAGTTTATTATAACATCTCTCTCTCTCTCTCTCCCTCTGTTCTCTCTCTGTGTTCTGTTGTGTGTCTTACTGTTTGTTGGGCCGTAAGTGTGCTTATAACTAGAGAAGAACTTTTATTTATTTATTTATGATTTCAAACACAATAAGAATTGTTCCTGAATAAAATTGAATTGAATTGAATCACTCTCTGATGCACTTGTTTTTGTAAGTAATTCATATTAATGTTTTCTGGCAGTAAATAGTACAAACAAACATTATTTAATTAAACTTTATTTTCTACAACAATTATTCATAAGCTACGCAAGTTTATAAAATTACTAGAAGAAGCAAAACAAAACCAAGGCCAACAGCTCGGCCTTTTCACTTTAAATTTATTATTCCAGTTATAATCCTATTTTCATTAATGACTCAAAGATCCTTGGAAGTCATTCTCGTAAATTAAAAAGCTCGATAATTAACTGTAAGACTGAATCAACTACGGGCTGAGAATAAAATTGAGGCTTAATTTTTTGTTGAGTATTTTTGTTAACTTGATCTTACATTTATTTATTTATATCTTGTCACTTTTTCCACTATCTTTTTTATGTTTAATTATTATGTTTGTTTGTTTTTTACTAGCTTTTGCCCGCGGCTCCGCCCGCGTGGATATCGGAAAATATCCCATGGGAACGTACTACCGGGAAACCCTTCGTTATGTCTTGTCTAGATTATGAAGGGAACCTCTGTGCAAAATTTCAACATTCTAGGTCCAAGGGCTGCGCGTTGATGAGTCAGTCAGTCAGTCAGTCGGATTTCTCTTTTTATTATATAGGGATTACTATATCTTCTAATGTTTACTTATTAAGAGTGTCTCGGGGAAGGCAAACCGGTTTTGGAATCAAACACAGTCCCTTTTTCACGAGATTACTATATAGGGTGACTGGTAATTAGTGACCGATACTTAAACACATGATTGTACTCATGATAACAAACAACTTTTACTATGGGACCAAACCTGAAATCGCGAAAAAAAATCAGCTGCCCCATACATTCATGTTCGCATAACTCGGCAAAATGTAGAGAGCAGCTGATTTTTTTTATAGCGATTTCAGGTTTGGTCCCATAGTAAAAGTTGTTTGTTATCATGAATATAATCATGGGTTTAAGTATCGGTCACTAATTACCAGTCCCCCTATATAATCAATCTTGATGCCTGAGCTCTTGAGTAAAGACTCCGTTAGAGTCTGAAACTTGTCGGAAAATCTCCTAAGAATTACCTACAAGAAGCTGGAAATATTAAAATGTATAAGAATTATGTATACTTCAGAAACTCTTAGATCATTTACTAAAGTAAAATTAAAATACTTTAACACGAACAAAACCACGGGCATCACTAGTCAACATTATAATTTAAACCAATGCTGCCCTACCCAGTCCTGCTGACGAAGAGGACAATATGCATAAAATTTTCATTATCCCGGTTAGAGCAGCATCTCTGCCCCCGGGATCAATAGATAGGGCATGCTCCCAACCATCCATCTTCATATTTCCTGAACACTGTCTGACAATAACCATTCGTCTTACTAAATTGCTGGCCATGTAGCGATTTCTGAGGAACTTTCGGGTTCTATAGGATAGGTAATTTGGTTGACAATAAAATATAGGTAAAAATAACTGAAATAATGTGTGTCTGCCGATGTTTTTGGTCGAAGTTATAAAAGAGCTTTCTACTATTGTTCGTCGAGTCGCTAAGCTCCTTAGGTTCTGAGTTGAGCTGCACGATTCCTGACAAATGCGTGCACTGACTTGACAGGTGCATTTCAATCTGTCTGATTCTTTCCTCACAAGACTACCTCAGATACTAGTCTACGTGCTTCTCTAATGGCCTGAACAAGATTATGTCTGGAGTATAAAAGAGGCTGTTACCTCCGAGTTTGTTTCGGTCTTTCTTTTCAGAGCAGTGGGATAGGAAACAAACTCATCTAGTTTTAAAACATAATTTAATGTCGTGGTGTAATTTTTTTTGTAACAAATTTACAGAAATAAATATCATTAATCATTTACTATACTTGGCAAGAATAACTACGACTGGTTTACACGATGTTTGAACTTTTCCTCAATTGTAGACAATTTAACTCAGTGTAGCTAATTAGTAGGTAGGGAGTCTAATAAATGATAGACCTTTTCTTCTAGATAATAATACAATGTAGACCTTGTAATTTATAGACGCTTGGCAATTATTAATTAAACGTTTTATAAATAATTTCCGTCCTTGTCATAATTACATCAAACTATTAATGAACTGTATGAATAAGTGTGTTTAACTTCTATTTCAAGGTTCATTTGGATTATGAATAATTATGAAAATAAGACTGATACACGTGGCACATAACGTCTATTATCATAACATACTATTGTATTACAACTAGATACAATTTTCTCTTTTCTCTTTTAATAATCATCTGCCTAGCCTTTTCCCAAATATGTTGGGGTTGGCTTCCAGTTCAACCGGATGTTAACCAGTATTTTACATGGAGCAACTGCCTATCTGACCTACACAACCCAGTTACTGTGCATCACGATATCATACTTCAAAACATTACCACACTCTTTTCTCTCTAAATATGGGACAAAATGTAAATAATGCCAGGAACATAATGTGTGGCAAATAACCACGCTCGCTAAGTTTCAGGGAGACAGGCAGAAACCACAAAGTTCTACGCAGAACGTGGTGACCCCTTCACTTGTGAACAGAACAGAAATAACTTTGCACGTTATTTTGGCCTAGTTAAAATTTTATTATTATCTGTTTGTGTGGGGCTTGTGGCTAAGTAATAATAACCGCTCGTTTTGATCGATCAGGTTAAGCTATGCTCGCTGCAGTTATTCCGTGGATGGATGTACGTTAAGCCGTTGGTCCCGGCTGTCATTCGTGGATCTTTGACAGTCGTTAAAGGTCGTCAGAAGCCCAAAAGTCTTACCAAGGGGTATCGTATTACCGCAGTTACTGGGTTATTGAGATCAGAAAGGCAGTCGCTTTAAGTAAAATACTGGTATTCAACTTCATCCGGTTAGACTTGATGCCGTCCTCAACATAGTTGGGAAAAGGCTACGCAGATGATGATGGTGTAGATAATAAAGAGTATTCTATCCTATTCTATGTTATATACAATTTTTTTGGTTTAATAATTCACTCTGTCACTCTTTGATAATATTTAGCTTGCAGAGCTGTCACAATGCAAACTTTAATAGCTGTACCTACTTAACACGATGTGTTAACATTGATACCAAATTATTTCAACAAAATCTATAAAGCTATTGTTATTATCACCATCATCTGCCTAGCCTTTTCCAACTATGTTGGTGTCGGCTTTCAGTCTAACCGGATGCAGCTGATTACCAGTATTTTACATGGGGCGACTGCTTATCTGACCTCTACAACCTTGTAACTGGGTTATACGATTCTCTTTTGGTAAGACTGGTTGTCAGACTTTCGGGCTTCTGACGACTCATAACGACTGTCAAAGATTTATAAAACTATTAACTAAACTATAAAAAACTAATAGTATACAGAATGTAATAAAAACTAAAAAGTAAAAAAAAAAAGTGGTAAATTGTAAAATATGACGCCACAGTTTTTTGTTGAAGAAATTAATGTTTTAAAATATAGTTACAATGGAAACTACATCTCTTTTGAACTCAACGTTTCCTCAACAATGTTTTGTTATAATTTGTACAGATATTAAACGCTATGAATTTCATTTAGAAATCGAGAAGGCGAGTAAAACACTAGCTATTGCCCGCGGCTGGCTTCGCAAGCGTGGAGGTCCAAAAATAATTTTGGACCTCCACGCTTGCCCACGTGAACGTAAGAAAATTATTTTATATTCTAACCCAGTTCATGGTTTATCAGTGTAGGTACCAAATTTCATCTGAATCCGTCCAGCATTTAGGCGTGAAAGGTAACAGACAGACCGACAGATAGGCAGAGATACTTTCGGATTTATAATATTGATTTATGGGAAAAAAATCTGCCCACCCTTTTGCTAACCATGTTGGGGTCGGCTTGGAATCTAACCGTTTGCAGCTGAATAGCAGTATTTTACATAATAACAATTATAAATAAATAATAATAATATATATCCTTTATTTACACTTCAATGTCACAAACAGCTCTGTAGCCCTGACTCTTGTACTAGCAGTTCCTGTAGCACAAGAGCCAGACCTCTCAATTTACAGGGAATATGATGTAGAAGCGAGATAGACAAAATAAAATTACAAAAACAAATTAAATAAACTACAGTTGCATTGACATACATCGACTTTGAAGTTTAATACGAAAATTAAGCTTCAGGTAACCTCGGCCTTTTCTCGCACACACAACCTGAGTCCCAAACGCAGTGTTAAGCTAAAGATTCACACCGGCCCGCATAATGCTAACAAAGCCAGCCAATTTCTCAAACGTCATTGGCCGTTGCTTCCTTTAGTTCATTAAGTATTTTCATCACAGCTTCGGCGGCGTCGCGTTAAGAGTACCCCCGGGCCACAGTTGCGAACGCCGCTTTTTCTTGAATTTTTAACAGCGCTTTAGTGCTTTGGTACTATTCATAAGCGACGGTGCCATTTAATAATGCACTATATTTACTCGTGTCCTAAGTGCAAATTGCAGTGTCTGGTTGTTTTTAAGTTGCTGCATAGGAGTTTGTCGGTGAGGTAGGTAATGCGTTAAGTTTTGATGGGGCTTTTAATAGAAAATGATTGTGGTAACATGCATTGTAGAAGTTCACTTTTTAGTCTACTTGGGAAGTAAAAGCAGAAATAAATAGTACATAAACTCACGCCTTCTTCCCGTGGGGGTAGGCAGAAACTACAGAACGCCACCTGCTGCAATATTTACATACTCATTTGGCCTCGTTTGCGTTCTTATAAGCACGCCCGCGCCGGTTGCGAGTACTATGCACCTGACTTTTCTGAAGAACATCACCAATCTATGTATAAATAGTATTGCTTTAATGTACTGAGGTACTTTACTTTTAGCTTGACTTTAGTATCCAGGCGCACGAAGTGAGGGGTGACAGTGGTTGAAGGTGGTAGGGGTTGGGTCCCTGATTATAACGTTATCACTCTTATTAAAAGATAATGCATATGTTTCGAGAAATTTATAAAAAAAATTTCTAACCTCAAATCAGATAAATAGTGTAATGAAACGTTAAAATGGGCGATTGTCAACCAAATCTGTTCCAGTATATTGTCTGTGGTGTAAAATGTCGTGTAGAATCGATGAAACGGAACGTTAAAAAGAACTGTGTGTCAGTGTCATTTGCTTTCGTTCATTGAAATTATGTTCAGAAGGAAGTTAGTGTATCTCCACTTTATGGTTAAAATAGGTCGAATCTGTCCCAAAACTGAATCGGGGCACCCCGACTCCACGTAGTCTTTTGGCCCTAGAGTGTATTTAAAAATCCGGAGGCGCGGAGGGAGGGTAGCCCCCGCCCGCTGTAACCCGCTGTATGGTTGCCTATAGTTTGTTACGTAAGGGTGAAGGGGCTGCACCTCCCGCTGTACCGGAGACGTGCAGAAGCAACTTTGTTTTACAACAAGTGTTTTGAGGTTAAGTTACAATAATTTGTATTTCTCAAGAACGGTGCGTTCTCTTTTCATGGAAGCGGTACAAGGGTGCAGGGGTACCCTCGCCCTCCCCCCCTCCACCTTCCCCCTCGTTTTCATGTCCCATGGATACTACAGTTTTGCCTTTTTCACACAGTTCACCACTCACACCCAAACAGAAATACGCAACCGATTCACACCTCCGTACTTTTAGTTTAGTTTTTTTTTTTTTTTTGTTTCTTTTATTTTTATTTATGCACGGTTTTAGATATCACATCGTCGCTGGCTTCACTTGTCTTATAGTAAATATAATTTAGTCCTACACAATGGCTGAACCCTATCTCTTAAGATACAGGCCAGACCTAGTTTAAGGGATAGAGTGTAAAAACATTGTACTCATAGGATAAACTTATATTGGATTATGTCAACTGAATGCATGTAGTGCAATGTGTTTTTTGTTTGTGCAATAAATTTATTATTATTATTATTTATTATTAGTTCGGCTTTAAGGTCCAAAAGAGCATTCAAACTCGTTGGCAAATATACACCGTCGGTCATTTTGTTTTTTTTTTGTCGCCGACTCTCTTCGAAGCAAACTCATATAGAAATAGTTTGAAGTATTCTTTTTCTTTCTCCCCGCTGTTACCTTATGACTTGACCCACACAAGACTGCGGTGCTATAGATGTACATAATATAAAGATGATGTACTTTGTAAGTAAGATAATGGCCTGTTGTTGGTTGTAATGATTTCTTACGTGAAAATGGACCTGGAAAATATATTATGACAGATATGCTCAGCAACGCTTAGAACCATTTTGAGGGCTTTTAAACAAACACAATGCTGTTTTACAGAGCATTGTTTGGTACTTTTATCATGAACGTTCTAATTTTGATTTATTGGATATGTTTCGTTTGAAATAAATTCGCGTTTTGTCTTTTTTCTGCTTTGATAATCGGTTGAAATGTAAGCCAGCTTGGCGTTTATACCGTACACAATCTTTTTGTACCCTAATTCATTATTTTTATCCTACTAATATTATAAATGTGAAAGTTTGTATGTTTGTTACTCAATCACGCAAAAACGGCTGAACGGATTTGGATGAAATTTGGTATACAGATAGTTTATAACCTGGATTAAGACATAGGATACTTTTCATTCCGGTAGAAGGTTCCCGTGGGATAATTTCCGACATACACGCGGGCGAAGCCGCTGGCAAAAGCTAATCTTACAATAATATATTAGAGTTTTAAACAGCACAATCTATTTTGTTTAAAATAGAAGACGTCTAAAGATTTTATGAAGTTATACTTATTTGAATTAACATTGTCTTTATTAATTAAGTAGTATTAATTAAAAGAGCTCTCCACAGTCACCATATTATTATCACGAGTATTATATATTTCAGTAACCTTTTTCCATTGAAAACATGATTGATTTCCAAGAATCATTGTGGATTGATTATCACCAAAGCGTTATAAAAACACAAGAATACCAAATATCAGCCGAAGTCCGGATTATTTGAACACCATATTTATTTCATGAATGCTAAAATTCGTACAACTGCAGTGTTCAAACAAAAGGGAATGAGCGATATATTCCCACGGAAACACGCAAAAACAAAAAATTAAAACCGAATAAAAAATTCAATTAATGCAAGAAGATATCTTTTGTCTGCATTATTGAATCTGGGAAATGCTGAAATGCATTGCTAGTGCAAGTTCTATGCAGGGAACTGCATTTTGAAGGCGAATAATTGCGTCGCAGCCTCAAGAGAGAATACGAAATTTAATGCGCACTCAGCAAAAATATTGGAGTCTGAAATTCACTAACAATGGAATAAAGCTTCAATATCGATGTGAATTTTAAATAATCCAGATTCTTTATACCCTTCTGTGATTGATTTGTCTTTGGTTATCGCGGGATTGCACGTCTTCTTATAAATTATTTGGAGTATGTTTCTTAGTTTTGAGATCTGCAACATCTGTTTCTTTATTGTAGCGTATCTTTCACTTTTATTTGTAATGAAGTTGTGTTCAAATAATCGAATTGTTTCGTCGATTTGAAAAATGTAGTAGTTCGAATTTATATTTACTTGGTTTCAGAATACGTCTGTTTTTTTATTCTGTTATACTACTGTACAAAAGTTATCTGTGTCGTTATTTTTGCGGTGATATTTGAATGTTTTCTATTTTAATTATAGTCTGAGCTTGTTTCGTAGAAAAACATTATTACAATAATTTACAACATGGAAAAAGTAGCTAAAATAGGAATAAAAAAAGCAATTTCACATTTTATTTATTTTAAAATGAATATTGAAAACGCTTTTCATTGTTGAATAATTTGATCTAAAGGATTAACTTGTACCAAAAAATGTTTGTCGATGAAAAAAATAACCTTCTTTGATTAGCGTGACCTTTACTTTTTATGTGTTTAACCTAAAAACTGTGTTGTTTAGTATCTTTGTTTAAACCTTTCTCTCAACGTAATATTATTCAAGAAGTCTACACTTTAGAGCCTCAAAAATAAGATGGGCTACCGTAAAATTTATCTTAATAGGCACCTGCATAAAAATACATTGGGATGAAACCTTTTTTAGATAGCAAACACAGTGCTCGCCCGCGTCTTCTCAGTATTATCACTGAGTAGAATCTCTTTATGGGTGCTATCTATGCGTTTAATCCACTTTCTCTTTTTATCTTAAGACAAGTAGAATGGGTCGCCGTCCTTTGTCCACGACCCCCGATAACAGGGTGACCTTTTTCGTCTAAGGTTTATTAAACAAAAATACACCTGTGCAGTGTTGAGACAATTGTGGAGATTTCATTAAATTCAATGGAGGATGGCGTAATTGGAATTTTTGTGAAGTTTTTTTTTTGTTTTATTATTTTGATGGAAATTAGTTTTTCCCCGTAGACCTGTGAGCGCACTGAGTCGCCATGATAACGGTGTTATTTGTTACTTTCGTACTTCGGTTTAATGTTTTTTTTTTTTTGGAACAAGAAGGGAACAGCGACATTGAACACGATTAGACAACAAACACAGGGTTTGTTGCTTTTCGTTGGAGAGGTTTTCACACTAATATTAAAAAGGCGAAAGTTTGTGAGTGTGTGTGTATGTATGTTAGTTACTTCTTCACGCTCAAACGGCTCGACCGATTTGGATAAAAATTGGTATGTAGATAGCTTATACCCTGGATTAACAGATAGGCTACTTTTTATCCCGGTCTACGCAGGTGAAACCGCGGGGCGCAGCTAGTAATTTATGTTTGTCGTAACATATTATATGTCGTAACATATTAATGGGTTTATGAGTTCAAGCACCATTTTATTTTCAATTTAATTTTAATTTATTTCAAATTGATCGTATCATGACTAACGTAGTTTTAAAATAATTAGTGTAAGTAATACCTACTAACAAAATGTGGACAAAAAGTTGTCTGAATTAAATTTATTTTATTATGTTTCAATAGGCCTTTTTCTATCGATCTATGTTATTAAGAAATTATTTTACCCAATTTCACAACTTAACTTCATAACAAACCGAGATAAGTTGACGCCGAATTTATTCAGGCTACGAATTAATTTAAGGCGAAACACACAAGCTTAATGCGTTCGTATATAACTTGAGAAATAAATGCAGTATTACTATTGAAGTAATTAATTACTTATGTACCAACATGACGGCTACGAGACAGTGTCAATTAAGTTAGGTTGGGGTTGGGACACACTGCAGGTCTCTTGGGAGAAAGTCAGAGACGGATAATTTTGTAGTGATGTTCGAGTGTATTCACCCCCTTTATTTTGCAGTTTTAATATTGACGGCATTGTTCGAGCAGTGGCTGAGTTAAGTTCTTTAACGGGACTTATCGTAGGTGTAAACTGATAGAAATCGTCACGTAACGAAAAAGCGTTATGCCCGAAAAAGTTAGTTTCAAGTGTCAAAAGTTTTTGTTTTTTAATACAAAGCCATCTTGTATAAGTTTTTAGCTTCTAGAAAATTATACTAGATGGCTCTCTATTAATACATAATATACAGCGGAAGGAATTTCGTTCCAACCGGGTGCCCCCGACATTATCCGACTTTTATTTTTATTTTGTATAGATATTTGTAAAGACCAGCACCCTAATTGCGTAACACACTATCGATTGGAATCGATTTCATTTTGACATATCAACAACATTCATTGCGTTACTTACATTGTTGAGCAGACAAATTTTTCGAACATATTTTGCTTAGTATGCCGGCGATGTTTTGGTGGACTACTCTAACCCAATTAGTCTCGAAAAAACGTTTGTGTACCCGCGACACATGAGTCGTCCCTTTGGGACATACATATGTGGTTTTCAATAGAGGTACCATGTACGACCTCCTCGACGGGTACCACATCATTTGTTTGAGTATTAGAGTCTTTTAATATAGGTTTAGACTCCGTAAGGCGGGTTTGTGCGAGTAGTTCATGAATTGGAGCAGGGAGATATTTTTTGAAATGTAATAACCGCTTTTTATTTTATTATGAAGCAATGGATTAGCAGTTTGTTTCAAAATGATTAAAATTCCGATTGGTAGTGCGTTACGCAATTAAGGTGCTGGGGGAAATTGCGTAACACAATATCAATCGGAATAGGTTTAATTTTGACAGTTCAACAACTTTCATTGCGTTATTTAAGGTGTTGAGCAGACAAATTTTTCGAACAAATGAAGCAATGGATTAGCAATTTGCTTCAAAATGATTCATATTTCACTTGATAATGTGTCACTCAATTATATGGTGCCAGATCTGTAATTTGGATCTGATACGGTTGTGATACAAGAAAAAAGAACGAGAAAGGAGAAGAAGTAGACAAGATTTTTTTTTTCGGATCTAAAAACTAGGTTCAAACATTTCAGAGAGCAATTATAAATCTTTTCCCTTCACAATTTCGTTGCTTTCTTTACCAAGAATTAAGAAATACATCGCTTTTATCCGAGAGGGTTAGTAGTTTTTTCATTTTCTTAGCTCATTACGACAACGGCTTGTATATTCTTGAGGTTTTTTCATAGAAAACGTAGTTGTTTTATTAAAAAGAAGTTGTAATTTCATTAGTCGCTGGCTGATTCAAAGGTTTTTCTTTATTCTCTTTGCTGTTTCTCGGAACCTCAAATTTCTGACACAAAAGTAGAACTTAGTATTTGTATAAACAGGGTTACTTATAATGGACACGCCGTAATTGCGGCGATCAGTCCCCTCTTTGAGAAGTGGTTAGAGAAGCGCCACGGCGTTCTCACCTTCCGCCTGACGCAGGTCCTCACCGGACACGGTTGTTTCAGGAGGTTCCTGTTTCGGATAAGGCTGGAGGAAACACCCGGGTGTCACCATTGTGTGGATCGCCCGGTGGACACGGTGGAGCACACAGTGGAGGTCTGCCCTGCTCGGGCGGAGCACCGCCGTGTTCTCGCGAAGGCGATCGGCGGCGGCGATCTCTCGCGTCCGAACCTGGTTCAGGCCTTGGTACGGAGCGAGAGTGCATGGGAAGCCGTCACCTCCTTCTGAGAAGCAGTAATGCTCGCGAAGAAGGAGGCGGAACAAGAGGCAACTTCCGCACCCTCACGCCCCTAGCCGCCACAGGAGACGCCCTGGGCGGCAGAAACCGATAGCCGATTCCCGGCCACCGTAGGCGCGGGCTTGCGGACGGCGAGTAATGGGTAGCTCGCCGTCCAGTAAGGACCATCAACCCCGGGTCGACGGTGAGTCGTGTTCCACGCGCGCCTCAAAGAGATGTCAGCAGAGATGGGGTCCGATAGGGCCGATACCGCCGGGGTCGCGGGTTGTTCGAAAGAGATACCGTGGCCCTGGCACAGGCAACAGAAGAAGCACGAGTGGGTTTTAGTCAGCAAAAGTTTGACACGCCCTCCCGCTCCACCCAGAGCGGGAGAAGTCATTTCATGATTTCCCATCCACAAAAAAAAAAAGGGTTACTTATAATTGGACGTATTCCTTGCAGGACGTGAAAGTAGGGTTAAAATGCAACAAATTAAGCCACTAAATGTTCTACCAAAGTTCTGTATTTTTTTTTTGTAATTTTTTGTAAGAAAAATATAAATTACGAAAAATAAAATGTTTAATTAGTGATCTTTGCACAAAGATTTAGGCATTTTTCAACTTTAAATTTTTAACAAAGATCTCTACTGCATCAGCTATGATAATAACTTGAATTCCAGTAAAATCGCACCTTATATCATTTTTGAATTGTATGTTTCATAAAAAAAAAAAAACTAAAAATCGAACTAACTCAAAAACTATTGAATTTCGGTAGAACATTTGGTGGCTTAATAATATCAGCTACGCGGATGACATGGTGCTGCTGGGCTCGACTGCGGGATCGATTAGAGAGATGTTGAGAGTATGCAAGAACTATGCAGCTGCGCACGGACTCGTATATAATGTAAAAAAGAGCGAATACATGGTTTTTAAGGCCGCTGGTAAGGCCCTCGACTATGCACAAGTTTTACTCTGAATGGCTTGAGCATAAGGCGAGTAAATAATTTTAAGTACCTGGGGCACATACTTACCGACGACCTTAAAGACAATGTAGACATAGAGAGGGAGCGCAGGGCACTGGCGGTCATAGGGAATATGTTGGCGCGCAGGTTTTACCGTTGTACTAATCAGGTTAAAATAACCCTTTTTAAAGCATATTGTCAGGGTATGTACACGGGGAGCCTGTGGGTCAGCTTTGCCAAAAGATCGCTGGAGGTCCTGCGCATCCAATATAATAATGTTTTCAGAGTGCTGTTGGGACTGCCCCGTTTTTGTAGCGCATCTGAGATGTTTGCGCTGAATCAAACCGACGACTTTTATGCGGTCATGCGGAAAAAAATCTCGTCCTTAATAGCAAGACTGCGGGACAGTCACAACAGTATTCTGAGGACAATGGCGGAGAATATCTACTCTCCTATTCTGAGACGTTTGGTGGGTGTGGGGTTTTGTGGGGTGGGGGTGAAGTACTGTTCCCTTCGCTTGTGCGTCGTCCACATGAAGCGATCTCGGAGAACAAGTTTTGTAAAAGTTTGTAAACAATACGTCACTAACAATAATTATAAGGAATTTACTAACACAGTGGATCTTATGTTGTCCTAAATAAAGAATTTATTTATTTATTATTTATTTAATTTGTTGCATTTTAACCCTAGTAAGAAATCTTGCAAGGAATACGTTGAATTATAAGTAATCCTGTATATACAAATACTATGTTCTACTTTTGGGTTGTATTTGTTGATAGTAGCTACTTCGAGTACTCTGATTAAAGTTTAATTATACTAAGGGTTTTCTGAAATGAAGTTCACTAGGTGGCAGCACTGAGACGTCGTACAGGCACCTGTCAAAAGTGTCAAAGCGCCTATATTTTCTTTAGTCGTGACTGAATTATGAACGAAAGAATGAAATGAATGATGAACGTCATCACATATTTTATATTCATTGTCAATATGGAAGAACTCTTGTCAAAGTGGCGCTAATTTGGCGTGAATTTTGACCGTAGGATACATACTATCACATTTTGAATTGAGAATTTAAACTTTTTGAGTTAAAGAGGACTTGTCAACTAACCGTTCACAGTTATTTTACCAATGATTTTGCAAGCATCATTGTCAAAATCACAGTGACCTTTAGAGAATAGCTGATTTTTTTTTCACAATTTCAGGTTTGGTCCCAGAGTAAAAGTTGTTCATAATGTTGAGTACAATGACCCCTCTTATCGGATAGAACAGGGTTTTTCTTACACGTGTATACCGCCCGTAAACAAAATCTAGCAAACGCAATTAGAGCATAATGACCGAAAATGTGATACATATTGAATGTTTTAACTTCAAAGAGATTGTATGAAAATAATAATTATGATGGTTTCGATAGGATCTCGTTACACCTGTTTATTATCGTTGTATATAGTATAATCAACAAAACTGTCATTATTATGTATAAGTTTACTATTGATTTTTGACATCATTAGTGAGGCAATGGTTGTATCAAATTGTGAAGGTACTTTCATTGTTTGAACCAGTTTGCCTACCGTACCGGGAACGGGACGTCAACAAGAAAACAGATGACGGCGCCGAAGTAGCGACAGTACATTTACTATGGCGCCGTCTTCTGTTTTCTCGTTGACATCCCGGTCCCGATGCTGTGGACCAACAGTAAAACAATGGTAATTTTAACATAATATTTTAATTAGCCTATGAATTTCCTATTGCAGGTCAAATTTTCTTCCTTAATTATCACACTTAATCACACTAATCACACTAATCACACTAATCACACTATCACACTAATCACACTATCACACTAATCACACTATCACACTAATGACACTAATCACACTAATCACACTATCACACTAATCACACTAGTCACACTATCACACTAATCACACTATCACACTAATCACACTATCACACTAATCACACTAATCACACTAATCACACTATCACACTAATCACACTATTACACTAATCACACTAATCACACTATTACACTAATCACACTAATCACACTATCACACTAATCACACTATCACACTAATCACACTATCACACTAATGACACTAATCACACTATCACACTAATCACACTAGTCACACTATCACACTAATCACACTATCACACTAATCACACTATCACACTAATCACACTAATCACACTAATCACACTAATCACACTAATCACACTAATATAATATAAAGGCGAAAGTTTGTGAGTGTATGTGTGCGTGTGTGTGTATGTTTGTTACTTCTTCACGCTCAAACGGCTGGACCGATTTAGGTGAAATTTGGTATGTAGATAGCTTATATCCTGGATTAACACATAGGTTACTTTTTATCCCGGTCTACGCGGGTGAAACCGTGGGGCGCAGCTAGTAAAATATAAAAATGGATGTAAGTATATACTGGGTCAAATTAAATTAGGTAGCGAAACTCCGGACGTGGTGGATATGGACATCTAAATACGATAAAACAAATGTCGATAGCCATCACGTCTGCGGACCGGAGTTGTGCTAGTTAATTTTATTTGACCCTGAATAAGATTGATAAATTATCAGAAAAGTTTGCATATACAATATGCCCCAGAATTGATGGCACAACCTCTTAAAGGTGTCATTGTACTCATCATTATGAACAACTTTTACTATGGGACCAAACCTGAATTCGCAATCTACATCAAACTCATCAAAATGTAGGGAGCAGCTAATATTTATTTTTTACGATTTCTGGCTTAACGCGGACCCCTATGCGGTTGGGCCATCAATGGTAAGACATGTTGTATTTATGGATTTCTTCATGGAGAAGGTTTATATATTTCCACCACGCGGGCGAAGGGCAAAAGCTAGTCGCTTATAAACAAGGAGTGTAAAATCAAAAATTCATGGGAGTACGTACTTGCCATGCGTCGCTTTCGAAGTGGATCGTCAACCTTCGGACTACACGACAATTGTTTATATTGTAGATACAGAGCGCAACTGTTCAGTGCTCGTTGTTCCTTTGCATAAGAAAAAGCCTTGCCAATAGGAACAATCACTGATAATTGATTATATTATTTTCTTATAATTTCTGTAGTCTTCGTCAACCAGCGAAACTGTCAAGATCAAGCCTACCAAATAAAGTACAAACACACACCAAAACACTTGCACCAAAAAACACACACATATACACATATACACACACACATATTTTATTTTTTGGAGCACTTGTCTCCAAAAAATAGTCTCACTTTCTTTCATCGTCGCCCAGTGTGTCGCAATCCTTAGGAATTACGCGAAAATTCGTTACGCGAACGCACGTCACGGCAAAGACGCACCTGTGGTTGACAGCCTCATTTGTTTGTCGGCGTTGAAAGCTTCAGTCTGTGTACACAAATATCAAACGATACTACCCGACTCCGCGTAGACTCTGCGTAAACTCTGCGTAAATTGGTTCCGCGTGTCTACGTAGTGTGTACGCAAAACATCTGATACTGCTATTGAGGGTAATGGGGTAAAAAATTAAAACGTCTAATCTTTCTAATTGAGGCGTAGTTTAATCGTCATTTGCTTAGCCTTTTCCCAACTATGTTGGGATCGGCTTCCAATCTAATCGGATGCAGCTGAATACCAGTATTTTACATGGAGCGACTGCCTCTCTAACCTCCACAACCCAGTTACTGGGTAACACGATACAAGACTGGTTGACAGACTTTCGGGCTTCTGACGACCCGTAACGACTTTCAAAGATCAACGAATGTCAGCCGGGACCAACGGTTTAATGTGCTTTCCGAGGCACGAAGGGTTTTCCGAGTCTTGGTATGTAAGGATGGTCACCCATTCACGGACCAACCACGGTAAGCGTAGCTCGATCCGTGCGACTGACATTTTTTAGTCACCCTTGCAGTTATGAGTAAATCATTTGCGCGAAATACAGCTTTCACTAAAGATATTAACGAATATAGTCAATGGTCATTAAACTTTTAAACAATACATTTATTGGTGTAGGTAGATCGTATAATTATTTTTAAATCATCCTAAGTTGTGGATAATTCTGACATTAACTTTACACATAAAGTTAATGTCAGAGCAATCCTACACAATGATAATAGTCATGATTATATTGAGCGAATCGCCTCATTCGGAAATCCAGAGCACCGTGACGAAACCCACACATTGGTTCGCCCCGGATTTACGTACCTACTCTATGTACTTTACGATACGCTGGACGGTGCAACAAATTAGTGAAATTGCCGGGGATTGTGTCTGATAAATAGTCTCGATAGGTGCTCCCCTTATCCTGTTGGTGATGAACTAAATTGAATGTCCACAGGGTAACTAGATTTTAGTAGTAGTACTTATAGGCCGGGCAAAGTGTTAAGGGTTCTTCCATCATCAAATTTTCAGTAGCAGCCCGAAGACTGGATATGTGCGCAGTGGTGGTCCGGTGATGACGGCCCTGACTTACGAGATGTACGTCATAGGTTCCGACCCTGGCAGGCGCTTTACTTTGTGTAAATTATTTCATCACCACTGCTCTCAAAATGGTGAAGGAAAACATCGTGAGGAAACCGGCATGTCCTAGAATAATTAATTCTCATACATGATTTTGATTTGATTGATTTTGATTTCGTCATCCTCAATCTTGTCAATAATTCTGTTAGTAATTAATTATCTTGTTATTTTATAGTATAAATGTTTCCGTACCGAAAGGTGAAATATGGTTGTGCTTTAATGTATCTTAAAACCTATTATGTATTATCCATATTTGAAAAATAAATGTCTATTCTATGCTATTCTATTCCTCCTGTTCATACTTAATTGTAACCCAACAAAGCAGATATTGGACGAGTTTTTGTTCACTTTTGTCTTTCATTTGCCATCTTTCACTTGACTTGAAACGTCTGACCACAAAATTAATGAAAAACTAAAAAAAAAATCATTAGTGAACTGATCCATTGATGTGAATTCGGCACTCGGCCTCTTTCACTCGTCTACCGAGCAGTAGTGATGAATGTTCATTTCTATGTAATTTTTTCGGTGTGGAATGAAACAATATGAACATACACTTCGTGAAGCGACTGCTATTTATTTATTTAAAATTGCTACACCAACAGCATAAACTTTGAAGGTACAGTCAATAAAAGAGATATATAGGCAGGGTATACTAACATAATATTTGTATGTGAATTGCTTCATGTTCAATTTCGTGAAAATATACAATTTTGTGTTGGTGTGTTACAATGTAGGAGAGTATTACAAAAACCAAATTATATATATAAAATTGAACATGAAGCAATTAACATACAAATATGTTAGTATACCCTGCCTAGATATCTCTTTTGTTGACTGTACATTAAATAGTAAAAGTTTTAGTTAGTACCGATTACAGGTGTACACGACATTCACATAAAACAAAGCAACCCTAGTCAATTCATCATCCTCATCTTCCTGCCCTTATCCCATGTTACTTGAGGTCGGCGCAACACGTTATTACTCGACTGACCCAGAAGGGGGGTAATGTTTTTCGCGTGAATGTATGTCCGTTCCATTGTGACCTCCTGTAGCCTAAACGGCTTGATCGATTTTTAAGAGTTAATGTCGTTAGATTCGTCTTTATTGCGGAATGTCACTTGGTATATTAAAATTTAAAAAAAAAAAAACAAAATGGCTGATTTTTGGCGCCAAAATGTAAGTCTTAAAAAAAGTTCTCCCAAACCTATCGGGTGGAGTATCAAAATGAAGGGTTTTAAAAGGTGATTACAGAAACATATACAAATTATAAATGTTTATTCGTAAATGTAATTTGGAATGAGAAATGATAAAAAAAACAATACCGAACTTTTGGAGTGAGTGAGTAAAAGGCTGTTATCACCGATTATAAGTGGGTATTGAACGCTTAAAAGTGTAAAAATAAAAAAGGAAAATTAAAAAAATCAAAAACAATACCGAACTTTTGGAGTGAGTGAGTAAAAGGCTGTTATCACCGGATTATAAGTGGGTATTGTACGCTTAAAAGTGTAAAAATAAAAAAGTAAATTAAAAACATCAAAAAACCCAACAGCGTAAAAAGAAATCTTAAAAATAAATAATAAATAAATAAATAAAATCCTCTCTTAAAAATCTCAGGCAGTCGGAGGCATCTTCTTAAATTTAACAATAACGACTTGCCTCCAACTGCCTGAGATTGTACAAAATAGGTTATCTTGTTTCCATATTTTTTAAAGTTCACTTTTTACGCAGTCGGGTTTTTTGATTTTTAAATTTACTTTTTATAGCTCTTTCCATTCTCCCCTGTCAACCGTCATGCTATCATTCACTCCCTTCTCTTTCATATCATTCCTCACACAATTCATCCATCTTTTCTTTGACCTTGCTCTCCTTCTCCATTCATCAACATTTATATATTGATCACTCTTTTAGTCACATGCGTTTTTGCCCTTCTCATCAAATGCTCACACCAAGCCAGACGTTAATTATATAAAATCAAAATATTAAAATGAAAACCAAAATGGAAAAGCAAGGCTGCTTTGACTTGAGTTTAAAAAAGAATAAAAAACTGACTTACACAAATAGTAGTATTCATAACAACATAATTGTGTCGAACGGACAGATAATTATAAATATGTCCTTAAAACTAGCAATCAAGATTAATATACAAAACTAGCGACCCGGCCCTGCTTTGCACGGTTTTTACGACTTGACAAAACATGAAAGTTTCTATATTATAAGTTAAATATTAATGTATTATACCTAAAAACCTTCCGGAATAAATTCTCTAAATTAAAGTGAAAACTGTATCAAAATCAGTTGTGTAGTTTAGAAGAACATCGCGGCAACACAGACAAACACGAAAAGCGACTTTATTCTATAATAAGTACAGATAAAGATAGTTAGTAACTAAAACATTCAAATTAAATGTCCATTTAAATGTTTGTTTTAAACAGGGTTTTAAATTGCGGCAGGGAACCAAAGAACACATCCAAATCATCAGCAGTGAACACGATATAGCTCCTTATTTGTGTACTACTACGAGGAGCTCGTGGCTAAGTACGTGATAACAGCCGCACGGGTCGATCCATCAGGTTAAGCTACGCTTGCCGGGGTCGGTCCATGGATGGGTGACCATCTGTACATACCAAGATTTCTCCGTGCCTCGGAAAGAACGTTAAGCCGTAGGTCCCGGCTGGCATTCGTGGATCTTTGACAGTCGTTACGGGTCGTCAGAAGCCCGAAAATCTGACAACCAGTCTTACCAAGGGGTATCGTATTACCCAGTTAATGTTGGTTGTGGAGCTGAGATAGGCAGTCGCACTATGTAAAATACTGGTATTCAGCTGCATCCGGTTAGACAGGAAGCCGACCCCAACATAGTTGGGAAAAGGCTAGGCAGATTGATTTGTGTACTACGCCTATCCGATTAATTAAGATCCTTTATTATTTTCCCTTTCAAATAAACCCTCGACTTAACAAAGTAAATACTACTTTAATTATTCATCACAAAAATGAATTAGTAAAACGTTAATGTTTCTTCAAAAGGATTTTAGTTCAAATTGTGGGTTAAGTGGCTCTATAGGCCATGAATAATTTATTAAATGTTTCGATGGCAGGTTTTAGGGAAGTAGCTTTAATATTATCGATAGTATCGATAAAATTTTTACTCAAAATATCGATTTTAATGTATCTTGGCAATATTCTAATGAGACATTACGTGCTGTTTACAAAAGTTAATAATTTGTTGGTTTTGGGTGGCGTGCGAATTACAATGACAGTTGAAATCTTGTAAGTTGGAATGATATATTGAGTACAATATCTCAAATTGGGCGCTTGATTTATGTGAATACCGATTTCTTGCCTGATTTTCAAGCCTAGCACGCAATTTAGTAACTAGTCATGAACTGTACGTGACACACTCGGGAGTGCCATAAATTAAGAGAATGAAAAAAAAATAAAAAAGCATGTTTTTGAAACGAATATTTAGGTACCGATATTTTATACTCATACTTACCAGCGTATGTATGACCGTAAGGACAATTCCCGTATTTTTAACCGACGATAAAAAAGGAGGAGGATCTCAATTCGACACACATAATTATATACATATTTTTTTATGTATGACCACGCATAACTTTTTACAGAGTCGCCCGATTTGAAAAATGTTTATTTTGTTCAAGAGGGTACACCATAAAGTTGGTCCCATATAAAATTTATTAACTTTGCTTGGGTAGTTTTTGAGTTAGCTTCAATAATATTTTTCCTACTTTTATGTGGATGATGTTCTAGTTTCTTTTGCTGGTAGTGGTATTACAATTTGTGTAGGGTAGGTACCACACCTAAAAAGTGAAAAAAATAAACTTTTTTAAAAACGTTCAAGTCGCAATCTCATGCCAGCGACAAATAAATGTCAAAAATGTAAACGCGTTAATTTTTTTTTATCAGATGGAAAACGCTATACATTTATTGGCAGATTGAGACTGAGATGAGATTGTGAACGTTATTATAAAACTTTTTTACAAAAAAATACAACCGCCTTCCAAAAACAACACTACAAAATGAAAAATAACTTTAATTTCGGAATTCGGTGGCAAAAAACGTAAAATACATTTAATCAGACACCAACTTAAGGTTATTTTTCTCTTTGTGGTGTTATTTTTGAAAGTCGGTTGTATTTTTTTGTAAAAAAGTTTTTCAACAACGTTCACAATCTCATCTCAGTCTCAATCTGACCAATAAATGTACAGCGTTTTCCATCTGATAAAAAAAAAGTTAACGCGTTTACATTTTTGACATTTATTTGTCGCTGGCATGAGATTGCGATTTGTATTTAAACGTTTTTATGTACGAGAATTGGCCTTCAGATGTATGAACCATTGCTAGTGGCATTGTGTAGTTTCTGCCAAACCCATAGAGAAAAGACGTGGGTTTATGTATGTATCTATGTATATAGTGGCTAAACTATGAGTAGATTACTATAGCGGAATAGACGCCTTTGATTTCCTACCCTAATCGCACTTCTATGCCATCGCGTAATCGTATCGCTCTAACTTTTGTTTACTAGTATCGGATATCAAATACTTACCTGAAATTTCGAAGCTGCTGTGTTGTGTGAAAACATTGTACAAATCGATTTATATTAATTTAAGGCGATTGTATCAGCCGAAAAACGAAAACTCATTCCGGACAATATTTGTGTACGTCATTCTATTCAATGCACGAATTCCAATCACAGATGCCATTATTTTCCCCAAAAAAAAAAACAAAAAAAAAAAAAGCAAAATGCTATTTGTTGTTACGCGCTCAATCCATTCCAGTAATAAGCCGATATCTTAATCCACTCAATCTCACGCATTCCTCTCAAAAAGTTACTCTGCTCCGTTCGAACGAATTATCGATTTATTCTAAAAGCTGCGACATATTTCGCAGCCATTACGTAACCTCCACTTAAACCGGTGTTATCCTGTCTCAAAGCTTTCTCATTTCGCAAAATACCGTCGAACGTTCGGTTGGCAGTCCCGACTTCTCGAGACAAATGGGCGTGTCAGCCACAGTCTCCCCTTGACGAGCGTAAATTGCTTTGATTTTCTAACAAATCCTCCCGAGAAACTGTTGCCGCTTTTATATTTAGATTGCTGAGATTAAACGTGTTTAGTTTCCTTCGAACGGGAATTTGTTGAGATGTTATAATAATATTCAGGAACGGCTTGTGGCTAGGTAACAGTCTCACGGGTCTATCAATTAAGGTTAAGCTTGCCGGGGATGGGTGACCATTCGTTTTATATCGAGACTCCTATCTCCGTGGCTCGGAACGCACGTAAAGCCGACGGTTCTGGCTGTCAATCTTAGATCTTTTACAGTTATTCTTATTACGGGTAGTCAAAAACCCGAAATTCTTACAACCAGTCTTACCAATTGTACCTAGTAAATGGGTTGTGGAGGTCAGGAGGCAGTTGTTCAATGTAAAGTACTGTAGAGGTTTGATGCTTTGGTCAAATCTCGACAATGTTATACTGGCTGACATTCAATTATTCAAATATTGAATGTATTCTAGAAAAACGAACCTCGTTTTTCTTTGTAGGTTGACAGACAGATTTTAGCTAGGGCTCCGCTTAGGCAGTGTGAATTACTTTTATCTTGTAAAAGAGTTTTATTATTATAAATATATACGGCATAAGCCTTTAAACTACATATTCTCTCTATCTGGTTAGACTGGAAGGCAGCCCTAACATAATTGGGAAAATGCTAGGCAGATGATAATACTATAATAGTAATTCTGGAGATCCGATTTACCAATAGCTACGGCGGGGTTAAAATAGAACGCGCGGCTTTTACGAATTGGAGTGGTACCAATAGTGGCACCGGATTGCATTGTAGGGTTTTATTTCCGCTTGTTAGTGTAAAGTTTTACAAAAATATAGCTTTGACTTTTTGTGCGAGATGTAGAAGAGGGTCATAATGAATCGATAGGGTTTAAAATTTTGTACGCAGATAGAGCGATGGCTACTGTCTATGATTAGATGTCTTTGTATAGCGGCCAAGTGCGAGTTGGACTCGCACAGGAAGGGTTCCGACTACCGTACAATATCTAACACTATATATATTTTTAAATACTTTAGTAAAAAAAAAACACGTGTTCTTATAAGAAAAAATAACGTTTATTTGGACATAGTTCGTGAAACACAAAACAAAAATAAAAGTTAAAATAATGTTTTAACAACAATAGTTTTAAAAATAGGCTTGACTTTAGTATGCGGGCGCACAAAGTGAGGGGTGACAGTGGTTGAAGGTGGTAGGGGTTGCGTCCCTGATTATAACGTTATCACTCTTATTAAAAGATAATGCATATGTTTCGAGAAATTTATAAAAGTTGTTTCTAACCTCAAATCAGTTAATAGTGTAACGAAACGTTAAAATGGGCGACTGACAACCAAATCTGTATCAGTATATTGTCTGTGGTGTAAAATGTCGTGTAAAATTGATGAAAGGGAAGGAAAAAAAGAACTGTGTGTTTGTTTTCGTTCATTCCGTTTCTTCCCGAGTTGCGTCTAATGTGTTTTCTGAGCTTCGTAGTATTTTTATGGTGGTTTTGACCCTAGAAATTGTGTTCAGAAGGAAGTTAGTGTAACCCCACTTTATGGTTAAAATAGGTCAAATCTGTCCCAAAACCGAATCGGGGCACCCCGACTTCACGTAGTCTTTTGGCTGCTACCCCTAGAGTGTATTTAAAAATCCAGAGGCGCGGAGGGAGGGCAGCCCCTGCCCGCTGTAACCTGCTGTATGGGTGCCTATCCTTTGTTTCGTAAGGGTGAAGGGGCTGCACTTCCCGCAGCAACGGAGACGTGCAGAAGCAACTTTGTTTTGACAACAAGTGTTTTGCATGGTGCGTTATCTTTTTATGGGAGTGATACCAGGGGGGAGGGGGCAATCCTCCTCACTCCGCCCTCCCTCCCCCCTCGTTTTTGTGCGCCCCGTTACTAAAGTTTTACCCCTACACACTCAAGATTTCAAGTGTCTACCGTAGTGTGTAGTGTATTACGTATGTTCAAAAGATACAGCCCTGTGACAAACGGACGGACAGCGGAGCCCTAACCATTGACACTCTTTCGATACGGAACCCTAAAAAGATTTTGCTAAATAAATAAGCTATGTAAGCGTAATCCTACCTTTACAGGTACCTTTTGTTTTTCAATCTTTTTCTAAATAAGGTAATGGAGCAACATTTTTCATCAAGTGTAATTCAGGTTAACATTTTCTTTACTTTGTTTTAAGAAAAGAGGCAATTTTCTTACGAAAAGGTAAAGAACCTTATACCAATAAAATTATTATTTTATTTCCCCGATATTCCTTGTAGTTTCAGAAAGAATAATGTCTGATGAATGGTGAATATTATTATTCCCGAATTGGTCCTGGGGTTGGTCATATTTTTCTTAAGCAACATAATGGGGAACAATTATTATTTGAGTATTGAAAAAAAAAACGTATCAGTCATGGAGACTACCGACTGAATGAAAACTTGACAGCGCAACACGTCACATTAGCATGTCACGTGACGCGAACCCATGAGATTTTCCCCTACCGAAAATACGACTTTTCTCAAATTGTAAGAATTTGGTTAGCTTACCACGTTCATCAATGAACGCGAAAATACCAAATGTTTAGTAGTGGACAATGGTCTTTAAACTACTCATGAGTATGTCCAACACTGCAAATGCATCTAAAGTTTAGAACTTTATTCCCTACTAGAACCACCAAATGATGTAGCATTAAAATGAACTTTAATCCCCAGAGTTACAGTGCAAATTACGCTAAGAGTTAATCTAATTACAGTGCGTGCATTACTAAATGATACTTAGCACGAATGGACTGGGGTTGGCGCTTTCACACCGCTGTTCAGTACGTACTTATTAAGCACCCTATTTATAATAACGAATAATAAAGCAATGCGTGTCCGGCACATGCTATAATAATATGATAGTAAGTTAAGCTGTAGTGAAAAGATTAATTAGTCAGCCGTTATAGAATGATGGTGTATGAAACAGCCTAGTCATCATCAACATGTACTAGGGGTAACTGTATTCATCATTATGAACAACTTATACTATGGTACCAAAACTCAAATCCAAAAAAAAAAATCTGCTGTTCAGTAAATTAATCTACATCAAACTTGTCACAATGTAGGGAACAGGTGATTTTGTTTTTCGCGATTTCAGGTTTGGTGATGAGTACAATGACCCCTTAAGGAGTTGCTGGTGTTTTAGCAATAACCCAGTATATTATTATAGTAAATAATCTCGATATTTTGTCAGGTCATAAAAACCGTGAGAAGCAGGGACGGTTCACTAGTTTAGATATAAGTAACATAAGCCATCATTATTATGTCAACATTAGACGTACTAGTGTTTGACTGACAGGTATCGACATGATAATAATATCGATTTTTTTGTAGTTTCAAGTTATTATGGTAATAGCTGTAGATAATGATGTTACGCGTATAGGTCGATTAGTATCGAAATATCCTTATCGGAATATAAACTTATACCTTATGTATGACTTGTAACTTATGATAAGTACTTAGTCTTACCAAAAAAGGCAATTATAGTATAGTTAAAATCTCGCTGCAGACTTGGTCATAAATCATAATCGGAGTAGGGATGTGCGCTAGTTGCGCGCGCTCAAGGCCATTATCGATAACAGAATCATTAAGGTTATCACGTAAACATACTGCATTCATTAAGTATGCAGGGTAACTAATGAGTACTAATGTGTTTTTTAAAGAGTTCATCATTCATGTGGATGATGATGACGATGACTCAGCGAAGAATTTTAATTTTCTATTTTTAGTTTTATATATACGTTCTTTTGTTTATATATTAATATGCTTTGTAGTAAATTTGGTAATAAAATAAAAAAAATGTGTATTTATTTCTATCACCCATTTATAAAACTATCGATATCACTCATCGACTGCAGTAATGCACAGGACTACGTGTGGGCGTGGCCTGCCCATAAGGCCTGTGAGTGGGAAAGAGAGCGAAACACTCGAATGATTTATGACCGAGTCTGCAGCGAGATTTTAACTATACTATAACTTGGTAAGACTACTACTGTGGTACCGTACAGTATTTTACACTACATATTTTTAAATCTCGTTTCTTGTAGGGGGTTCTCTAAGACACACACTCACATTAATATTTTAAAATGCTATTGCTATATACTGCAGTGTGGGATGTTTTATTGCGTACTGTATTTTTGAGTCTACTGCTTGTTAATGTGTCATAGTTGTTGATGTTTGATGTAACTAAAATGAGGCCGCGTAGATATACAGAGCAGGGAGGGTAAATATGCAATGTAAATGTGCAAAAATATGGCGTCGAATGCACACACAAAAATTTCTTCCTATTTTTGAAGACCGTTTTAAAGAGAAACTTTTTCAAATTACTAGTCACGATTTTGTCCTTTATAAAGCAAATTCTTACCACAGAATGTTTTATCTTAGTTACAAGTGTAACAGGGGTCAACATTGAGCGATTATATGGGGCACTTGATTGGCACTGTGGCTAAGCAATTTGCCTGACAGCAACAAATATTGGCTGACCCTTGGATGTGTAGGCATACTACTGAACTGAACTAAACACTGAGAACAAAGGTACTCGATGTTTAGTGTGAAAGATCTATGTTTGTACTAAAGTCCTTTTACAGTTTTTATTAGGGTTCCGTAGTCAACAAGGAACCCTTATAGTTTCGCTATGTTCGTCCGTCTGTCCGTCCGCAGCTTAGCTTAGAGACTCTTTGTACTAGAAAGCTATAATTTAGCATGGATATACATATTCATCACGCCGACAAAATGGTAAAATTAAAATTACGAAAAAAAAATTTTATAGGGTACCTTCTGTACACGTAAAGTGGGGATGGTTTTTTTTCTCGTCCATCCCATGCTGTGGCGGTCTTGTTGGATGGGTCTTTTAAAAATATTGTGAATTTGTTGCAACAATTTTTCGATTTAGGGATCCGTTTCTGAAATATCAAGCTTTAAAGTGCAAATTTTTGTTACAGTCAAGTCCCACGCTTAACGGTTAGTTTTGGATGAGTGAAAAAAATCACGCTAGTAGTATATAATAAAACGAAGTTAAAAGGAAAACTATGACAGCTAAGTAGGCTTTTCAAGTTTACGAGTAACATTCAACCAACTTACATTTGCAGTTGGAATGTATAGGAGACCATGTTTTTCAACTACAGTGTTAAGTTGTTCTTGGGATAAATTCATCCCAACTACGGAACCCTTCATTGTGCGTAGTCTCACATGCACTTGGCCAGTTTTTACCTCTGATTTTGCATCACTGTCTAAATCACAGTGATCTTTATTCTCATTACAATAAAGTTTCTTTTCGGTTGCTGCCATTGACAAGTCTGTCAACATCACAGTGATCTTTATCCTCATTACAATAAGGTTGCTGTCGGGTTACTGCTGTCACAGGGGAAAGGTCTGTAAGTAGGTACCTATGTGAGTTTTAACAAAAAGTTGTAAGTTCAAGGTTGGACGACTGAAACGTAATGAAACTGTTTATTCTGGTACTATGGACAAAACTTAAGCATGCTTACTTAAGAAAATATTCCTGTGAGAGCGCAGCTAGTGACAAACGGACATTGTGCGATCGAGTCGTGAGCCGTGCATGCGATTATCGCCTTTGAGGTGATCATACGGAACTTTGGCCCATAGTACCTACTTGAATATTTTAACCATTTTTACTCACCTGCTTTTCATGCTATAAAATATATAAACTATTAGATTTTGCTCGCAGCTTTACCGACATGGATGTCCGAAACTATCCCACGGGAACGTACTAAAAAGTATTCTATTTTCTACCTATGTGCCAAATTTAATCCAAATCTATTCAGCCGTTTAAGCTTGAAAGCATAAGTAACAAACAAACTCACTTTCGTATTTATAATATTAGTTAGAATTAGGATTAAAGCCCTCTTCATCTCTCGAACGCACGGCTACAGATCAAGCTATACATTTCCAGTATAAGCTGATCTCGCATTGTATAGGATTTCCTTACAATGAGAGGTCAGTGTAAACTGGAAATTATTGCTTGATGTGTAGCCGTGTGTACATTGCCGTGCCCGACAGGGTCTAACGATCATGTCTTAGCAAAACCTACCACCTAAGTTCACGTTGTAGAATGTAAATAAATATTCACCAGATGTTGTAATCTTCATATTTTTTAAGGCGCTTTGTTGAACGGAAACAAGAATGTTTGTTATTATTAATATTATAACTACCTAATTATGTAGATCAACTCAAGTCCACTTTGTAAACATTCATATATACAGGGTGGAATTTTGTAATGCCACCTGAAAGGAAAGTACTCTTAATACTGTAGATAGAAAATTTTACTCAAAGAAAACATTCCTTTATTTTTGAATAGAAAGAAATCTGCATTCAAAGATTTTCAAAAATTCGCTTGCCACACCCGGGAATCGAACCGACTAAAATCTGTAATAAAAACTTTTTTACAAAAAAATACAACCGACTTCCAAAAATAACACTACAAATTGAAAAATAACTTTAATTTCGGAAGTCGGTGTCTAGTTATATGTATTTTCGTTTTTTGCCACCGACTTCCGAAATTAAAGTTATTTTTCACTCTGTAGTGTTGTTTTTGGAAGTCGGTTGTATTTTTTTGTAAAAAACATACATAAAAAAAAAGGTTCCGACGAATTGAGAACCTCCTCCTTTTTGAAGTCGGTTAAAAATTACAACCTGTACTTTTTTGCGTCGATCGTTAGGATCAATTATAAGGATAAAATCTCTCTAAAAAACTTGATAAATTAAATGAAAGGAAAACCATACTTCATTACATTATTGTTTTAAACTTCAGGGTGATTCTATAACCCTGTTGAAAAAATATGTGTTTTGCGAATTTAATGTAATTCAAAAAATTGTAAATTAAAAAAAAAGTAATTAAAAAAATAAATTTAATGTGAAAAATTTACTGTAAGTTATTGAAATAAACATTTTTATTTTTATTATTTTTATTTTTTTATATTTCTTATCACAACTAGAAATTATTTAACTGACAGGTGTTAGAAACGCATTCTCTTGACGGTCAAACTGTAAATAAATAAACAAACATACCTAATAACATCACAAACAAATACGTAATTTAAAACACAACAACAACCGTTAAAGTAATTGTGTTGCCTTAATAAATATAAAAGGACCAACCTGTACATGTGTTTCTAATTCCCGCCTTATTATCCACATACACACCTTAACTCCCAAGGGAAAACAGTATAAATACATGGTGGATACGTCATTATTTATGTTTATGTTGTTTTTACGCTGCCTACCATCGAATAAACAAAGGCCACGTGTTTTTTTTTTCATTAATTAGCAAGAATTTAATACGATTAAAACACTTTTTGTTCCTCTTGTACAGTCAACATCGTATTTGCTTTATCACTTTTGACAACAATTCCCAGTAAATTGAAACTTCACTAAGGTTGAAAATTATCTAACTGGCAATAGGCAAATAGACCTTGTCGTTTTATGACGCGCAAGTGATATTAAACCTTTTAAGGTGGGACAACAATTAAACATCATCATCTGCTTAGCCTTTTCCCAACTATGTTGTGGTCAGCTTCCAGTCTAACCGGAAGCAGCTGAATACCGGTATTTTACACGACGCGTCTGTCTATCTGACCTCCACAACCAAGTTACGATGCCCGTTGGTAAGACTAGTTGTCAGACTTTCGGGCTTCTAACGACCTGTAACGACTGTCAAAGATCCACGAATGACAGCCGGGACCAACGGCTTAACGTGCTTTCCGAGGCGCAGAGGGGTCTTGGTATGTAAAGATGGTCACCCATCCACGATCCATCCGCGGCAAGCGTAACGATCGACTCGTGTGGGAGTTATTCTTAGCCACAAGTTCCCACTAAGTATGCTACATACAATGGAAATAAAATTAATAATTTTAATCCTATAGAGACAAAAAATACAAAACTATAATTCGTTCCACTAAAAACTCATATATCAAAACTACCTTTGAAATAATTCAGTTCGATATTCCGTGCGAGCGAAAAGAGAATAAATTAAAAACTCTACTACTGCCTTTATTGGTACACGATAGATGGCGCTGTAGGTCCCCACTAAATCACGTCGAGCAACGCGAAAATCCATACCTACGCAAGGAAAACCGTTTGATTTATTAGAAATTAGTTTCAGCGTAATTTCAGAATCTGTTCCGCACGAATCAAATGTTCGTTCACAGTGACTTTGGTTCGAGTTCGACTTGCCGTGAACATAATTTTATGCTAAATGGTATTTTGGGTGAAAATTATGCGAATTTGTGATGGCAGTCAATTTGTGACATTGTACGCTCATAACTGTCGCGCATGGGATTCGTAAAGGGAGGAGCATTATGTCAATGACGATTGGACGCATAAGCTGCGAGGCTGTTGGGTTTTACGTGAAATTTTTACAGAATAATAAATGAACAACGTCGGGTTTGTTTTGTATCTTTGAGCTGAAAAATATGTTTGCTATGCTGCTCATAATTCAACCAAAGTTAAAGATAAACAATATTCGTGAAAACCCTCATTTTCATAGATGTATTACGACAGGATAGTTTAATCTGGTTTAAAAAGAGGGTTGCAGGGGTCAGGGGGATGCTTTAACAACTTTGAAATTAAGATTCTTTTTTTTTTAGGGTTCGGTACCAAAATGGTAAAAAGGAACCCTTATGGTGCAACTCAGTCTGTCTGTCTATTCGTCTGACACAGCTCTATCTATATCTCAAGAACTACTATAGTATAGTTAAAATCTCACTGCAGACTCGGTCATAAATCATTCGAGTGTTTCGCTCTCTTTCCCACTCACGGGCCTTATAGGCAGGCCACGCCCACACGTAGAATAGAATAGAATAGAATACTCTTTATTACGCACACCATTTAAATTACTGGTTACAATTTTACAATGTTGAAATTTAACCAAAGTTAAAGATAAACAATATTCGTGAAAACCCTAGCCGTAGCCGTAGTCCTGCGCATCACTGCAGTCGATGAGTGATATCGATAGTTTTATATATTTATAAATGGGTGATAGAAATAAATACACATTTTTTTTTATTGTATTACCAAATTTACTACAAAGCATATTAAATATATAAACAAAAGAACGTATATATAAAACTAAAAATAGAAAATTAAAATTCTTCGTCTGAGTCATCGTCATCATCATCCACATGAATGATGAACTCTTCGCATAAATGTGCTTTTCTTAAGTCTTCATCTTGCAGCAATTCTGCATGTTCCACACATTTTTGCCAATTTTCAATGGAGACATTGGAAATGGCTTCATCGACTAACTTCTCGACATCAGCTATCTTGAAGGTTTTGGTTTTCGTTGCAACTTCATTTTTTACTTGAGCCCACACCAACTCGATGGGATTGTACTGACAGTAGTAAGGCGGCAAGCGGATAACTTCATGACCATGCTCCAAAGCCATTTGATCCAAGTGATATGTTTTTTCCGGTCGATGTCGACGCACCTTTTGTAAGAGCTCTGGTTTGAACTCTTTTGATGTAAATTCAATTCCATGCTCTCGAAGCCACTCTTGAATTTCGCTCTTTCTGGTGCTAGATGTTGGTACAAGATTTATTTGCTGGGAATGGTAGCTAGCATTGTCCATTATAATAACAGACGGTTCTTCTAGACCTAGCAGTAATTTCTTAAACCACTCTGTAAAGCCTTCGGCATTCATTTCGGAATGATAATCATCATTTTTTGACTTTACAGCACGAAATACCCACTTTGCTTCTTGTAAAAAGCCATATTTGGCGCAGCCAGCATGACAAATAATGAGCCTGCTCCCCTTTCCAATTTTAGTGTTCAAGCCGCCATTACCATCTTTATCGACCCAAACACGCTTACGGCTGTGATTCTGGTTCACCCAAGTCTCGTCTAAGTAAATTCTTGGACGAACATCTACACTATCTTTTAATGCCTTGAGCTTTCTCAAAAACTGAAGGCGAGCACAAACGATGTCTCTTCTTTCCATCAATTGCTTACGTCCATCCGAAGCCACTTTATACTTGTATCCAAGTTCTAAAAGTATATTGCGCATTGACGAAACAGAACATTGAAACCCGTCAATCCTCTCCTTTGCTCTACACAATACTCTAGCCGTAGAGGGGTATTCGCCAGCTGAGTAAAACGATGTCACGATTTGTTTGATAACACTTTTGTCAAAGTCATCTAATGCAGTTACTGGAGAAGGCTTGCAGATTGATTCTCGCGGAACGCTTGGCACTCCATTTTTGCACTCTTGCTTAGTAGTGTCTACCGTTCTTAAACTTTACACATTGCTGCAGTAAGGTCACGGGGGGCGAGAGAATTTAATAGTCTTCAAAGTTTCAGGATCTTCTTTTATATTTGTCAGAAAAGTTAAAACATTGTTGATAACAATACGCGCTTGAACAGCAATGTTGTCGCCAACAGGTAAAACGTTACTTTGAAAAGCCATTGTGTCACTTTTGTAATCCAAAATAGGAATGATCTAATTTATTTTTGTAGCGATTTATATATACTTAATAGTACGGCGCAACTAGCGGGTAGCAAAGGAGACAAAAACATATTTGTTAATTACCCTCTTTTTATGTAAATAAGAACGTAAAAACATTTTACTTTTTATATAATTGCCTTCTGTTTATAGAATTAACTAATGGATAATAATGTGTTCTTACGAGAAGGAAGTCTCGTAAAAACACATTAGTATTCATTAGTTACCCTGCATACTTAATGAATGCAGCATGTTTACGTGATAACCTTAATGATTCTGTTATCGATAATGGCCTTGAGCGCGCACAACTAGCGCACATCCCTACTCCGATTATGATTTATGACCAAGTCTGCAGCGAGATTTTAACTATACTTTACTACTGTCAATTTGAAATTCGGAACAGTTTTAGATGACGTTTGCCGAACTATTATGGAAATAAGAAATAAATAAAACATTTTTTTTACAGCAGGGATTAAATGGGGGTCTTAAAAATTCGAAGTGGGGCTACTAGGGAATGTGGAGTTTCATATGAAAGAGCGCTGTTTGCACATTCTCAAACATTTTATTTTTTATTTTTTTGGGCCGCATAGTTTTTAAAATACTAATACTAATTTATTACTCTTCCTCATTGTAATTAAGTGGCATGTATTTTATTTTATTCTTTTTTTTTGTTTTTGTATTTTTTTAAGTTATAAAATTGTTTCTAATATTCGACACAATGTAAAAATTGTTATGAATAAATAAATAAATAAATAAATAAAATTAGATGCAAAATGTAAAAAAAAAAAATACCGTTCCCTTATCTCCGAAGTTTGCATAGAGAAAACTCTGAAATTATTCTATGTGACAGAAGGTTATGTAAAGATTACAGGAAAAATAAAACGATGTCTCTAAATAGCACACTTTTTCAGAAATCATCAACAAAAATTACATTTATACGGAACTCTTGGTGCGCGAGTCCGACTCACTCTTGACCGGTGTTTTTAAGTCAATCTTATTGACTCAGGTCTGCGCACAATCTTATACAGAGGCACGATAAGGTAACAAAGTGACAACTTAGCTTGCATTACGAGCTGCGGTTTTGTCAATTATCAAACCAAATGCCATATTGGTTTCAAGTAATACTCAATGACTAATTGACTCCTATTAAACGTTACTTACTCAAATTGATGTGCATACGATACGTAGAATGCTCGTTCTACGTATCTGATGAATGCGGATGATATATAATATCAAAAACGTAAATTTCCTGAAAAGTGAGGCAGAAATGTACGTATGGGTGTTGTACAGAAACCAACGTCTACTTTAACGAAGACATTTAATTTACAATACACGAAGACGTCATGTTTTGTCGGAGACTCACACCGCGATTCAGCGGAGAGTGCTAAACGTACAACGCCATCTATCGAGACATCAGGAACTAAAATATCGTGTAAAGTAAAGTATGATTCTAATTGCAAGACTGTACAGGTGTACTATTCCTTTCAATACATAAACAAAGCAAGCGAAAGTTCAGGCATTCTAAACCTTTTTTTATCCATTTAGAAATTCTAATAACGCTACACTGTACATGAGGTTATGGTGGATATTTAATGGGGTCAGTCCAATCATGCTAATGAAAACAAGCCATGCGATAGAGCGTTGTTTAGCTTCTGAATATTCAACGGGGTTATTTTCTTAACGGCACTCCAGATTTCAACCCGCGGTCGGAATTAAACCTCATGTACACTGGCGAGTGTGCACGACTTTACCCGACAATAACCGAAGGTACCTACCACAGTATAGAACAAGTACAGAAGGCCAGCTACATTTCGTGAGCGATAACGCACGCACACATAGACACTCTTTCACGTGCACTGATACAAGGATCATTTGGCACTCGAATGATGATGACAGGTTCGTAAACGGGCGCTGTCAGTGGCGGCTCGTCATATCTTGGCTGCCACGGCTTATTTTGATTAATTTTTGAATTTTTCTTTTTTTTTTGTATTTTTATTACAGACGCTTTTAACGTTCTGCATCGTTCTCACATTATAATTTCAACATGAATGATGTTACCAATATTTTGTAACCATATTTTGATGTACAAGAGTGTCTGTGGAGTTCCTTGCCCATTCTTCTACATAGGTACCTACTACGCTTTGGAATGGGCAACTAGC
This sequence comes from Cosmia pyralina, assembly GCA_946251885.1. Lineage (NCBI taxonomy): Eukaryota > Metazoa > Arthropoda > Insecta > Lepidoptera > Noctuidae > Cosmia > Cosmia pyralina. Next base: position 2,897,570 of record OX276349.1, read on the forward strand.
TTCATCTTTCTGACTGACCGACCCATTGACAATTCAAAAGTGCCTGTAATTGGTTTATTTGAACTAAATGCTTTGAGTTTGAGTTTGATTTTGAATGACGTTGAAAGGGGAGCGCGCTGATGGTAGAAAAAATTTGTAAATTAGCAAGGCTTAGCAGTTTCGGAGATAAGATGGTAAATTTTCATACATTTTCTTAAATAGCTTTATAACATTTTTTTTTTTTTTTTATTAAAAATATATATATTTGTAATCCTCTTAACAAACGCTTTTATTTGATATGTCGCATGGTACAGTTTGAAAGACTTTTTTTTTTGGAACGAAGTTCCTTATCGCGCGTTGTGAAAGGGGGCTAGACGGAAAAAATTCTCACGTAAAGTTGTAACGACACTTTTTGCTATAATAAGCTATTGTAAGCTGTGCGACGTGCGCATGTTTCTCTGTCTGTCTCTCTCTCTCTCTCTTATAGAAAGATTAAGTTTATAATACATTATATTTGTTAATAATAAAAAAAATATTATTATAACTTAAAAAAAATATTACAATTCCTTCACTATTAATTGAAAGGAACTTCGTTCCATTCGGGTGTCCCTTGACACCTCTCAACTTTTATTAATTTTCTAATTTTTCCCCCAAAAGTGACCCCATATTCTAAATTAATTTCGTAAATGTTCGTCTTTGGGTCACAGAAATTCATAATAATCTATAAATCTTTCAACTTAATCACATCAGACTGACAGACAGACACATGAGTGATCCTATAAGGGTTCCGTTTTTTCACTCGGACGTACGGAACTCTATAACAATATGACGGCGTTAGTTCCAAGTTTTACCACGCGTCAAAAGTACCTCGTGGCGCTACACGTGATGAGTGCAAGCGTACTCGCGACTGGCATTCGTTTGAGACAGTTTGTGATCTCCGTAGGTACGTACGCGTCTATGTATGCGTGCGCCTGTTTTCGATTGTTGTATGGAACCAGCCTTCTGAACCCACCTATCTATTCTGTGGTACGGCTGTAGTACCTATGCTACTTAGATTGGATCGAGCTTTTGTGATGGTGGAATTGGCACGACGAAATTGCAGTTAGTGGTCGGAATTTAGTACTTCAGGTGTAAAGTTGTGGCGATTAGTCAAAGAGTTATGTCTATACAACATAGTTGGGCGTTATTGGTCTTAACTAACAATCAGATAAGTTGACAACATTTTATTAGTTGTATTGTGTCGAAGAAGTTTGTAAGTACTTTTTAATTTACGAAGTTATGGTTTCGTGTCTTTCTTAGAATCTTGTTTGATTATATTTCATTTTTTTAACCGACGAAAAAAAAGGAGGAGGTTCTCAATTCGACACGTGTTTTTTTTTATATATATATTTTTTTTTTTTAATGTATGACCACGCACAACTTTTTACAGAGTCATCCGATTTGAAAAATGTTTGTTTTATTCGAGAGGGTATACCTCAAAGTTGGTGCCACATAAAATTGATTTAATTTTGCTTGGTTAGTTTTTGAGTTAGCTTCAATAATACGTATTTTTTCCCCACTTTTATATGGATGATGTTCTAGTTTCATTTGCAGGTCTTCGTATTAGAATTTGTGTGGGGTAGGTACCACAACAATGAAAAGTGAAAAATAAAAACTTTTTTACAAAAAAATACAACCGACTTCCAAAAACAACAGTACAAAGTGAAAAATAACTTTAATTTCGGAAGTCGGTGGCAAAAAACGAAAATACATTTAACCAGACACCGACTTCCGAAATTAAAATTATTTTTCACTTTGTAGTGTTTTTTTTGGAAGTCGATAGTATTTTTTTGTAAAAAGTTTTTATTATTGGTATAGATTTTTGTCATGTTTCACTCGCCTAATCCTACCTAAGTTTATTTTTATTTAAGTTAAAAAGTAATATTATTCATAAAATAATGTCTATTTCAAACAATTTTCAAATATATTCAACTATTGACAATCCATCAGTGAACACTCTGTCTGAAAACCTCGTAAGCCACTTTCCTAATACTTCACTTCATAAATCTAGGTTAACAGTACAGCAAATACGTTGGATACATCGGTAGACCTAAACAATTACGTTAATTAAAAACTTTTTGCTTTTGTTTCAAATTAAGCCGTTAAGTCCGTAGAACAATGATGTTGATGGATGGAAAAAAAAAATAATTAAAATAAATAACAACGGGGAGGTAGAGCCTAATGTTTGGTAAATATAAATATGAGGTTGCGACTTGAAATCAACATCAACCTAACCTTTTCCCAATTATGTTGGGGTCAGCTTCCAGTCTAACCGGATGCAGCTGAATACCAGTATTTTACATGGAGCGACTGCCTATCTGACCTCCACAACCAAGTTACGGGGTAATACGATACCCCTTGGTAAGACTGGTTGTCAGACTTTCGGGCTTCTGACGACCCGTAACGACTGTCAAAGATACACGAATGACAGCCGGGACCAACGGCTTAACGTGCTTTCCGAGGCACGGCTTAAAGTCTGAAACCTATACAAACATGAAAAAAAAAAAAAACTTTGTTAAACTCACGTCAGGATTAGCGATGACGCGGTTAACCATGGTGTACAAATTACCATAGAAGTAACCATTTTTCAGGAGTCTTGAAACTATGTAACAGGAATCCAACACCAAGTTTTTTTAACCAACTTCAAAAAAAGGAGGAGGTTCTCAATTCGGTTGTATGATTTTTTTTAATGTTTTTTTTGAAAGTATTTATACTTCCAGATTGGTCCCACTTTTATCAAAATCCAGTTCTGATGATGGGATCCATGAGTAATTGAGGGAACTCCTCAAAAATTATAGGCATACATAATATAGCGATTTTGGTATTTTCATCAACAAATCAAGCATTTGCATTTAGAAAGTATCATCTGATGAAGTAGAACTGATGAAGAAGACCATGGATGGCCACGAGAACTTCTCAACAATAATATAAGTATATTACGGGTGTTCTGATGAAAATTGTACTATCGAACCGATCTGATGAAGAAGCCGGAAGGTAGGCACCGGAACTCAGTAATAAAACAATGTATTCTAGCCGTGTTTGGGCTTATTGGAATTGTCATGAGGTGCACTCTGGCTATAAATGATTTTAATGGTAATTATATGCCGCTTCAAATTGCGCTACTTGAGTTGTATATTATGTGTGGCCTTGATTGTCAGAAGTCAGATTTCGTAGTCTCGTTATCTCCGTCAACATAAAACTACGCCTTCCAAACTTATGACACGGCTTAGCGCGACGTATATTTGCCTTTTTGCATAGTTTTTATTTGAAATGGTATACTCCTGAGATTTATTTATTTATTTATTTAACATGTGGAAAACCAACAGCTTAACTTATAAACAATAAATATAATGAATTAAGAAACATGAAGCCAATTACAGGTTTTCACGGCTAGCTATACAGTAATTATAATAAGAGATCTTACACACGACAATACAGTAAGAAAAGATGAGCACTAATCGTCAAATCGGCACCGCCAAACATAAGGAATAGATTACAAAAAAATAAAATAAAATAAAATAAGAAACACAACTCTTAGGTATTAACACTAAGAATTAATTTTGAAAAATTCCAGGTTCAGCCTATTGCGTACGCTTGAGCCTTTGGTTGAAAACAAGTCAAAAGAGAACTGCTTGCATAGGTCATTAAAGTCTTTACTCACTCGCACTAAATATGAGTTTTGCCTGTAGTTGGAAGAAGACAACGGAATAGCTATAGGAGGATTAAATCTGCGAGTTCGCTGGGGAACATTAAAATATAGCTTACGTAGAAGCTGCGGACAGTCCACCTCATTTGATACAATTTTGAGCAAAAATGTACAATCTGCCAATCGACGACGGTTAGTAAGTGGTTGTAGGTGAAATTTCCTGCAGAGATCCAAATATTCACAACTGTGGTATGGTATGCGCAAACGATAGCACAGAAACCGAACAAATCTTTTTTGCACACCCTCTATGCGATTAATGTGCATGCCATAACGCGGATGGTCGAATATAAATATTTTCAAGTTTTGATGAGTAGCTTTTGAGTCAGCTTCAATAATTTAATACGTACGAATATATATCCCACATAGTCTCATGATGCTCTAATTTATTTTGCAGAGTGGTATTCGAATTTGTGTGGGTTAGGCATCACTAAAAAGTGAAAAATAAAAACTTTTTACAAAAAAAAAAAAAAAAAAAAACAACCGACTCCAAAAAAAAACACTACAAAGCGAAAAATAACTTTAATTTTGGAAGTCGGTGGCAAAAAACGAACCTTATAAAACCAAAGACACCGACTTCCGAAATTAAAGTTATTTTTCGCTTTGTAGTATTTTTTTTTTAGGGAGTCGGTTGTTTTTTTTTTTTGTAAAAAGTTTTTTTTTAACCAACTCTGTTTTGTTATCGATTGGCGGTCAAAGCCCGATGTAAATAACATGCAATTAGCTTGAACGAAATATCTTCTGTATTCTTAAATTACACGTGCCGGAATTCCAAAATCCTCACGATTTTACGGTGTTAATTAGAAGGTGTACGTTAGGCTTAAACGTGATGAGTAAGAGATAGGCTGGGTCACTGCGGATAAACCCTTGTACAAATGTACAGTTGCTCCCAAAAGCGAGATAAATATACCGACCGACAGTCATATATGAGGGTATAACCTAAAAGCTAAGGATTTCATAAGGAAAACTCGTGAATATTACATGTACGGAAACGCAAGAAGCCAAATAACCATAGTAATTTAGTTATTTTTGGCTTGTGGCTATATGGCTAAGGGCCTATTTCACGATGTCCGAATAACCGGAAAATAAACCAAATAAACGGCGAGTAGTTCCTAACCCAGGTGTGCTGCGTCACCTGAAGCTGTGCGTGAAAGACCGGTACGTGTGGAGGTGGCGGCGGCCGCCACTGCTGGCCGTGCCTGCTGCCAAAACCAACCTGCTGTCAAAAACACCGCTCACCCGCGCAATACGGGTACTAAACGAAGTGCACGAGAGAGTTGATATATTTTCGTGCAATTTGATTGAATTCGCAAGAGTTTTGTTGAATTTTGTTAGATAAATTTAAATATTAATATTCTGTGTTAAGTCTTATTTTATATTTTAGGTTAATATATAATAATATATAGTATAGCATAGCAATAAAAAAAATAAAAAAGTTTAGTTTGATAGGTAATTCATATAATTGTGACAAAATAAGTTAGGACCTACATATATAACTCTGTAGTAGTTAGATATTAGCCGTAAGTTGATTTTTCAATTTATTTGTGTGTAAACTTAGATTATAGAATGGGAAACCACTATTGTATTGGGGTTACCCTGTAATGATAGTGTGTTTATGTTTAAATAAATAAATAAACCTTACTTAATAAATTCCAAAATGGAACAGAATTTTTATGATATTATCTGCCAAGTAAGTTAATAGGAACTTAATCTTAGGTGGTTAAAACAGGCTCTAAATGTACAAGTCTTGTCGAGGCAGCATCAGCAGTTATCAACGAAACGAAATTGAATACACGATTGCTAATTAAAATTTCCGTTTGAAAATTGAATTAATATAGTGAAATTAGGCGATTACACTCGTTACTATTGGCATTGTTTATTTATTGAGTGATAAATTTCATGAAATGGTTACGAGTTATTTAATGCAAAAAGTTAATTACATTTTTCTGTTATTTTAATTAGGTATTTGAGAGGGTCGTGCGTGGCTAAATTATATCTGCGTAGATCTATCAAACTGAACTTCCCGTGTTCAGTTTTTGGACGTTTTTTCAATCAATTCGAGTCAATTCGAGTTGTAATACATCTATGATGTCGTCACGAATAGTCAGAAGCGTCTTCAGGCTGCTTGACTTTACCATACAGCCTTCATGAATTGTTTATAAGTTGTTAACATAATGGTGATGATAATGACATACACTAATTCGTATTTAGAATATTAGCAAACAATAAGGAGTCAGCTTAGCTAGCTGATAGACTGCGTCATTATTTAAAAACGTAAAACCGATTCTAGGAATAATTTTTAATATAATTTTATGGGGTTTCCGAAACGATCAATTGCAATTGATTAATTGCCTTAAACTTCTATTACTGGGAGTAATATTGTCAATTGCTTGAATTGCATTTGGTAGACAATTAATTTGCGCATCAAAGTGTATCAATCACGTAAAAACTGACAAGTGCAATTGATCGTGTCATCTTTAATTTGGCCCTGTACTGAGAGCAAGCCCAGTGCTAACACGAGAAATGAATAGGAAACAATGTAGAGGTATAAATGCAATCAACAGAAAAGAAACAGGAAATTACTACTTATTATTATACTGATGAACGGTATGGTCATATTTAAGGGTGTGGTACATACCATCAAACTGAACAAAATTTTTCATGGGATCACCATCCTAATCGCGAAAAAAATTTCAACATAGACACCCTTAAATATGACTATACCTTCCTAATACATACTGTGTACGAATACGACATCTTAAAAAAGAATTTCAATTCAACTTATCTCACAAAATAAAAAAATCTATAGCCTCACAAATAAGAACCACAAAAATTTAGCACGGCACTAAAACAAAATAAATAAAAATATATTTTTACAAAGAAAGACGGCTCTATAAAAACTCCTGGCATTGGTCGTTGAAAAAGTGGTTTATTAGCGTACAGGGGAGGCGGATATAATAAATATAAAACCAGGAATGACGTCCCGAGTTCCCCTGCCGTGCTCTGTGGCCCTTATTTCGTGATAACGTAAATACAACAGTTAGTAGGAAAAAATTGAGGTAAATAATTTGGTTTACTCAATAACATTTATGAGGAATTGTGAGTGAAATTATCTGGCTTGTGTTGAAGCTTTTATAATAATAATAATATGAATCAATGTATATTTTGTTAGTTTCAAGTTTTTGACCTAACAATTAAAAACAGAACCTTTAAAGATTACTTTTTGTATAAACTTTTATGACAGACGGTCACAAAGGTGTATCTCAAGATCTATTCAACGTAGAAATTTTAACCTACCTTGAGATCATTTAGGTGTATAGTTTAGGAGCTGGCGCAAGTTTATCAATTACTGGCAATATTGTAGACTAATTAATAGCTTGCCGGGGTTGGTCTGTGGATGGGTGACCATCTTTTCATACCGGGTCTCCTCCGTGCCTCGGAAAGCACGTTAAGCCATTGGTTCCGGCTGTCATTCGTGGATCTTTGACAGTCGTTACGGGTCGTCAGAAGCCCGAAAGTCTGACAACCAGTCATACCAAGGGGTATCGTATTACCCAGTTACTGGGTTGTGGAGGTCAGATAGACAGTCGCTCGATATAAAATACTGGCATTTAGCTGCATCCGGTTTAACTAGAAGCCGACCCCAATACCTATAGATGGAAAAAGGCTAGGCAGATTGATTGTAGACTAATTATTACAGCACGCTAGATATCTTTCCACAGACTGCTCAGTGTAGTTTGGTTCGGAACCTATATTGTGTGAGCCCGACTCGCTCTTGGCCAGTTTTTTTTTTTTGAAGCCAAAGACTTTATCCAATTTTTAATGTCTCGCTTGCTCGGGCAATTTTCTGTGTTTCAGGTATGCACCTATTCCGACCGAACTATCTTCTATCATAGGGGTTTGAATATTCAACTGAAATGTGATTCCAATCCTAACATCAATGTGGGTTTTCTTGATTGCAAACACGAACGAGTCATTAGCAGGCGATGACACAACATGTACCGATGACTATGTCGGGGTTTTGGACCCTGTGGGCAACGAACGAGATTCGTATTACCTGGATTAATCTCAACTAAGGGGATTTGACCAGGATTTGATTTGTCGAATATAATAAAACCAACAGGTGACAGGCCAACAATCTGACAAATTTGTAGTTTTTTCTTCATAGTTAAACACCACCCGTCGTGAAAATGTTACAATTTTTTTACAAATATGATACACTCCAACATTCAATTCAATCGCAGCTATTCCGAACCGTACCCATAAACACAAGGAAACCCATGGTTGTCAATGCCATTACCCCACCGAAACTTCTCGATCCCGGTACTTCCGAAAATCCCTTTAAATAGTAAAATGCAGAAATCAGAGCCGAAGCCGCGGTCAAATCTAAAGATAAGCAAAACCTTTGAAACCTTGAAAACGTGTCCGTAAAGATTGTACCGACGGGTTCCAAACATGTCTTCACGATATCGGAATGCCTATCTCCTATGAACAAGTAACCCTTTCCCTTCATAACTTATGCGGGTAGATAAACATCAAAGAATTTGGCTTCCTTCCCAAATCGGCATGAAGATAGTTTACGATGTTATAAGTATGTATTGCTTACAAAATTTGCCTATGTATAAAGTGTATCGTCGAATACCATCGTCATTATTATCGTTTTTTTTCGACAGACTCTAAATTATATCTCGAAAATATTGGTCATAATGATAAATAAGCATCTCGAATATATGTTCTGCCTTTGACTCACACTTTTCTTATCACACTAATATTATAAATGCGAAAGTTTGTGAGTGTGGGTGTGTGTATGTTTGTTACTTCTTCACGCTCCAACGGCTGGATCGATTTGGATGAATTTTTGGTATTTAGATAGCTTATAGCCCAGATTAACACATAGGCTGCTTTTTATGCCGGTCTACGCGGGTGGAACTGCGGGGCGCAGAGAGTATTATTAAAGGTATAAACGATGGATGGTTATATGATTTTGTCATGTTGAAAGGATCAATGAAAGGCGACTAACAAAAAACTTTTTTACAAAAAAAATACAACCGACTTCCAAAAATAACTACAAAGTGAAAAACTTTTTTACAAAAAAATACAACCGACTTCCAAAAACAACACTACAAAGTGAAAAATAATTTTAATTTCGGAAGTCGGTGTCTAGTTAAATGTATTTTCGTTTTCTGCCACCGACTTCCGAAATTAAAGTTATTTTTCACTTTGTAGTGTTGTTTTTGGAAGTCGGTTGTATTTTTTTTTGTAAAAAAGTTTTTATTTTTCACTTTTTAGTTGTTGAACCTACCCCACACAAATTCTAATACCACTACCTGCAAAACAAACTCGAAAATCATCCATATAAAAGTGGGGAAAAAATACTTATTATTGAAGCTAACTCAAAAACCACCAAAGCAAAGTTAATCAATTTTATATAAGACCAACTGTGATGTATACCCTCTCGAATAAAACAAAAACAATTCAAATCGGTCCAGCCATCTTTGAGTAATCGGGAACATACATAAAAAAAAAAGAAAAAAAAAAGGTTCCGACGAATTGATAACCTCCTCCTTTTTGAAGTCGGTTAAAAAGTATTTACTAGGCAGATGTAAGTGGGAACCTCGGGAGGTTACGCCCTAGGAAGATATATAGTGAAAGAAAAACGTTTATTTGGACACAGTTCGTGACTTTATTGGTGATGTTTTTCAGAAAGGTCAGGTGCATAGCACTTGCAACTGGAGTGCGTGTGTGACCAGATGTAGTTACGTACCCATACGAACGTAAATCAGGCATAATGAATACGTAAAAATTGTAGCAGGTGGCGTTCTGTAGTTTCTGCCTACCCCCATGGGAAGAAGGCTTGATTTCATGCACGTATAGTCGATGAAGTTTCAAGCAAACAAACTCGTCATTACTACGGTTTCTCAGACTCTTTATTATTAAATTTCTATCAATAAGTTTGCGTTTATTAACCTCAAACAAGAAAATCCTGAAAGTAGTGCCTGCTAATTTTGACCTGCCACTGAATTCAGTAGCAGGTCAAAATTCATTGTGCTGCCAATCTCATGTTCAACAATAGGTAAATACACCATATACTTTCTTGCTATTTAAATGGGTTTCTAGAACCTTGACCTGACCTGACCAAATCACGCGATGACAAGCAGGTATAGAGCTACTAAGAATTAATTAATCCTTTGTTACCCGTCATTGTAAAATTCTGCCGATGTCATGATGTAGTTAATAAAACGAAGTTCGAAGCGTGGTTTATGCGGTTATATGAAAATGAAGAAAGCTTGCTTTGTCTACGGCAAAAAGGGTTTGTGGACTAGCTCTGTTACTATATTCAAAACGAGGTTATTTTATTAGATGGCAAACAAGGAGACAGATGTCCTTGATGATAGTTTTTAATTTTTTATTATATTTCTCTAATCAATCTGCCTAGCCTTTTCCCAACTATGTTGGGGTCGGCTTCCAGTCTAACCGGATGCAGCTGAATAACATTATTTTACATGGAGCGACTGTCTATCTGACCTCCACAGCCCAGTAACTGGGTAATACGATACCCCTTGGTAAGACTGGTTGTCAGACTTTCGGGCTTCTGACGACCCGTAACGACTGTCAAAGATCCACGAATGACAGCCGGGACCAACGGCTTAACGTGCTTTCCGAGGCACGGAGGAGTCTCGGTATGTAAAGATGGTCACCCATCCACTGACCAACCCCGGCAAGCGTAGCTTAACCTGATGGATCGACCCATGCGGCTGTTATAACTTAGCCACGAGCTCCTCTTTTATTATATTTCGTTTTTATTATATTTCTCCAACATACATAATTTTTTTATTTAAACAATTTTACTCGCCAAACTTTTAAGTTTGATAGCGAGAAGCGCTCGGTCATCGATGAAATTCTTCTGATGTATTGCCAAACCTAAATACAAAGCTAAAGATTAAGAAAGAAAAGAAAGAAAATACGTTTATTCGCGATAAACATGACGCCTAAATAGATAAATTTCTCATGTGCCTGTAATTAAATCGGTAGGTTCGTTCAAAAATATTAAGTAATTTTTGGACAAATCATTCCTTTCCCACAAAGCAGGCTCAAGTCACCTTTTTGACTGTTTTTCTATTTAAAATGTTTACAATGGTAAGTAGTCGAAAAATGATAAGATGCAAGTAAAGGCTCAAAAGGGGTCGGACACTAAATTTTCAAGCCGTTATTATGTACTTGACGCACAAACCTTTACATTCAGTTTCGTTCGACTAAACCGGTTTTAAAAAGGTTTTTGGAGGAGTCTTTACATATAGATTTTTCGCATTGGACGGCTTAGAGCAATATAAACCGGTTAATACGGACGCACGAGTTTTTTGTTTCGGGACGGTTATAAATTGCAAGTTTACACGCCACTCTTCGAATAAACCGGTTAATTTAGATTAAAATAAAGTTCATAAAATGTTCACGTTCTTAAGGAAAGTTCGGGGCAAAACCGAAATAAAACGGTATTAACCGGTATTTTTTTAACAGGTTCCGAGCCTTGCTCAAGATACTTGACATATTTATTCCGTGACATCCCATTACATTGGAACACAGCAGCGCTGTTTGGCAGCAGACATACCTAATGTATGGTGGCAGGTAAGCAACACCACACAGAACTTACAACTAGGAAAAATTAGATAGAGACATATATCCTCTCAATCGTCGATCGAAGTGATACTTCTTCGATTCAAAAGTTGCTTTCAGCCTAATCGGTACTCGCAATAAAATCGAACTTGAAAAAATGTAGTAGACATCCATTAATTATTTTATTTTTGATATTAATAATTGTATTATTAAGTACATGCACGTACAGTGTGGATAGGGGTGTAAATTTTAAGGTTCCGTACCTCCGAATGTAAAATTGGAACCCCCTCGTCATGTTGGTTGACCTCCTAGAGGCTGGTAATAATAGAAATTTAATTATCACATAACATGACAGTTGAAGGTGTACATATTTGTGTATATACATAGCGTTCTACCCAAATAGACGATCGCAGAAAGAGGAGGGGTGAACAAGGGGTGCATAAACTTTTATTAATAAAAGAATAAGTAACTGTAAGCGAAGAAATGCCTGGAACATCCACACCTCGGCGAGGTTGTAATAAAAAAGTAAGAGAAATTGATGAGCCAAGCGTGGCGGGCTGGTTAAACTTTACGCTCAATATTTGGGGCCGGAGAGGGAAATATTGCAAGTGAACGCAGATCACGATTATGCTGGCGATGTTTTTACTTAGTTATCCACTGTTTGAGTCCTGGAATTGCCTGAATAGCTATTAAAATCAGATTGAGTTTATATTAACAAGCAGGATTTACATTGACAACATTAATTGCATGCATGGTAAAATAAATTTCGCAAAACTAGTTTCAATACACTAGCAACTTTGGCGTTTAATAAATTAGTATAGTGTAATCTACAGTATCACAGAAATCACGGCCCTGTCAGCTTTATTTTGCAACTAGGTTTTGCCTACGGCTTCGCTTGCGTTAATTTAGAATTTGACAATCAATTCTAGTTGTACTCTGCTTGTATATAATTCAATCATGATTCGAAAGACACGTGGCGCCATCTGTTATCATAAGAACGTTGTTATTGTTTTCCTCGGGAACAGTACTTTTTTTTCGGGATGAAAGGTACCCAAAGTCCGTTTCTGTACACCTGAAAACGTATATGCAAAATTTCTGGATTATTGGTTCAGTGGTTTAAGCGTGAATAGGTAAGAAACAAACGAACAAACTTACTTTCGCATTTATAATACACTTCTGGACACATCTATTGGCCCACCTTAGAGTTTAGGTTTCGATGGGCCCTACCGAAATATGATTGCTAGATTGAACAAAAACTGTTGATGCAGTTTTAAACCTGATACATATTACCATCTTTTTCGATCGTATTGTTTTAATTTGAATTCAGAATACCATACGACATGGAGCTACGCCTGACAAGTCGGATATGCGCCTTGTTAAAGGCAATTGATTTTTGAATAAAAAACATGTTTTATCAAATAAAGGTTTAATTTAATAACGCGTGTTGCCTCCATGGGCATCTACCACAGCTCTCATACGATTAGGCATAGAGTTTATCAACCGCTCTATGAAATTTTGAGGGATCATCTCCCATTCCTCTTCTATGGCAGTTTTCAACTCCTGCATCGTCTGGGCAACTGGCTGACGAGCCCTAACACGTCTTTTTAGCTCGTCACACATGTGCTCAATGGGGTTCATGTCTGGGCTTCTGGCTGGCCAGTCCATAACTGTGATGTTCACATCCCGAAGATATTCCCTGACGATGCCGGCCGCATGGGCTCTTGCATTATCATGCATAAAAAGGAAATTTGGGCCCACATAGTCCGCGTATGGTATCACGTGAGGTTCTAAGCACTCACGAATGTACCTTTCAGCATTTAATGTTGGCAGCCGTGGTCCTGTAACAACCTCAAGTTGAGTTTTGCCGCTCGCGGATATACCGCCCCAGACAGTCCATGAGCCACCGCCATAAGCAACCCTCTCTTCAAAGCAGCATTGTGCGAAACGCTCTCCCTTACGTCGGTAGACCTTCTTCCTTCCATCATTGCCATGTAACACAATTTTAGACTCATCAGAAAAGAGTACACGGCTTCAATCTTGCTGTGTCCAATTTAAATGACTGCGTGCGAAATGAAGGCGCGCTGTTCGGTGGGCTCGCGTTAGTTTGGGGCCATTAGCTGGCTTGTGTGGTACCATATCGCGTTCTTTTAACCTTCTCCGAACAGTTCGAGCGCTCACAGATACTCCGTGGAAGTCGCGAAGTTGGTTTTGTATCTCAATGGAGGTAAGGTGACGATTTCTCAAGCTGGTCGTCACGATGAATCGATCCTGCCTTTCAGTTGTGACCCGAGATCGTGGCCTTCCTTGGCGACGAACAAAGCCGCCAGTCTCTAGGTACCTCCGATAAACATTTCGGACCGCAGATCGACTTAAATTAAGTTGAGCACTCACGTTTCTTTGGCTGTGTCCGGCCTGAACAAGTGCCACAGCTTGGGCGGCGACTTCAGGTGAAGTATCCATAGATTATTGATAGAACCTCACCTTAATGTTAAGAATAAGTAATGTTTGTTGCAAAACCAAAGATATCAATCACTTTTTCAAGAATTAAATCCAAGTAAACCAATAAAACCAAGTTTTCTTAGTATTCGATTGTTTGATATCAACAAACAGGCTCCAAATTGTCTTTTGTTTCTTTAAATTCTGTGTTCGAAATTCAAAAAAAGACTATTGAATGAAATTGTGAATGTGCCAGGTTCAAAACTGCATAAAAACTTTTTGCTCGACCTAATATAAAATTTTAGCTAGGACCAAACGAAACTGAAAATACAAGGTGGGCTAAAAGATGTGTCCAGAACTGTATAAGTGATGTACAATATTGTACAAATGTGCTTTCAGGACACTAGTTTCACGTCGCATTTTATAGTAAAATCAGTTGCGCGACATTACTTTTATCAAAAATCGCGCTTGCAACGAAAGTATTTAGATTTCATGAAATTAATGCATGCATGAAATGTGTGAAATTAGAATTTCGCACGTGAAATTTATAATGAAATTAATATCAAGAAAATAATTGTAGGTCACTAATTTCATAAAGTGTATTCGGCTTTATAATTATGACAAAATTGTTGCGTTTGCGCTGTTGTGTTAGATTATTGATTTGTTTTCTATTTCTCTCTGATATAAAGTTTTTTATTAAATATTTTCTGTTTCATCGGAAACGGACGAACGACGAGAGACCATTTCAGATGAACATACCAAATAATTATTTCAATTTGTTCTTAGAAATATGATGACTTGAATTTATTATTACGGCTATTTGCTAGAAAAACGTGACATTTTGAAAAAGGTGTTTTTTTGTCATTATTCGATAATTTAATATTCGATTGTATGATATTTTTGTGTATTTTTTAAACAAATTTAATGTAAAAACACGTTAATACTTGTCATAACTTTTTTTAAAGTTTACATAATTATCGCTTCCTGTAAAATGGCATTTTCGAGATAGCACGTTTTTCTAACAAAGATGTGATTATGTGTTTAGAGATAAGTCATGTACAAACATGTAGGTAGTATGTATATTCACTCAGATGTAACTGTAGTGCTCCGTCAGACTAGACACAGAGACGGTCTCCCTCAAAAAGCACCGCCTTTCGTCTGAAGCCGTTTTTGAGATTCAAAGTGCACTCCTTGCACATAACTTTTTCTTTTGCTCACGGTCGAGTTTCAAAACAATCACCACGTTGAATATAAATTCTCAATTTTGCTGCAAAAATACTGGATGCATTTTTCACTTGTTATTTTAGCGAGTTGTATTTCTTTCTTGTTCATCTCAACGGGATCGACATTTCGAATGTAATATTTTTCACGTAAATATTTGTGTGTTACAAACGTATTTTCGAAAACCTACCAGTAGGTTTTTCTAATGATTACTTTCTCGTATCTCATTTTCTCATATTTTTACAGTATGGTGTTATTAACAGGAGCTCGTGGCTAAGTAATAACAGCCGCACGGGTCGATCCATTAGGTTAAGATACTCTTGTGGGAGTTGGTCCATGGATAGGTGGCCATCTTTACATACCGAGACTCCTTCGTTCCTCGGAAAGCACGTTAAGCCGTTGGTCCCGGTTGTCATTCGTGGGTCTTTGACAGTCGTTACGGGTCGTCAGAAGCCCGAAAGTCTGACAACCAGTCTTACCAAGGTGTATCATATTATCGAGGTTGTGGAGGTCAGATAGGCAGTCGCTCCATGTAAAATACTGGAATTGAATTCAGCTGCAACCGTTCAAACTGGAAGCCGACCCCAACATAGTTGGGAAAAGGCTGGGCAGATTGATTGATTGGTATTATTAACAGTTTTTTATACTTACTATATTCAATAAAGTTGTTATTTACATACTTCTTGTTACGAAGTTAATGTCTTTAGAAAACAAATACCAAATTAAATTGTGTAATTGTATTGACCTAACTCGGTCTTTAAATAAAAATCAGTGGACTGTAAAACTAACTTTGTATTTAACCTCAATAAATGTAAAAATCAGAAGCAAGTGGCTCGCGTGTGTCGTCGGTCGCGCTTAGTCGTGAATGTTGTAGCCCTTCCCGCGCGCTCGCGCAGCCGCCCGACGCCAGACACGAAGATAGCCGACGGCGCCCGAACAGTAATCAAGCGAAAAATTATAACGATTACTGTGCGATCAATGAAGGATTTTGCATTAAGTTCCCGGTCTAACCTGGTACCTTAGTTAGTCTATCATAGATACCTTTAAAGTATCATTTGGTAACCTGCCACTGCAGATAAGCAAATAATAATTTAAAAATATTTACGAGTACTAATATTTATTTTCATGCAATAAATAAAGCTCAATCACTCTGCCTTGCCTTTTCCTATGTTGGGTTCAACTTCCAGTCAAACTGGATGCTGCTGAATATCAGTATTTTAAATGGAGCTACTGCATATCTGACCTCGACAACCCAGTAACTGGGTAAAACGGTACCCCTTGGTAAGACTGATTATCAGACTTTCGGGCTTCTGACGACCCGTAACGACTGTCAAAGATCCACGAATGACAGCCGGGACCAACGGCTTAACGTGCTTTCCGAGGCACGGAGAAGTCTCGGTAAGCATAGCTTAACCTGACTTACTTTAGCCACGATCTCCACCAATAAATAACCCGTATTATATAAAGCTAACAAACAATATTAACACCAACATCATATCTTCATAAAATAATAAACAACAGTTTAACCAAAAATCCTAATACAACTTTACTCCCCAATAAACTTATGACTCATATTATATTAAATACAACTTGTTAACCTCTAAAAGCTTTTTTAAAACCATCGCAAAACCGCCAGACTTTATTAGCTATAGCACGTACCAATGTAAGGTTAAGAGACCACCATTATTAAAATTCCCATAGCCGACAACGGCCATAACAATATTTCAGGCCAGTAAGCTGGAAAGAAAAACTGCGCTTAAATGGATTTAGCATATTTTATGATAATATTAAGACGTACAAACGGTCTTGGGAATTTCGGAGGTACGGTCTAATCATCCAGTCTGACATCGCTTCACTGAAAATATTATACCTACGGAAATCCTTCGGATTATTAATGTTCCGTTTTTCATAAGTTTGAAGGAAATTTTCAGGAAAGTTTTTGCTAAATAAATAATTTTAGCGTCGACGTTTTTAAGTTATTATTATTTAGAGTGAATACTTTATTCATTATCTGCCTAGCCTTTTCCCGACTATGTTTGGGTTGGCTTCCAGTCTAACCGAATGCAGCTGAATACCAGTATTTAACTGCCTGTCTGACCACCACAACCCAGTTATTGGGTAAGGCAAGACCACGAATGACAGCCGGGACCAACGGCGTAACGTGCTTTCCGAGGCACGGAGGGCTCTTGGTATGTAAAGATGGTCACCCATCCACGGACCAACCGAGGTAAGCATAGTTTAACCTGATCGACCGACCCGTGCGGCTGTTATTACTTAGCTACAAGAGTGAGTACTTAATTATATCATATTATTTATGAAATACATATAAAATACATTTTAATAAAAAAATATTTGAAAATATAAAATACTAGCTGCACCCTGCGGTTGCACCCGCGTAGACCAGTATAAAAAGTAACCTCTGTGTTAATCCAGAGTATAAGCTATCTACATACCAAATTTCATTAAAATCAGTCCAGCCGTTAGAGCGTGAAGAGGTAACAAACATAGCCCACTGGTATGAATCAGGGTCGGAACTAAGGTTGTCAGGGCTGAGAGAGGAACTTCTTTACAATTTTTATTATTAGTAGTTAAATAATAAGGTGCAATAAAATCGTTTCTACGAGTGGGGATATACAAACATACATCATCGGACACACTGGCGCACCGTGAGATGGCAAGCCAGTCCCAATACCACGTTGCTGATGGCCTTATATTTTTATCACGGCATGGAGCTATTTCTCATTAGTTACTGATAAGTTTACATAAAGTTAAAGACTCAAAAGATTTCGTCAAATACACGGAGAATATTCACAGCAGCGCAGAAAATAAATTATACACGGACATTATGTATGCATGAGTATAGATGCTCATTACACGGTACGCTGCCTCCTAAGGTAGAAAGACGAAGAATTTTGATTATGTCTTACAATTAATTGAATAAACGGAAACTCGGTCCAATGAAATATAATGAAATTATAATTAAATAATTTTTCCCTCAGCAAAATAAATAACAAAATGATATTAATTGTGTGGATGAAATGGATATCTATTTCCGCCGGCTAGTATGCATTAGTGTTTTCCAGTTTGAAGGTAGTGCAATATTGGACTATCCGACTTATGTAGCAGGTGGGTAACGCCTGTTGTTAGAAACTGCGGTGGCGACCCAGACTTTAAGGATGACTGGAACTGAGATGTCATGTCCATAAAAATTAGATTTTATGTCCATAAAAATTTAAGAACTGTCATTTAATTGTTACAAAAAAGAACTAAAAACATGGCTTAGTCAAAATAACTTTTATACTCTAAAAGATTTTTTGTATTTTAAGGTTTAAGTTAGATTTGTTTAGATTTATAATAAGGTTGTTATTAGGTTGTTTGTTTAAGTTATTGTTGTGTTTTTATTGTTTATTTTATATTGTAGTATAGGTACCAGAGAATAATAATTAATGTGTCTCTAGTGTTTTATATTGTTTTGTAGAGTATAGGTATGTAGTTTATAAGTTAGGTTAGGTTAGGTTATATATATACATATATAACCTAAACAGGGCTTGCACATGAAATGTAAATACTTGTTGTTGCAATAAAGATTTTGTATTTGTATTTGTGCGGATGTTATGTACTTAGTCTTCGTAAAAATGTTGTTGCTTCACGATGTACCTACCTAATGGTAAAAATGTACTTACTTAAATAATTAAGTAAGTAGCTAAGGATACCTACCTACGTAAGTATATGGTTTACGTCATAGATAAGAGGTCAGTTTATACTGGAATGTATCGCTTGATGTGTAGCCGTGTGTACGTACCTACATAAAGAAACAATTGAAAAGAAACAATTGAAAAGAAACAATTGAAATACATAATTATATTGTAAATATTCGTATGCCGCTTTTAGCGGCGGATGTGTCCTGACCACAATTATTTTATATACCAACTTTGTTGCTACCATATCCGACGAATAAATGTCTTTGTATTTTGTCTTTTGAGATGCCAGGCAAGTGTGTGAACTAATTAGCCATTTCAACCTAGAGTTGTGCAGTCCGTCTGGTCCTGGCGATTTCCAACTCGGTAACGGACGGACTGCTCTGGTTGCGTACCTACATAACATACATAATCAGCTTATAATGTTCCCTCTGCTGGGACACAGGCTTCCTCTAGGTGAGAGGGAGTGGGCCGTAATCCACCACGCAGGCCCAGTGCGGGTTGGTAGATGTCACATGTCTTCGAATTTTTGGTTCTAGGACATACCGGTTTCCTCACGATGTTTCCCATCACCATTCTGAGAGCAGTGGTGATGATATAATTTACACAAAGTATAGCGCCTGTCTGGGTTTGAGACTATGACCTACAACTCGCAATTCGCGGTCGTTACCACGGGGCTACTACTGGTCTGGCTGCGTCTAATGGCGTAATTTCGACTGCTACCATTACTGGTATCCTGCACACTCACTTGGCATCCTGCATCCAGTCAGCCTCAGTATGACAGATGGGCACCAACCAGATGCTGCGCCAGAATGCACTCGTAGTGGCATTATTCGGGCGGCACACGTCTGTCACATTTTGTTGATGTCGCTCCCAAGCTCTATATACCCACCTCTCATCGCTCTGGAACATGTGATTCTGTGTGTATCTATCAACCCTCCGCTTATACCACCGAATACGGCTCACCCATGCTCAAACTTTCTGCTTCAGGAAGTCGATGCGCTCTGTGACTCTGGCCACCTTCTATAAAAATAAAAATCAATTGCCGAATGTATGTACGCGCATCACTTCAGAACGGTTGCACCTATTTGGCTAATTTTTTTGTTATATTTTTTTTTTTTTTTGGTAAATTAATCGGAAATGTTGATGGTATTTTTGTATGAAAACAGACAACACACAGCCTAAACCGCTGGAGATAGAGACATGAAATTCACCCGGGTGACGCCGGGTACGAAAAGCTAGCTCTGATAAAATTACGGAAACGGGATTTGACTTTTCAAATATTCCTCTAAAGTGGGAAACACATTGGCATTCTTCTTTGAGTTGGTGTTGCAAGATGGCCGGCACCATCGAAAACTTTGCAACTGCTTTTTATTCAGTGCGGTCGTGACCGTGATCTTGAGCGCACGCAAGGTTGTTGACCTCTGCGACGACGATGGATAACGCATCGAAGAGATTAAAATGTTCCAATTGCAATATTGTGATTTGTGAAGTTGTTCAAAATAAAATAGATGTTATGACGGAAGTAAGCCTCGTACAGATATGTGAAAGTGCCTTTAGTTCGGATGAAATTGAAGTGGCAAAATCGTTACTTTTTGAATCAGTGAGCAAGCGAGTGAAGACAAGAAAACGTCAAGGAAAGACTTTGCGGAATATTGAGGACATCATCTGCCTGTTTAAGGAAACGGACCCCGAGCAGGTACCCATATTCGTAGCAAAAAACCTTGAAAAACTTCCACCCGTCACTTTCGATCATGTCGATGTGACGCCCTTACTTAAGAGAATAGTCCTTTTAGAGAAATCCGTGCGAGACTTTCCACTAAATTATGTATCTAAAAGTCAATTAATAGATCATAATAATGCAATAGGGCGTTTTAAAGAGAATTCATTTCTAACTCAAGAGCAAAATGTTAACAGAAAAAGGGGAGGTGGATGTAATAATACGATTGACAGTGGGCCGATGGCACTATCGACGTCATGCAACAACGTATCTTTCTTTGACGAGGTCAACGACAACGAGCCCAGTGAGTGTTTATCTCTTTCACATAATTCAATTAATAAATCTATGCGTTCTTGTCACTCATCGCCTGTAATTGAGACAAGATTGAATGAGAAAGTGCAACTGCCGGCTAGATGCGTGAGCGCAGTGGGTGAGAGCGGGATGGCAGGTGACTGTGTGTTGCACTGTAGCACTACTACTAACATTGCTACCGTTGATAATGCGGCGCGCGCGCGACCGTTGCTAGCTTCGGTGAATAAAACAGCTGTTGAGCGTACTGGCGGGTTGGTGAATACTGTTGTTATTGACGGTAATAATTTAACTAACAACAATGCGTTATCGCCGCCGAAACATGTCTCATTTGCTGAGGTACTTCAGAGAGAGGGTGAATGGAAGATGTCAGAGAAGAGTGAGGCTTGGCAGTTGGTACAAAGACAGAGATTTAAAAATCGTCTGGTTAGTCAGAGAGGCAGTGCGGCTACCGATTCTAGTGAGAATAGCTCAAAGTTTAAAGCAGCAGACACAAAAGTACCATTATTTATATCTAATGTACATAAGGACGTCGCTGAGCAAGATATTATTAATTACATATATGAGAAAACGCGCGAAACAGTTTCATTGGTAAAAATCAAAATGAAACAGGAAAGAAAATACAACGCCTACAAAGTTTATGTTACAAAATATAAAATTGGCACGTTCCTGGATGACAAGTTGTGGCCATCAGGCATATCGTTCAGGCGTTTTGTTAACTTCTACGAGAGCAGGGAAAGGCGCCAAGGACCTTCCTTGCAAACAGTAGGTAGTACAGAAAGAGTTAATAATAATATTTGATGGATAATTACAGTAAAATAATAAGTTTCAATTGTAAATCAATGAAGAGATCTTTAGAAGGAATCAGAACGTTATGCCAAACAGCCGATGTGGTAGCCCTCCAGGAGACCTGGCTGCTGCCGCATGACCTGCCGCTGCTCAACACGATCGATGACAAGTTCGGGTGCACCGGCACATCTGCGGTTCACAC
The DNA here is from genome assembly GCA_946251885.1 of Cosmia pyralina. Taxonomy (NCBI): domain Eukaryota; kingdom Metazoa; phylum Arthropoda; class Insecta; order Lepidoptera; family Noctuidae; genus Cosmia; species Cosmia pyralina. The sequence goes on from OX276349.1 coordinate 2,919,277, forward strand.
TGCGGCGGGTATACTCGGCGGGCGGCCTTATGGAGGCGTGGCGCTGTTGTGGCGTGAGAGTGCGTTTCAGTCTGTGTCCGTGATAGAATGTAATAACGTGCGGGTCTGTGCGATAAAGGTATCTGTGTGTGAGAGGTCAGCGGTACTCTTTAGTGTATATATGCCTACAAACTCGTATGATAACCTACCTGAGTTTACCGCGTGCTTTGGTGTGATTCGATCGGTAATTGAAGTGGAAGAAAACAATGGAGTTGAGGCCTTTTATATACTGGGCGACTTTAATGCCCACCCGAATGAGTTGTTTTACAATGAAATGATAGACTTTTGTATGGATCTTGATTGGCATTGCATAGATTTAAATATGTGTCCTAAAACTACCTATACATTTTTTAGTGACGCTCACAGCTGTACTAGATGGTTAGACCACTGCATTGTCACGCAGTCAGCACGGGATTCAGTCGTTAGTGTAACTGTGCGATACGACGTGTATTGGTCGGACCATTATCCACTTGTAGTGGATTGCAATCTAAATAGGCTTAAGCCTAAAGTTTATGATTTGTTAGCAGAAAAACCTGTGAATCGTGTCGTATGGGGTGAGAGACAGGTACAGCAAATTAGAGTATCATGACATTTGTCATTCTAAACTACGCTTGATGGATTTTCCGCAGGAGTTGAGTGAATGTTGTGATGGTTTTTGTTCTAACAAGGAACATCACTCAGTTCTTGATAAGTTATATGGTCAAATTACTGATACATTGTCACAAGCAGCCATTCAAACATATAAAAAGAAGTGTCACAGGAAGGGAGGTTATGTCATTGGTTGGAATAAGCTCATAGCGGGCCCTCATCGGGAGGCGCGGCTTAGGTTTCAGTTGTGGAACTTAGCGGGGCGACCTGTTAATGGTCGAATCTTTGATGAGATGTCGGACGCGAGGAGACATTTTAAAGCTAAATTAAAATGGTGTCAGGACAATCAAGAGCAATTTAGAATGGACATCCTTGCGTCCGACCACTCCTCTAAGGATTTCAAAAGTTTTTGGAAGCGGACTAACAAAATGAACATTAGAGCTAGCGTCCCGATGAGTGTCAGTGGTTCTTCTGACCACAATGACATTGCCGAGGCTTTTAGAGAGCATTTTACTGTGCGGTCGCCCTTAGGTCCCACGTTTGGTGAGGTAAGTGGTGGTGAGCCCGTTATGACGGGGAAGAATGTAAAGATACCTGCGAGGAGTGTGGATAAAATTATTAAAAAAATGCAGCGTGGAAAATTTCCTGGTCACGACGGGCTCAGTATCGAGCATTATAAATTTGCAGGGGTTCATTTGCCACGTGTACTGTCTATGTTTTTCAGCCTGTGCATAGGTCATTCGTATTTGCCGGAGCCGCTAATGCGGACCATAGTCGTTCCTATAGTTAAAAATAAGACGGGTGATACGTCTGACATCAATAACTACCGGCCCATCTCACTTGCTACTACAGTAGCCAAGGTACTTGACAGTCTGCTGAATAGTCGCCTCACTGCACAGGTTGAGTTGCACGATGCCCAGTTCGGTTTCAAAGCAGGAGTCTCAACAGAGAGTGCTATTCTAAGTCTGAAGCGAACTGTCAAGTATTACACAGCGAGGAGGACGCCGGTATACGCGTGTTTCCTCGATTTGTCAAAAGCATTTGATCTGGTTGCATATGACTTGCTGTGGGGCAAGTTGAGGGACGCGGGTGTGTCGGCGGAGTACACCTCCCTTCTCAAATATTGGTACTCTAACCAAAAAAACAGGGTGAGGTGGGTAGGTGCACTGTCGGACGAGTACAGGCTGGAATGCGGAGTCAGACAGGGGGGATTGAGCTCGCCTCTGCTATTTAACCTCTATGTCAACCTGCTTATCGAGCGACTGAGCGGTACACATGTTGGCTGCCACATTGACGGAATCTGTGTCAACAATATAAGCTATGCAGATGACATGGTACTTCTCAGTCCATCGATAGGTGGGTTGAAGAAGTTGCTATCTACCTGCGAGACCTATGCGGAGGAGCATGGTTTGATATACAACTCGAAGAAGAGTGAGCTTCTTGTATTTAAAGCACCTAGGCAGCAGCCGCGCAGTGTTCCGCCCATAAGTCTCAATGGTGTAGCATTAAGGGTTGTTAATAGTTTTAGGTACCTTGGCCACATTGTCACGGGTGACCTAAGGGACGACCTAGATATAGAGAGGGAGCGCAGGGCGTTGTCTGTCAGGAGCAATATGCTTGCCCGCAGGTTCGCTCGTTGTACTACAGACGTCAAAGTTACTCTTTTTAAGGCGTTCTGTCAATCGTTTTACACGAGTGGCCTGTGGGTGTCATACACGCGCCGAGCCTACAACGTCCTGCGTGTTCAATTTAATAATGCTTTTAGGATGCTGTTGGGACTGCCGCGGCGGTGTAGTGCTTCGGGAATGTTCGCAGAGGCTCGCACAGATGGATTCCATGCCATTATGCGAAAGAAAGCGGCCTCCTTACTACAGCGCCTGCATAGTAGTAACAACAGCATTCTAAAAATGATTGCTGCCAGAGAGGACTGTCCCTTTCAGGGACACTGGGTGGGGACAGTCCTAGGTCTGACATAATATTACTGTACAAAACTAACAATACTAACCTATGTATAAGCATTATTGTTACTAACACCAATGTACTAACATATTTAATATGGACCTAGTCTGAATTAAAGTTTTATTTAATTTAATTTAATTTATTCATCCCTTTTGTGGCCCAACATTCTGATCCATACAAGACAGCAGGTCTAACCATTGTTTTATATATCTTCCCCTTAAGTTTAAGGGGAATGCGGGAGTCGCAGATTGTCCCCGTGACCTGCCGCCATTTCATCCATCCAGTGTTAATCCTATGCTTAACCGTCCGATCTACTTCGCCATCGCTTTGCACGAGTTCTATTTCACTGTCTACTTATTACGGTTCATGAGATACAGTCCGCTGACAGACAGACGGACGGACAGCGGAGGCTTAGTTATAATAGGGCTCCGTTTGGACCCTCCGGGTACGGAACCCTAAAAATTTATACTAGCGAGAAGACATCTCAATAACATGTAGAGGCATTCACGATCCAAGTTAATTTACATACAATTGCGCATATCCCATCCAATATCACCGAAAAACTTTATCTAATGCGGCCATCTTTTAACAAAAAAATGGAAGAAGAAGAATGGTAGAATCCATTTTAGAAATACAGAGACCAGTGTTTTTATCGTTCCATTTTCATCGCGACATCTTAACTAAAGGTGGGTCTTGCAAAAACTTGCCGAGGACCTTGTAAGTCAGGAAAATACGATATAATACGATTATTTTCCTCTTGTCCCTACTCAGATTAAATTTCTCCGAGTCGAGTAGGGAGGCGACGTGTAAACTGAAGAACACTCGAACCCAGCTTGCGTTGGAGGAGATCTTGACGCGAGATGTCATTACTACATGTCACTCACATGACTTGCGACCGGGTCTCGATGGTGCGACATCACTTTATTAACATAAGTGATCAGTGTCTGCTTGTTTTCAATTTAATTTTGGTCTTGGAGCGTGTTAGTGTCATCAGCCGTTTCAGAACGAATTGAATTGATTATGACAAATTGTTATAGCAAATAGATAACATAATATAACATACATATAATCAGCCTACAACGTTCCCACTGCTGGGACATAGGCCTCCTCTCTGAGAGAGAGAGCGGGCCATAATCCAGCACGCGGGCCCAGTGCGGATTAGGGATGTCACAACATGTCTTCGAATTTTTGGTTCTAGGACATGCCGGTTTCCTCACAATGTTTTCCTTCACCATTTAGACAGCAGTGGTGATGAAATAAATTACACAAAGTATGTGCCTGCCTGGATTCGAACCCACGAACTATGACACGAAACTCGGGGCCGTCACCACTGGGCAACCACAAACCTATTGTACTCGTATCATTGTATCTAATATTTATTGTTCTTGCAATGATTTGTAATTCTTACGGTAGCTACATATCATAATTATGAGACTCTCATTAGGTGGCTAGAGATTGTGGGCTTTGAATAAATCGAACTTTAAATGAAATAAATGCCTCAACTATGATAATATTATTTATTTATTTTATTTAACCATTTATGTACACACAAATAAACAGACAAACAGAAAGGAACAGAAAATAAAATACATAAAATCCAAAACAATTAACTCATTAAATAAAACATATAATAAATACCTAAATACATACATACTACTAAAATAAATACCACTAAAATAACTAACAACTATGACGAAGTGGAAAGATAGTGTTATTTCACTCTTCTTTTAAATACTGCAATTGTTTGGCAGTCCCTAATGTCAGGCGGAAGTGAATTCCACAACCGAATATTATGTGGAAGTTAATACAGTTTGCCCACAAAGGTTTCAATTTTGATTTGATCAACCTAACATTTTGAAGAAATAATGCTATTTGTTATCATTACCTATATTATTATTTACTATCGATCGTGTTTCAACATCCCCATTCGAAAATTAGTTAAAAAATCAGATTCATTTTCTCGTTAATGTTACTCAAAAAAGATTAATAACCGTAGGTACTCGTATGAATTGAAATTGTGAGCTCGCCAGAATTGACAGCGTAAGCTAGCCACTGGAGACATTTTAATCCAATGAAAATTAATTATTTTGTCACTATTGGAAACAATGTGTTGTGATGGCTCAAAGGATAAATAATTTGTTTCTCGAGTACTTGATTGCAGGTTCAATCCGAGTTATTAGCAATTTAATTATTTATTATTAATCTATAGTCTCAGAAATCAATATTTTACCTTCAGTAAAATAAAATGGAACTTGTGAAGAAAATCTAGACCTAATAAGAATCTAAAATCGCGTGCAATGCGTAAAAATGGTCAATTCTTTTTCCAACAAAGACCGGAATAGAACCGAATACTCGTAATATCGTAATTTTACGTTTATATTGTGTGTGCCACTTGAATAACCTAAATTAATACTAATTACTACAAAATTTCCACATTATACATAATAATGGCTCTTATACATAACAATGGCTCTTATACAATGTGCAACGTGTGTTGTGGAATCACTGGTCACTGTTATTATTATGGTACCAATTGATTAATTTATTTGCATGAATGGCTACGGTTAGCCGAATAAATTGACTCTAATCGAGTATTAAAATGTTGCTTAATTACTGCATTGAATTATCGAAATCCTGGCTTTTCGATATTGCAGTAATTGGCTATCTGCACACATTGAAATTCGAGAGATAAAACGTTAATATTTCTATCGCTAGCAAGCAAGCAGTCAGGATAATATTAGTTGAGCTGATTGACACAAATATCATTTTTTATGACTGATAAAGAATGACAGTTGTGATTTGAATAATAACGGACAGTTTAAATTGATAGTCAATTTGCGAAACAATCCATTTCAATTACAGTACATATTAACAGCATATTAATAAATAAAATGTAGATAATCCCCAAAATTAAAACGTACAATCAATCTGCCTAGCCTTTTCCGAACTATGTTGGGGTCGGCTTCCGGATCGAACCGGATGCAGCTGAATTCCAGTATTTTACATGGGAGCGACTGCGTATCTGACCTCCACAACCTAGTTACTGGGTAACACGATACCCCTTGGTAAGACTGGTTGTCAGACTTTTGGGCTTATGAAGACCCGTAACGACTGTCAAAGATCGACGATTGACAGCTGGGACCAACGGCTTAACGTGTTTTCCAAGGCACGGTGGAGTCTCAGTATGTAAAGATGGTCACCCACCGGCAAGCGTAGTTTAACCTGATGGATCGACCCGTGCGGCTGTATTACTTAGCCATGAGCTCCTCGTTACAGGAACCCAATAATAATTATGTTAATTATACGACATCACCCTCTGTGACCTGAACCGTCACATTTTTCATAACCTGGACTTACCGCCGAGGTCAGGTTCTCAGCGTCTTACCGAAGCTTCCTACACAAAGACCTTTTTATTTTACGATCCCTAACTTCCTTGATAAAGTTGAACAAGTGTCGCTAGTCCGTAATTCGTTCCCCTCCGACCATTTTCTTATGGTTAGTTATAGAATTTGTGGGCAGCCGACCTGTGGGGCTGTGGCCCAATTTTGTGGGAGCTCAGCCCTTGTGCGTGACCTTTACATGTAATGGGCAGTCCTCGACGCGTTTTCTTATTCAACAATCTCGTATTTTGCCAACGTTTTAGTTAAGTTGCCAACAACACGTGGTGCTAGAAGTTCCCTTTGTTGAAGTTGTGGAGGATTTTAGGAGTGGGTTGTGTTGTTAATATTTAAACGTGTATTTTATGCTGTCTTTTCATATGTGTGGAGCATGTGTTGCATAGTGATAGTCAGCTGTTTAGGATTTTTTTTGATTTCTTCCTAATTATACTTAGCAGATCTTTTTCGTTTCCTTCCTTATAGATTTCCTTATCGAACATGTTTAAGTTCCCCGAACACAGAGGTGTTTTCTTTAATTTTAAATTAATGCATAATTACCTTCATAACGACTAAATACGGATGATGCGTGGGTAAAAATAAATAAATTCTGCTTAGTCTGATAATCAGATAATAAAAAAAATATTAGATACGTATTTTTTGCTTTATCATAAACGCATTAAAGTTGGGGAGGTGGGACTCGTTACGTCACTTCTACATATAAAATCTAGTTAGTCGTGACGTCATGCCATATTTTAACTCAATGTATCGCCGTAATCTTTTGATTACGTAAAAAAGTAAGTTTAAAAACTAAAACCCGACTACTGAAAAATCACGCTCTAAAAAGTAGAAAACAAGAAAATATTCTCATCTGAAATTAGAAAAAGACAGACAAAATAAAAATCCGGAGTCACACGTCATGTTAGGACATGAATCAAACAGACTACGTGTGACTCCGGATTTTTATTTTGTCTGTCTTTTTCTAATTTCAGATGAGAATATTTTCTTGTTTTCTACTTTTTAGAGCGTGATTTTTTAGTAGTCGGGTTTTAGTTTTTAAACTTACTTTTTATTTAAATTATTTTGGGGTTATAGTTTCGTTGTCAAGTATTTGCAGAGTCACTTTACATTTTAAAGAAGAATAATTATTATAATTATATGTATTTTGGGTAGGTTTGGATGACGCCTCAGATGTGAACCAAATATATTTTCTCAAATATATTTGGCTCACATCTGAGGGGTGATTTTAGAATTTATTCCTAATTATCGGGTGCATGCAAGCAAATCCGCGAGCAATAGCTAACAATATATATATTTTTGAAATGTGCTCATTAAGCCCTTTCATTTGGTACCCCACACGGCATAATTAAAAAAAAAAAAAAATATTTCATAACTTTATGTCATCTAGAGGGCGCCATATTGAATTTTATGTGACGTTATATAGCCTATATACAGCGGGCGGCCAAGGCGCTTCTAACAACACCTCATTTGTCAAATTATGATAAGGAGTTTAGAAGTTATGAGGGAACAGATGAACATACATACATACATACATACATACCGGTCAAAACCATAACCCTCCTTTTTGCTTCGCCGTAGTCGGGTAGAAAAGTAAAAAAATACGTGTCTAATATTTTTTAATACGCACAAAATAAAATTAGTCATCATCCCTTTTACTCAGAGATCTACATTAGCATCCTATTGCAATGTTACATAGTGATAATTTTCGCCGGAACACACATTTGAAATTCAATTAAATCCGTTTTGATTCCCGTCTATTAGGAAATGTCTGAAAATCATAACTATTTCCAGATCGGGCTGTCAATAAGCAAAATAACCACAACATTAATATTAGCACTGTTATTTTGTACGATTGTGGCACCATTATAAATTGTGGTTTATCTCGTGTGTTTCGGGAAAATAATATCCATTATTGTTCCAATAATATTGTAATGCCAGCGTAACAATTTTAATGGCATTACTCCTAAATAATATACAGCAGGGAGAGAACAGGTTTTTTTTTATTTTTTAAGTATGGTTTTCCTTAAGATGTTTTTTTTCACCGTCACTCTATTGTGTGCAAAGTGCATAAAGAAAGAAAGAAAGAAGAAAGAGAGAAGGATTCATGGAAAAACAGTATGTCTGACCCGAATCTGGTTAACCTGTAATTGGCGACTGTGTAAGTCCGAGGCGATTGCTACCGTAGTTCTTAAGATACATTATATATAAGTATATAAGTAGTTTATCAGCCATCTCGTTACCATAACACAAGCATTAGGTTGCTTAGCTTGGGGCTAGATGGCGTTGTGTGGTATGTCCAAACATATATATATATATATATATATATATATATATATATATATATATATATATATATATATATATATATACAGAAGCTGTTGGTGTACCTTTTTAAAATAAATACTCGTAAATAAATGAATCGAACCCATTACCTTATGCTCAGCAGTGGGATCCCTTTTTTTTCGCATAATGTTTTTTTCCTAATATACTTTGGCATAACTATTTTGGTATACATTTTTTTGGTATAATAATACCGTGGCATAATGCAACATAAGCATAACTATCATTTAGTGTTATTTGTTTTGGCATAATTTGGAGTTGCATAAATTTTTAAGGCATAATATTTATTCGTATATTAATCATGAGCCATAAATATAAAAAGTCATAATTGAGTGTATGCAGCCAATAATTTTATGTGTGTAATGATATTTTATATAGGGAAATTATTAACCGCACACCAAATCAATGATTGCACTAATAATTAACGAATTGAAAATCAAAAGTTGTACATATAATAATAATAATTTTTATACAATTATATCTTATATTTTTGATATTTTTGTCCAAAGTCACAACAAAAAAAAATAATGTATATCAAAAATACTAACTATTCATCAAAAATAACAAATCATCATCTTCCTGCCCTTATCCCATATTACTTGGGGTCGGCGCAACACGTTTTCTTCTTCCATTCTCCCCTGTCAACCGTCACGCTATCATTCACTCCCTTCTCTTTCATATCATTCCTCACACAATCCATCCATCTTTTCTTTGGCCTTCCTCTGCCTCTCCATCCATCAACATCTATATTCATCACTCTTTTAGTCACATGCGTTTCGTCTCTCCTCATTACATGCCCATACCAAGACAAACGATTTCCTTTCAACTTTTCTGTCACTGGCGCCACTTTCAAACTTCCTCTTATATACTCATTTCTCACTTTATCCATTCTTGTCACTCCACACATCCATCTCAACATTCTCATCTCCGCTGCATGCAATTTTTTTTCATCCGTCTTCTTCACTGTCCAGCATTCCGATCCATAAAGTACGACAGGCCTTATCACGGACTTGTAAATTTTCCCCTTCAACTTGAGGGGCATCCGTGGGTCGCAAGTTGTTCCTGTAACCTGTCGCCATTTCATCCATCCTGCGTTGATCCGGTGCGTTATGTCTCGGTCTATTTCGCCATCCCCTTGGACAAGCGACCCGAGGTACCGAAAGTCGGAGCAGATCGGTAAGGGCGTTCCGGCAAGAGATATGGGCACAGGACCGGAGAGTCCGCCAAAATCACAAAACAAATACTCTGTTTTGGTCCGACTTACTCTCAGGCCAACGGTCTCCAGTCTTTTCCACCACACCTCCAATCTGCTCTGGACCTCTAAGCCACTCTCGGCAACCAGCACAATGTCATCGGCGAACAGCATACACCAGGGAGCCTCTTCCTGGATATCCGAAGAAAGAGCATCCATTATCAGCACAAAGAGGTAAGGGCTGAGTGCAGACCCCTGGTGCAAGCCGACAGCCACATCGAAGCTGTCAGTAGTGCCCAGTGTAGACCGGACTTGGGTACTGCATCGACTGTACATCGCGCGAATCAACTGCACATACTTCCCTGGTACACATTTTTCCTTAAGTGCCCACCACAAAACTTCACGAGGCACTCGGTCGTATGCCTTTTCGAGGTCAACAAATACCATGTGCAAGTTTTTATGCGCACCTCTGTATTTCTCGCACAGCTGGCGGATAGCAAAGATGGCATCTGCTGTTCCTCGACCAGGCATAAAACCGAATTGGTTTGGCAAAATTTCACTCTCTTCTCTTAGTCGCCTTTCAATAACTTTCTCCCAAGCCTTCATACTATGTGACATTAGCTTTATTCCTCTATAGTTGTTGCACTCCAGCACATCACCTTTGTTTTTAAAGATGGGCACCAGCGAACTGTTGCACCATTCGTCAGGTATGGCTTCTTCCAGCAACAACTTATTGAAGAATAAAGCTAACCACGTCCATCCATCTACCCGTAATAACTTCCATACTTCGACTGGTATTCCATCCGGACCTATTGCTTTACCATTCTTCATCCCATTAACTGCTATTCTCACGTCATCCATACTAATAATTCTCACTAACCCCTCATTTACTGGTTTATTCTCAAGCACACCACTCCAGTCATTCTCCTCATTCATCAGTCTTTCAAAATAGCCCTTCCACCTATCCTTAATTTTCTCATCATCCGAAAGAACTGTTCCAGTTTCATCCCTTATACACTTTATCTGACAGACATCCCTCGTCTTCCTCTCTCTAGCTCTAGCAAGCCGGTATAGATGTTTTTGGCCTGCTGGATTATCCAGTGTGTCATAAAGCTTGTCCTGGGCCTTTGCTCTCGCTATGGCTACAGCTTTCTTGGCTTTTTTCTTTAGAGCATCATACTCACTCTTTTTTTCTGCTTTCAAACTAACGTTCTCATTTTCTACACTCTGCCATTCCTTGAACTTTCTCTTCTTATCCCGTAACATATTCTGTATTTCTGTCGACCACCACCATGTATCCCTATCTATAGTACCCTTTCCTTTCGTCTCTCCCAAAATATATTTCGCTGTACTCCTAATATACCCCGCCATTTCATTCCAACATTCATTTACACTTCGATCGTTCATGTCCCCCATATCTATCATTTTATCCACCACTCGCTCTTTAAATTTCTTCGCACAATCATTCTTCTCCAGCATATGCCATTTTATTTTAGGGGGAGGTCGCTCTTTGTTTTTATTGGGCTTTATTTCTACGACCATTTCCATAACTAGGAGTCTGTGCTGTGCCACTAGGTCTTCTCCCGGTAGCACTTTGCAGTCTTTTAAGTTTTTGCGTCGTATTAGAAAGTAATCAATTTGGGTCTTATGACTGCCACTTTTATACGTAATTAGATGTCCATCGTTCTTCTGGAACCAAGTATTAGCTACTGCCAGGTCAAATGCGGTAGCGGATTGCAGCAATGTCTCTCCCTCGTTATTTAGGCTACCAAATCCCCATCCTCCATGCACTCTTTCATAAACCCCTCTCATTCTTCCCACATGCCCATTAAAATCACCTCCAACTATCAATTCTTCATGCACCGGAATGTTCATCAAAACTGTGTCATAGTCCTCCCAAAACTTCTCTTTCACCCTTTCATCACATCCTACCTGCGGTGCATACACACTAATTATATTCAGCATTACATGTTCTAACATAACTTTTACAACGATTAATCTATCATTAATTCTTTTTACCTCCATCACGCCTTCTTTCAAATTACTGTCTAACACTATTCCCACTCGATTTCTTTTCCCGTCACTTCCACAGTAGAAAAACTTGTATCCTTCACCGATTTCTCTCGCTTTCGTTCCTTTCCATTTTGTTTCTTGCAAACACGCCACATTTATTCGTCTTTTTTTTAATACATCCGCTAACTCTCTGGCTCTTCCAGTCATCGTCCCAACATTCCAACTAGCATACCTCAATCTCACTTCCCGAGCTCGCTTCTTACGTTGCCCCCGCCCGGGATGGTGCAACAACCCTTGTCCACTTCCCGCAGGAGCCGGGTGCTGCCCCTGCGCGTCGCCTGTGATGGGGTACGCCCTAGCCCTATCGCGCATCATAATTATCTTTACTTATCATGTTGCTTGAAGTTTTGGCAAAATTTTATAGTCGGCCGCCAGCCTGACACCAACCCTCCTTGGGAATGCGATTGCTGATGGTTTACCCGCCATCGCGCGGGTGACCCAAAGTGCTATATGGTATGTACTGGGTCTTGAGCGCCCTTAGTCAAATAGTCGCCTCTTACGACACCCACGGGACGAAATGGGGTGGTCCTATTCTTTCTCCGGGACCGACACAGATAAAAAATATCAATATAAAAAAGATCAAAAATAACAAATGCGGATCTAATAAAGTTATTATTGCACTACTAGTTAACTAACTGAATATCAAAACTTAAACAAATAATAATTATTGGGCACCCCGAGGTTAGGTTTGGTTAGGTTGCTTTAAACTCTGCAAACAGAAAGAGGAGCCCCGCGCAGCGGTGCTCCGTCAACCTGACATTAAGTTTAATTTATTAAGATGTGCAAATTTTTATGTGCAAACAGTATTTTTGATGTACGTATTCTGTTGGGAAAAATTGTCAATTTTTGATGTGCGTTTAGGTATACTACCCATTTATATAGATAAGTATAATAAAACACAGATAGATGATTAATTGTTTTTATTAGCGCCGACGCATTACATTGCATTATAAAAAATGTTTTGATATCATTATGCGTAGGTAAATAAATTATGTTTTAATATCATTATGCGTAAATAAATTTATGCTTTAAAATTGCGTAAGCTTTTATGCGTAAATAATGTTATGCGTGAATAATATAATTAGATTAACCAATTGTATGCTATGTTAAATTATGTCTTATAATTTTATGCAAATGGATAGAGAACCCTCAGCAGTAGCACTTGTGACTACTAGACCCAAAGAGGCAGTCAAGTCAGTTTATTTATTTATTTTATTAATCACACAACAAAAAAAAAACAGAGTAACAAATAATACCTTTACTTTTTTAAAATCTCTATTACAAAAAAAGGCTAATAAAGCGGCAAAATATTCCTATTTGTTTTCTGTACCTATATCCTATGTCCAACACGCGTGGGCCCGCGTGGTAGATTACAGTCCACTCCTTCTTGAGGGAGGAGGCCTGCGACCCAGCAGTGGGAACATTCTAGGCTGATTATGTCCTCTACAAAACACGTCCACTGCTTATTGAGGTTCTAGGTAAAAACACTTCAATTGGACATTGACAAGCAATTGTGGGCAGGGCATATTGCTGCAGAACAGATGGCTGTTGGGGCCGAAAGGTTCTGGAGTGGCGACCGCGTACTGGAAGACGTAGCGTTGGAAGTCCCCCCAAAATCTGGACCGATGTTCTTGTGAAAGCCACAGCAATCCGCTGGATGCGGGAAGCACAGAACAGGTCGTAATGGCGGTGCTTGAGGGAGGCCTATGTCCAGTATGGACGTCTTTCCGCTGAAATGATGATGATGATGATGATGACCTATGAAAAATAAATAAATTTGTTTTCTACGAGGTACAAAAACAATCACAATTTACGGATATTCGGGATATAAATTCCAAATATATACCAAATTTCGAAAACTATGTCATTGTAGGTAGTACCCAATATTGTCAACGTTATTCGATTTTAACACTCCACAGTCTCATACACAAATCTTCACACCAAAGTACCTAAACCACAAACACATCTTAGCACAAAGTATGCATCACTTGTCAAAACTAGAACTGTGCGTCTGACATGAGCTATAACAGGTTAAGATGTTAGAAACACTGCTCAAAGACCGCGATCATCGTCCTTTGATATCACCGCAGTTGATATGAGCCCGTCTGTACAAGTTGGCGGCGGAAGTTGGGTTACTTGTGCAGAACTAACCCTTCCTTAATCCTGTTTGTATGTTCGCTTAAGAGCTTGTGATCTCGAGCGAACCTTTGCATGTGTCTGTGCAGACTCTATTTTTGAATCCCGGAGATTAGAGTGGCATTTGCTGGGTTAACTGTTATTGATGATACAAGCATGTTTATGAAGTTTGTGTTATGAATAGGTAATAACTGATTGATGTTTGGCAAATTAGCCAAACTGGATTTTTGGCCTTCAATCCATCACGATATATTTTTGGTAGCTTAAATTTTAGTTCCTAAGTTCATTAGCAGCTCAGCTTAGCAGAAAAAAAGAATATTTAATTACTTTAATCAGACCTACAATTGATAACACAAAACAGCTGCGAACGTGTCGACAATATAACATCATTTAACAAGAATTATAAAACATTAATTAGATAAGAAACGGTTTTTATAATGCAATATTATATAGTAAAGGCATGTAAGTTGCATCTTTTAAATTAGTCTCCATGACAACAGACAAAGCAAGAGTTGTTTATTCTTCTAATGTGAAAACAATATATTGGTATTGTCCTGTAGGTACAAGAAGATTTGCAATCTCGTTTTATTTTCTACACGAGCAATCCAATTAAGTGCATTGGTGGTTTAGCTTGCCTTGGCTTGTGAGGAACATTTTATTTCTTTTTTCTTCTTTTTAGTAATAGATTAATAATGAATTTTAGATTTTTCTATGTATTTGAACATTTACATAAATCGGTGGAGTAGTTTCTTAGCTGACTGACTGACTGACATGTCACACATAACATGACTGACAAAGCCTAATAAAATGGCAAAGGGCACTACGATAGCAATTTTTCAAATAATTAACATTGTTAAAAATTGTACGCAAATATCTCATTCCCTTTCTCTTCTTTTTCACTGCCACAATAAGGTAACTGCTTTAGTAATTAGCCACGTTTTAGTAACTGGCCACTCATAAAAAAAGAGGTAGAAACAAGGAGAAAAAGATGCTGTAAGATCGTGGAACTCACTTCCACCTAGCATAGCGTGAGAATGTATATATTTATATACTGTAGGTTTATATATTTTAGCATATTTATTTGTTATAGTAATTATGTTAATTCTTGCATTATATGTGTTTAATATTTTAGTTTATGACGTCACAAATCATATTTTTCTCTTTTTCTCGCACGCTATTGTCTACATTTCTTTCGCAGATCTGCTGGAAGATATTTCTTAAGAAATAAGCAGTACCTTTGTACTCAATACTTATATTTATGACGTATCTGTATCATTTCATTGTATGTACATAAATAATAAAATATAAATAAGAAACAAGCTCATGGTTGAAAAAACTTTTTTACAAAAAAATACAACCGACTTCCAAAAACAACACTACAAAGTGAAAAATAACTTTAATTTCGAAAGTCGGTGTCTAGTTAAATGTATTTTCGTTTTTTGCCACCGACTTCCGAAATTAAAGTTATTTTTCACTTTGTAGTGTTGTTTTTGGAAGTCGGTTGTATTTTTTTGTAAAAAAGTTTTTAATTTTCACTTTTTATTTGTGTACCTACCCTACACAAATTGTAATACCACTACCTGCAAAACAAACTAGAACATCATCCATATAAAAGTGAGGAAAAAATACGTATTATTGAAGCTAACTCAAAAACTACCGAAGCAAAGTTAATCAATTTTATATGGGACCAACTGTGATGTATACCCTCTCGAACAAAATAAAAAAAAATCCAAATCGGTCCAGCCATCTTCGAGTAATCGGGGAACATACATAAAAAAAAAAACAGGTTCCGACGAATTGAGAACCTCCTCCTTTTTGAAGTCGGTTAAAAAGGATGAAAAATACATATTTTGTCCGTTTCATTCATGAGCTTGCTTGCATTATGTTTCTACCTCTTTTTTACGAGTGGCCAGTTACTAAACCGTGGCCAATTACTACAACACTTACACTATATCTGTAAAATAATAAAATACAAATGAAACACTTAAGCATAGGTCTGTTGCCGAATAAATAACAAAATAAAAATTGTTACCTTATAGCTGTCAGTATAAAAACACCTATGTGTTTTCTTAATAACACATTTATACTTTAATTGTAGGTGTTTAACCTCAACGTCTAATAATTAAAACAAAAGAAAATCACTCACATTTAAATACAAGTTAAATTCTTGAAGACGACATTGAATGGGGCTATTAAAACCAATTTCATCGCTCGCTACACGCGGCTGACGTGACGAACTGAAGTGACTGTCGGTAACAAACAAGTTCTGCCACAATACCCGGCTGTGAAACGGTAACTGCATTTTAATGGCCCGACATGCGGGAACGTATTGA
The DNA here is from genome assembly GCA_946251885.1 of Cosmia pyralina. NCBI lineage: Eukaryota > Metazoa > Arthropoda > Insecta > Lepidoptera > Noctuidae > Cosmia > Cosmia pyralina. Next base: position 2,935,332 of record OX276349.1, read on the forward strand.
TTGTTTGTGTGTTTCGTATAATTTCTGGTTTATGAATGTCAAGGGTATTGCTGTTGTGAAGATAAACGATATAAAACGTTTACGTTGGATAAAATAATAAAGATCTGGGAGGTTAAAGGAGGCTTTGTATTCGGAAAATTATCACGTAGCAACACATTTGCTGATAGATTAAAAATTTAGGTTTAAAAAGCATTCCTTTTTTTACATTTTTCTGTACCCAATTTAGATTTGACTTAAGTACTATTTTTACTTTAAAATCTAAATCCAGCTAACATATTTAAAAAAAAAACAAACATGCTTCTTTTAAAACCCACAAAAAACAAACGCAAACATCAAATAAACGTACCTACAAATTCCTTTTTACACCACAGTATGTACTTAGAATTACAAAAAAAAGCACTCGTGTTTAAAAACAAAAGAGTTCTAAGTGCTCGCATCATAAAACTAAAAAAAAAAAACATTCCCTTTACGAGTCCACACGCAAATTTCAAATTACGAACTGTCCCCAACAAAGGTACGGCGACATTGTATACGAAACCACAGAACAGTTAAAATGACAGAGATGGCACTCAACCAAAACTTTAATGTTTACCTTTTTCGGAGTGGAATACCTTTTTCGTACGTGATGGTACGTGCCCCGTGACGTACGCATGATGGTTCTGTTTGTCCTAATGTAGGCAGAGAATTAGCGCGTTCCTTTTTTATGCTGACCCATTAACGTTTTATTTTTGTTTGCAAGATTTTGGAGTGAATACAAATACAGGCTTATGGTGGCTTATCATGCCGTAAAAGTAAAAGGGTTTGTATAAAATTCGTGTGGGGTGTTGAAAGGTTACTTTATGCTGTTAGATTGTTTTTTGTTTATTATTAGTAGTACTTAAATCATCACATATAAGTTTGTTTTTTGTTCTGTCATATGAAAGGCAATAATATTTTAAGTAACTACCCTTGATTAAGGGCGTAAAACAAGTCTGTACTTAGCTGGTACAAAACTATGCAAGTAGCTGGCATGCCATTGTGACACTGACCAATCAGAAGTTGTTATAGCACACGGCGTGCAAGCTGCTTGTATAGTTAGGTACCAGTTTTAACAAGCGTGTGTAATACGCCCTTACTCTCAGTTAAGGCGAGTAGTGCTGCCAACTAGCGCCACAATTGGGGAAAAAATCATAATTCTGGATATATGGAATATTTTAAAATTTCCTATGTTCACATTTTTAGTCAGACGAGGTAGTGTCTTGTATAAAAAAAAATCAACACTTAACCTCCTAGCAAGAAGCACGAACCTAGGAGGTTTAGTGTTGATTTTTTTGACCTCACCTGACCTACCTCATCTGACTAAAAATGTGAGCATAGGAAATTTCAAAATGTTCCATATCTCCAGACTTATTATTTTTTTCTCAATGGTGGCGCTAGTTGGCAGCACTACTCGCCTTAATTGGACTTCAGTTGAAGTTGTTAAAATTTCGGATCTTTCAGTAATTTCCTCAAGGAAAAGACGGATTTTTATAATGTGACATTTATTATATATTTTGTTTTAAAGGTTTGACTGGCTGTTTACACACAATGGTGTGCTGGTACCTAACGCTTATGTATGGAGGTGAATGTTGGGTGTGGCAAAAGAAGCATGAAAGTAGAATAAATGCTGTGGAAATGCGTTCCTTGCGATGCATATGTGGTGTTTCTTCAATGGTGCGGTTAGAAAGAAGATGAAGTGACAAAAATTTAAAAGAGATTTGTTTTTTTTTTGTTTTTTTTTTGAGATTTTTTTTTAAGGTTTTTTTTAATTTTTTTTTATGCATAGATGGTTTGGTCATGGTACAAGGCAGATGTGAGTGGAAACGTCGGAAAGAGACGCCCTAGGAAGACATTTAGTGATCTTATTTGTGAAGTTCTTCAGAAAGGACTGGTGCGTATTACTCACAACCAGCGTGCGTGTATGACCAGATGTGTGAACGTTAACGAGGCAAAAGGAGTATGTTAGGATCGTAGCAGTTGGCGTTCTGTAGTTTCTGCCTACCCCCATGGGAAGAAGGCGTCAGTTTATTATTATTATTATTTATTGAATTTAAAGGCCAACACGGACCAATTATAAAAATAAACTAATACAAATACAATTTCGAAATACAATACAATACAATTTAATTACAGGTCAGGTCAATACAATTCAATTACAGGTCAATACAATTAAAACAATATTTCCACATTAGCCCGTACATGTACCATGTCACAGTGATACATGTACTGACAGTCGAATCGCTGGGCGAAGGTGCTCAGGATACTGTTCGGGCTGACCCGCACCCTGCGCACCAGGGATGTGCACCGCTTGCGCATGGTTGTATAAAAACAATCCACGCGTGCTACGGCAAACATCCCCGAAGCGCTACAGAAGCGAGGCAGCCCCAACAGCACCCTGAATGCATTATTGTATTGGACGCGTAGAGCGCTGTACTGCTTTTGCGTATAATTCACCCACAGACCGCTCGCGTAGAAGGACGTACAAAATGCCCTGAACAGGGTGATCTTGACGTCTCTTGAACAACGAGCAAATCTGCGTGCTATCATATTCGCACGAACAGACAGCGCTCTACGCTCCCTTTCTATGTCATTATCGTCTTTCAGCTTCGGGGTTAGCAAGTGCCCAAGGTATTTAAACTGTTCTACCCTACTAAGGGGGTAGCCATTCAGTGTAACCCTAGGTGTTTGGCTTAAGGACCTTCCCCGAGCCTGAAAGACCATCCACTCACTTTTGTTAATGTTGTACATCAACCCGTGTTGTCCAGCATATTTTGCGCAAATGTCGAGCAGCTGCGACAGTCCACCTACAGAAGCACTCAGCAGCACCATGTCGTCCGCGTAACTAATATTATTAAGGCAGACCCCATCGATATGGCAGCCGACATGTGTGCTGCTGAGCTCCTCCACAAGCGCATTCACATACAGGTTAAAAAGTTTCGGCGATGTCAGGCCCCCCTGCCTCACGCCGCACTCCAACCTGTATGGCGTCGAATACGCCCCTGACCACCGAACAACGTTGATCTGGTTCCCATACCAATATTTAAAAGTACGGATTAGTTCCTCGGGCATTGTTGTTTGGTGTAATTTTTGCCACAGTATATCGTAAGAAACCAGATCAAACGCCCTCGATAAATCAAGAAAACACGCAAAAATGGGCGTATTTTTATCCGTGTAGTACTTGACAGTTTGCTTCAGACACAGTATAGCCATTTCAGTAGAGAGACCTGACTTGAAACCGAATTGGTTGTCGTGTATCTGTAGATGTTGATCAAGCTGAGTGTTCAGCAAACTGTCAAGCACCTTTGCGACTATAGTGGCTAAGGAAATCGGTCGATAATTACATTTGTCACCAATATCACCGGTTTTGTTTTTGACAATTGGCACCACTACAGTCTTCATCATTGGCGCAGGTAAGTATGAATGTCCTACACAAAAATTGTAGAACATCGCCAGCACTCTGGGCATATGATATCCCGCGTACCTTAGGTGTTCAATGCTCAGGTCGTCATGGCCCGGAGACTTGCCCCGCGACATAGATTTAATGGCCCGCCGTACGTCTTTGGCCGTAAACCGGACGCTGACTTCTCGACCACTACAACCTTCATCGCTCGTGGACTGAGTCGCCGCCAAAGGTGACTTAACGGTAAAATGGCCCCTAAATAAGTCTGCTATTCCCGACAAGCTACAAGCACCATTGACACTCACTGGTAGACCTGGTTTACTATTAAGTTTGTTTGTAGACTTCCAAAAACTGCGGAAGTCGCTCCTGGAATGATGCGACGCAAGGATATCCATTTTTTATTTGGTCAGTATGATTCTGACACCAGCGTAAACGAGATTTAAAAATCTTACGAGTCGTCTGCATGTCATTCCACACGCGACCTGCCGCCGGCTTGCCGTACAACACCCACAACTCAAACTTTTCCCTCGCCGCCCTGTGAGCATCACTTACGTGCTTGTTCCAACCGAGAACCGGCTTCTTGTATCTGAGAACACTAGACGAACGACTATCGGAAGCTGCCCGACATAAAATTTGAATTATTTTATTGTACATATTGTCTATAACAAGTCTGTGATCCACATTATTACATACATAATCACAACATTCGGTCATTTCAATTGGAAAGTCAATTAATTTTAAATTATTATTACATAAATTACTATACATGTCACATTGTTCTGAGTTTCTATCACCCCAGCGCACATCGCTATATTGCATACAATTATTAAGAAATTTAGGTTTGATTTTATCTAACAATATTACAATCTCGAGAGGAAAATGATCGGACCACAGGACGCTTTCTTTAACCTGTACACTTACAATAGTCTCCCGAGCTGATTTAGTGACTATACAATGATCTAGCCAGCGCTTCGAACCGTTCGCCTCGCTTATAAACGTACAAGTTCCAGAATCCACCCCTAGTAGTTCGATGTCCACACATAACCACTGTGATTCTACACAAAAACTCTGTAACTCGCCATAAAATCGTTCGTGCGGGTGAGCGTTAAAATCCCCGAGTATGTATACCGATTCTAAATTACTATTGTTTATGACAGCACTCACCAGACCGAGACACTCCGTAAACTCCGTCAAATTCACATCATTATCCGTCGGCATGTACACACTGAACACCAAGAATGACCTTTGACCCGCGTTTACCTTCACGGCACACACTCGCGGGTTATCGCACTCCACAACCGATACGCTGGTAAACACACTCTTTCGCCATAGCAGCGCGACGCCGCCGTAGGGGCGGCCGCGCAGCATGCCGGCGCCAGCGTCCACCGCCGACGTCCCGGTGCAGCCGTATTCCACGTCTATCTCGTTCAGGAACGTAATATCTCCCGGCAGCAACCATGTCTCCTGTAAGGCTATTATGTCCGATGTGCGACATAACTGCCTTACACTCTCCACGGAGCGCTTCACGCTCTTGCAGTTGTAACTAATAAGTTTGTAATGAGACTTTATATCCATTGAGCTAGTTACAATGAGCCGGTCACGGTGCCTATGTTTACACCGTTCGCGTTCGAATTTCTTAATTTGAAATTCACAAATCGTCTGAAAATAATTCCTTCAGGCCATAATCCGCTATTCAGAAATAAAGATAATTTAGATTCCGCCACAAGAAATTTAAATGCGTTATAGGGTTTCGGATATTTTAACACTATTCGTTCAAGAGTTATAACCTCTTCAGTTTTTTGATAGACGTAGTCGGCTATATCTTGCTCTGTCGTATCTTTGTGCACCTTCGTAATAAATATAGGCACATTTTTCACTGCGGCCTTGAAATTCCCTGCATAGTCTCTGGCACTGCCAGCCGAGCCGTGATAACGGTAATTCATATTATGTTTTCTACGATATGAAACACTTTGCCATCCTTCAGCGTCATCCCTGCCAGCCGAGACGGGTTGGTAGGCTGTCATACTTTTACTTGTGCACTCCGTAGTCATCTGTTTGTTTTCGCAGTTAGTATTATTCGTATTGTCAGATCTAGATTGCTGCAATATCGGCGGCGGCGCGGGCACAGCTGTAGCAGTGCTATAGGATCGCCGCGGTGACGTCACAGCGTCGGCGGCTGACCGATCGGTTTCGCTCGGGCTGGCGACGGCCGCGACGCCGGGCGGGGTGCTCTCGCTCGCACCTTGCGCTCGCTGCCTTGTCGTAGCCGTTTTATTTTTGAAAGAAATTTCTCCGTCTACCTCCCTTATATTTCTAAATCGCGCTATGTTGTTGTCAGGCCCACTTAGCGATGATTCATCGATTGTGTTTATGCACTCATCTAATGACGAATTTTGGACGTGTGATAATCCAATAGGTCCACTATCCATTAACCATCCGCCTCGCTTCATAGTATTAATTTTACACGCAGACGCTGGTATTAGTGAGTCATTCTGCATTTTTAAGATATCCGCCTTAACTTCGCCCAACTGTGCCTGCGTGACATACATTTCCGTCACTTCTTTAAGTTCAGTCTGCATTCGAAGGAGATCTTTGAGTAGCTTCGTGCAATCGAGGTGATCAAAAAGAATCGGCGGTAACCGTTCCAGATTTTTCGCTACGAAAATAGGAAATAAATCTGGTTCCACAGTTTTAAACACGTTCACTATGTCCACAAGATCTCTTCGCTCCTTACCCTTATTTTTCCGCTTTATTTTAGCCTTTTCCACCGGGACCGATTCGAACAATAATTCCTTCGATTTCTCAATCTCTTCGCTGGTGAACGCAGAAGAACATATTCTCACTAGTGTATCTTCATCAATCACCGATAACTTGTTTTGAACATACGATAACATTTCGTCAATAACAATGTTGCAGGAGACACATTTCACTGCTTTCGACATTTTTAAAGTTTAAACGTACCTACGTTAGAAACACGCCCGCACGGTGGGGATGCGCGCGCGAGACTGATTTGTATTTGTATTGACTAGTTTATGTATGTATTTATATTTTTATGATCACATAAAATAGTAATGTCAGACAGACAAATTCCATTTTGCTCCTATAAAAGTGTCCTACTACTGTTTATTATTTCTAGAATATTATTGGTTCTCCACCCCACTTATGTATCCTACATTATTAACGCATCAATCATATCGTTTATCCTACATTTACGTGTCTGACCTTCGGAAAACGATACATCGTACATAAACACGATTATATATGTGTATTATAACATTCGGCAAAAATCCGTATTGTATGACGTATGTATCTCCCGTCTTTGTCACAAAACAAAAAACCATCGGATAATGAAGTGTCGCATATTGAGGTCGATTCAACCTGTCATTAGGCCACGTTTTTAACAGCTGGCTTAACCAAAAGAGGCCAGTGTTTTTCATTGTTCCAAACGACAAAGGGATGCCTATGAAAACCCTATCTGTATTTACAACGACCGTTTAAATACAGTACTGTATCAGGCGATTACGAAACACTTCGGTTTAAACAGTCACACAAAATTACCCCTAATTCTGCCAAGTATAAAGTTGAAAGTTCCGTTCACATACGGGAAATTTTTCTTATCAAATTAATAATGAGAAATAATACGGTATTTCTTGCCGTCGTGTTTTCATTGAAAATTCGACCTTATCTTTCGTAACTTTTAGGGTGGGTTTTTGTGTAGAGATTGAACGTAAGTATATCATTTTCAGCGGACGCTATAGTTTCGAGTATAGGGCAGTTAAGATTCTACGATAACTGTTTTAATATGAGCCGGAAGTACCGGGGCACGGCTCCCAATAGCCTACTAAGGAAAATAGTGCAATTTGTTTTCTTTTTTTTTTCGTTAAAACTTGCCGTAAAGAGTTAAATGATAGACGCAATTTGTTAATATCAGGAAGTTTACATATTTCGAACATAACGTTAGCTTTGTTTGCTAACTTTTTGACCTAGATTTTGTGAAAGTGTTTTATGTATTTATCAACTGACTCACATAAAATGCGTGCCAAGAAAGATGAGACTTGACACACCACGTAGTTTGACTTGCGCAGTAGATTATAATTCTCTGATTCTGATTATTCTGATTTATAGGTCTCTTTAGCACTATGAGGTCTGAGACGGCAAGGGACCGTGTGTCATTGGGGCAGCGGAAAGAGCGCAGGAGGCGCGATACTGCGTCAAGTCTCATCTTTCGTGGCACGCATTGTACATTGTTTTTGTTTTAAAACACATTCTAATGAACTTTTGAACGGTCAAAACGACAAAATATTATCATTTAGGTAATAAGTAATTTCTAAAACAAAGCCGTTCATCACAAAATACAATTTAAAATACAAATAAGCATCGGTTTGAAATTGACTGGTAAAACAATTCAATCGAATTCAATTGTTTTTTCGTTAAAGACTTTTTGAATTCAAACTAGTTCATAATTTATTTTATTAGGTACTACTTCCCAAATTGATTCTTAAAGTCAGTAAAATTATATATGTTGTGTAATTTCAAATGCAGTCTGAAATGTTTTAATGTCACAACTGAAATCAGAATTGAAATGATTTCAATTCTCGAACAACGGCAATTGGCTTACACTTCAAAGTAATAGTGGCATTAAAAAAATAAAATCTGTGGGATAACCTATAGAGTCAGTTTAGGTATTGCCTAAATTTTTAGCAAGAAACCACTTTATCACTTTAGGTAATTAAACCTGTAATGATGAATGAAACAAAAAGTATGATATTATGCGGTCATTCGCAGCAGCTACGGCGTAGCGGTAGTGATTGCTACGCGGGCTACGCGAACTACGCTGTCGAATTCGATAACCCAGCCGCTAGGCGTGAAGTAATCCGTAGTCAACTAAAATGTGACGGATTTTTATGCGTGAAATATCTAGTAAAAGCATTTTGTTTATTTTTAATGGAAATCAATTTTATCATATTTGTAAAATCTCGGACATAAAAAGTGCAATTTTTGATCGATGCAAGCTGTGATATATCCAAAAATATTAAAGTATAATAGAGCCTTAAATTAAAATACCATATTAAAATGTATGGAAACTTATCTCGTTTACACAATCAATCTGCCTAGCCTTTTTCCAACTATGTTGGGGTCGGTTTCCTGTCTAACCGGATGCAGCTAAATACCAGTATCTTACATGGAGCGACTGCATATCTGATCTCCACAACCCAGTTACTGCGCAACACGATACCCCTTTGTAAGACTGATTGTCAGACTTTCGGGCTTCTGAAGACCCGTAACAACTGTCAAAGATCCACGAGTGACAGCCGGGACCAACTGCTTAACGTGCGCTTAACCTGATGGATCAACCCATGCAGCTGTTATTACTTAGCTGCGAGCTCCTCCACTCATTTAAACAAGCCTAATAATATTCTCAAACCAACGAAAACTTATTAGATAATATAAAATAAAGAACAGCTTAATCCACAAGAAGAAGAACAAAGAAGTTTTCAACGTTTTATTAGTAGAAAATAATGTTTGTTCTGTTTCGCTACATAAATATCATGTTATACTGAACGAGGCGGTTACACACGAGTGTAATTTACGAATAAAAATACGTTTTACTAACATTTGTATGATGTATCGCTGGGCTTATGTTATCCTATTACTGTATGTTCGTACCTTAGATCGTGGAAATGATAGTGAGACTCTCGCATATGTATTTCTTCTATAATACTGAATAGAATCGAAAGATATACGACTAGTTTTTGCCCACGTCTTCGTCCACGTGAAATTTCTTATTCCCCCGATCCATCGTGTCGCATCGCATCTCCCGCCCAACAATACTTTGTTTTCACTTACCTTTCTTTTTGACTTTTTTCTGTTTGCTCGACTACTAAGGGTCATAGCGTGATGTAAAATAGTTTATAACCTTCCTCAAGAATTAGGCTATCAAATACAAAAATAATTTTTCAAATCCGACTAGTAGTTCCAGAGATTAGCGTGTTTAAATAAAAACAAACAGTTTTCAGCTTTATTATTAGTGTACCCTATAGCGAGGTAAACATTAATATTGACCAGGTCGCGCTGGATTTACCTTAGTATCACCACTTGCAAAGGCTCTTTATATTCACCTCATTTAAATCCACATTTTAAAAGAAATATCGTTCTCTGAATATAACCGTTGATTTTTGGTCCGAAATAGCCTTTGAACCTGGCGTTGAATTTCTAGCTGCTGTTCAAAAAGTGAAACAAAAAAAATATAGCTTAGCTGTTGGGGTTTTGATTGGTCAGCCTAGAAATATATCCAAACTGGAATACCAACAGTGTTCCATATTTTCAGTAAAATGGAATACAATACGTAGTTATGAATATACAATGAAAAGCGCAGTGCCAGCAATGTAGACACGTGTTTTGTAACTGAAACAGGAGTAACCTGATTTTTCTAACTATGCGTCTGTCAACGTCAAAATATTACAGTATTGTATGTATTTAAAATAACAGGAGCAACACAGAGGAGCTCGTGGCTAAGTAATAACAGCCGCACGGGTCGATCCATCAGGTTAAGCTACGCTTGCCGGGGTTGGTCAGTGGATGGGTGACCATCTTTACTTAACGAGACTCCTCCGTGCCTCGGAAAGCACGTTAAAATCCGTTGGTCCCAGCTGTCATTCGTGGATCTTTGACAGTCGGTACGAGTCGTCAGAAGCGCGAAAGTCTGACAACCAGTCTTACCAAGGGCTATCGTATTACCCAGTTACTGGGTTGTGGAGGTCAGATAGGCAGTCGCTCCATGTAAAATACTGGTATTCAGCCAGGCTGCATCCGGTTAGACTAGAAGCCGACCCCAAGATAGTTGGGAAAAGGCTAGTCAGATTGATTGTGTATTTAAAATAACAACAACAACTTAACGTATAATATTATAGAATTGTGCAGACGACACTAGTTTGTATTTAGACCGTAAAGAGGTGTCGGCGGGGCGCTGAGGAGGTAAGCATTCGCGGAGTTCAATCATCTAACCTAACGATTTTGACAGCAACAAGCGCATAGATAGAAAATATCGAGTCTGCTGTTGAAAAGCTTGTTTTACTAATAAAACTATCGATCAGCCCCTGCTTCATATGGGTGCAATCTACTGATGTGGTGACATAACATAATGTCGAATTTTTTGTGCTAGGTTTATTATATGAATTTATTTTAATTTGTAAATTAAAATGAATACAAAAGGCTGGCTGGCTCGTTCTTTGGGCAAAGAATTAGCATTGCCATTCAACGTGGCAATGCTGCCAGTCTTCTGGGCACGTTTCCGGATGACATCGATGCGGACGAGTACTTCGACGCCTAAGTGTCCTTTTGTTTTGTATTTATTTATATAGTTAGTTAGTTAGTCATTTACTTTAGTAGGTAAATAGTTTTAACTTTTATATTGTTTATAAACCACAAAAATAAATATACTTCTAAATGAATACTACTGAGCTACTCATTTGCTCAAAATATTATTTACATAATTTAAAAAGCTAACATTTTTTATTATTTATTTTATATTATTATTTACTATCTGTTCGTGCCTGGCGGCGCCCGGGTGAATTTCATGTCTCTATCTTTGCACTTGGTGCACAACAACAACATTATTAACAACTCTATATACTTCCAAGTCGATTGAGAGCGTCCGTTCTGCACCAAGTGCAAAGGACAATTGATAGAAATCCGGCGTTTGACGAAACACGAATTGTCCTGTACGTCGATGATGACTCAAAAACATTTCTTAAAGCATTTTAATTTATTAAGGTCTAATTTTTAGATATACAGAGGAGCTCGTGGCTATAAGTAAAAACAGCCGCACGGGTCGATCCATCAGGTTAAGCTACGCTTCCCGGGGTCGGTCCGTGGATGGGTGACCATCTTTACATACCTAGACTATCCGTGTCTCGGAAAACACGTTAAGCCGTTGGTCCCGGCTGTCATTCGTTGATTCGTGGACAGTCATTACGGGTCGTCAGAAGCCCGAAAGTCTGACAACCAGTCTTACCAAGGGGTATCGTATTACCCAGTTAATAGCTTGTGGAGGTCAGATAGGCAGTCGCTCCATGTAAAATACTGGTATTCAGCTGCATCTGGTTAGACTGGCAGCCGACCCTAACATAATTGGTCAAAGGCTAGGCAGATTGAATTTTTAATTTTGAGATATACTTAGTCACTAGGCACCATTGGCTAATTTGCAGTATTGAACTGCGATGACGATTAACTGATCAGCCCTTACAAATGCTTCATTACAATCCATCTGCCTAAATTTCTACCAACTATATTGGGGTCGGCTTCCATTGTAAGCGAATGCAGCTGAATACCAGCATTTTACACGGAGCGACTGCATATGTTGTGACCTCCACAACCCACTTACTGGGTAACACGATAGCCCTTGGTAGGACTAGTTGTCAAACTTTCGCGCTTCTGAAGACTCGTAACGACTTTCAAAGATCCAAGAACAACAGCTGGAGCCAATGGCTCAACAAATGCTTCATTATATTACATTCATCAACGTCTCACATTGCGAATAATAAGTATATGCGCTTCAATGCACTCTAAAAATAATCTTTATAATTAATTCATTCTCAAAATTCGACGCAAGCTTTTATTAATAAACTGTTAATTAAATTATATTTTTAACTACGTTGGCACTCGTTGGCTTTCAGGAAAATCATTATTATTTCGTACGAGGACTTTAATCTTTCAACTGGATTATGAAACGTCCATTTTGTTTAATAGCATTTTAATAGCACTCTATTTATAACGGCAATGTCCAATTGGTTTGAGAAAAGTGGTGATTTAGTGGTGTGGTATATATACTACTTGCTACTTGCTTTACCTGCTTGTAGTCTACTTGCCGTGTATTGGTAAGTAAAATCACGAAAATGCACAGTCAAATCATACAACTGTCATTTTTTGAGAGTTGTATAGAATGGCTATTACACGTAAAATTGGTGTAGTGTGCTAATTTGATGATCAATGAATTTCGCTGACAGTACTTACCTTCAAGTGTTAAATACTTGCACTCCAGGGGTAAGATATTCTCTCTTTTGGTAAGCACTTGTTAACCGACTTCAAAAAGGAGGAGGATCTCAATTCGTCGGAACCTTTTACTCGAAGATGGCTGGAACGATTTGGTTTTTTTTTTGTTTTATTCGAGAGGGTATACATCACAGTTGGTCCCATATAAAATTTATTAACTTTCCTTCGGTAGTTTTTGAGTTAGCTTCAATAATACGTATTTTCTCCCCACTTTTATATGGATGATATTCTAGTTTGTTTTGCAGGTAGTGGTATTAGAATTTGTGTGGGGTAGGTACCACAACTAAAAAGTGAAAAATAAAAACTTTTTTACAAAAAAATACAACCGACTTCCAAAAACAACACTACAAAGTGAAAAATAACTTTAATTTCGGAAGTCGGTGGCAAAAAACAAAAATACATTTAACTAGACACCGACTTCCGAAATTAAAGTTATTTTTCACTTTGTAGTTGTTTTTGGAAGTCGGTTGTATTTTTTTGTAAAAAAGTTTTTACTCTAGTGGTGTTTACCTTGTGTTTATCCTATAGTGGTAAGTACTTATACTGTAATAATAGATAAGAATTAATCATCTGAGTGGTATTAGACCTCTAGTGATAGGTACGTGGTTGCCGTGTTAGTTGATTCCAAACCTTAAAAAAATAATGCTTTCGCTAAGATAGTGGAGCTATGATAAATCTTTAAAATATATTACTAGCATATCTCTTGTTGACTCTCAACGGAACGCTCATTTAAACTTCTGAAAAATATTATAAAGAAAATTTCTTATGATCAAGGGATTCTTGAGATGCCTTCTGAGTTATGATCTCTTAGTACTTGTAAATGTATACTTGTTTGATTATAGCTTTGAAGAAATTCTTCGAAAAAACATTCTAATTTTGCAACAAGATTTCAACAGAAAATTATGTGTAATGGCCTAATTGACTAGGTACGGAACTCCCAGCATTATAAAACCAGTATTTTTGGCTTCAGTTCTGTAGTTTATAAAAAAAATTAAATAAAATATTTATTGCTGTAATGCCCGGTTTCTAAAGAATACTGAAACGGAGTTTAAACTCTCAATAGCTATTCATTCGTCAAACTTATATATTTTAAGCGAATTCCTTTGTTATTCGGTTTTTTGAGGTACTCAGATAAACACTCGATAATAATTCACTCGACTTTTAAGCTAAATTTTTCCTCAACGAAGTGTTCAGAAAAACGATATCGAACCAATAATCACTATCGAATAGATAAACTCTGTTTAAAAACGTCAGAAACCGGGCAGAAGTATATCTTTTAAACACACTTTTACACGTCAATTTTTGGTAAATATTTTATAACTAGATGGCGCCGGCATTTTCTAGCTAACCGGTCCCTGAGAAGAAATGCCGAAACAAACTCAGAGGTCTCTTATATTATAATAAGAACAATATAAGTGTTTAATTTTTTGATATCTATGCTAAATCAATCTGCCTAGCCTTTTCCCAACTATGTTGGGGTCGGTTTCCAGTCTATTTTTTGAATATTTATATTATTTCAATAAAAAAAACGTTTATGAACAAATTAACATTTATTTGTGTTCTAAACTCAAAATTATTTGAATATCCTATTTTTCATATTAGGCTGTTTATCGGCTTTATACCTTTGCTACTCCTTCAACCTGGCGAAAGCAAAGCGCGAAAAAAAAAAAGAATTTTCGTAATTCATGACAAAAATATTTTTCGTTATTTTATTTATTTCTTCAAAAGTGTATTGAAAAACGTCGTTTGATACACGTGGACATTTTTTATTGCAGTTCCCGGCTCAAAAACAACCTCGCCTACGGCTCGGGTGTTAATTCCGCCTCGAATGTGTTAGATAAATATAATTATTATGTGTCTAATATTTAAAAATAAATACTAGAGATTACCTTGATTCCGAAAGTTAGTTCGGTTGTGATTAAAATCATCGAATCATTGTAAAACCACCTTTACATTATTAGAATACCTGTTTGTTTGATATTGACATCTGTCACATTTACGAAGCTTGAGACCAATGTAGAAGTATCTAATTTGATTAGTTATTGTGTTTACGAAATATACCACTCTTAACTTCTCAAAATCGTACAGATGTTATTACTATAAATAATTAAATAATATTTGATAGTAACTGTAGTATAGCATAGAATTTATATTGCTATTTTAATATAACAGGTTGTTTGAAACAATTGATACAATACTGTCAGTTGATGTTTGATAGGAAGGGATAAATGGAAGGGGTGGTAGGATATAAAAACGATTGTAATGACATTCTCAAGGCAGTTGCTCAGTAGATGTTCAAGTGGCTAGTGCTAGTGCCGTTGTGATGTGAAATATATCTACCAGTTGTCATGTAAGTTACATATTTTGATATTATACCTTAAATATTGTTATTATGTTGCTATTATTCTGAGTGATAGAATTAACTGTTTGAGATAACTATAATTTATGGAAATATAAGAAATGTGTTGATAGAATACTATAATACTGTTTCCATGGAGTTTCTTGTCCTTCTTCTCCATGAAGACCTAGTTTTGCGAACGGACAATAGTTTTCTCATTAAAGATGAATAATTATTGACAAGCCTAATTGAAATAATAAATATCTAGTCTTGTCTTTCTGTGCTTTTCTTTATGAAATCCTTCCCTTACACACCATGTTCATAATACTTTCATACACAATAAATAACCAATAACCATTCTGACATTTAAGGTTAGCTATTTGCGTAGTAGCTATATATATGCTTATAATTATATATATTATATCAAATCTAACAAATGCAATAACAAAAATTCTCCACTTGTATCAAAATGTGCTATTTCGCCGCGCGGTGGCTGGCCGAGCCACCTCTACAGCGGCTTGTAAGCAAAAAAAAAATCTATGAACTGATGACTGTTTCCTCAAGTGGACAGAACGTGCTACACTACAAAGCTAGTTGTATAACTTTAAATGACTTTGTTTTTTTTTTGTTTTATTAATTTGTTTTAATTACGCTACTGAAAAGCAGTCAAATTATTTCAAAATCAAAAGCGACTACCCTATTTTTTTTTTACTTAAAATATGCCTAAGTCAGTTTGCATTAAATGGCATTAAAATAGCATCATAAAGCGGGCGACTTGTAATTTATGAAGCAATACAAATTGAATAAAATTATGTTTTTGGTCTTAATGGGTGCCGTGTTAAGTACGCATATCATTCACTATAGGTAGTGTAAATAGAGTCAGTTGAAGCTTTTCATAGCAATTTAAAAACCGTGTCACATTTTTCACCTACACGCAAAGTTACCAAAAAGCGAGTTAATCAGCATCTTCAAAGCTCAAAGACGGTTGAGAATTTATTAACTAAAACATAAGTTCGTAAAAATAGGTTTTACTTCATAAGCCCGGAAGATATGCGCCATAAAGCTAAAAACATAAATAAACATTTTAGTACCAGCCAGTAAGAAAGTGTACTAAAAATAAAAATGAACTTTATTTAGATTCACGCCGCGTAAATCACGGGCGCGAACAGAGAAAATGACTATGTTATTAATCTTCTTTTCACGCTAGCATTCTCTCTTCTTCTTTAGAAAAAAACACGTGTTTATTTTAAACAAGATTTATAACATAATATCACGGCTGTTTTCCACGAAGGGTTTGGCAGAGGTGTAGGTTCGGTTAACACTGCTACTTTTTGACATAATTAACACAAAATGATTCGATAAACTGCTTTTTTCGTTTAACTCATTTTAAGTACTTCTGTTCCGATTTGAATTAAATATTTCGCTTAATAATTAAGATTAAAAAACTTCGAGTGCTAATCATGGGAGCAGTGGTGGCCCAGTGGTAACGGTCGCGACTTACGAGTTGTAGGTCGTGGGTTCGAACCCATGCAGGCGCTTTACTTTGTGTAAATTATTTCATCGCCACTGCTCTCAAAACGGTGAAGGAAAACATCGTGAGGGAACCGGCATGTCCTAGAATCAAAAATTCGAAGACTTGTGACATCTGCCAACCCGCACTGGGCCCGCGTGGTGGATTACGGCCCACTCCCTCTCAAAGAAAGGAGGCCTGTGTCCCAGCAGTGGGAACGTTATAGGCTGATTATGTGTGTTATGTGAGTGCTAATCGACTTTTGTTGCTGACTTAAAAAAAAAACTTTTCCTGTTTAGGTACAGGAAATTTTTTAAGCAGTGCAGTGTGTGAGTGAGTGCAAAATTCTGAAATCACGAAAAAAAAACCAGCATAATATTTTATGGTGGAGGCACATTTTTGTTCGTGATTTCTTAATTGGTCCCATAGTGAAAGTTGTTCATATTTATGGGTAGAACATCCTATGAAAATTCGCGCACTGCCTAAATAAATCCTGTGTAGTTCACCCATATTTTTCCAAGGTTGTACAAGGTTTAAATTGCCTTACAAAACAATTGTTGTTTTGTGGGTGCAGTGGCACCGCTTATATCAAATAAACAAACACCCATACTGGAGTCTGTAGGGCATACAAATATTTGTTTCGAGCAGGGAGGTAGCGGTAAGCCAATAAATTTGTTGAAAAATATTTTTACAGTTCTTTTTCATTTCACTTCTTGAAATTGTGGTGTTTAGTGACTAAGAAAAAATATGTAAGAGTTTTTTTTTCTATTGAAAACGTGCACCGTCCCCTAGGTACTTTTTGACGTTTTATAGTTCCCATGTAGTGTCTATGTGAAATAAAATAATTTGAATTTGAAAAGGTGTAATATCTGTAAAAAACATATTGTTATTGTCACCACATATCAGAATATCATATCAAGGCAATTGCGTAACACACTGTCAATCGGAATCGGTTTCATTTTGACAGTTCAACAACATTCATCGCGTTATTTACGTTGTCGAGCCGACAACTTTTTCGAACATAAAAAGCAATGGACTAGCAATTTGCTTCAAAATGATGTTACGCAATTAGGGTGCTGATGTACCGATTGTAATTTTTAGGTTGCCATCTACGAAGTCACAACATTGAGAAGTAATTCTAATAATTATTGTGAGTTAGTTAATCCGGAGAATTACCACCAATAATAAACTCTGGAACATTTTCTGCTAGCAATGTCATGCTATGGTAAACAACACAATCAAGAAATAGCCGCGTTTGCAAAGTTTTTGGAATTTTAAATAAAATTATAATTACAAAATTTAGGTCAACTCCTCTGAAGTTTGTAACAGAAAGCAAAAACGTCTAAAAACAGTTGTGAAGTTAGTAATTAAGTACGGAAGTGGGTCTGTTAAACCGTTAAGAGTGAACTTGTTGGTTTTCTCCGCCTCTGTCACTTTCATAATAATTTTCTCTTTAGTTGTTTTAGACAAGTTTTAATATTACCCCTGAAACTGACTGCTTTGTCAGTAAATAATTGAGGGGAATCAACTTACTAATTCTGTTACTGCTGCTAAAATATTAAAGAATCAAGGCAGAACTTGGTCTGGACTTTATTTTGGATAGATTTCATTTTAATTTTAATTTCATTTTATATATATATATATATGATATAAGCTTATATACCTATTATATAAAGGATTTTTCCTTATGCACACCCATGTGTGCAGGCGACACGTAAGGAGTTAACAAATTGTGTTTTTTATTTGCCATAACATTAGGTAAACCCTCAGTTTTAGTGTTAACGGGACAAGTGCATTTTTTTTTTAAATACGCGCCCAGCTTTCGTAAACTACTCTACACCGAAGGAGGGTTAGAATTTATTTGGGATTTTCTCATTTTATCCGTAAATACTCTTATCCTTACTTAGACCACACCACATTATCCATTTCTTTATGATTTAATTTCAATCTGAGATATTTTATAGGTAATTGTTGTTTAACGTTCATTCATAACCTAAAAATTCAAACACCGATATAATTTTTTTCCGGCTTTCGCAAATAAAAATAGTCTCATTTATAGATTCTGGAGCTAACGCCAATTCTTGTAACATATTTTTCATTACGGGATGTTTCAATTTGATTCCAGACAATTTTTAGTATGGAGACCTGCCATTGTTCTTTAATATTATCAGAATAGGGCTATTTATGCAAAAAACCTGCATAATGTAGGGTTCCGTCAATCAATCAATCAATCAACTCAGCCAATTGCAGTCCACTGCTGGACATAGGCCTCTCCAAGGTTGCGCCACAACACACTGTCCTCCGCCTTCCGCATCCAGTCTGCCCCAGCCACTTTCTTCAGGACGTCGGTCCATCTAGCTGGGGGGCGTCCCACACTACGTTTACCGATACGCGGTCTCCACTCCAGGACTTGTCTGCTCCACCGGCCATCGGTCCTTCGACAAACATGGCCAGCCCACTGCCACTTCAGTTGGCTTACTTTGAAAGCTATGTCGGTTACTCCGGTTCTTTTCCGGATAACTTCATTCCTGATTTTATCCTTCAAAGAAACTCCCAACATAGCCCGCTCCATAGCTCCATAGCTCAATAGGGTTCCGTAGTTGAGATGAATTTATCCCAAGAACTAACTTACATTGTAGTTAAAATACATGTTCTCCCATACATTCCAACTGCAAATGTATGTTTGTACGCACAATATTGAGAGATTTACCATTTTATTTTGAGACCATAGACTTCTTATAAATTTTCCTGTAATTTATAAGTATATTCGCAGTTTTTTTTTTTCAAAGTTGTAGGCTCAGTAGTTGCGGAGATAAGGGAAAATGGTAAATTTTCACCTATTTTCTTAAAATAGATTTAAAAATATATTTTAAAATAAAAAAATATATATTTGAGACCGACACTGTAAGCCTTTTTCAGTTGATATGACAGATGGTTCAGTTTGCAAAACTTTTTTATTTTATAATTTGCCACCCAAAAGTGACCTCTTTATTCAAAATTCATTTATTAACGCTACACGTCGTCAGTACCTACTAAATCAGTCTATTAGATTCAGAGCAAATTGACTGTGACAGACGGACAAACACACGAGTGATCCCATAAGGTTTCCGTTTTTTTCCTTTTGAGGTAGAACCCTTAAATGGATATTTGAAAGTTATGTTTATGAGTTTAGTTTGATATGCAAAGTTTGTTTTCATTCAAATAATGGACTTGTGTTGTCATGTTTAAAAAAAACTTGTTTGCTTTTAAAATAGGTAAAATTGCCTTCTAACTAGTCAATATAACAATATTGACTAGTTAGAAGGCAATTTTACCTATTTTAACATTTTTAATACAAAATTAATCAGGTTATCAAATGTTCAAAATGAGTCCCTCCTGTTGAATACAAAGTCACACTCTTTTGTTGAAATGAAAAAATTAAAAATGTTAAAATTCATGGTCTTCCTTTTATTTGTGACACTATGTTCAATCAATCTGCCTAGCCTTTTCCCAACTATGTTGGGGTCGGCTTCCAGTCTAACCGGATGCAGCTGAATACCATTATTTTACATGGAGCGACTGCCTATCTGACCTCCACAACCCAGTAACTGGGTAATACCCCTTGGTAAGACTGGTTGTCAGACTAACGGGCTTCTGACGACCCGTAACGACTGTCAAAGATCCACGAATGACAGCCGGGACCAACGGCTTAACATGCTTTCCGAGGCACGGAGGAGTCTCGGTATGTCACCCATCCACTGACCAACCCCGGCAAGCGTAGCTTAACCTGATGGATCGATCCGTGCGGCTGTTATTACTTAGCCACGAGCTCCTCCATTTGTGACACTATGTTATTAAGCAAAAATAATCCTTATGATGAAGCCTTTCGATCGGTATGATAAAGCTACAGGGTGATTATTTTTCTCATGTAACGGGTTCGATTTCCGGTTCAACCATGTAATTATTTAAATATCGATGAATGCAGTTTAATTTGTTTTTTAAATTCAAATAATGTCTTCTTTCAGTAAAATGTTCCATCTACAGTAGTCAAGGTAATTTCCCTCCATGTGGCATATCCGAGGGACGCCCTGTATAACATACAGTGCGTATATTTCACAATCCTTCCTTTCGATTTCGCGTTCGGATAAAACTGAATCGAGTTGTCAAACCTTCATCAGAATAAATTATAATCATTTTTTTTTTAAAAAGAAGTGATTGACAATATTATTGTCCTGATTTCTTTTTCACATTTATTTGTTTTTAACCCCCGATTATATATTTATGTTCTGCGTATTTTCGTTGAAATGGTAATCAATCTTGAGACTAATTAATCACCAGATGAATTCCAATAAACAGTTAAAATAATTCGTTTTTGAATAGCGTTTTATGTAATGACATTGAGATGAACTGTTGTTGGGAATGTTGGATTCCCGATTATTCGCCGATAGAAGGAAGAGGTATTTGCGTAAATAAAGCGTTTCTCGCTCTTAAGGACGCTGTTACAAATGGGTAGTCAAATCATTACTTTTTTACATATAAGTATGTTTATTAAATAAAATGCTTTGCATTCTTAACATGTTTTTTTCCCGAATTGTTGATAAATATGAATGGTACAACTCTGAACTATAAATATAATTTTAGATAGGTAAATTTTCTCAATAAATGTACCGAAGTAAAAATTTTCACTTCGGTACATTTATTGAGAAACTATACTTATCTAAAATTATATTTGTAGTTCAGAATCGTGTCATGCATGCATTTATCAACAATACGGGCAAAAAACAGTTTAAGAATGCAAAGCATTTTAATTAATAAACATACTTTTGTGTAAAAAAGAAAAAGAGAGAGAGGGAGATAGTGATGCGGGAGTTAAAAGTTAATATGTATGATGTTGGGACTTTCATTAAAATGTTATCTACACCTAATTCGGAAGAAGCGAAACTGATTTACGAAATGGTTGCTGCATCACTATCTCCTTCGCTAAAGCAATAATATATTTGCACTTATAATATTATAATTACGGGTAATAATTAGTTAGATTAGGATATGATGAGGCTGACGTACCTTTGTAAGGTAAAAGCCTCTAAATAAATAAAGATTAAAAAAAAAAAAAAATTAATAAACATACTTTTATGTAAAAAAGTAATGATTTGATGACCCATTTGTAACAGCAACCTTAAAAACAACCAATATGCCATGTTTTCACTCACAAGTGACAACATCAAAATATTGACAGTGAAAGTTAAAATAAAACAGTAAACGCAGTGTTGCAAGAAAAAAATATTAAATGAAATGTTGCAAGTTGCAACTACTATTTAATTTGATAAATTATTTAGACATTCAGAATTTCTCAGTCGTGAAGACCTGTTAGGATCTAAATACAAGTGAAAGTTTATCAAGTAAAAGACTAGGCTATCTAAAGATAACAGAAGGCAGAGAGAAGGCGGTAGACAGACAATCAATTAAGGAGTGGATGGCAGTGAAAAGCCACAGATTAAATAACATTAAGTTAAGGTAAAAATTTTGTAAAAGGCAAAAACTTTTTGCAAGGCCACAAATAAAATCTAAACGACAACCACACAAAAGTAAAATAATTCAGTATCGTGAGAACCAGTGTTGTCGTAGCCAAGTGCCACGTACTTAATCTCCTACAATGCCCCAGTAGCAGGTCAGTCGCGTGTCGCCAGTTTACTAGCTAATATTTTGTATGAACACGCACGAACCCCACAAAATATAGGGCGGGGTTGACCAACAGACGGTTTCAAGGACATGGGGGAAATAATAATATATTATTGTGTCTAAAAGGCCCGGAAACTGGCAAATCAGGAGGTTATTCATGTGATAATGTGTCGCGAATAAATTTTTATAATATGAAGGAAAGAAGGGTTATATTGAGTAGTAGTGAATATGTTAGAAGGGCTTTTGACGTAAATATTAATCTGACTTCTTTATAACAACGAACAATGATCATCAATTCATCACGCATGGTCAGTGCAAATGTAATTTTTTTTTTTTTTTTTTTTTAATAAATAAATATGTTTGGACATATCACACAACGTCATCTAGCCCCAAGCTAAGCAACCTAATGCTTGTGTTATGGTAACGAGATGGCTGATAAACTACTTATATACATTTTTTTTTTTTTTGTAAATACATACATATTATAGATAGAAAAACACCCAGACTCGGAACAAATACTTGTAGGTCGTACAAATATTTGTTCCGTGCGGGAATCGAACCCGCGACATGCTGCGCAGCAGTCAATCGCTCAACCACTGCGCCAACCGTGTCGTCAGGTGTTTATTTTGTTTAGTTATTTTATTTTAATTAGTCCAGGTGTTTACGAGATATTTTTTTGTGTTGAATTTTGAACATAGTACCTAGCTAATCAGATAGGGTCTTGTCGGTGCTTTCGGCGACCCGAGACGGTTCGCGCTGATTTGGCAAAAATATGAAAACTGCCTGCGCTGACCAGCGTTGACAACCAGCGCTTGTCGTCGCCAGGAAGCGCTGGAATATCAGCGCCGGTTACTAGCGTTCTACATGAATACACCCAAAGGCCGTTTGCCGACCGTTACCGTCAACGAGAACGAGACGACGGTGAAGTAGCGTTACATATACTTACTAAGGCTGCGTGTCCATCGTACACTACAATCGAGACATCACGTTTGGTTCAAATAATCGTTTCGTCGTTTCTCGTTGATGTCCTGTTGACGTTGTGCGGTGGACAAACAATTTAAGACGGTCATAGTACAGTCAGTGTCAATAAATCGGGATGAACAGACTGTTCAAAATGTTCTAAACAACTATGAAAATAAAATAAATTAAATCAATGACACAAGGAATGTTTAGAATGAAGACAGTACACGACAATTGTCATTCTGACAAAAACTTTATCCAATTGAGACAAAGTTTAATTTTCTTAGTTGTTGAGGTCATTTTGAACAGTCAGTTCGTCCCGATATATTTGACGCTGACTGTACAAAACTTTAACTTGTCAAGTAGATTGTAACTTTAAACCTCGTCACGATAGATAGCTATATTTTTGAGTACAGGAAAAATATCTTTAAAACACTAATGCTAACCAGTGATATCCAAAACAACAGACACGTCACTTTATACCCTTTTTACACTAATAAAACGCACAAAAAAGCCATTACGCATTCAACTATTTACGTAATAGACAGAAAACGAGAAATAAAGATTTAAAAAACTGCGAAAAGGTCAGAAACCTTTAAAACAAAGAGAGTTGTAACTGGATTTTATTCCAGTTCGTGTAAATAAATTAATATTTAATTCTATACTTAAGTATTCTTAGCAGACAAAGTGGACACTTACTGCAGTTGTAATGTGGGATAAAAATAACAGTTGTTTGAATTAATGCAATAAAATTAACTACTTACGTATTAAATGTCTTTATTGAGTTAGCAAAGCTACAACTAATTAAAATGGTTATTCTTATAATCCCTCGAATAAATGATTTTTTAATCTACTCAACGTAAGACGAATTAATTGACAATTACTAAAGCCTGATTTAGACGATGCAATTTATTTGCCTGTGCTGTGGCATACCATACAAATAGAATATAATAGAAGACTTCAGTCCGATGTTTGTTATAGTTAAAGTAAGATGATGCAACCCACCCTTGTAAAAGTTCCTGTTAGACAAAAAATTGATTGTTCCATTTGACAATTTGTTAGCTGACGTCATAACTGTAACCTTAATCACCTACGCTTTGCTGGTTAAAGTTATTGTTAAATAATATGTCACTTCTGTCAGACGCGTTGAATGTCATGTCCGTGCTCCGTGTCTTTTACATTTGACATGACGATGCAACAGTATGTAGTATGTAGTTATTCTATGGTCATTTTAACTTTGACGGAAACTATAGAACTATAAAGCTTACTGTCAGTCTTTCTACACGTGCAGCCTGTGGGTCAACTTCACTCAGAGGGCATACAGCGACCTACGCGTTCAATACAATAATGCACTGAGGGTGCTGCTGCGGCTGCCGTGGCGATGTAGTGCGTCAGGGATGTTTGCAGATAATAATATTAATGGTTTTGCCGCTATTATTAGGAACAGATGTGCATCCCTGATGTCTCGCGTTCGCGGCGGCATCGGCACCAACAGTATTCTCAGTGTATTCGTAGATCGGTGGGATTCCCCGATGTTGCAGAGGTGGATGCGGCTCCATGCCGAAATTTAATTGTATATTTTTATGTGTCTGTAACCTACTAACACTAGAATTTAAGTTAAAATTGTTACTAACCCTATGGACTCCGGTCTGAAATAAAAATATTCTATTCTATTCTATTCTATTCTATTCTATTCTATAACCTAGCCCTTGGTGCAACCCACCCTTAGTTAGTAATAGATGGGGCTTAAGGTTTATATTTATACTACAACGGTACCTCTGCTGTGTTGGAACGAGCTATAAGATATTGTTACAACTTTTTGTTTTATTAGCACAAATCATCATGCATATGCAACTGTAAATTCAGCAACTCAGTTTCACCAACATAAAAACTGAGTTACACCCGTTCTCATTTTCGCGCCGCGAAACTAAATTATTATCTACAAAAACCGGCCAAGTGCGTGTCGGACCACGCACAATGAAGGGTTCCGTAGTCGGGATGAATTTATCCCAAGAACAAACTTAACATTGTAGTTGAAAGACATGTTCTCCCATACATTCCAACTGTTAATGTAAGTTTGTACTCATAATATTGAGAGATTTACCATGTTATTTTTAGACCACGGACTTCTTATAGGTTTTCCTGTAATCTACAGGTAAAAAACTATTTTCTGTATTTTTTTCTAAATTTTAGGCTTTGTAGTTTCGGAGATAAGGAGAGGAATGGTCAATTTTCGTCTATTTTTTTTAAATAACTTTCAAACAATTTATTTTTAAATTATAAAAAAATATATATTTGAGACCCTCATAGTAAGTTCTTTGATTTGACATTTCACACGGTATAATTTGCAAAACTTTTTTTTTAATTATCTTATTTGCCCCCCAAGTTACCCCCATATTCAAAATTCATTTATTTATTTTACTCGTCCGTGTTTGGATCACAGAAATTCATATGTGTACCAAGATTCGGAGCAAATTGGCTGTGACAGACGGACAGACAGACGCACGAGTGATCCAATAAGGTTCCGTTTTTTTTCCTTTTGAGATACGGAACCCTAAAAATCGGACGCGTTTGACACTCGCTGCCGAGCTACCACCTGTCATCCAAATAGAAAGCTCTCTAAGGGCTCGTATCATTGAGATTGGCAGTACACCTGTACGCTGAAAGCCTTCTTTGAGCACTAGTTTTAAACCTAAGTTGTGTCACTCCAACGGGACTTGCGATTCTCTACGACTAATAAAACAATGGAATTGTGGAAACTATAAAAGCTGTAGTTATGCAGATATTAGACGCTTCACATTTTGTTCGTTTTTGTCTTACATTCGACATTTTTTTCACTTGAAGTGAAACATCTGAACACAAAATGAATCAAAAGTGTTAAATTAGTGAATCGATCCAACGACGTTGAATTTCGGCACTCGACATTTTTGATTGATTGTATTATGATTGTATTAATGATTGTAAAATTAAATTAATTGAGCGAATAAACATTAATTTCGTATGTCATTTTATCGGTGTCATGTGAACGTGGAATGATAAAAATGTCGTGAGGTGTCGCGGGACACATGCTTGCATCGTAGTTCCTGTCATAATTTCAATGGCGCACGTTGTGTTCCTTTCGTTGTAGGTATATTTTGTATTAATACAAAAGTATGGTCTCAAGTTTCAAGTGTCAAAAGTTTTTTGTTCTTTAGTACCTACAGAGACATTTAGTATAGTGTTTAGTAAGTTAAAGGCCATTTTAAATGGCTCTGTATTAAAAACAATATTATGAACGCTTTTTCGATATATACCATTTCACATTATACAATTGCATGAGTATTTACTTTGTAAAGTATTATATAAGGTGCTATAAAATATCTGCCACGGCTGCAATGGGAGACAGTATTGTGTATAATATATTACAATAGAGAAGATAAATTATTGATCTTGTCATAAACTTTTTCATACAAAAAAATGTGCGTATAAATTTGAAAAGATTTATTTGTATGAAACCGTCCCCTAGTAATTAATTTTTATTCATAGAACAGTAAGAAAGAGGTAGCTATTATTTTCATTGACGAAGCGACGCATCGTGCGTAGTTTGTGAAGAATGAATAAAGTTGTTTATTTAATTTATTTATTTTTTCAATTCTGGGGTACGAAATTCCTTCACTATTGTAATCTTTATACATAATACTATCTCCCATTGAAGCCGTGACAGATATTTTTAAAGCACCTTATATTATTTAAATTATTGTGAATGTGAAGACTACGTGGGTCATTGTTTTTTTCTTTTCCCTGTTAGTTTTAATCATAGTCTGGCAGTTTGAGTTATTTATGCAGCCTACCCAAATGTCCTTTCTTTGGTATATTGTTCGTCAAATCATTGAGCTCCTTAAGTACTGAGTTGAGCTGCACGATTACTGACAAATGCGTGCACTGACTTGACAGGTCCACTCAATCTGTGTGGTTCTTTCCTCAAAAGACCATTTTAGACACCAATCTAGATGTTCTTCACATCATGATCTGACCAAGATTATGTCTGGATTTTAAAAGAGACTGCGACCTCTGAGTTTGTTTCGGCCTTTCTTCTCAGAGTAGTCAGATAGGAAACGCCGTGTTTTTACAAACCTACAATAGAAATAAAATCATTTATCATTTAAATGAAGCCGAGGGTAGAGGTTTTCCCCTGTTCTCGACTACGTTATGAAGTTCCAATTCAAACTAAGTGAATAAAAAAAAAAAACAATCAAGTCCCCAATTGCATACTAACTAATGAGAAAAAGATAGAGGGATGGCAACGCCGCATTGCATTAGGTTATTGAAAAAATGTTAATGTACGTAATTAAATGCGCATCACTGACGGAAAGCGGCGTTGCCGTTTTGGCAGGACTTAACCCGAATTAAAATAATTGTTTTAAACGGATAGAGGTTGTTAAACGGGATTATTTAAAGATAATAATACCATTAACCATTTTGTTGTTATGGAATTTAAATATTGATATAAATATTTAATGATGCCATATCCACTGGGACTAGGATTAAAACTAATTTTGGGATAGGATGGTAATTAAATACTAGGATTAAAAGCTTACTCAATTTTGTGGTGTAAATTTTGATATGTTATCGATAGCGTTTTATAGAAAACGTCCGCCCAGTGACGGCCCGCCGCACGGCATTCCAGTATTGTAAAGTCGTAAAACCTGTCTACCAAGTTTCGTTCAGATTGGTAGTAAAATACGACCTGTAGAGGAAAGCAAATTTTGCCAGAGTTGAAGCAGAGACGCTTCGCTCGCTCGGTCAATTAATACTTATAAGCAACTAGCGGACCCGACCCTGCTTCGCAAGGCTTTTCCGACTTGACAAAACATGAAGGTTGAATATTGCATATAAGTTAAATAGTAATGTATAATACATATAAACTTTCCGGAATAAATATTCTAAATTGTAGTGGAAACCGCATCAAAATCCATTACGTAGTTTGGAAGAACAACGCGGCCACACAGACAGACACGAAAAGCGACTTTCTTTTAATAATATAATAAGTATAGAAGAATACGCCTCTTTTATTTTTTTTGTGGATGGGAAATCATCAAATGACTTCTCCCGCTCTGGGCAGAGCGGGAGGGCGTGTCAGACTTTTACTGACTAAAACTCACCCATGCTCCTTCAGCTGCCCGTGCCAGGGCCACGGTATCTCTTTCGAACTACCCGTGACCCCGGCGGTATCGGCCCAATTGACCCCGTCACTGCTGACATCTCTTTGAGGCGCGCGTGGAACACAACGCGCCGTCAACCCGGGCCTGGTCCTTACCGGACGGCGAGCTGCCCATTACTCGTCGTCCGCAAACCCGCGCCTACGGTGGCCGGGAATCGGCAATCGATTCCCGCCGTCCAGGGCGTCTCCTACGGCGGCTAGGGGCGCGAGGGCGCGGCTGTTGCCTCTCCCTCACGCGTTCCGCTTCCTACTTCGCGAGCATTACTGCTTCGCAGAATGAGGTGCCGCCTTCCCATGCACTCTCGCTCCGCACCATGGCCTGGACCAGGTTTGGACGTGAGAGATCGCCGCTGCCGATCGCCTCCGTGAGAACACGGCGGTGCTCCGCCCAAGCCGGGCAGACCTCCACTGTATGCTCCACCGTGTCCTCCGGGTAAGAATACGCCCCTACCCTTAACTACCATGATAGTACGTTTACAAGTCACAATTTGAATTATGGGACGTCTATCCTCGTAGGCCAACTATCCCATTTTTACCCTAATCCAGTCCAGAGATAAACTAAAGAGGGCTGGCGCCTTTTGTCACCTCTCTCGCTCCCACGGCACCAAATTTTTAAGATTGTTAAATGAAAAAATGCTTTTTTTTGAAAAATGATATCAATTGTAGCGAACTAGTAAATAATATTATTTTAATAGGTACCTAATTAATAAAAACACAATTATATTGTGTTATCTAATACACTCAGCTCAAAAAGTATTGTCTGTTATTGAGATGAGTTAAACAAATGCCGCAATAAAATGTGTTTTTAATAATTACCTGTTAAATTAATATTATTTACTAGTTCGCTAATTGATTACATTTCTCAAAGAAGCATCTTTTCATTTAACATTCTTAGAAATCTGGTACCGTGTGAGCGAGAGAGGTGCAGAATGCGACAGCCCTCTTAAGGCGAGTAGTGCCGCCAACTAGCGCCACCATTGAGAAAAAATTCATAAGTGGATTTATGGAACATTTAGAAATTTCCTATGCTCACATTTTTAGTCAGATGAGGCAGAATTTTTTGTATCAAAATGTTTTCTCTCATTAAATTCGACCTCATCTGACTAAAAATGTGAGCATATGAAATTTCAAAATGTTCCATATCTCAAAACTTATGATTTTTTTCTCAATGATGGCGCTAGTTGGCGGCAGTACTCACCTTAAGAGCAAATCTCTACAATCACGATGTTGTCAGATAGAATGCTAATCGCAGATTGTTGTTATTAGCAGACAGGAGGTCGGTGCAGCCAGTCCTCTCGACAACATAATCCTTTAGTCCCCTTTAACGACACAAGTGAGGTAGGAAAGCCACCCCTAGGGCTTTCATGAGTAGACTGGCTATCAGCTTTGACACAAAATTAATTAATACTAAGTATGGTTAAGTATATGCCTAATTTTATGATACACTATTTTATTTTATTATTCTCTAAACAAGTCACTAATACATTGTCATTCATGAAAATAAAAAAAAATAAAAACCGGCCAAGTGCGTGTCGTACCACGAACACTGAAGGGTTCCGTAGTTGGAATGAATTTATCCCAAAAACAGACATAACTTTGTAGATGAAAAAATGTGGTTCCATACATCGATATAACGTCACGGTCAGTTCTCCACTTGCAAATGTATGTTTGTAACCGCAAAAAAAATTGTTTGTGTGATGGTTCTCGGACTTTTTAGGGTTCCGTAGCCAAATGGCAAAAAACTGAAACCTTATGGATTCGTCATGTCTGTCTGTCTGTCCGTCCGTATGTCACAGCCACTTTTTTCCGAAACTATAAGAACTATACTGTTGAAACTTGGTAAGTAGTTGTATTCTGTGAACCGCATTAAGATTTTCATACAAAAAAAAAAAAAAATTTTGGGGTTCCCCATACTTAGAACTGAAACTCAATAATTTTTTTTCATCAAACCCATACGTGTGGGGTATCTATGGATAGTTCTTCAAAAATGATATTGAGATATCTAATATCATTTCTTTCTAAACTGAAAAGTTTGCGCGAAAGACACTTCCAAAGTGGTAAAATAAGTCCCCCCCCCCCTGTAACTTCTAAAATAAGAGAATGATAAAACTAAAAAAATATATGATGTGCATTACCGTATAAACTTCCACCGAAAAGTGATTTGAACGAGACAGTAAGTTTTTTAATACGTCATAAATCGGTCTATTATTAAAACATCGATCAAAGTTACAACGAACTACGAGAACTTTTATTATTATGTTACTTAATTGCTGCTACGGAACCCTTCATGGGCGAGTCCGATTCGCACTTAGCTGCTTTTTTATTTTACTTGTGTTGTTGTAACCTTGCTTCTTGCCAAATTGCATGATTATAGGTCAACGGGAAGTACGGTTTTCATTTATTTGCGAGTACCAAAATAACTCGTATATAATGATCATATTTTTTTAATGGCGTTGACATAGAAGCTTGATTTTTTTGTAGAGCTCCAAGGGAACGCAGACGGTTCTACTCGAAACCTCCACGCGTTGTTGAGAAAAAAGGGTCTTGACAGACTGATAAACGGATAACGATGTGATCCTATAAGGGTTCCGTTTTTATCTTGAGGTACGGAACCCTAAAAATAACATCACATAACAATAATAATGTAATGCATGTAATGTATTTAACGAAACTTTGCTAAACGTAGCCAATTTCTTTTTCCAGATATGGATGAGGTCTGCAATGGATGGAATTATAGAGTTTCTTGCCAGCTCTTCTCCATATGAAACGACCAATTTGGAACTGTGCACCTAGCTTCTGACGCCCATGTACATAAACCATGTGAATAAAAATATTTTGATTTTAAATGCTTCTTTTTATTTCCTAGAAACACAAGTCATTGAGCGACTCAATTTAAGCGTAACGTTTTAAGCAGAATTCTGATCACAATTTAAAGACCAAATGACTTTTACAAAGGACTTTTTAACCGACTTCAAAAAGGAGGAGCTTCTCAATTCGTCGGAACCTTTCCCCGATTACTCGAAGATGGCTGGACCGATTTGGATTATTTTTTTTTTTTTGTTTGAAAGGGTATACTTCCCAGGTGGTCCCATGATCATCAAGTCAGGATCTGATGATGGGATCCTGGAGAAATAAAGAGAACTCTTCCAATTTTATAGGCACACTTGAAGCGATTTGGATAGTTTTTGGAAGAGTACTTTCTTGAAGTGGTCCCATTTCAATTTGGTGAAGATCTGATGAAGAACTTCTGAGATAGGCAACGGAACTCCTCAATAAATGATAGCAAATGGACTGGGGTTGCTAAAATCTCATGTCTGTTTGTTGTTCACACCAGTTCATAACATAACATCACGCCAGTACGCTGTGAAGGGGTAAGCACATGTGAACCACTAAAAAGTGAAAAATAAAAACTTTTTTACAAAAAAATACAACCGACTTCCAAAAACAACACTACAAAGTGAAAAATAACTTTAATTTCGGAAGTCGGTGGCAAAAACGAAAATACATTTAATCAGACACCGACTTCCGAAATTAAAGTTATTTTTCACTTTGTAGTGTTGTTTTTGGAAGTCGGTTGTATTTTTTTGTTTAGAATAGAGTTCAAACGATTTCTTAATATATTCCTATACCAGCAAAATAAAAAATATAATTTAATTCGTAACATAATTTATGCCAAGACTAGCTCACGTAAAATCTATGCCGTGTTATAAGTAGATCAAGCTAGGTACCTACAGCACCGTACAATGGACCTGCGCCGCTTGAAGCTAACTTGTTGCATAATGTATAGGATTTAAAGTTTGTGACTGAAAGTTCTGATAGGTTACTGGTCCAATGGCTCCGAGCGTCATACTAACCTATTTTATACAGCTTACAGTGTAGAGGTTGAACGGTGAAATATTCATGTTTTTTCTTTGATAAAAAGTAGTTTCATGAAAAAGCTAAATATTGTCTAAACTGGAATTCGATTGTTCTGGTTTTAGGGCTTCGTACTCCTCAAGGAACCCTTATAGTTTCGCTATGTCCGTCTGTCCGTTCGCAGCTCAACACAGAGACTTATTACTAGAAAGCTATAATTTGGCATGGATAATTCATATTCATGACGCCGATAAAGTGCTAAAAAAAATCATGAAAAAAAATTTTTTTTAGGATAGGTAAAGTGTTTTTTTTTTTTTTCTCGTGCACCCCATCTTGTGGAGTGTTGTTGGATGGGTCTTTTTAAAATATTGTGGGTTGTTACAACAATTTTTCGATTAAAAGTGCTATATTTTGTATAGAGACAAGTGTAAGTTAAACGGTTAGTTTTGGATAGGTGAAAAAATTCACGGTAGTAGTATACAGGCTGTCCCGTAAATAATGGATCAAACGTAACGGGTAGGTAGCTTACCTAATTTCCAACAACTAATTTGAATATTAAAAAAAAACCGTTACAGTAACCAGGATATTAATTTTTTTTCGAATTTTACGATTTTGTCTTCCAGAATTAAGCTTTTTTAATGCTGTCGCTGCAAATGATGACATTTTTAGGTATGATTTTTATTTAACATTTCTGAATAGCTTACTAATGTTATAAGATACCATTTTTTTTGAATACCGTTTTATTTGCCTTAGAAAAAAAATCTTGAGTTGAAAAGTTTTTTCTTTACGATGTTAGGACCAAAATTGAAAAAATTCTCCTGTAAAAAAAATGTATGACACCGAAGACCACCATTATTTTAAAAACTTGTACATTTAATAAGGTTTGCAAATTGGTATAAAACTTACGTCTAGTCCTTATCGTTACAAAGATATTGCTATGAATGTGATGAAGAAGACAGAAAATAAATTAAATTGGTACTATTCCATTTTTTCCTTTTCGTAATGGCTTATGCTTGAATGCTTGTAATCGAAGCAGGTAGTTAAGCGGATAGCATAATTCCGACCCGATGACGTCATCTGTCCGGAATTTGGGACCGCTACCTGTGGCGGAGTTGCACCTCAGTCAGTGTGAAAGGATAGATAGCGCCGCTTTTTGGTAAATCGGTTAAATCGGTATGAAGTTGCGCAGGTTCTTTTGTTCTTTCCTGCGCCCTTCACTCGTACAGGCTTCATTGTTGCTTGATTTTATTAGTTTAGTTGTAACTAGTCTCTCTTCGAGTTGCTACGTCAGACAACTTTCGCTCCCGGTCAGTGGCTCGGTGTTTTCTTCTGTAAAATTTGACTTGTGCTGTGTTTTTGGACTTTGCTTTGCCTATCGATTTGGAACTCTTTGCGTATTGGACAAACGACTTGGCGATCCTACGGACTCCGAAAACATTCGTTTGTGTGTGCTTGTACGTGTGTGCAGTAGCGCTGAAACCTTCAGCCCAATGCCTCGTTATGAGTACACGCCACGGCAGTACGCCGAAATGCATTTTATCTACGGAGAAGCAAGAGGTAATGCCAGGGCGGCTGCAAGATTGTACCGTGAAAGATACCCGAACCTGGTTCGTTATCCCGATTATCGCGTCTTTATTAGAGTGCATAACGCGCTTCTTGAGGGAAGAATTCTTGGCACCGGAGTTGGTGGTACCCGTGAAGGACGACCGCGACAAGTTAATGACGAAGTCATTCTTCGAGAAATCGAGGAAGATCCGTCAGTCTCCGTTCGCGTCATAGCGCGACGCGTAGGAATTTCTAGATCGACGGTGCATCGAGTGCTACAACGGTGCCGATTGCACCCATATCACGTGCAACGTGTTCAAACGCTGACGTCGCGTGATTACCAGCCAAGAATAGAATTTTGCCAAAGGATGCTTAGAATGATTCGGGCGGACCCGCAGTTTTTTAACAAGATTTTATGGAGTGACGAGTCTTCATGCCGCCGAGATGGATATTTAAATTTGCATAATTTGCACAGTTGGCAGCTGATAAACCCATATTTGATGCGAGAGGACAGGAGCCAACATCAATTTAAAATAAATTTATGGGTGGGAATAATCAATGGGCAAATAATAGGGCCCTTTGAACTACCAGCTACTCTAAACGCCGAATATTATCTCCATTTTTTAAGGAATGAGTTGCCAAGGTTATTAGAAAACGTTCCAGAAGACGTACGGCAAGCAATGTGGTTGCAAAATGATGGGTGCCCCGCTCACTATGCGACGGCAGTAAGGGCGCACCTTGATGAAAGTTATCCGGACAGATGGATCGGCCGATTAGGACCAATTTTGTGGCCTCCGCGATCTCCGGATTTAAATCCCCTAGATTTTTTTTACTGGGGATGTTTAAGAGACAGGGTCTACAAGAATCCAATAACGTCGGAAGAAGAATTACGACAGCGCATCCAATCTGCTGCATCAGAAATAAACCAAAGCCGTTTTGTCCGTCGGATAAGAGCTTCCTTTATTAGGAGATGCAGACTTTGCATTCTTGTAGAGGGAAGGCAATTCGAACATTTATTGTAAAAACCAAATAAAACGATTTATTTGAACTAACTGTTTTTTTTAGTACGGCCTCCTAATTCTTTTCATACGCCTCAATAATTCAATGAACATTGCCTCTGAAATACG
Source organism: Cosmia pyralina (assembly GCA_946251885.1). NCBI lineage: Eukaryota > Metazoa > Arthropoda > Insecta > Lepidoptera > Noctuidae > Cosmia > Cosmia pyralina. The sequence continues at coordinate 2,969,994 of OX276349.1, forward strand.
ACAGTTACACATTTTAAAGAAAAAGTTTAAATGTACACACTTTTTTATTTTTTTTATTAACGTTGATTTGGAGCACCTCTCAGATTCATAGCAATTATCTTTGTAACGACAAGGACTAGAATGTACAACTTCATACCAATTTACCAAAAATACAAAAGCGGCGCTATCTATCCCCTTCACGCTGACTGAGGTGCAACTCCGCCACAGGTAGCGGTCCCAAATTCCGGACAGATGACGTCATCGGGTCGGAATATGCTAGCCGCTTAACTACCTGCTTCGATTACAAGCATTCAAGCATAAGCCATTACGAAAATGAAAAAATGGAATAGTACCAATTTAATTTATTTTCTGTCTTCATCACATTCATAGCAATATCTTTGTAACGATAAAGACTAGACGTAAGTTTTACACCAATTTGCAAACCTTATTAAATGTACAAGTTTTTAAAATAATGGTGGTTTTCGGTGTCATACATTTTTTTTACAGGAGAATTTTTTCAATTTTGGTCCTAACATCGTAAAGAAAAAACTTTTCAACTCAAGATTTTTTTTCTAAGGCAAATAAAACGGTATTCAAAAAAATGGTATCTTATAACATTAGTAAGCTATTCAGAAATGTTAAATAAAAATCATACCTAAAAATGTCATCATTTGCAGCGACAGCATTAAAAAAGCTTAATTCTGGAAGACAAAATCGTAAAATTCGAAAAAAAATTAATATCCTGGTTACTGTAACGGTTTTTTTTTTAATATTCAAATTAGTTGTTGGAAATTAGGTAAGCTACCTACCCGTTACGTTTGATCCATTATTTACGGGACACCCTGTATATAACGAAGTTAAAAGAAAAACTATCACAGCTAAGTAGGCTTTTCAAGTTTACGAGTAATAATCAACCAACTTACATTTGCAGTTGGAATGTGTGAATGAATGGGAGACCATGTTTTTCAACTACAATGTTAAGTTTGTTCTTGGGATAAATTCATCCCAACTACGGAACCCTTAATTGTGCGTGGTCCGACACGCACTTGGCCGGTTTTTTACTCAAAATCCAATTAGGGAATCTACAATCCATCTCAAACCATAAGTTATGTTATTACCTACTCTTGTACATTAAACTAAATGCCACGATAAAAATGTTTGAACATGACTGTGAATATTTAAATCTAGTGTGCGAACTATGCAGCAGATTGTATAGATATGCATTTTGAATAATACACGGCAAACCTTTCTACGCGTGCGTGTGTAAAATAACTAAACACCGGTTCACGTTTTAAACTAAGTTTAACGGTTTTTACCGCTAAAACGTGGTTTGAACACGTTTCCTATTGAATATTCATTGGTATGAAAACATGTTTATGGGATTTTCGGGATATTGGTCGAATTTTGTGGGCTATTTGTATTTAGGTAGAAGTTTAGAGAAATATTTGGACTGTAAATAATAATTGTACTTGAGTAGTTTGTTTCATTGAAATAATAGGGATGATGTCTGAGTAAAAAAAAAATCTATTTAGTCGTCAGTCAGATAAAAATATTAGACACGTATTTTTTGCTGTATCATATTAATAAAAAAAAATACTTAGATTAAACTCATTAAAATTAGTGAGTGGGGGCTCGATTGTCACAATTATAACAATCAATCTGCCGAGCCTTTTCCCAACTATGTTGGGGTCGGCTTCCAGTCTAACCGGATGCAGCTGAATACAGTATTTTACATGGAGCGACTGCCTATCTGACCTCCACAACCCAGTAACTGGGTAATACGATACCCCTTAGTAAGACTGGTTTTCGGGCTTCTGACGACCCGTAACGACTGTGAAAGATCCACGTATGACAGCCGGGACCAACGGCTTAACGTGCTTTCCGAGGCATGGAGGAGTCTCGGTATGTAAAGATGGCCACCTAACCACGGACAACCCCGGCAAGCGTAGCTTTACCTGATGGATTGACCCGTGCGGCTGTTATTACTTAGCCACGAGCCCCTCTTTCCCATCAAATAATTTCTTACAAATGAGTTATTTTATGAAATAATTTTTTGAAAGATCATAAAAGATCTAATGAAGGAAGATCTTTCATTGTCCCTTAAGAAAAGAACTCATTGGCGTGTGCATACTTCACAGCCTCGCATATGGTTTTCAAACATGATCGTTGACAAATCAGCAGAGGTCCACGCTCGAGGTTTGCCATAGGGCTATGGGCACGGATTTCTCTGGGTATCAAACTAACAGATTAGGTTCGGAATACGACGATCCGTTCATCATGAAGACAATGATGTCATTTAGAAAGCTGCCACGCTAAAGTGAAATTGGGCTGGACACCTGCCGTATGTCAGATGACCAATGGGCCAAAACTTACTACCCAATGGATCCTACTTAAGAGCGTTAACGTCGCGCGCGCTGGCAACGTTGCATTTCTAAAGGTTTTTCATGATTATTTTAATAAATTAAAATTAAAGGACAATTTCCTCTGACAAATTCTTAGATCGTTGGTATTTATAAGTAAGTATAGTTTTTTTTGACAGTTATTTTGTTGTTTACTCTTAGAAAATGATTTTATTTATTAAAATAATCACGAAAAACCTTAATGCCCGGGCCACATTGACGTCAACGTCAATGCCCATAAACGCCATAAAAATCGCGGTAGTTAAATTCGGTCAAGATCTGGTCAAATTATCGCGCTAATAGTGGTGGCTACACCTACGGCTAACGCCCTTCAATGCGATAATCAACGGCACATCCCGTTAATGTGGCCGCGGTATTAGAAATGCGAAGTTGCTAGCGCGCGCGACTTTAACGCTCTTTATAAAGGCGAAAGTTTGTGTGTGTGTTTGTGTGTTTGTATGTTTGTTACTTCTTCACGCTCAAACGGCTGAACCGATTTATATGAAATTTGGTAAATAGATAGCTTATACCCTGGATTAACACATGGGCTACTTTATCCCGGTCTACGCGGGTGAAACCGCGGGGCGCAGGTAGTTAAATGATCATACAATTTAAGGTATAGAAGGGTACAGTAAAAAGATTTAGGGAAATTCGATAAAATAGACCTATCGAAGCATTTGAATTTTAATGTCGTTTCATAACAAAAGATTAAAAAGAAAATGTCCTATATAATTTGTGTATGAACTGTCCTCATATACCCGACTTAGGTACATAGATTTTACGATAATGTCATCAAAGCTGCGTTGCATGACAGTACGAAATTGCAAGTGTTTAGCTATGTAAAGTGATGCCCCTCGCGTGAGCTGTAGCACGCGATACGTTAGTACCTACTTTTAAACTTTCAAAACAAAGTCGCTTTTCGTGTCTGTCTGTGTGGCCGTGTTGTTCTTCTAAATTACGCAACGGATTTTGATGCGGTTTTCATTATCATTTAGAGAATTTATTCCGGAAGATTTTTCTGTATAATACATTAATATTTAACTTTATATAATATAGAAACCTTCATGTTTTGTCAAGTCGTCAAAACCGTGCGAAACAGTGCCGGATCGCTAGTTATAGATAAATAGTTATGTGTTTGAACGTGAACGAATCAGTTCAAAAGAACGGTTTGATAACTTGGAGACTTATCTATTCTGTTTCTTAGGTTCCGTACCGAAATAGAAAAAAGGAACCCTTATGGTGCGACTCAATCTATCTGTCTGTCCGTCTGTTACAGCTGGATATCTCAAGAACTATCAATGCTATCAACTTGAAATTTGGAACAGTTTTAGATCACGTTTGCCCAACTATTACTATTCTGCAAATAAGTTTTTTTTTTTTTTTTTGGTAACGGTCTGAGGAGCTCGTGGCTAAGTAATAACAGCCGCACGGGTCAATCCATCAGATTAAGCTACGCTTGCCGGGGTTGGTCCGTGGATGGGTGACCATCTTTACATACCGAGACTCCTCCGTGCCTCGGAAAGCACGTTAAGCCGTTGGTCCCGGCTGTCATTCGTGGATCTTTGACAGTCGTTACGGGTCGTCAGAAGCCCGAAAGTCTGACAATCAGTCTTACCAAGGGGTATCGTATTACCCAGTTAATGGGTTGTGGAGGTCAGATAGGCAGTCGCTCCATGTAAAATACAGGTATTCAGCTGTATCCGGTTAGACTGGAAGCCGACCCCAACATAGTTGGGAAAAGGCTAGGCAGATTGATTGGTCTGATAAATACGAAGTGGGACTACTAGGGCATGTGGGGTATCATATGAAAGAGCGCTGTTTGCACATCCTCAAACACTTTTTTCTTTTTTTTTAGGCCGCATATGTGACTGGTAATTAGTGACCGATACCTAAACACATGATTGTGCTGATGATAACAAACAACTTTTACTATGGGACCAAACCTGAAATCGCGAAAAAATAATCAGCTGCACCCTGCATTTTGCCGAGTTATGCGAACATAAATGTATGGGGAGCTGATTTTTTTTTCGCGATTTCAGGTTTGGTCCCATAGTAAAAGTTGTTTGTTATCATGAGTATAACCATGTATTTCAGTATCGGTCACTAATTACCAGTCACCCTATATAGTTTTTGAATTTTGATGAAAAATTAAAAAAAAAGACTATTCCCTCCCCTTATCTCCAAAGTTTGCATAGAGAAAAATCTGAAATTATTCTATGTGATAGAAGTTTATCGAAAGATTACAGGAAAAATAAAACGATGTCTCTAAATAGCACACTTTTTCAGAAATCATCAACAAAAATTATGTTACGAAACCTTCGGTGCGCGAGTCCGACTCGCTCTTGACCGGTTTTTTTTTTTAAATTGAATAGTCAATTTCCTTGATATTTTACATACTTCTAGCTCTCGCATTTGAGAGAAAAACAAAATCAAACATTTTAGTAGTACTCATTAGTACGTGTTGAATAATAAAAACAAACCAACCAATACTGTTATTTGTAGTGAAACAATCACAAGACTACAAATAAAATATTAAGAAGTAGATAGACGCAATTGGAACTAAATTATTTAGTATGGTCACGACTCGATCCGAGATTACCTATAATGGATATTGTTAGCCCACAAATCAAATTAAACTATACTAGCTTTTCCTGCGACTTTCTCCACGTCGATTCTTCGGAAATAGAGAAAGTTAGATTTTCCAATACAAACTTTTACAAAATATTTTCTTAGTGCACTTCGATACGTTCTAAGGTTTTCTATTCTTTAACGTTTCTATTCTCTGTGGTTGCTTCTTTTTAATTAAAATAAGTATCAAGTTTTAAATGTGCACTATAATTAATATTTATTTTAAAATAAGTAATTATGTTGTTCTGTTAGTTGTTGTTTCTGACAGCATCAACTAGGTACAAAAGAACTACATGAAAACATGAAAGGCAGGAAAAATATATTTTTCTAAGCTGTTCTCAAAGTATACTTCAAAAATCGGCCAAGTGCGTGACAGACCACGCACATTGAAAGGTTCCGTAGTTGAAAAGAATTTAGCCCAAAAACAAACTACCATTGCAATTCTTTTTTATGTAATAAAATTACAAATTAACAATTTTCCAACTTTTTCCTTTACTTGTGCTGTGAGATCTTGCTTCATGCCTAATATCATGATTCTAGGTGAAAGGGAAGTACCCTATAGGTTTTGATTTACTTGCTAGTGTCAAAATATGTTGCATAAATGACTGAACTTTTTAATGCATTGACTTAGAATTTCAAGAGACCATAGACTTACGTATTTGATATTAATTTCTACTTGATACCTCCACTTGCTCCTGAGAAAAAGGGTCTTGACAGACTGACAGACAGACAGACGGATAACGGAGTGATCCTATAAGGATTCCGTTTTTTTCTTTTGAGGTATGGAACCCTAAAGACTAGCTTTAACATGCCTGAATGTTAATGTTAGTTTTAAATTGTGAATTAAAGTTGAAATCATTGCTTTAAAATAACATATATTTAGCCTTTTCCCAACTATGTTGGGGTCGGCTTCCAGTCTAACCAGATGCAGCTGAATACCAGTATTTTACATTAAGCAACTGTCTATCTGCCTCCACAACCCAGTTTCTGGGTAATACTGGGTGATACCCTTAGTACTTTCGAGCTTCTCAGGACCCGTAACAACTGTCAAAAATCCAAGAATGACAGCCGGGACCAACGGCTCAACATGCTTTCCGAAGCCCAGGGGGGTATCGGTATGTAAAGATTATCACCTATCCATAGACCGAGCAAGCGTAGTTTAACCTGATCTTTCGACCGATGGGGCTATTGTTACTTAGCCACCAGCCATTTAAAATAATTAACAATTTGTCAAACACAGACTACAAAAAACGATGGACTCCGTGCAACGCATATTGGAAGTGAAGCACAGTAAGTATGCCAGGACCGTTTGTACAAACATGCGCCTCACGCACACATTTACATCATAGTATGCCGACCGCAATTATGTGACATGACCACGTCTTTGTCAAATCACGCACACATAGATCGGTACGGTGCTTAACTTTCGATACGCGTGGCGCGGAGTCCTTCTTTTTTTTCTAGTCCGTGTTGTCACATAACAGTGTCGAGATGCATATGAAACAGTAATCATCAATTTCTCTGCCAAGCGTAGTGATTATAATCATTGATTTATATGTTCTACTAAAATCAGTTTACAAAGAGAAAACGTTATTAACTTCCGTACATTAGTAAGTAATCAAATTAATTACTCAATAGCTTAGCAGTTTCGACGGTAGACCATTAATCGAATTAAGTTGGTACCAATCAGCTAACATTTATACTGCTTTATTAGTTCCAAGTCGGGCTGGGATCTCGATCAAAATTGAATTCCAATAAATTTTATGAGCGCTATGCTTTATTAATTAATTAATATGATATTAAAAGGGAGTTTTCTGTTTGAGTTTCTGTGTAAACTTTTATTAGTTGAACTTTTTTACCTTTGAACTTTTGTTGAAAGAGAATTAAGGCGTAGTAATAACTTTTTATTTATATACGGTCACATTTTTTTACCATTTGTGTCGATAATTTGTCGGTATTTTCGAACTAACTTTTGACATAAAAGGAATCCATTTACAAGATCTCATCAGTCAGCGAAGTGATGAGGCAAACGGATTCGAAGACGATCTGTAGCTGTTCAGACAAAATATATACCTAATAAAATATAACAATACTGAGACGAGGCCACTTAATTTAAAACACACTTCAATATTTCAAATCAATTAATCCGCTTAACCTTTTCCCAACTATGTTGGGCTCGGCTTTCAATCTAAGCGGATGCAGCTGAATACCAGTATTTAACATGGAGCGACTGTCCTCCACAACCCATTAACTGGGTAGTACGATACCCCTTGGAAAGACTGGTTGTCAGACTTTCGGGCTTCTGACGACCCGTAACGACTGTCAAAGATCCACGAATGACAGCCGGGACCAACGGCTTAACGTGCTTTCCGAGGCACGGAGGAGTCTCGATATGTAAAGATGGTCACCCATCCACGGACCGGCCCCGGCAAGCGTAGCTTAACCTGATGGGTCGATCCGTGCGGCTGTTATTACTTAGCCACAAGCTCCTCAATCTTCCAAATATTACTTCAAAATAACAAACCACTTACATAAAACATCTACAGATATTAAATACATACCACAAAGAGGAAAAAAAAAGAAAATTTATATGTAATATTATTCCTTCAGTTGGTATTTTATGTTCACTATTGTTTTTTTCAATTACAAGACAAGAGAAGCTTAAGAAGGCATGACGTAATTGGATTTTCCGCTTTGCTAAAATGTTCAAGTGTTTGTTGTCCAAGAACTTGTTGAACTAAGAAACTGTAGTATCAAAATAGTTCTCATTATAATTTTGTAAGGAATGCCCGGTATTGTATCGAAACTTCCGATCTATAATTCTATTTATGTTGCAACGGGCTCTTTTAGTCATGAATTTTAAATTCATATTCTCTTTATTTTGAGTATTTTTCTGTAGGTTATAATGTCAAGACAAATTTTTGGAGGTTTTACCTGTTTTATTTTTAATTCAACCGATATGGGAGTTAAAGGGTGACCATCTTTACATACTGAGACCCCTCCGTGCCTCGGAAAGCACGTTAAGCCGTTGGTCCCGGCTGTCATTCGTGGATCTTTGACAGTCGTTACGGGTCGTCAGAAGCCCGAAAGTCTGACAATCAGTCTTACCAAGGGGTATCGTATTACCCAGTTAATGGGTTGTGGAGGTCAGATAGGCAGTCGCTCCAGTAAAATATTGGTATTCAGCTGCATCCGGTTAGACTGGAAGCCGACCCCAACATAGTTGGGAAAAGGCTAGGCAGATTGATGGGAGTTAAGCTTTGATCGAATAGTGGCCATTGTGTAGGCCATAGAAACCAGGTCGTCAAAAAGCACGTTGGGTTGACGGTATCGTCATAGTCTCGGGAAACATCTGGATGAGGAACGCATGGAACCGGAGTATGGCTGAAGAAAGGGGAGGCCTATAGCTAGCAGCGGTTAACATTCTATGACATTCCGTATGACAAGCGTTAACGTTAAGTTCATAATAACTTACTAGAAAGAAAGAAAGAAGAAAGAAAGAAAAATATTTTATTTGGGACACGCAGAGGAAATACAGTTAAAAAGGAGCATATAAAAGTAACAAAATAAACATTAAAAAACAAAAAAAAAAAAGAAATTAAATTAAATATAAATTCAGACTAAAAAAAAGAGACCTGTGCGAGGCCAAAAAGGCTCCCATCTCAGCATAAAGCTGCGATATTTAAAAAATAAATACCGCAACGCTGGTATTCTGATAGGGCCTGTGTGATGCCACGGACATACCCACGTATATCAATTAAAAATCGCAAGGGGAATAAAATCAAATAAAATAAAATACAAACACTAGAATACTTGAAAAGAAAAAACAAAAACCGTCAATAAGGTGTAAAGTTCGACTCACGTTTGACGCCCGACGGTCCAACCTCACTTGTCTATGCTATAGACTATTGTCTATATTTCTATGACAAGCGATGAGACCATGTATGAGACGCGGGCGCAGGCGACTGGCTGTCAATGTGCATTAAAGTAAAAAGAAATAACTTGGCAGATAATTTCATACAAAGTCTGTTCCATTTTGGAATTTATTCGGTGCATAGTGGCTATTCCAACATCGTGAAATAGGCCTTTACTGCGTCAAGCATAGCTTACTTTTTGCTGTAGCCATAAACCCCTCACAAATCAGGTAACTTTAATGAAATTCAGCTATGTAGTGACGCGTCTCGTATCAGGAGGAACAAAGAAGACATTAGTGAAACGCTAGTGACTTACCGTGTCCTACAATGTATCCGTCGCAGGCGTTTTCAACTATCTACGTAAAGAGGATGGGCACCAATGTATGGAATCTGGTACCGGCACCAATCGGAATGTATGATACACCGTTGGAAAGGTATTTTTGTGAAGATTAAGAATAACCATGGCGCTTGTCCCTATTCACTGTCCGATCGGAGTAATCCTACTTGAAAAATATTTATTTTTGTTACGTCAGTTTTTTCCATTTGGCATGGTATTTTTATAATTATTTTATTATTCATTATCTAGGTAAATAAAACAAGTTCGAAGTAAGTTTTATCATTTATTGTATATAAGTATATAAATGCGTCTCTAAATCGACAATAATTTTAAAAGATAATGAATAGTATGATGTATAATATATACTATATAGTATTATTCATTATCTATAACGATGCTATTTAAAAACAATGCTGGCTCATTAAAGCCCTCGTGTCTAGCATATCCTAAATACCAGACAATGGATACTATATGCGCACAGGAACCTACCGTGCGGCGTCCCGTCAAACATGTACAATAATGATGTAATATTATGTTTTCATTTCTATTTAGCAATATGTAACAAAAGTATTTTTTTGCTCTCACATGTCGGGACTGTATACGTGCAAAAGCCACACATCTTCGTCAATTCCGTATTCAGTAATGTCTTCCAAAGCAGATTCTCTATATGTTTCGATGAGATACAAGCCGTTGTTTAGGTGTTCGCTGCAGTAAGATTTTGCGAGTTTTAATTGGTATGTCCCCAACGACAGCAATATCACGTCCTGTTCACTCAATCGTGGAAAATCGGACACATCATTGGCTTCCAATCTCTGGAAATCGGCTCTTCTGTTAGTTAATAGTTTTTCTTCTACATAATTATACAACACGTTTGGGGTTCGCATTTTTTCAGATATTCTTTGTAGAAAAGCTTTTGCGTATTGGCTATCTGCGATTGGCGTGTGGACGTGATTTGTTATTGCTGCTGCAATTTTAACATCCACAAACATATTTGCATTGTATTTTTAAAATATCTTTATTAATTTTTAATTGTATTATTAATATAGTGTGCGCACTTGATATCTGCCTCGGTATAGACCTCTTCGGCACATTACACAGGTACAAAAACGTTCCATTGCAATCAAAATAATCCAATCGATAAGCACTCAAGTCCAGTAGAAAGCCGCAGTCAAATAACGGGTAACAGAGTCCAAGTTAATGCCAGGGTCTAAAGTCGACGTGAACAATGAGGAACGAGACAATGTAGTAACTTACACAACAATTATCAGCGAACAACTACCAAGGGAACATGCGCAAGCGCCGCAGCATGCCCGCCCTCGCCCCCACCCCCTTGCTGACCGCGTTAACCACCGCACTGCGTAAACCCCCGTTCGCACGGGCGTAATAAAATCGCGGCGGGATTTTATAGCGTACGGGATTTTTAACGCTCTGCTTAGCGCCGAGAGTGCAAAATCCAACAGTGTGTTTTTTCGACGCGCTAGAATGTACTCTGTTATAGTTAAGTTGGATTCTCAACGCTCGGCTCAACAACGAGAGTTGAAAATCCAATGCGCTATAAAATCCCGCCGCGATTTTATTACGCCCGTGCGAACGGGGATTATGAGAGCGAGAAAGATAACAATAAGTACCAGTTCCAACTTTCTACTCATCTACTTACGTATACTCAGGGTTAATAGTAACAAAAATATTGCTCCAATATTGTTCATCAATATCAATTAATGTATTTGTATGTTTATTGTTTAATAGATAGATCACCCCTAACTGAAAAAAATACCAAACCGATTTTGTTGTGATTTTCATCCGAAGACTGATTATTATTTAGCTCAAAATCTGTGCAAATATCATCAAAATCTGTCAAGCTAAACCGGCGATATGATTTTTTAAAATTCTATTTTGAACTAAATATCCAGTATGTTCTGAAGACTGTATTTCAAAACGGACAATTTGAACGGGATTGGTGCCATAGTAGTTTTTTGTGGTCTTGAAAAGGGCTATCCAACGATGGTAAATTCATTTTGATTGGACATGGGTACCAAAACGCCCATCATCCTTTAGGAAATGGTGTAGGAGAATTTTATCACACAATGTGTAGTTTATAGGCTAATTTCAGGTTTAGAACTGAGTTTAGCAAAAAACTTTTTTACAAAAAATACAACCGACTTCCAAAAACAACACTACAAAGTGAAAAATAACTTTAATTTCGGAAGTCGGTGTATAGTTAAATGTATTTTCGTTTTTTGCCACCGACTTCCGAAATTAAAGTTATTTTTCACTTTGTAGTGTTGTTTTTGGAAGTCGGTTGAATTTTTTTGTAAAAAGTTTTTATTTTTCACTTTTTAGTTGTGTACCTACCCCACACAAATTCTATATATTCTAAATATCACTACCTGCAAAACAAACTAGAACATCATCCATATAAAAGTGAGGAAAAAATACGTATTATTGAAGCTAACTCAAAAACTACCCAAGCAAAGTTAATTAATTTTATATGGGACCAACTGTGATGTATACCCTCTCGAATAAAACAAAAACAATCCAAATCGGTCCAGCCATCTTCGAGTAATCGGGGAACATACATAAAAAAATTTGCCTAGCCTTTTCCCAACTATGTTGGGGTCGGCTTCCAGCCTAACCGGATGCAACTGAATACCAGTATTTTACATGGAGCGACTGCCTATCTGTCCTCCATAACCCAGTTACTGGGTAATACCTTTGGTAAGACTGGTTGTCGGACTTTCGGGCTTCTGACGACCCGTAACGACTGTCAAGATCTACGAATGAAAGCGGGACCAACGGCTTAGCGTGCTTTCCGAGGCACGGAGGGGTCTTCGTATGTAAAGATGGTCACCCATCCATGGAGGAACCGCGGCAAGCGTAACTTAACCTGATCGATCAACCCGTGCGGCTGTTATTACGAAGCCACACGCAACTACAATAGATATTAAAAAAAAAAAATAGATTACAAAGCTTGTAGTTATCTCTTAAACAGATGAAAAGACCCGTCACATGGTTGTAGCAATGTATAATCTTATGAACCCCATAATATGTTCATGTCAATATGTCAACCGAACCCCATAGGTTCACAAACACTGTAAGCTTGCGGTCGCCATCGGATGATGGTATTTTACGTTTATATAATGATATACGTTTCTATACATATTATAAAGGGTGTTTTGGTTTTTCCTTACGCACACATGGGGTGCATTTGACAAACAAGAGTTAATGGTTTAAGATTATTAAAACCTAGTTTCCTCACGATGTTTTACTTTACGTAACTTTTACTTAAGTCCTTAGTTAACATAGAAACTTTTATATTTCAACAAGGTACCGTTGCCATACGCTTATTTGATTTGAAGCCTAGCTTGATGCTCTTAATTTTTAAACTTTTTAAACTTTCGCTATTTGTACACATTATAAACAAAACTGAGAACGGGTCTTCTCGCGATATTCCTTTTTACGAGGTAAACAAGTAGGTACCTGTTAACCTCGTAAAAAGGAATATCGCGAGAAGACCCGTTCGCAGTTTTGCTCTTAATTGTACCTGGGCGACCGAGCTGTGCTGTGATGTAATTGAGAAAACCCTTTTTTTCCCCCGGATATACTTAGCTAGATCGATTTTTCGCCCCCGTAAACCCTATTGCAACTTTCATCGAAATCATTAGAGCCGTTTTTGAGAACGTGATTAGAAATATATATAAAGTATAATATTTAGGCAAATATTGCTCTTTACTGTATTTATGCCTGCGACACAGACGGCGGCCATGTTACTACCTCCCAACACGGAAGGCGGACGACGGGACATCGCACCTTGATTGACATTATAATATTGATTCATACTCAATTCAATTAATAAAATTGTACGTGTCACTTATGTCTACTCACACTCAACAAATTACAGAATAATTGTACTTAAACATATTATTTTTATTAAACATTTTTTTTTCGTCAGGTTAGCCCGCGAAATTCAAATTTTCTTACGTTTTTTGCAATTTGAAAGTCAGTATTAGCACAGTCCATACATCATACAGTCGTCCAACGAGAATCCGAGCTGCTTACGTAGTTCGCCGAACTTCGCAAGCAGCTCGGGCTTCATCGGACCTCTGAGACAGTGGTATTAGGTTGTATGTTGATTAAAATATGATTTGTGACTGTAGCAAATATATATTTACAGAACGATAATCATTCAAATCATTAATACTACTCCTTAACTTAGTAGGTATAATCCTCAAATGTCAAGATTTTATGAAATAGTCATTCAATAGGATAACCTTGCTTGCTTGGTCTTAAATAGATGTATTGATGACTTTAATCATTATAATTCTGTAAATGCATACTTGTCACGGCCTCGAATCATATTAATTTTGATCAATACTTTCAATATACAACCTAATAACCACTCTCGTGCACGCACACATGTACACAAATAAAATAAATTGTGTGGTAAATATATTTTAGTTTATAGAATTTGTTTTTATTATTTTTAAATTACTTCTACTGTTTATTTTTTATATTTTTTACAAGTTCACCATGTAGCACGTTTGAAAAAGTTTGTTTTTAAAGTAACCTAGTTTGGAAGGCGCTGGTGTTTGTGATATTTTTTCATTAGTACATACACCATCGATATACTTCTTTCTGGAATATGCTATTTTTACTTGGAAAATTGTTTTTGTGAACCGCAAAATGTCTTTTTTCTGAAATAAAAAAATATTATTTAATATTATTTATATCTCGGGACTCTGGGGTCCCGCACCTTTGGATGGCGAAAGAGGGGCCGAAGCCAACTTGCAGAGGCCCGTTATATGCTTTAAATTAAGTGACGCACCAACCGACAATTATCCCTATTCGCACTATGCAAGTGCACCCAAAGACATCTCCCGGTTGGTATAGGACAATTGCAGGCTATGAAACTAGAGAAATTGGACTATGGATTTGGGTGGCTAATAAAGTGAACTGGTTACAAGAACTATGAAAGGACTATGGCCCCGGCCTGATCAATGTTTTATAATACATGGAAAAAATAGTAGGGGTTGACTGGCACACTTAATGATGGGTCTCCGGAAACTGTCGCTGGCACTTAGTGACGTAGCGACAAGAGGGCAACATATCCTGAGGTGCTTGAGGAGTGGATAGGTATTCGACGACTCTCAGAACAATTCCAGAGCCCGGAAAATGGTCAAGATCCCTACAAGCACTTACTGGAATACTTCCTTCCTCCGAGCACCTTTGCTCTAGCAATTTTTCACTCAAGCCGGTCAATAAAGGCAACAATAAGGTTGAGCTCTGTATTCACTCCAGCTGGTCAATAAAAGCAAGCCAGAGATGAGGAACAAGACTCCTTACGGGAGGTAGGGTCCGTGGGGTCATTACTGCCCAACAGCTCGCCACATGCTACCCTGTGGGTTTCTGTACCTCTCTTGGTCTTATTATTGTTTTTTTATCTTTGATATATCTCGGAATTTTGAGGTGCCGGACCTTTAGAAGGCGTACGTGGGTTCGGAGCCAACTCGTAGAGGCCTGTTAGTCAAACTGACCTGCAAATTGTAAAAAACGTAAGAAAATTTAAATTTTCGCATTAAGTACCTGCACGCCTACTACGAGTACTAAGCAAATGTCTACCCATTCCAACTTTTAACACCTCTCGATATTACCTTTCAAACTAATTAGTTTTCCTACACAAACACTACTTCGATTTAAAATAATAGTGTTCTAGATAGTAAATTGATAGATAGAAAAGATAGGATAGATGATCCTCAGTAATATGAGCCGCTGCTTTCCGTTCAGCGCTCGTCCAAAGAAAATAAGATTTTTCTTTTACACTTTTTCCAATCAACTTGCAAATTAAATTTATAAAAAGTCTCATTACTTTTAAGAAAGCAATTAGATTAAGTGCGATGTTATGGTGACCTGGAGGTTATTTACCAAATAAAATGTTTAATCTTTGTTAACTAACAGATTCATCATCATCTGCTTAGCCTTTTACCAACTATGTTAGGGTCGGCTTCCAGTCTAACCGGATGCAGCTGAATACCAGTATTTTACATGGAGCGACTGCCTATCTGACCTCCACAACCCAGTTACTGGGTAATACGATACCCCTTGGTTAGACTGGTTGTCAGACTTTCGGGCTTCTGGCGACCCGTAACGACTGTCAAAGATCCACGAATGACAGCCGGGACCAACGGCTTAACGTGCTTTCCGAGGCACGGAGGAGTCTCGGTATGTAAAGAATGGTCACCCATCCACTGACTAACCCCGGCAAGTGTAGCTTAACCTGATGGATCGACCCGTGCGGCTGTTATTACTTAGCCATGAGCTCCTCCTGTTAACTAACAGATTATTAAATTAAATATCTAATATCCTAACCTAATTAAAACTATTCACAAACTAAAACATGGCGTCGAAAAATTCCTCCGCATCGCTGTCAACTGGTAATATACCAAAGAGACTGGCGGCATTGCCACGTTGTATGGCAATGCTTCGCCTCTGGCCAAGGTAAAAGTTTACCAATTTAAGGACTAGGTTGGAGGTTCAAAAGAACTAATGTGATGTACTGGCACTGACTGAAGGCGAATGAAATATTGTATGTAAATATCAACCTGCTGCATCTTAATTATGTAACGGACTTGTAATAGCTTACATTATGATACTACAACAAAATCATTGCTTAATATGTTTCCATACTATATATTTTTTTTGACTCTTTTTTTCTTACAATCTGTCACTGTGTATTAGGACATTAAGTAATTTGTATGACTTGTTAGATGTCTTGGTTGGTATGCATCCTGTGACACATCCTATTACTTTAAAGCTTAGAGCTAAGTTTGCTTGATGAGATCTTGAGGAATTTTGTGTTTTTGCCTGCGGGTTGCTTTTTCATCCATGAGGTGGTTTGCCAGGATGTTTGGGTGGCGAGTAATGCTTTCTTTATATGACTTGATGTAGCTTTTTATTTCTTCCTTTACTGTCAGTATTTTCAAATCATGGTGTAGAGCTTCATTTGGTACAAACCATGGGGCGTCTGTGATTGTTCTTAGAAGCTTGTTCTGAAATCGCTGTACGATCTCTATCTTAGAGTGTGATGCTGTTCCCCATAGCTGAATGCCGTAGGTCCATATAGGCTTAATTATAGCTTTGTATAAGAGGATTTTATTTTCTTGGTGTATTATCCAGTAGAACTTTCGAAATGTTTGTCCAAGTTGCTTCGGTGTCGTGAAAATATGTTTTGTCCAAGTAAGACGTCTGTCAAGCTACAAACCAAGGTATTTGACATGTTCAGCTTGAGGCACTTGTATTCCATTCAACGTTACTGGTGTGTGTATATATTTTATAATCCATACTGTCATCCTAATCATTATAATTGCAAAAGAAAGTCCTACCTTTCCTTGCCTAAATCACTGCACACTGGACCGAACGACTGCTAGGTGGCTTGGGTCCTAGAGAAGGACTATTTGGCTATTTGGTTGGACTATTTGTATCAAAAAGTATGAAACTGGTTCAAAACTCGCGTAGACGAAGTAGCGGGTAACAGGTAGTTTGGAAGCTGGGTGCACAAAGCCTAATGGGGGTGATAGCTCATACCAGTTAGAGTATGTTGAGCCATACATGTCCTAAACGAAGTATGTTTTTAAAATTTTTAACAACAAAGTTTTAGTTTTTTTTTTTAATAACCCAATTTGTTTTTCAGTTTTTTTTTTTTTACTTTTAAGTTTTCTGCTACCTCAAAGTGTCTATATTTTTTTTCAATAAGACAGATGTTTCAGAAACTTGCTTTGTTAGATTAGGTACACATCTGTGAAACCACAAAAATAAAAAATAAAAACATACTAACTCTAACTGGGGCACTGTTGGCAATTAACTGACAGAAATTGGCTTGTTAAAAAAAATAGCTATTAAAAGTAAAAAATAAATTACTTCGTCTAAAACATATATCATTCAAAATGCTCTAAATAGTGTCAATTATAGTCCCTAAAAACTTTGCACCCAGCTTGCAAACTATTTACATTAGGAACCTGTATAATTTCGAAAAACGTTGTTATATCACAACTGAAATAATATGGGGGCTCTCTACAGTTTTTCCCAGAATCAAGTTAATAATATATGTTCTATGAAATACACGGCTGTTATATTTCTAAATCTAAATCTATCTATTTTTTATGAATGGAAGTACCGACTGTTAGGAGTTCTATGAAGCATTTGCATAAAAGTTACAATATAAAATTATATTATCCATACAATATAGAAAACAAAAACATGATGGACCTAGAGATTTTCTAAAGTATGTGGGTTATAAACGCGAGCAGCTATGTGACTTTTCCAAAATCAAAATGTACTAAATTTTGATTTTGGAAAAGTCACATAGCATATTAGTGGGTATTTTATGTGCCTAGTCTTTTTCCAACTCTGTTGGAGTTTGACCTCCACAACCCAGTTACTGGGTAACTTTATGATGCCCTTTGGTAAGACTGGTTGTCAGATTTTCGAGGATATATGGTTGTTTCTATGAAAATAATGTAGTCGTCAGAACAAAATTGTTTGATAAAAGGCCATTAAATGACCTAGTTTATTATACAATGCACCTAGTAAATAAAATACATACACATCAAGTGCAGGCGCTTAGCATGGCGACGATCGATGTTCTAATTTTAACTTACTAACAACTAGCAGAGCGAGTGTACAAACAATTTACCTATCCAAGTTTACTAGGTACTTTTTTTAGGGTTCCTCATAAGGAAAAAACGAAACCCTTATCACTTCATCGTCCGTCTGTATGTCTGTCTGTTTATCAGTCTATCAGACCCTTTTTCTCAAGAACGAGTAGAGGTATTAAGTTGAAATTAATACCAAATACGTAAAGATAAAGATAAAGTTAGAGATAAAGATTATTTATTGGTCCAAAACATGGTATAGGTACACACATGGCATGCAAGATGTTAAATAAAATTTTCTCAGTCATGTTTTGCCTCATCGGCGTACAAATATAAATAGGTACCAGCTGGGTTATTTATTACACATACGATCCCTTAAAGTTCTAAAAAAATCAGCAATAAAAATGCAACGCAATAAAAAAATAGAGCTATGTAATAATATATGCGACATAGTTTGATACTCGCAAATAAATTAATACCTATAGGGTACTTCCCGTTGACCTAAAATCTTGAAATTTGGAAAGAAGCAAGGTTTCTCAGCACGTATAAAGGAAAAAGTCCAAAAAGTTATTAGTAGTTTAGTCACATAAAAAAAAATGTTCTATTACAAACTTACATTTGCAGTTGGAGAATTGACCGTGACGTAGAACTTGTTTTTCAACTACAATGCTAAATTTGTTTTTGAGATAAATTCTTTTCAACTTCGGAACCCTTATGCGTGGTACAACACGCACTTGGCTAGTTTTTTTTCAATAACAACGCAACATTTAATTTCCTTTTTGCTTGATCAATCAGGTACCCCCCCCCCCCCCCAATCGTGAAGTGAAGTTTTTTTTTACAAACGTCTCGTCGTCGTTTTGGGTGACCTCTGGTCATGTTGGCCCAGCAAACATGATCAGTCGGTATCAACGTCATCATTCTCCTACCCTTATCCCAATTAATTTGAGGTTAGCCCAACATTGTCCCTTTCTTCCACACTTCTCTATTAGTCGTAATCTTGGTAGTCACGCCCTTTCTAGCCATATAATTTTTCACACAGTCCATCCATCGCGATAGCGTTTCTTTGGTCTTCAAATACTACATATTATAGCTATTGACATTCATACTCGAAACTTTCCTCACGACATTTTCCTCATTCTTCTGCGTCACATCCATACCATGACAACCGATTTCCGTAGATCAGTTGGTATATCATTATGTAAAAATCTCACAATGAAAACATAAGTGACCTGCCAATCACTAACATCAGGTAGAATCAGAGTTTACGGCAAGCTCTGACGTAACGACCATCCACCTTCGCCACGACGGTGACGGTGATATCTCTTAGGCTTAGAGTGAGTGACGATAATTGCCCATCTCTCCGGGTGCATTCGTGTGACGAGGCCAGTCCACTGGCACTTCTGCCTAACATTTACGAAATACTTTTTCGAAGGAGTAACCATAATATGTAAATGGTACACCCACATTTCACCGGTTACGTTAAGGCGAGTATAGCTAATATAGTTGCTGGCACGAGTCGTGAGCACAAACTCTACTCTTAAACCTAACAAATCTTATTTTCTATCACGCCAGGTTGCACACGAGCGGGAACAACGAAATTATTATATTATCAAGCATATTCAGATAAACATAGAACACAGAATACAAGAGCACGCTGACCAGGGCAGTTAATGTTTAGGCGAAATTTGTGCTCACGACTATAACAGCGCCACAATTGAGAAAAAAATTATTAAGTCTGGAGATATGGAACATTTTGAAATTTCCAATGCACACATTTTTAGTCAGATGAAGGAGAATTATTTATGTCAAAAAAATCAACACTAAACCTCCTATAGGTACTCCATTTGCAATAAGATTAGGAATTTAAACAAACCTTTTTTACAGTCCGTTCAACCGATTTTGACTTCTATTCCGTAGGTTGAAGGATGGTACTAAAGGCAAAAAATGGTTACAATACCAACTGTTTACTGCAGCTGCCATTTGTCATGCCACCAACGCAATAGAAATCAAAATAGGTTGAACGGACTGTATAAAAAGGTTTGTTTAAATGTCTAATCTTATTGTAAATGGAGTATAGGTACGAAGTCATAGCAGTTAACGCCAAAAACAGCCATTTTTGGCGTTAAAATCAATCTGCCTAGCCTTTTCCCAACTATGTTGGGGTCGGCTTCCAGTTTAACCGGATGCAGCTGAATACCAGTATTTTACATGGAGCGACTGCCTATCTGACCTCCACAACCCAGTAACTGGGTAATACGATACCCCTTGGTAAGACTGGTTGTCAGACTTTCGGGCTTCTGACGACCCGTAACGACTATCAAAGATCCACGAATGACTGCCGGGACCAACGGCTTAACGTGCTTTCCGAGGCACGGAGGAGTCTTGGTATGTAAAGATGGTCAACCATCCACGGACAACCCCGGCAAGCGTAGCTTAACCTGATGGATTGACCCATGCGGCTGTTATTACTTAGCCACAAGCTCTTCATTTTTGGCGTTAACAGCAGTAAAATATTCCAAACCTTCAGACTTATTAATTTTTCAATGTTAGCGCTACCGGTTAGCAGCTATACTCACCTTAAACTTCCGGGCAAGCCTATTGCCATTAAACGGGTACAAACTACAAAATACAGACTCCGTGATGTTACTAAGAAATTTCTAATGGAAAGGTATTTTTATTCAGTTATTACATAACTGCCAGCATTGCATCGTTGCAAGCTGGTTTTAATGCTTGTAAAAAGGCATCTCTTCCCATTCGTTTCTCGTGATTTCTAAGAATTTCATTTTTATTCTGCAATTTAAAAGACACGCTTTTCTGTTTAGTGTTCTCCAGGAATAAGTCCAGGAATTCTGATTTGAAGACATTCAAGACAGGATCATCTAATATTTGTCTATCTATCTATATAAATAAATAAAAAGAGAAGTCCTGACTGACTGACCGACTGACGGACTGACTGACTCATCAACGCCCAGCCCAACTACCCTTGAACCTAGAAAGCCGAAATTTTGCATAGGGATTCCCTTCATAATGTAGACAAGGAGTAATGAAGGATTTCCCGATAGTACGTTCCCACGGGATATTGTCTACGCGGGCGAAGCTAGTATCACCATATATTTTCTTAGTATTTTTGATATTTATATAAAAAACAAGCTAGTACATAACTCAATATCAAAAAACCTTATTAGTAGGAGATACGATTAGATAGGCTTCTCATTTGAAGCAAATTCAGTTTCTTTTTTTTATTTGTATGGTACATGACTATCTACCATACAAATTAAAAAATGAGACTAATGAACATAGACGTTAGTATAATTTTCTAGTTTTCATGATATAAAAAAAGTCAGTGATATTTCGATAAACCAAACATTTTTGTCTGAAAATAATTTTACCAACCAACTTAACAGTTCCACGAAATATTTTATTTACCCACACCGTATTGTCCTTGATGTTACATCATGCAAATAATATAATTCTTCAAGCTTCAGCAGGACCCCTTACAAATAAAGGAGCTTTTCACCCTCGGATGTCAAATATTGGTCAGGAGAATTACAGTCCGAAATACTGGGACTACACGTTTTATAACAGCAAACATTATGGACACGTATGTGATGAGGAGTTTAGTTAATAAAATAAAATTTTGTTTCATTGAATGAAAAGTAGTATAACTCAGATAATCGAGTTTTCCCATTTAATTGTACGTATAATGAGATAAATCTCACACCTACGCACATGTAAGTACTTCGAGTATTCGTAGCTGTATAATGTATTAATCAATCCTAGCAACTTTGAATTATATTATGTGTAAAAATATTAATTAAATTTAAAAAACGTAGAATGAGACGTTTATTTTTGAATTTACAACATCGTTCTTATTTTAAACAGATAAAATCAAGAGAAGAAATAAGTAAGAAAATTTCCACTCACCTGTACTATTTAAATCCATTATCAAATAAATCACTTACGTACACACTTTAATATTTACAAAGTTTTAAGCAACTACTATATACAACAATCATTAAGTTAAACTAACAAGAAACAAACTTCAAAGTTTATGAGACACTCACTTAAATTAATGTTTTATTCCGTACTTAATCATAAGTTATATACAGGGTGTATTACACTTTTTAACGTATCGTTGACAGTTCGTCACGCGCGCGCGATATGCCAAAAGAGGCAGCAAAAACCAGTAGCAACCGGTTCAAACTGGACGGCGTGCGGCCAATTACTGAGGATCGCACGCAAGCCCGCGCTAAACGCGGCACTGCGCATGCTCCGCGCCGATTGACACCCGCCAAGCTTATACCCTAACACTTTAGGAGAGAATATTCTCTCCTGTAGTATTAGAGAATAAAACTAACTTATGAATATTTACTCATAAGTTAGTTTTTAGTTTTGTTTAGAATGTTCCTCGCGGGATCCGAATGGGCCGTCGAGTTTGTGAAATCAAAACAAATAGTAAACTGAAAGGGAATAAGCCCGAATGGGGCCTATTTGTATTTATGCTTTCATATAATTTTAACGAAATTTTGTTCACGTTGTAGAATTTTCTGAATTAGAGAAATTAGATGTATAAGAGAAACTTTTCTAGAGCTATTTTTTAAGCTAAACGCTTTCCAACTCTTACAGAGAATTGTTGCGATAAGACACATTAAAGAAAACGGGATTATTTGCATCTAAAAGACTAATATAAAATGTGTGTCTATTTATTTATTAATCAAGGAATAAACCTGTTTACTTTTTAAAATGCACATACCTTATTTTGAAAAGCGCACACTCAACAAAGAACACAACCAAGACTGCCCAATTCATTGACTTCAGTAAATCGGTATTAATAAACCCGATGGGACATCTTCAAATCGCTAAAAGCTTAGCATCCATCCCCTTTTATCAGAACGATTGTAGAAAACCGCTCAACCCTTTTAAACCCCAATCTGAAGTGCGTCCGGTCGTTAGTAGACATTAATGGAATTCAACCGGTTACTCTGCCGTGAAAATAACAAGGAGACTGGATTTCATAAGCCCAATCTGTTGTTCTCACAGCGATAACAATAATGTTAGGCGTCAACATGCAAATTATACAGAACTTTCGTTTTATAATCAAACTGGTGGGATTTGAAGGTTGGATCTGAAGTGTTTTGGTTACTAGTGGATTAATGATTAACTGTGCTTGATCAATCAGAAAAAAAACGTTAAAGCATAAATATTTTTAATATAATAGGATTTTTGTAATCAGCCTGTATACACGGTGTTCAGAGTTGAACATGAAGTGGAAGAAATATTTACCGTATGGCAAGCTAGAGAGCTACTAATCTGCCTAGCCTTTTCCCAACTATGTTGGGGTCGGCTTCCAGTCTAACCAGATGCAGCTGAATACCATTATTTTACATGGAGCGACTGCCTATCTGACCTCCACAACCCATTAACTGGGTAATACGATACCCCTTTGGTAAGACTGATTATCAGACTTTCGGGCTTCTGACGACCCGTAACGACTGTCAAAGATCCACGAATGATAGCCGGGACCAACGGCTTAACGTGCTTTCCGAGGCACGGAGGAGTCTCGGTATGTAAAGATGGTCACCCATCCATGGACCAACTCCGGCAAGCGTAGCTTAACCTGATGGATTGACCCGTGCGACTGTTATTACTTAGCCACGAGCTAGAGAGCTACTATGCTTTGAAATGTGGTATTGGCGAAGAAAGCTTCGCATACCATGGACCGCCAAGAGAACGAACAAATCTATTTTCAAGCAACTACGCATAAGAAATAGACTTTCCACGATTACCAAAGAATTCGCGGCTACTTTGGTCATATTGCCCGTCGGGAACCAGATAACCTTGAAAAGTTGGTGGTGATGTGCAAGGTAGATGGAAAAAGACGTCGCGACCGGTCACCTAACCGCTGGTCAGACTAAGTAACTAGTGGACTTTCTGTTACGACTACTCTGAGAGAAGCGGAGAACTGAACGAAGTGGAAGAACATACATAAAGCCACGAAGGCCCTTCAGAAACACGACCTTCAGTAATGAAGTGCGTGACCAAGAAGAAGCTACAAGGATCTTTCGGTGGCCGAATGACATTGACATGGAGGCGTTGCTGGTAAATATTCGTGAAATTGTCATAAGAATAGGCTAGTTGAGAATAAAAAAAATACCTTATTAATTTTATTATTTATGGAGAATGGTTGTGAGCTAAAAGTATACTAATTCAACTTAGTTTAATAAATGATTTTAGATTAATTATTATTATTTGCCTATTGTTGTAAAAAAAAACATGATGATAGCGTTAGCACGCGCCCAATGATCCATGCAACGTTGTAAAAGTAGGTAAATCTTATATATCACAACATTTTCCTGGTGCTAGTTCTAGATAATACATCACAACCCTAAATAAAACCGTTTAAAATAGCAATAAACTACTAAGTTTAAATATTGCAATAGCCCAAAACGTGAAAAATTGCAGGCCGTCGGGAGCGAGCACCGTATTCATCCATTTTCCTTACCTACTTCATTCTTACTACTTTTAAGGATGAGATATCTTTTTATAGGGAAATTATTAATCGCACACCAGAAACATATTCTTACATCAAATATTTTACATCTAATAATCTACATGTACACCAAATCAATGATTGCAATACTAATTAACTAATTGAACTAATTAACTAAGTAAATATAGTAACCTTATTGGTAACTATATTGTCGAGCCGTTTGGGTTGAAACCCCGGGCCGTGGGGTCCGAGTACTCATGGTCTCTTTAAGGATATCTCGAAACGGCTGGTTGACACTTCCCGTGACCCAAGGGCTGGCTTTTACCTTGGCCAGAGGCTAAGCATTGCCATACAACGTGGCAATGCCGCCAGTCTCTTGAGTACATTACCAGTCGACAGCGATGAATGAATTTTTAGATGCCATGTTTTAATTTGTGAATAGTTTTAGTTAGCATATTATTATAATTTTGTTATTTTTATGTTATGTTTATATAACATTTAAATAACTAATTGAATATCAAAACTTGTGACAAATGATAATCATAATTTATACATACATTTTTGTTCAAAGTCACAAAAACCGTGTCCGTTAGTCTCACTAAATCTCAAAAACGGCTTGACAGATTTGTTTTTTTTTTTTCGTTTTAATCTCATCTTTACTGGGGTGTTTAAAAGAAAAAAAAAAAAAAAACAGAAATTGAAATTTTGCCAGGACAACATCTGACAGGTCAGCTGGTTAGTATATCTATAGATACTCGTAGATGATAAGCGACTTTCATTTTTTGTATTTTTTTATGTTAAAGTAATAAATAATTGTCACAGTGTCGTAATAATTCAAAATGACGCTAACGGGCTGTCAACCGTCATGCAAAAAACGCGTTGCTCCATGTCTAACGAACGTCAAAAAGTTAAATTTTTACGAGTGTAATTTACGGATAAACTGGTAACGTGTTAAGTTGTGATGATTAGGATGTCCTTTATAAATTATGGGAACGATTTATAAATGATAAATGAGTTTATTTCTGCAAGTAGGTTTGTACTAAGGGACTATTTCACGAAGTCCGAACAGCCGCCAGGTACTTACCGAATAAATTCAAAAAGGGAACAGAATTTGTATGAAATTATCTGCTAAGTAACTCAGTAGAAACTTAATCGTAGGTGGTGAAACAAGCCCTAAAACTTTTACACAAAGTCAAAGTCAAAGTTTTTATTAATGCGATTTTTGGTGATACAACAGGGTCTTAAAAATATTTTATAGTAGCTCAAAAATCTACTCTATAAGGCAAGCATTGTTAAATTATAATATTAGAAATTAAGTTAAAAATTACATGAAATATAGTGAAGTAATAATAACTATAGAAATTAAAATACAAGATATAATATATTGTAATAAATCAATAGACATATGTATTATGAATATTACATTAAAACATAAATACATAAAATGGTCAGTCACACGAAATTTTGTCAAATAGGAATTTATTAATGGTATAGTAGCATTTGTCTATTAAAAATGTATTTAGTTTACGTTTAAATTCTGTCAAGTTTAAATCTTTTATATCATTTCGTAGCTTATTAAAATTTTTTGGAGTCATCAAAAGTATGCTCTTGTGCATAATGGCGGTCCGAAAACCCCAAAAAATGAAAATGAAAAAAAAATGAAAATGGTCAAATCCGATTCCGAAAATTTTTTGACTGATTTTTTATTTTTTTTTTTTATTTTCGGAAAGCTTACAGTCTAATATCTTTAGAGGTAAATTATGTACAATATCGCTTAAAATTGCCATTTATAAGCTTCCATAGATTAAGGGAATGATGATGATGAATGATGGGAAGATACAGTATTCGTGAGTGTCAAACGATATATTTTTCACTCGCACGAAGTCGCGGGCAGAAGCTGGTATTAAATAAAATGTATGAACAATACCCGTGTCCTTGAATAACAAAGATTTATTTATTTGCATTCCACAACTTACTTAATTCCATTTCAGTGTCAGCTTTACACCTGTTAATTTTTGTGACTTAAATAAAATACTGCGAAAAAACATCCATTCTTATTATCTCGGAAAATGTCAACTGCTGAACTTGGCCCCGGAAGACTTGGCTGAAAGAAAAATTAATAACTTTATCAAAGAAAGAAAGAAGGAAATAAATAAAATGTTTTATTCAGAACTTGTTGTATTGGACATACATTAAGATTAGAGTTAGATGATACAGCTAAGTGTTCTATATAATTTATTTTCTTTAGTGACACACCGTTAGTAACAATAGCCTTTTAGCCAAAGAACATGGTAATCGACATTATACCCTGAACCTAATTGATTGCTTCACAAACAAGCAGCTGTTTTCTTCAACATAAAAACATGTGTATGCAAAATATACTCATAAAACAATAGCTTGATTGATCGATTATTATATTCCAAGGGTTTTTCTCTGTGTCGTTTCCATTTGCATAATACATATTTAATTCGATGAAAAGGTATACATACATTACCCAAAGGTTCGAGACAGGAAAAACTGAAGTATATTTTAAAATATTTTGTCCTGAATTTGGATAATTATTGAAATGAAAGTGGAAAATTGAAATTGGTCTGTAATTAACATACATGAAAATGTATTCGTTAATAATTAAATAAAACAAACTTTGATTTTCTTCCGGAGTATCTTTTTATGCTTTTATTCCGCTGGTTTTAATGTGTTCAACACGTTGGATTCCAACAGGAATGTAACAGCCAAATTGCGGAATCAGGTCTATGAATGGAAAATTACTGCCACTGTTATCAAAATCGAAAGAGAGTCAACTTTAAATGGGGGGAGGGATCCGAGTGCTCATGTTCTCTTTAAGGATATCTCGATACAGCTGGTTTACCTTGGCGAGAGGCTAAGCATTGCCATACAACGTGGCAATGCCGCCAGTCTCTTGGGTACATTACCTGTCGACAGTGATGCGGATGAATTTTTCGACACCATGTTTTAGTTTGTGAATAATTTTAGTTAGGATATAATATTGTTAGTTTTAGGTTATGTTTATATTAAATTTAAATATACTTTAAAATACATACAGATACATACACTCACGTCTTCTTCCCATGGGGGTAGGCAGAAACTAAAGAACGCCACCTGCTACAATCCTTAAATACTCCTTTTGCTTCGTTTACGTTCATACATCTGGTCATACACGGACACCGGTTGCGAGTACTACGCACCTGAAATTTCTAAAGAACATCTTCCTAGGGTGTTCCCTCCCGGCGTGTCCCAGTCACATCTGCCTTGTTAATAAAGTTCTAAATTAGTCCTGTCCAATATAAAACTGAGCAAACCGTAAAGGTTTCTGTGACATACAACATATATTATTTTATATACCTAAGATCTTATTTAGGTCAAAACAAAGGATGTGTCCCTATATATGCTACGATAAGGCTGCTTTTCCACCAGAGATGTGCTAAGCTACGTTGGAGGAGCTTGTGGCTAAGTAATAACAGCCGCACGGGTCGATCCATCAGGTTAAGCTATGCTTGCCGGGGCTGGTTAATAGATGGGTGACCATCTTTACATACCGAGACTCCTCCGTGCCTCGGAATGCACGTTAAGCCGTTGGTCCCGGCTGTCATTTGTGGATCTTTGACAGTCGTTACAGGTCGTCAGAAGCCCGAAAGTTTGACAACCAGACTTGCCAAAGGGCATCGTATTACCCAGTTACTGGCTTGTGGAGGTCAGATAAGCAGTCGCTCCATTTAAAATACTGGTATTCAGCTGCCTCCGGTTAGAATGGAAGCCGACCCATTCGTAGTTGGGAAAAGGCTAGACAGATTGATGTGCTTATACTACGTTGCTATGGATGCGTTTGATGTCTACCAATCTTAATCATTGGTCCACATAGCATAGCACTGGTGGAAATGGGTTCAACTAAGCTATGTTTCTTATATGTGCTAAGAATGCGCGAGTGGTGTAGCTGCCGCTCCCAAAGCCTTTCCTACTGTCGATACATCGCTTAGCCCGAGCTGCGCATCTTTCTCGAACAGCTACCTCCAGCGGCGCATCTTCATAGCACATCTTGCTCGCTCCGCTACACAGCTTAGCATTAGTGGAAACGGTCACATAGTTTCAGCATAGCTGCATAGCACATCATCTCTGGTGGAAAAGCAGCCTTATGTACTGAAACTGTAGGTATTCTCCAGATATCGAGGAAATTACCGTGTTCACTGAAGTGACACGGAGCACTGCGAAGCTCATAAGGACAAGAATACACGATCAATTTCCGACTAACTATTAAGTCTTCCGATGTTATCCATCGATTTTTACGCACATTTACTTGTTGTAGTGAGTACAACAAGTAAATGTGCGTAAAAATCGATGGACTCGCATCAGAACAAAAAGTGAGTTTTTGTTCTGATGCGAGTTAGGTTACAGGGATTAA
Organism: Cosmia pyralina; assembly: GCA_946251885.1. Classification (NCBI taxonomy): domain Eukaryota; kingdom Metazoa; phylum Arthropoda; class Insecta; order Lepidoptera; family Noctuidae; genus Cosmia; species Cosmia pyralina. The sequence goes on from OX276349.1 coordinate 2,998,803, forward strand.
CAGGAATAGTGACTAAAACACAATGGTTGAATAGTACAAAAAAAAAAAAAAAACAGTCGCACTGGTTGATCTATCAGTTTAAGCCACGCTTGCTGCGGTTGGTGCGTGGATGGGTGACAATTACTTTACATACCAAGACCCCTCTGTGACCCTTTGACAGTCGTTACGGGCAACTAGTCTTACCAAGGGGTATCGTATTACGCAGTAACTGGGTTGTGGAGGTCAGATAGGCAGTAGCTTCATGTACAACAAAATCAGCCTATAATATTCCCACTGCTGGGACATAGGCCTCCTCTCGGTGAGAGGGGGCGGGCCGAAATCCACCACACTGGTCCAATGTGGGTTGGCAGATGTCACATGTCTTTGAATTTTTGGTTCTAGGACATGCCGGTTTCCTCACGATGTTTTCCTTTACCGTTTGGAGAGCAGTGGTGATGAAATAATTTACACAAAATAAAGCGCCTGTCGGGGGTCGAACTTACGACCTACAACTCGTAAGTCGCAGCCGTTACCACTGGGCCATCACTGCTCTCCGTAGCTCCATGTAAAATACTGATATTTAGCTGCATCCGGTTAGACTGGAAGCTGATCCCAATGTATTTGGGAAAAGGCTAGGCAAATGATGATAGGTAAACTTTTTCAAACTCCTCTTTATGTCGCCTGTCTGCGCTAAACCTTGTTATTAAAGCACTATAAGCTAAGTGTAGCACTCATTAACAAGTTAACTGTGAGAGGTACTTTCTGTACTCGCTGTACTCGTGTGTAAGTACAAGATTATAAGCAGCGTAGTCTCATAGAGACCTAATTTTATGGAAGCAAGCGTTTCATGCGTGGCTTGATAAACAGAATAAAGATAAAATGTAAGGTTTTGTTGCTATGTTTCTATTTACACAACATATAAGACGCCTGTGTGTTTCTATTTTATTATTTCGTGTTTTCAGCGTTCCTTATCTCAAAAGGAACGATACGAGGAGGAGGAGCAGGAAGGAGGAAGGAGGAGGAAACGAAAAAAAACGGAACTCTTATATGATCTTTATTTTTTATTTTTTTTTATTTTTTTTTTATCCCATCACAAGTATCTTCGGATTACTTTCTGGGAAACCCCGGCAACTAATTGTATAGATTTAAGATAATAAACACATTTTTTTTTTCTTTATCTTTGTTGTTCGTCTGTTTGTCTGTCAGTCTGGAAAGACCCTTTATCTCAGGAGCGCGTGAAGGTATCGAGTTGAAATTCATATCAAATACTTAGGTCTAATGGTCCCTTGGAGCTTTGAAAAAATCTGGCTCCTAAGTGAACGCAATAAAGAAATACGGCCATTTTTGCGGCATGTTTTGATACTCGCAAGTATGAAATCAAAACCTATAGAGTACTTCCCGTTGACCTAGAATCATGAAATTTGGTAAGAAGCAAGGTCACACAGCACAAGTAAAGGAAATTGTCCGAAAATGGTTAATTTGTAATTTTATCAAATAAAAAAAAAATAAGATTACAAACTTAAATTTTCAATTGGAGAACTGATCGTGGCGTATATCGATGTATGGGAGAACATGTTTTTCAACTACAATGTTAATTTTGTTTTTGAGATAAATTATTTTTAACTATGGAACCCTTCATTGTTTTTTTTTACAATTTAGATGTAGGAGGAACGGCCAGCAACAAGATTCAAATAACACTGACTACTATTACAAATCTTCTAAATTAACACAAAACTATGGGATAATATGTTTCTTAGATGTTTATACTCGTATCAGCTAATAGTTTAGGTAAACCGGATGACTTTTTTTACCGTCTTGAAAAAAATAGGGTAGGTATATTAGGTGAACGGAGTAGAAGCGTATGGCATACCTCGTTTTTTTTTTAATAGATTAGTCAGAAAAAAATATCTACGTATCAATAAATACTACAAATTCGATGTAATCTAGAACCAAAAAAAATCTGAAAAAAAAAAATCCTTTAAAAATATCGAAATTAACCAACCAACCAACCAACTTGCATTATGATTTGAATTTTGATTAAAAAAAAAAATAATAAAAAAAAACAGTTATGCCATAGGCTTCTATTCCGTTCACCGAATATACCCTATTTTTGACGGTAAAAAATGGCATCCGGTATATTCATGCTTCTGTTTTGATGTGACTGAATAATTATGTTTATTTCACTTCAATCTTCAACACAGAATAATGTTAGATTTTAAAGCAACTTATATTCCATTTGCAATACTCGTAAGATTAGACATTTAAACAAACCTCTTTTACAGTCTGTTCAACCGATTTTGACTTTTATTGCGTTGGTGGCATGACAAATGTCATCTGCAGTAAACAGTTGGTAGGTATTGTAACCATTTTTTTTTGCCTTTAATGCCATCCTTAAGCCTACGGAATAGAAGTCAAAATCGGTTGAACGGACTGTAAAAAAGGCTTATGTATAATCTTATTGCAAATGGAGTATAGTGAAACAGCTTCAACAAAAAAATAAAAGGTAACCAGGCGGTTACGTTGTATGGAGGAGTAAGCAGGAAATAGGATAAGGAAGGAATTAACTCTTAGTATAATACGGACGAGGTAGGAGAAAATAAAACATGAAAATATTAAATGGAAAAAACCAACTCCACACAAAGCCAACGCTTTTCCTTGTACTTTATTAAAAATGTAAAACGGACAAACATTGACGGAGTTTAAAAACATGGTTCCTTATCTTTATAAGAAGTGCTTTTTGAGCATTAACACTGATTATCTCTTCAAGTGCAGTTATATACTAATATATAAACCCAAAACTCCCAGGGGGAGGGGGGAGGGGGGTTAGTTGCGAACCCCATAAGTTCAGAACTACATAGAATAGAATAGAATAGAATACTCTTTATTATGCACACCATTTAAATTACTGGTTACAATTTTACAATGTTGAAATTTTACATACGAGTGACACAATGGGCGGTCATAGGATGATTTTTTTTCCAGAAAATGGTGTTGTGGTTTTTCCTTATGCACACATGGGGTGCAGCAAGCCTTTGAGGGGTTACCCATAATGGGATAAATAGGCAGCCATAGTACAGTCAGAATTATAAGTCGATTAAGGATCTGATGACCATTCGTCACATTAGCTATTTCGTCGCTACCCCTATTAGGTCTCATTGACTAATACGTCACCTTGTGCATGTGGTCAGTTTTCTTAACTCGTTTCATGCTCTATTTCGACTCATTCCCAACTCGTCCGATGCATAAGTACAATGTACAGTCAGCGTCAAAAATATCGAAACGAATATGTGGGTTATTTTAAATTGACTAGCTAAACTCCGCAGACGAAAAATAAATGAATTTGATGTTGTTTTTTTTTTGGGATCATCGACCGCTTTTATTGTAGTCACTTGAAATATCAGTTTAAAAACTTTTTTTTTTTTTTTTTTGTAAACTTCACAGTTGCGATGGATCATACATCTTAATATAAGATAACAGTATTTGTCAACTAATACTTCAAGAAACAACATTACAGCGCTCGTTGACCTCCCAAAAAAACATCAAATCTTTTTATCTTATCGTGTTTAGATTTCAATACCCATCGCGTCTGCGAGGTTTGCTAACCAATTTAAAATAACCCTGTAGTTACTCATCTTTGTCTATGTGTCAAAATGCCTGGATCTAGAATTTGCGTTAAGACGGAACTTTTCTTGAAAACGGTCAAAAAGGTGTTTTTTTTTTAAAGCAGTGTATCTCTTAAAGCGTAAATAATTTTGACAAAAAAAAAAAGATATTTTCAAGTCCTTTTCGCATACAGTGATGGAACTCTAAACATAATTAAACATACTTTAATGCACCAAAAAAATCCTCAAACATGCCTCTTAATAATCTTTAAAAGCTGTTTATCCCTTCATTCACAATTATAATTAAAAATATACCATAAAATTTCAAAGGCCAAACTGCATCTAGTGATGGATTAATTTATTATTAAATAGTTAATTTCTAATTTTTTATGATTCAAATTGCACTTTTACGACGTAATTCCGGTGCGCGTGAGAGTATTCTATCTCGCGAGTCAAACTAGGCAGTCATAACGCCATTTCACTTACACACCGAGCTAAACCACGCTTGGATGTAGGGTCTCAAAGCAATTTATTGAAAACCCAAAAACTAGAAAATTTAAAAAATTGCTTGAACCTACGATAATAGTGACATTTTCATAGCCGCGTAGGATTGGTTACGATTTTCGTATTTTGTAACAATATTTTGATTTAAAATAGTGTCCGTGGAGTTTCTTGCCCGTTCTTCTCCATAGGAACATACTACGCTTTGGAATGGGCAACTAGCTTCATCTTTCTGACTGACCGACCCCTTGACAATTCAATAATGCCTGTAATTGGTTTATGTGAAGTAAATACTTGGAGTTTGAATTTGTGTGGGCGCGTACCATTTGCTTCGAATTTCTGAGAATTCAAAGTATTTCTTTGTACACGGAAAAAAAATCACAAAATGGCTACGTTATGTATTAGAATAATACTTGACTTACATTTTCATATTCTTTGATCTTTTTCAATTCATTATGTCAACAATTATTTTAAAAACCGGCCAAGCGCGAGTCGGACTCGCGCACGAAGGGTACCGTACCATTATCTAAAACGGCAAAAAATCACGTTTGTGGTATGGGAGCCCCCCTTAAATGTTTGTTTTATTTTAATTTAATTATTTATTTTTGAAGTCAATATCTAACTAAATATTCTATGAATATTTAAAGCGTCTACCTGTTGCCGTTATCAATATCGAGCATAAACGAGCAAAAAAATCACGTTTGATGTATGGGAGCGCCCTTAAATATTTATTTTATTCTGTTTTTTAGTATTTGTTGTTATAGCGGCTACAGAAATACATCATCTGTGAAAATTTCAGCTGTCTAACTAACACGGTTCATGAGATACGGCCTGGTGACAGACGGACGGACAGCGGAGTCTTAGTAATAGGGTCCCATTTTACCCTTTGGGTACGGAACCCTAAAAAGTAAACCTATAATAACATCTCTCCTTAATTTTAGGGAAGAAAGTACCTATTTGTATTCTTTAATCCATCCATACTAATATTATAAATGCAAAAGTAATTCTCAGTCATAGTTATAGTTAGTCAGTATTCATAGTCTGTCTGTTACCTTTTCACACCTTAACGGCTGAATGAATTTCGATGAAATTTGCCACACAGGTAGACCATGACCTGATTTAGCCGATTTTATCCTGGTTGTAAGTTTCCGTGGAATAATTACCGATCTCCACGCGGGTAAAACCCGCTGACAACGCAAGTGAATTACAAATGTGTTTTTTTTTTAAGTTTCCCATTTGACGTATTTCGAACTTTTAATGACGACATCGTTTCTCGTTTTTCCTTATTAACTCTGATAATAATACTTAATTGAGGAAAAATATTGTATTTCCTTACTCCAATTACATAGATAGGTAGGTACTGAAATTTCTACTCGCATGGATGAGAATAGATGATTGCCACGTGGAAAGCATTGAAGATTCTGTTTATACTAGAAGTGGTGACTTGGTAGAGAAGCTGAGTAATAACAGCCGCACGGGTCGATCAATCAGGTTAAGCTACGCTTGCCGGGGTTGGTCAGTAGATGGGTGACCATCTTTACATACCGAGACTCCTTCATGCCTCGGAAAGTACGTTAAGCCGTTGGACCCGGCTGTCATTCGTAGATCTTTGACAGTCGTTACGGGTCATCAAAAGCCCGAACGTCTGACAACCAGTCTTACCAATAGGTCTCGTATTACCCAGTCACTGTGTTGTGGAGGTCAGATATTCAGTCGCTCTATGTAAAATACTAGTATTCAGCTGTATATGAAAAAGCGGTTAGACTGGAAGCCGGCCCCAACATAGTTGGGAAAAGGCTAAGCAGATTGACTTGGTAGAGAAGAAAAGTATCATGTTTATACAATTATTAGAAAGAAGGAAAAAAGGAAAGAAAAACTTTTTTAGTGTCACAGAAGCACGTGATGTTCGTCGTGATCTCGTATATGTTTTTCACAAAAAGATGTTTCGTTTATTTTTCGTCATAATTATTTTAATTTCAGGTCATAACGTCCAGTACCTATACCGCATGTCGGTAGCATTCAATCTACCTAGCCTTTTTTCAATTGCGTCGGGGTCGGCTTCCAGTCTAATCAGATTCAGCTGAATACCAGTATTTTACATGGAGCGACTGCCTATCTGACCTCCACAACCAAGTTACTGGGTAATACGATACCCCTTGGTTAGACTGGTCGTCAGACTTTCGAGCTTCAGATGACCCGCAACGACTGTCAAAGATCCACGAATGACAGCCGGGACCAACGGCTTAACGTACTATCAAATGCACGGAGGAGTCTCGGTATGTAAAGGTGGTCACCCATTCACTGACTAACCCCGGCAAGCGTAGCTTAGCCTGATTTATCGACCCGTGCGCCTGTTATTACTTAGCCACGAGCTCCTTATGTCGGTAGCATGAGTTGAATTTATTTATTTAGATTTACAATATACGCTACATAAATTCCAGGAAGGAACAGAAAATAAATAAAAATAAACAATAAAAAAAATATATAATAATAGATGGTTTGCGTAATTATACTGCTCTGAAATAAAGACGCGTTCAAGGTCAGGCTGTGACTGATGACTGTACATAATTATCACAATGACGACAATTTTCTCGAAAAACAGGCGCACAATCTTATATATAAAATTCTCGTGTCACAATGTTCGTTCCCGTACTCCTCCGAAACGGCTTGACCGATTCTCATGAAATTTTGTAAGCATATTAAGTAGGTCTGAGAATCGGCTAACATCTATTTATCATACCGCTAAATTTTTATCCCGGTCTACGCGGATGAAACCGCGGGGCGCAGCTATTCTTATATATAAAATTCTCGTGTCACAATGTTCATTCCCGTACTCCTCTGAAACGGCTTGACCGATTCTCATGAAATTTTGTGAGCATATTGAGTAGGTCTGAGAATCGGCTAACATCTATTTTGTATCCCGGTCTACGCGGGTGACACCGCGGGGCGCAGCTAGTTATAACTAAATTTCACAATATACGAAAACACATTCTTAAACAGATACACCCAAAATCGACATCTTCAAACTAGGGCTACTACACAAACTTAAAATAAAATAATAAAATATTCAAACAAGTGAACAAGAGATGTGTTGAGTTCAGAACGATATGTTATTTTAGGCTGGTGCTACCCTCACCGACTAAAGTACGGACTGAAGTACCGACCGAGGCGCGATACGGAAAATTGGATTTAGAGACCCTCTGTGCACTGCAATTGGATTATCATCGCCTGCTGTAGAACCTACAGCTTTGATGTAATATTATGATTTAATATAACATAATTTTATTTGTAACCTGTTTCAGCTTGTGATGGTATGTGGTGCTTTGATTGATATATCTTCTATACTTAGTAGGTATAAGTTAATACTATTAGTAGCTGTTTGTGTCTGTCTGTGTGTCCGCGTTGTTCTTCTAAACTACGCAACAGATTTTGATGGGTTTATAGCGTCATTTAGGGAATTTATTCCGGTAGGTTTATGTGTACTATTTTTGCTGTGTCCGACAGGGTCCATAATGATCACATATAAATAAGTTACCATCTAAGTACACATTGAAAATCGCTTGGCTTAGCTTGTAGCCGACCCGAACATGATTCAGCAAGGGTCGGCTTTGTTTTTCAACAACTACTGCCGAACCGAATGTGCCGACCAAAACAAGCATGTAGCAATCCCTCACATTCGGCTGTCGACTACACGTTTAGTGTGAAATTAGCCTACTTATAAAGAAAAAAAAGAAAAGTATTTATTGAGACCCGCAAAGGAAAACCACAATAAAAAAATAAAGTGTCTCACGCTATAACATAAAAATATAGGAGTTGAATTACTTTGTAAATAATTTACAATTATAATTAAAATTTGATCAAACAAATAACTTTACTTACACCTTCAAAATCAAAAAGAAAATTAAAACTATACCGTACCGTTCTTTACATTTTTCTTATCATTCAGTATTTTAAATGAAATATTACTAATAATCCAAGACCGAAGAAAGCTCTCTGGGAAAGAAGAGTTTGCGAAAGACTGTTTTCAATTCAATGCAATTTTAATACTTTGCATAAGGAATCCATACTTTAACAATATCTGTGTTAATTAACGAAGTTTAATTTAAAGGAAAAGTACTTTCACTTATTTACAACTTAACGGTTTATGTTTAAAGAATACTCGTATCATACATAAATAAATGAAAAACTTATACAATTTGTGATAACTGTAGATAAGGCTAGCTTTTTAGCCTAACGTGGATCCACGCTAGACACAATGGCTTTTTAATTGTGTCTGAAATTATGGCATTCGACTCGTTAAAGCTAATTGAATTTGTCAAAGCCTTCAGAACAACACAACCCAATTACTAGGCAATACTAACAATTCATAGTATAGACTAAATTGTCAGACTTTCGGACTTCTGACCATACTTAACGGGTATCAAAGGTCCGTCTACCAGACTTCAGTTGCTACGGCGTAGCGTGGTGCTACGTCGTAGCTTAAAGCTACGTCGTAGCAACTATTGTTCAAAACGTTGCATTGTAGGAATATTTTGTTCCTCATAATGTAGCGATACTGCATGTCTCAGGGGAAGGAAGTCGACGTCGATACAGACCGGAAAGTGCTGGCAAGACAACTTGGAAGCTTTTCTAAGAGATTTGTCGGGAGGTTGGATCGGAGAGGTCAATCAATCTGCCTAGCCTTTTTCCAACTATATTGGGGTCGGCTTCCAGTCCAACCGGAGGCAGCTGAATACCAGTATTTTACATGGAGTGACTGCCTATATGACCTCCACAACCCAGTAACTGGCATATATGACAAAGTATATATATAAATATAATACTATATTGATAATAACAATTGAGGTCTTTAGCATCTACGTAGGTACCCACTCATAATACAACCATATACATTGAATGTTATAGTATAATTAATTTGTCTAATGGACTCCTTCGTTACTTTTCATCAAGTAAATTTTCGGGGAATATGCCTGAGTAAATAATAGAAAAAAAATACTGTTATAACTTATTATAAATATATTATCATTTAGGAACTCTCTCAAAAGTTTCGTTTTATTATCCCTTGAGGAATTATTTCATCAAAGCTGTTTTTTTTTTTGTAAATTTGTAATAATTTTGTGTTTTGTTGGTATGTAATTTTTTTTATAATCAATCAGATGAATGTACGTAGTAATTATTCCAGTTTTTGCCTGAGGTTGGTATCAAGTAGAACTAAGGTAATTAATTTCTTTAAAATGACTATGTAATTACAATTTCAGTATTCGTTGACTAAATACCCAGTTGGTCTCGTGGTGGTAAGCACGACTGTTGCGCGTGGCAAAATATTATTAGGTTTTCCCACTAGAAATTTCTTAGTAACAGTCCGGAGTTTGGAAGTTGGCGGTGTAATACCCACGTGCCTCGGAAAGTACGTTAAGCCGTTGACTCTGCGCCTGATCACTCTCCGGTCGTGTCGGATTGCATTGGACTATTAGAGTGAGGGAAGAGAGAGAGTGCACATGTGTCTGCGCACACACGCCTGCACTATAATAACTCCTGCGCCGATTCGCTGGTCTCAGCTGAGATTAGTCACCATGGCCGAAATTCGGTCTGGAGGACTGTAACTATTCGTAGTATGTAGAACTAGCTACCCCACACCTGAGTGACCAAAGCGTCTACGAAGCGGGAGCGTCAGTCGCGCGGTGGATGCTGCTGCTCATGTTCTCTTATGGCGCCTAGCACACCTGCGCGACCACGACGCGGGAAGACCGCGTTTGCAAAGCGGGACGCAGTCGGACGCACGCGTCTTGAGGTCAGACGTGTGTAGAACGATAATTTTATGAATAGTGACTGTCATTACCATTTATGATGATCATAGCGATGCCGCCGGGGTCGCGGGTAGTTCGAAAGAGATACCGTGGCCCTGGCACGGGCAGTTGAAGAAGCATGGGTGGGTTTTAGTCAGCAAAAGTCTGACACGCCCTCCCGCTCTGCCCAGAGCGGGAGAAGTCATTTGATGATTTCCCATCCACAAAAAAAAAAAAAAAAATCATAGCGATTTATAATGTCAACCCTCAAATATCACACAATTTTGGTGATTAAAGACTTTAATGACCTATGCAAGCAGTTCTCTTTTGACTTGTTTTCAACCAAAGGCTCAAGCGTACGCAATAGGCTGAACCTGGAATTTTTCAAAATTAATTCTTAGTGTTAATAATAGTTCTGTTTCTTATTTTATTTAATTTTTTTGTAATCTATTCCTTATGTTTGGCGGTGCCGATTTGACGATTGGTGCTCATCTTTTCTTGATGTCTTGTCGTGTGTAAGATCTCTTATTATAATTACTGTATAGCTAGCCGTGAAAACCTGTAATTGGCTTCATGTTTTTTATTTCAGTATATTTATTGTTTATAAATTAAGCTGTTGGTTTTCCACATGTTAAATAAATAAATAAAATAACCGGCTTTGCAAAAAAAATAAAAAAGTTTGTGGGTCAGCTCCGATACACGCATGACGAAAACTAAGGGTCCTTTCGTCACGTGAATTTCTATTGTGGGACAACAATTTAGGTGTTAAACTAAGTTAGAGACATGCTACTCCAATGACTATTCACTAAAAACGAGGTTCACGGTTCGCGCTGTAGTCACGCAGGCGTACACGTAAGTTTCGCGTTTTATTCGCTCAGCGTTCGCGTCCCGCGTCCCACTACTTGACGCTCAGGTCTGGCTGAAGCATCAATTTGATACCAGCAGTCAAGTTTGTGTTTACCGCCTCCACATTAAAATTGGAAAACTTTGACTAAAATTGATTATAAATGGCGTTCAAAAGCGTTGAGCCACTAACACAGTAATACAGAAAGCAGCGATTTAGTAACAGTTCCTATGTGAAATGTAACAGTTCCTTCGAACACACAAGAACGGGTGTTCCTTTTTTTTAACTTTCAGCGTTTTCTTTAGTTACACTTCTGTTCCAAACTTACCTACCCTCAATGAGACGGGAAATCACCTGCAAAGAAAAATCAACCTTATTGACTGTGAAATTCGGTTTATTTTCAATTGTGGTTGTAACCGTCTTTGATACATAGAGTTTCTTTGTGAATTCGAGAATACGGACTTGGCGAAAAGTTAAAAGTTACAAAGTTTATTCGACTTAGAAAATTATCTACGTATTATGTTACGTAGAAGCTTACTTAAACGTGTTTGTTATCGGTTGTGTCACAAGGTACGATGTATTATACCGGATGACTTTTTTACCGTCTTGAAAAAAATAGGGTATATTAGGTGAACGGAGTAGAAGCGTATGGCATACTTAGTTTTCTTTTTTAATAGCTTAGTCAGAAAAAAATATCTAAGTATCAATAAATACCACAAATTCGTTGTAAACTTTTCATGTTAGAACAATAAAAACATAAATTTTGAAGAAAAAAAATTAATCCTTTAAAAATATCGAAATTCAAATCATATGCAACCTGCATTATGATTTAAATTTTGATTTTTATTAATTAAAAAAAAAAAAAAAAAAACTAGATATGGCTTCTACTCCGTTCACCGAATATACCCTATTTTTTTCGAGACGGTAAAAAAAGTCATCCTCTATATCTAAGTAGTGAGTATTGAATAGTGAAATTTAAATCTTGTATAAAACGCACACTATGCAGCCAGGCATATTACAAGTTGGGGGATTACATCGCTGACAAAAATGCCTGGCTCCACAAGGACGCATTAACTAATTGATTAGCTTCGAAAATATTGTTGGAGCTGCTAAAGATTAAGAAGAGAGAAAACTTTCTTTGCATTGTTTAAATTCAATCTCTTAGTTTAAATTCTCTCTTATATAATTGCATAGCACATGTGTGAGCACTATGTAGCTACTATTAAGTTACCTTTTACTGGGTACGTCTTTCACTGACTTGAATATGCCCTGGCGGTTGAGAGTATGTCATGCTCACTCAAATGTCTCGCTGGTGGTGGCGTGTGTGTTGGATCATTAAGTTTCCCTTCAAAATGGTTGAGCTAATTGGAGCTGATCCATGAGTCATTTTCGTGAACGGGCGCCGTCAGTTGGGACTGGTCGTTTCTTAGCTGCCATGGCTTATTTTTCATGTTTAATTTAGTTGTTTTTAGTTTTTATCTTTTTATCACGGACGCTTTTTAACGTGCACGTCTTTCTACATTGTTTTCACATGTATATTTTCAACATGAACGACGTAACCAATATTTTATAAGTAAAAATATTTTTATTTAAAAGAGTGTCCGTGGAGTTTCTTGCCCGTTCTTCTCCATAGGGATCTATTACGCTTTGGAATGGGCAACTAGCTTCAAAGTGTGTGTCGGCACACGCACAATGATGGTTCCGTAGTTATTACTTGAAAAGAATTTATCCCAAAACAAACGTTGGCCATTGCCATACAACGTGGCAACGCCGCCAGTCTCTTGGCTACATTACCAGTCGATAGCGATGCTGACGAATTTTTCGACGCCATATTTTAGTTTGTGAATAGTCTTAGTTAAGTCAATCCATTGATTAAAGAAGATCTAAGCGATCAGACAGACAAATGCGCAAAATCTCTATATATATATAGTTATAAATTATAAGGGCTAGAGTCGTACTTTACTGTTTGAAACGCAGCAAATTAATTTACATATTGTAAATATATGTGGAATAAGAAAACGGCAAGATAGTATGTGTTTTCATACTACAAACCTGCATGGATAAAGTTTAAAAAGTCAGTCCGGAGCTTTTGAAAAGGACTATAACTCAATAGGCAGAGAAGTATGTACATTAGCAAGATGACTGTGTTACTAGAAACGTAATTTAAGTAGAGGCAGGCTGGAAAGTGGAAGACAAATGAGGGTCGTTAATTAAAAAGAAAATAGTCAGATACTTAATAGTGTCTTGGCTCTCGTAAAGTATGATGTGTGAAAGTGTGATCCCAGGGAAGTGGTAATCCATAAGTTATAAACCATTTTTAGGATTACCTTTTTGTTTGTATAATCTTCTTTTCTTGTAACTCCAGACAGACAACGATGATGATATTAGTAATAATGATACCTAAATAAATATTTAAATTTAAAAAATATGTTCTTTTACTCTTTTTTCCATTTAGCCACATATAATTATTTTTTTAGTTCGTATTTCAAAGTATTTATTATATTTCTAGATTGTTTTACAAATGTTTATCAAATAAATATAGGCTAGTTTTGAGTACAAATGAGTTAAGCATCTGTGTGCATTGAATGCACAGAACAAACACTACTTATATTGTCTTATAGTTTACTTGATCTCATTATCTTTCATATTTTTGTTATTTTATATTCAAAAAATTCTTGCAATATAAATAACTTATAAAAAAGACAAGACAAAAAGGTTCATGATATCTGAAGTGTCAAAAAATTACAGCTGTCAGAATTCCGTCGAATTAAAAATCAGGCTGTAGTATCGTACATTATTTCATACCAGTATAGTTTTTACCTAGCAGCACATAGGTCACTGTGGCTACTCTGTGCTGCCGTCGACCGTAATGATGCCGTGGAAGTAGCGATATGAGTTCTTAAAATGGTTTATTTTATTTGACAAATAACTTAATTTAATTTTCAATACACTTCTTCGAAAACTGGTTCATATTGCACTACGATTAGGTTCACAATGCCATATATTTCACACGCGTGCGATTTTTCATTTTCCAACACGTGTGCGGGAATAAAAATTGCCACAGATATCTTATACATGAACTTAGTCCAAATTGGTTCAATGCCTCTATTCACACCGTCTCTATTCGGAGGTGAATGTTTTTTTTAATCTCGGCAAAGAGATATACGTCTTTACGGCGTTAATATTTTTTGAATATTTAAATAATGTTTATAAATAGAATATCATCAAAAACAACAACAAAACAACAATAAAACAAACGTTTATGAACAAATTAACATTTATTTGTGTTTTAAATTCAAAAATATTTGAAATTTCTATTTTTCATAACAGCCTGTTTATCGGCTTTATACGTTTGCTTCTCCTTCAACCTGGCGAAAGCAAAGCGCGGAAAAAAAAAAGAAAATTTAAATCATAGTTTCATAATAATTTATGACAAAAATATTTTTCGTTATTTCATTTTATTTGTTCAAAAGTGTATTGAAAAACGTTGTTTGATACACGTGGACATTTGTTATTTCAGTTCTCGGCTCAAAAACAAAAATTCTCCATTTGTATCAAAATGTACTATTTTTTGTGTTGCGTAATGAAAATTATTTTGCATACCTACTATTGCATATAATCAAGTTCTTCTAACTGAACAGACAGCTGTGCTGCTGGGGAGTTTATTGCACCACTTCTTCTTCACAGCTAAAGCACTTGGAAGTGGTGAAGGGCGGGTCTTTGGTAGGGACTGTCTTATGTAATTTTGACGTCTAAAAATGCTGATTCTTAGCCTAATTTGAATAACTGTCTTTTGATTTCGATGTTTTGGGCCAACAAAATTTTATCGTGTCATTGACACGACAAAGAAGACCTAACAACTAGTAATAGGTATGAGTCAGTGTAAATACCAGTATTACCTATAGTTACCTACATCAGTATAGCGAACACAGTTTAGCTCATAGTTATGTGCAAAATATTTATTTACCCGACTATTCTGCAAAAAATAAAATAACACCACGTTCCATGTATCCTTTTAAAACTTTGTGAGGATCGTCACGAAGCAAACAACAGCTCAACATCCACACCTTTTATACGCGAGCCATCCTTATAAACTTTTAACTTGGTAACCTCAAGCGATGCTCGTAAACGCGCCCCAACATGTTTTAAACTTTTTAATAAAGCAACAAAAAAGGAAATTTTAATAGTTTCACTTTAATAAAGGAACGGCGATCCGTCGGCTTTACATTTTTTTCTTTCGTGCCTTTAATTATTAATTAAGACTGTGGTGAATCAAGGAACGAATGGAGGAGGTGAAAGAAAGATGAAGTTGAGTATATTTTTAATTTGTATGGCGTATTTTAGCGTTATACCTATATTCCTCGAAGTGGTAGGCAGCGATGTACAGTCAACAAAAGAGATATCTAGGCAGGGTATACTAACATATTTGTATGTGAATTGTTTCATGTTCAATTTCGTGACAATATACAATTTTGTGTAGGTGTGTTACAATATAGGAGTAATGCAAAAACAAAGTAATATATATAAAATTGAACATGAAGCAATTCACATACAAATATGTAAGTATACCCTGCCTAGATATCTCTTTTGTTGACTGTACCTATAGTTATGTAGGTTGACCCATATTTCGTCTCTTATCTGCTACGGCATATTTTTTTTTAAATTTTTTAATTGTTATTAGTTTTTATCTTCTTAATACGGACGCTTTTAACGTGAATATCTTTCTACATTGCTCTCACATATGTGTATTTTCAACATGAAGGATGTTACCAATATTTCAATTTAAAAAGTGTCCAAGTGTCCGTGGAGTTTCTTGCCCGTTCTTCTCCATAGGAACCTACTACTTCGCGTTAGAATACCTTCATCTTTCTGACTGACCGACCCATTGATAACTCAAAAGTGCCTGTAATTTGGGCCACCAAGATACAGGCTGTGCCTAGTTTGGGGCCCACGGATTCTTCTAGTTTTGTACTCTTCTAACTATGCTCACTGCTTTTGTTTTCTTGGTTGTATAATATGTAACCTGTGTGTGTCAATAAATTGATTTATTATTATTTATTATTATTAATTGGTTTAGTTGAAATAAATGCTTTGAGTTTGCTAAAATTAAATCACCAACGCGCCACCTATTGCCACCACCCAGGCACTGACTCCGGACTGGGTGATGGAAAAAATCTAAAATTTTTCGAACCGTGGACAGACTACAGAGTATGAAGCCTTACTTCACGCTCAGTAGCCGTGCATCCAACCACTAAACCAATGAAGTTGTTAAGGCAAACGCGCCAGGGTAGTCCGCGAAATTCAAATTTTCTTACGTTTTTTTCAATTTGCAGGTTGCATGTTGTATTAATAGAAATTATAATCATTAAAATCATCAATACAACTCTCTAAGTTCATATAGCCCTAATGCTAACTATTTCATGAATCCTTGACATTTGAGGATTATACTAGTTTAACGATTGATTATTATTTTTTTATCTATCTCAAATACGTGAATCTTCTAATGATTATAATTTTGTAAATATCTAATGTTCAGGTCGCAAATTATACTATAGTCAACATACACCCAGACATTGAGCTGCAAATTGCAAAAAGCATAAGAAAAGTTTAATATCGTGGGCTATCTTAGTGCTTCGCCCATAACCAAAAGAAAAAATCAAAATAAACAAAAACATTAAATCTGTATCAACAGTAAATCAAAATTTCGTGTGACAACAAAATTAGTATTATAATGCAATATCCAATAGCCATTTAGATAGAATTTTAGGTGATATTTGTGTTTGCAAAGATAATTGGTTCAGCAATACTGGATGCGGTCAGAATTTCGAATGGACGCTCAGTTTCACAATCCTGTTGACGGCTTAACATTTGGAACTAATATTAGATTTGATCTTTACTGCAATTATTGCAATTGCGTGGTCTAAAATCTTATTAATATTATAGCTGAAATTGTACCATGTTGATTAGAAACTGATATAGAGATTGGAAAATGGCTTACGAGTATAATTTGTATAATGAGATTGTGGAGATCAGATAACTGTTACTTTGTCTTTAATAAAAAGTAAGTTACAAAACTAAAACCCGACTACTGAAAAAGCACGCACTAAAAAGTATGAACCAAAAAAATATTCTCATCTGAAATTAGAAAAAGAAAGACAAATAAAAAATCCGGAGTCACACGTAATCTGTTCGATGTATGCCCTTACATGACGTATGACTCTGGATTTTTAATTTGTCTGTCTTTTTCTAATTTCAGATGCGAATAAGACAAGACAGGACAAGAAGAAAATAATATGTTCAAACTTGGGAATCGGTAAGGCAGATGAGGAGTCATCTGTTATATAAATAATTAGTGAGGTTTTCGTATTTTCTTATTGCAAAACTTGACCAATATCAATATGCAATTTTTGGAAACATTTATTAATTTTTGACCCGTAAATTGCATAATATTCAACATTATTAGAAACAATCTTTTCAACATTAATATTTTTGACAAGTACGTATTATGTAGCCAATTCGATTACCAACCGTCTCAAAATCAATCAATCTGCCTAGCCTTTACCCAACTATGTTGGGGTCGGCTTCCAGTCTAACCAGATGCAGCTGAATACCATTATTTTACATGGAGCGACTGCCTATCTGCCCTCCACAACCCATTAACTGGGTAATACGATACCCCTTGGTAAGACTGATTGTCAGACTTTCGGGCTTCTGACGACCCGTAACGACTGTCAAAGATCCACGAATGACAGCCGGGACCAACGGCTTAACGTGCTTTCCGAGACACGGAGGAATCACGGTATGTAAAGATGGTCACCCATCCACGGACCAACCCCGGCAAGCGTAGCTTAACCTCATGGATCGACCTGCGGCTGTTATTACTTAGCCACGAGCTCCTCTACCAACTTACCAACTACCAACCGTCCCATAAACCGAAATATTATAAACATTATTGTTTCTCGCACAAGTGTCTTAAAAACTCATATAAATAATATTGGAATACTGAATTCAAAACAATATAAATCAGATTACGTCCTAGACGAATGAAATCGTCATTGTAATTCGTAATAACATACAACGGAGCCCAGTGAGGGAATTCTAATGTCTTTTTTTGTTGAGTGCAAGAAAAGAAGATTTGGAGTTATGTCAATCAACTTGCTTTGGTTTAAGTATGTAGATAATGTAAGGGCTTGGTTGAAAAATTAAGAAGGTAGGTATAATGAAATAGAATATGTAGGAATATTGTTAGTAATGGTCCGGTCACGTTTTGTGACCATTGTGGCTACACCATCATAATAATAGGCATGATGACATTTTTTTTTATTTCAAACTAAAAAATATTGTTTCGATGAAAGTTGCAATACGGGGGCTTACGGAGGTAAAAAATCGATTTGGCTAGGTCTCATATCTGGGAAATATTTTTTTTTATTTTCACCCAAACAGAGCTCGGTCGCCTAGGTACTAATAATAAGAGTAAAAGTATAAAAATTGCCAAGTTCTAAACGTTTTAAAATAACTGCCAGACAAAGACTGCATTATCGCAGAAGTGACGTCACGACTATGTAACTTCATACTAGCGTCATACATTATCCATACCGCGCGATAAGAACGGGAATAATTCCTTCCAAAAACTTTTATAGCGTGTAGCTTCTTCATAATTATCTCCATCGATTTTACAGATTTTTTTAAATTTTAATATTTTACTAAGCCATCTTTGAAATTACATTATTTGTTCGAACATTTCTAATATCATCATCTCTATTATAGTAAAAAGAACAATGAAAATGTGAATATTTACATTCTGATTTTCAAGAAAAACTGTGCCCAGTATCCTAAAGTTTGACTTTATATTCATTACATTTTATGGTGTGTTCCATAATACTATCCACAACGACTTTAATGGAGATCTCCTTATACTTCGAAACTAGCTAACATGGTCTTAACAACCATCAACTCGATTAACCGAAATGACTGACATATCCGTAAGCTGACACCAAGATCCAAAAATCCGGATACCAGTATCCGCCTATATTTTAGTTGTGATGGTCGGGTTATAGCGTAAAATATTATGCCTTCATATTTTTTCGTGTAAAAATCCTCATAGAAAAGTCTGAGAAAGTCGAAATACAAACACCAACTAAATACATTATTTGTTTCTCAGAAAAGTAATAGAACACTTTTCATCCTCGAAATAATGCTTACAAGACACCATCAAGCAATTTTCTTTATTCTTCACATTAATTCAACTGTGGTGTCTTACAAAAACATATAACCTATAAGTATATAATCAGATTTCAATCTCTCTCTTTACCACTTATAGGCGTTGATATACCGTGCGTTAATACGAAACGTTTCAAATATCATTGGGCCTCACTTACCAGCCGATAAAGCACGTGCACACTAGTTTATTTCATTTCTGTCTGACTAAAGGGATGGTTATTATTGCCATTACGGCGCCTCAGTTGGGTACCCAGCCTTGTGGCTCTACAGAGCGATGAAAATGATTCCCATTTCGTGTATTGTATGTTCGTAATTTTACCGACCCGAATTGCTGTGTATTGAACAAAATACACCGAAAAATTGTTGAGATAACAAAGGATTATTTACGTTTTTAATCCTTTAACGTAATATTGTGTGGGTGGAGTACCTAAATACAAGGTTGTATATAAAGGTAGGTAAATAATGGAGTTAATTTTATGTCCTGTGCGCAGATTTTCATAAATCACTAGATGTGCCCTCCGGCTTAACACCCACGTGTAAAGTTTTTTAATTTTCCGGTATGAACAGTAACTCTCTGGAAAAATATCATTAAAAGTCGTGACGAAAACAGAATGGTGGCCTTTTATATTAATATTATTTAATCGAAAATTATGTAGACCTAAAAGGTCTGAATTTAAAACATAAGTAAGTGTTTTCGTGGATCTTTCAGGCAAACCAGCCTTTATAAACTGGCTATTTTTATCACTGTATAAGTTATTGTTATTTATAAATAGTCCGTTCCATTACAAGAGACGGTGAAGCATACTCTATCTTCACAGCTAAGAGTCTTCGATTTTCAATATGCCACACTGAAGTCAAAACACAAGTTTCAAGGTTATAACGTTCCACGAAATAAAAAGAGAAAGGTAATTTTATCTATTTTACGATAGTATGGGTCATTTTAACACAAAATCCACAAGTATCAATATATATGAATTTCTTGGAAACTCACCACAAATTGTTCCACGCCAATAAAATTAGATATAGCAATATTTTTTAAACGGACATCACAAACTATGTTCACACGTCGGCTATGTTGTTTAGCTATTAGTGGTTTCCCGCGCATCTAGTTACGAGCGGCGTTTTTTTGTTAGTGTGAGTGCTAGAGCGGTAGGGCATTTTGTCACTTAGAGCGTATTACCCAGTTTTACCCTAATCTGCATCTTAGCAAAAATCATAAAAGTCGCTAACATTGCGCTGAACATAGGGCTCTTCTAAGTTGTCCTACAAACATACATTCTATTTTCCCCAATCACCTGCTTCGGGTCGTCGGTCCACCTAGTGAAGAAGAATCAAACTGCTGCTCGTTTCTTGACTTGAACAGAACTCCTTCATTTCAGTCACTAGCTTTCTAGAACCCTGGTGTTAACATGACACATCAAGTTTTCGAAAGAGATTGTCATAGGTAGATGTGTTGCTGGGGAGTTTATTGCGCCACTTCTTCTTCCCAGCTAAATAACTAAGGCAGTGTTGAAAGGCGAGCGTTTTAGGGTAATTTTGCCGATCAAAAAATGCTGATTCTCAGTCTAATTTGATTAACCCGTCGCGCGCCAATTAGCAGACACAATTGAAATTCTATTGTTATCTGTACACATGGTGTACAATCGACATTTTAAGAGTTAAATGATATTTGGTTTTGATAGGTATAATTGACAGAGACGACGTTCTTCGAAGTCAAGCATTTTCTTAAACCCAATGAGGCGTACGAACAGTCATGTAAACAGCATGAAACATTTTCCAAGTTACCACCTCCACCATTCGTAAGTCCTGTCCGCTCACTACTTTATTGCATATAAGCCAACCGACGCAGATGTCCCCGCTCTCTGTAATTGCCACTGTTCCTGTCCACACTGTAGAGGCGCCAGATGTTTACAAGTACTGTCTTGTAAGACGCCCGCCGGTTTAGTGCTGTGTGTTTTTTGTCGAGACAGGATTTATTGAGGTTCATATCTGTTGGTTTTGAGTTTTTTTTTCAGGAAATATCGGTGATTGTTTTTTGGTATTTGGCGGTGTGGTTTCTGATGACGGTCATCATCCGTCTCTCTCTTCATGTTTCTTCTATAAGCATTTCTAGAGACATCTAAACCTCGATAGACCATGGACAGCTACATCTTCAATCTTATTTCTCTTCCGGATGAACCTGAGGTCACTGTCGGTATATTAACCAATCAGCAAGTTGGTAGCGAGGCTATCAATCCCGGGGTACTATCGAAAAAATGGACGCCTTTACACTTTAGTTGCTTTTTAGGGTTCCGTACCCGAAGGGTGCCAAACGGAACCCTACTACGCCTCCGTTGCCCGTCCGTCCATCCGTCCCTCCGTGCGTCCGTCCGTCTGTCTGTCTGTCAGTGGGCTGTATCTCATGAACCGTAATAGGTAGACAGTTGGAATTTTCACTAGATTTTGTATTTCTATTGCCGCTATAACACCAAATAAGAAAAATAAAATAAAGTAAAACGTTAAAGGGAAATAAAAAAAAAACTTACTCTGGCATGTGGGATATTGTTGTCAAGAACAACTCATCGAGTAAAGTACAAATATAATTTTTGTTTTATCTTCAAAAATGAAGAACTAAGGGGCTGCAAAACATGTCAGTTTTAGACCATTTTTACACCAGCTTTAATGCAACAACTAAACAAGTTAGGAATTTGATGTTCTGCATTTCTGTATTTAATTAACAAATACTAAAAATGCCGATTCGTAAAGTATTTTATTTAAATATAGGCAATTTTCTGCGACTGCAAAAAATTACTTTATAATTCACAGCATCACTGTCAAATACAAAGTTATCTTTGCGATTATTAAAACTTAAGATGAAAAATGTTCTTTGTTTAGTTTTTTTTTAATATGTATGAACCCTTACGGACCCCTTCGTCAGCGAATTCATCTCGCACTTGGCCGGCTTTTCTCTCCTATGGTTCTTTATTTTACTTTGTCACAAGTACAATAATAATGCAGCTTGCAAGCAAAATTATTTCAAATTGGAAAGGCCTAGCGTTCGTCAATGGTACATTTACGTGTAACTACCAATAGTGGAGGCTATTAATTTAATACTATTACCGTCATCAATGTCATACATGGCGTTCTAAGATCACTTTCCTAAATATCAATTGAAATATAATATTAAATTCAACTCTGAAATTCAATTGCCATTCCATTCCAACATATTTAGTTTATAAAAGCTTTGATGGACTCTGAAGGCGTCGGAAGCCAACTGCTCTGACACGACTCAGATTGAAATCCCTCGGGTGAGGAACGTTTGCTTCTGCCAACGCTTGACAACATTCACGTCGTGGAACTTAATATATTATATGTATGTATTATTAAATTCAGCTATCTGGACAATAAAGATGCACAGAATTTAAGTGGAGAAGAGTTGAGTCTCATTTGCACGATGATTATTAATTATTTTTGCTTAGACTGCAGACAGAATATGAAAACTCAATGAGTAGGTCAAGGAGCGAAAATGGTAAGTTTAAAAAAAAAATCTCGCCCACATATCAGCATATAATAATTGTAGAAGATTGGACGATAGTCAATGATACTGCTGCGTTCAAGGTAAAAGAAATGTATATTTAACGGACCAAAGGTTATAATATAAAGGAGCAAGTGAGCACACGCGATGACCGCTAATCGTGTACTCCCTCGCTCCTTTATATTATAACCGTTGGTTTGTTAAAAATACATTTCTTTTACCTTTAACGCAGCAGTATCATTGACTATCCTATTCCTATCTTCTACATGGTCCTTCGAGCCGGATTGCTGATGTCGCACTCCGAATACTGATGCTCTGCTACGAGTATTACTGGACACTGTTGTCTTAAACTTTTTAAACTTTCGCGATTTACACACATTATAAACAAAACCAAAAACGGGTCCTCTCGCGATATTCCTTTTTACGAGGTAAACAGGTACCTATTTGTTTCCCGACGTTTCGACCGCCTTGCAGCGATCGTGGTCACGGGAGGACTGATGACAGCTCAGCGACGTCTTCGTAAAGTGCGGGTATTGGCATCTACCCTCACTTGGTCTTCACAATTTTTATTATTGTCACTGTCGGTACTTCGACACACAACACTAATAACGTCTACACACTGGCGGACCTCGTCGGACGACCGGCGTTGCTTGCATTTGTTAATGACTGGATTCCAAGTTGTCGGCAGTCGGTATCCATCCTCTCTGTTGAAATTTTTATATTTCTTGATTTCAATCGCTTCACGTACTATTCTGGAGTAATAGTAACGATCAGTGGAAAGAACCTGTGGCTTGTGTAGTTGAATCCAGTGGTACCAGCCTCAAGCAAATGCTCAGCTATCGCGGACTTGTTGGTTTGACGGTTTTTTACAGCTGCAATATGTTCCTTGATCCTTTCGGCGATTTTTCGTTTAGTCTGCCCTATATATGAACTACCACAGCTGCAATCCACCTTGTATACGCCAGGTGTCTGAAGGGGAATTACGTCTTTCGAAGAACGCAGGCACTTCGAAATGCTAGAAAGTGGACTATATACAGTCTTGATGGAGTATTTCTTGAGTACTGTTCCAACTTGGTCCGTCACTCCTTTCAACTGTTGTTTTCACTGTTGTCTTGCTGCTGTAGATACCGAGTGCTGCTATCGTAACTACCGATTTGCTGATCTTCCTATCTTCTACAATAATTTTACTTTATCGGACTTTCATTTATATTCAAAATATTCTTGTAATGTATTATTCTTGGCAATGAGCAGTCGGAAAAAATTAAGGTGTAAGTAAAAATTAACTGAAAGGTGTGTAAAACATCTTCATTCTTGACTGCATATGCATATACAGTAACCAATTTGTAGAAGTAAGTTTAAATCATAAATTAATATTAAATGCAGGGTATTGCAAAGGTGTTTATTTTCTTTCTGTACAACAAAATCTTTTGTTGACTCTACACTCATGTGAAACAAACTTCGGAAGAAAATTTACTTATGACGAAACAAAAGGTTTTCAACATTATCAATTCCCTATACACGTATTCATGTGAGTATAATTTATCGTAAGTCACGTCAACAATCTTCTTTGTACTTTCCCGCACAGTTTTTGGTAATATCAAAAGAGATTCCGAGCAACAGGCATAATGAAGTACTTATGTAAGTTCAGAATCAAGTCTTTAATGTAGTAAAGTTATAGAAAATTCACGTAACTTAATATTTAATCATTTTGAACGAAGTTTATTGTTGGAAAATTCAAGTCTTAAGAGGAAAGTTCCAAGTATTTAGCTATCACAATGAGGGCCAACTTTGTATAGGTACTTTTATGTGAATTTTAATAATGTTGTAGGAAAATTTTGGATCGGAAAATGTTTTGCTACACTGAGGTACCATGAGCCTTTTTAACATTTTTAAGTGGAAAGAAGCAAAAGAAATGCTCAGTGAATCTTAGTGTTTTTAAAGAATGTGCTTAAAATAGGTGATAGAAATGCACAAAATTTTGGATTTTAATTTTGTATCAGTCATGCGTGTATTTGTGAATTATAAATATTGATGAAGATGTATTCTGTGATTATTGATTATTATTATTCTGGCTAAGTAATAACAGCCGCACGGGTCGATCCATCAGGTTAAGCTACGCTTGCCGGGGTTGGTCAGTGGATGGGTTACCATCTTTACAAATCGAGACTCCTCCGTGCCTCGGAAAGCACGTTAAGCCGTTGGTCCCGGCTGTTATTTGTGGATCTTTGACAGTCGTTACGGGTCGTCAGAAGCCCGAAAGTCTGACAACCAGTCTTACCAAGGGGTATCGTATTACCCAGTTACTGGGTTGTGGAGGTCAGATAGGCAGTCGCTCCATGTAAAATACTGGTATTCAGCTGCATCCGGTTAGACTGGAAGCCGACCCCAACATAGTTGGGAAAAGGCTAGGCAGATTGATTGATTGATGTATTCTGTGATTGCCTCGTTGGTCTAGTGGTCGCAAGGGCCACTGCTGAGCATGAGGTCTTGGGTTCGATTCCCAGCTCGGGTACAGTGTTATTGGGTTTTTCCATCAGGAATTTCTCAATAGCATCCCGGAGTCTAGATTTGTGCCCGGTTGATGGCAATAAGCTCGCCCTATATTACATAGGATTTAAATACCTATAACTGGCGAAATGTGGGTGTACTAGGTTTAGGCACACGTCTGCTTAACCCTTCGTGAAATACAGGGAGATATAATGTTATACAAAATAAATTTACTAGGTTTCTTTATCTAAGGTGGTATGGTGTATATCCATTTTATCCATTGATGTATCCCACTTTGTTTGTTATAGGCATGGTGGGATACAATAAATTGGAAACAAGGAGGGACATAGCTCTTGCTACCTATATTTTTAAATTATTGCGTGGCAAGACTTCAAACCCAGGTATATTAAAAGAAATAAACCTGTGTGTGCCCGACAATTATGTATTGCGAAGACGACGGCCACGTCTATTGGCGGTGCCCAGTAGTAGAACTGATCTACTGCGTAAAGCCCCTATAACGCGTACCTTGCGTGTACTTAATGACGTAGCAGATAGCATAGATCTCTTTACCTGTTCTCTGAGTGAGTTCACAAAATCCGCAATGTACAGAATATGTTATAGTACTCGTAAATACCAATAATAAAACCGTAATTATGGCCACACTATTGAATTAGGAACATCCTGTAATGATAGTGATGATGAGTTAATAAATAAATAAATGTTTATTTATTTATGTATTTTGTTTTAGTATAAAAATCTTTACTCCTCCGTGCCTCGGAATGCACGTTAAGCCGTTAGTCCCGGCTGTCATTCTTGGATCTTTAACAGTCGTTACGGGTCGTCAGAATCCTGAAAGTCTGACAACCAGTCTTACCAAGGGGTATCGGTTTACCCAGTTACTGGATTGTGGAGGTCAGATAGGCAGTCGATCCATGTAAAACATGATTTATTTCACTCTCATTGTTACTTTCTTAACAACTTCAATATTTTAAAGCAACATAAATATTCACTTTACATAATCGGTTGTCCCGTACCACGACGCAGGAAACTGTAATGTTCTAGCCTAGACATATTACATTGGTTGTGTTATCACAATCTTTTCACCTATTTTACACTGTACAAGTCGTGAAGACATCCGTTTGTATTTGAAGTGCTCGTTATATCGGAACTCGAGTGATACATTATGTCGCATTTTGTCGTACAAGTCCCGGTTAAAAATAGAGGAGGATATTTTTTTTTTGTCGTGAATTTTTATTTAATGCAGTACTGTTACTATTTTTGAAATTGTTTTTTTTATTTGTAGCCTGTATCGACTGTATACATGTGCGTATTATCAGAAACAAAAGAGCTAGTTCAGTAGTTGCTTTTGTCTTCGAAACCTTGTTTTTATATTTATAACAAATATGTTGCCTTCATATTAAATGTTGCTAACTCCATTGACTGCTGTGTAGTTTCATCAAAAAACCAGCCAAGTGCATGTACTACCTTAGTTGAATTTTATGTGATAAAATTACAAACTAACAATTTTCGGACTTTTTCCTTTACTTGTGTTCTGAGACCTTGCTTTTGCCAAATTTTATGATTCTAGGTCATCGGTAAGTATGCTATACGAGTAGTTTGATTTACTTGTGAGTATCAAAATATGTCGCCTAAATGACCGTATTTTTTTATTGCGTTGACTTAGAAGCTTGATTTTTTTAGAGTTTTGAGGGACCATATAGGAGGAGACAAACGTACTTGATATTAATTTCTATTTGATACCTCCACAGGTTCTTGAGAAAAAGGGTCTTAATAGACTGACAGACAGACAGACAGATAGACGAATAACGTATTCCTTTTGAGGTACGGAACTCTAAAAATACTGAGGTGTGTAAAAATTATTAAAATACTTAGCTTATGACAAAAATATACTTTTCGACTAAAATCCAATGGATAGGCACAGAAATATCAGCTGTCTCCTTCCCTCAAAGCCTATTTCGTAGTAAAAGAACGTAACCCAAATAAGAATAAGAATAATTTATTGTTTAAGAAATTACATTCAATGTGTTGTTTCCTGGAACTCACACTAGGATTCCCTGTGTCGTGAGATCCAGGCAGAATAAATGTTCTAAAAGCCTATTTCGTAGTCAAAGAAATTAACCCAAATAAATGTTCCCAAAGCCTATTTCGTAGTAAAAGAACGTAACCCAAATAAATGTTCCCAAAACCTATTTCGTAGTAAAAGAACGTAACCCAAATTAATGTTCCCAAAGCCTATTTCGTAGTAAAATAACGTAACCCAAATAAATGTTCCCAAAGCCTATTTCGTAGTAAAATAACGTAACCCAAATAAATGTTCCCAAAGCCTATTTATTAGTAAAAAAACGTAACCCAAATAAATGTTCCCAAAGCCTATTTCGTAGTAAAAGACTGTAACCCAAATAAATATTGCCAAAGCCTATTTCGTAGTAAAAGAACGTAACCCAAATAAATGTTCCCAAAGCCTATTTCGTAGTAAAAGAACGTAACCCAAATAAATCTTCCCAAAGCCTATTTCGTAGTAAAAGAACTTAACCCAAATAAATGTTCCCAAACCCTATTTCGTAGTAAAAGAACGTAACCCAAATTAATGTTCCCAAAGCCTATTTCGTAGTAAAATAACGTAACCCAAATAAATGTTCCCAAAGCCTATTTCGTAGTAAAATGACGTAACCCAAATAAATGTTCCCAAAGCCTATTTCGTAGTAAAAGAACGTAACCCAAGTAAATGTTCCCAAAGCCTATTTCGTATCAAAAGAACGTAACTCAAGTAAATGTTCCCAAAGCCTATTTCGTAGTAAAAGAACGTAACCCAAATAAATGTTTCCAAAGTCTATTTTGTAGTAAAAGACTGTAACCCAAATAAATGTTCCCAAAGCCTATTTCGTAGTAAAAGAACGTAACCCAAATAAATGTTCCAAAAGCCTATTTCGTAGTAAAAGAACGTAACCCAAATAAATGTTCCCAAAGCCTATTTCGTAGTAAAAGAACGTAACCCAAATAAATGTTCCCAAAGCCTATTTCGTAGTATAAGACTGTAACCCAAATAAATGTTTCCAAAACCTATTTCGTAGTAAAAGACCGTAACCCAAATAAATGTTTCCAAAAGACACGAAATATCTAGTGCGTGGTGTTACTTAACAGATTGTAGAAAACAATAATTAATTAGCAACTGTACTAGTCGTACCTGAGGGTGTGGCAGCTATTAATCACTCGATAGACTGATAGCCTGATAGACCGATAGCCTGATGGCGGATAGGACCAACTCTTCACGATCGTGTGTGCTTCCGGTTGATTGATTGACTAAGAGAGCTTTGGACGCGCGTTTATTGATATTTATAGCGATATTATAACATCATATGCCTAACCTATAACCCTCCGTGCTTCCAGTCGGCTTGTCGGCTTCCAGTCGGATGAAGCTGTATACCAGTATTTTACATGGATTGACTGCTTCAGACTTTCAGGCTTCTGACGACCCGTAACGACTGTCAAAGATCCACTAATAACAACCGAGACCAACGGCTTAACGAAGCACGAAGGGGTCTGGGTATGTAAAGATGGTCACCCATCCATGGACCAACTGCGGCAAGCATGTTAAGTTTTAAATTAATTAAAAGCTGGTAGGTACTTTACGTACTACCCTTGGTACTTACAAAGGCAAGTTAATTAATTAATTATGTATTAAGATTTCCGAGAAAGACATCATCATAATATTATTATTCTTAGAAGTATTATGATTTAGATAAGTTTCGCGAAAAGGTATTCTTTTTTTTGGCCAAAACTTTTATGTGGTTGATCAGTAAAATGTAGGTACCTCTCCAGAATAAATTATGTTGTCAAGCTAAGAAAACAAAAGAATACTAATACGAGTAGGTTGGACAATTTCGTTTGTCAGTTTTATCGCGTTCACTTTGCAATTTTTTAAAGAAAGAAAGACACAGCATGTACCAAAAAGGTGTGGTCACATTTAAAGGGTGTGGTACAAACGACTTTCTCCATGGGACCATGTTCTTAATCGCGAACAAAATTATCAACTGTCCCATTAAAAACTTCAATACCAACTCGCCCCAAATATATGGGACGGCTTATTATTTAACCACAATTATTATTATTATTTACCTCTAAATTTAACCACACCTTTCTGATACACGCTGTACAAAAATATACTGTAATATTAAATGAACAATTTGTATATTATAGGGTAACTGGTAATTATTGACCGATACTTACATGATTGTACTCATGATAACAAACAACTTTTACTATGGGAACAAACCTGAAATCACCAAAAAAAATTCAGCCGTTCCCTACATTTATGTTCGCATAACTCGTCAAAATGTAGGGATCTGCAGTTTGTTTTTTCGCGATTTCAGGTTTGGTCCCATAGTAAGAGTTGTTTGTTATCATGAGTACAATCATGTATGTAAGTCAATCTGCCTAGCCTTTTCCCAACTATGTTGGGGTCGGCATCCAGTCTAATACCAGTATTTTGCATGGAGCGACTGCCTATCTAACCTCCATAACCGACGCTTGCCGGGATTGTCCGTGGATGGGTGACCATCTTTACATACCAAGACAATCATATATTTAAGTATCGGTCAATAATTACCAGTCACCCTATATATATTTGTAATCAAGTTATTGAAAACGGCTCTAACGATTTCGATGAAAGTTGCAATATGAGGTTTTACGGGGGCGAAAAATCGATCTAACTAGAGCTTATATCTAGGAAAATTCGTATTCTCTATTTTCAGCCGAGCAGAGCTCGGTCGACTTGGTACTTTTAGCAAACTCTGCATAAAATTACACATTTAAGATTCAAGGCCCTTTCATAATATTTTTTTGTTAGTAAAAAACCTTAATTAGAAACTTACATTTCTAAAAACTGTTATACTTAATTATTTCAAGAGATTCTATCGTAATTAGTTTTTCCATTCCCTGAAAATACACAGACAAAATAATTCCGAAAAAAAACACACAAATTATATCACATAAATTATAATAATTACACATAAATTATATCGCAATATCCGTCACTTCCATCTCAATTCACTTACGAAACCTCCATATTATTGAGTCATAAAAACATCCATAACGGACAATTTTCTTCATTACCGCTACATCTGTATTTTCTTTAATACTGACGGAGAAATATCGCTCTTCAGTCATCGCTCAGGACTCACCCGAGTGTGAGAGCGTACATTAATCCTAAACCACCCACATTATGGACTGCAAGACAGAACGATCGATCTGTCACCGCTTATCCCCACCTAAAGCAACTGTAAATAATGATAATGGATTACTTTGTTTTCTCTTTTTATTAATCGGGAGATTAGGAGGGCAAAAACGATATCCCGTTGTTTTTATACCGGCGCAATGGTCGAATACCCATTAACATTTTCTGCCGAGATCCGACCCTTGCCGGGACCCACCCTTTTCCAATATTGTTAACCTTAATTTTTTTTAAACGAGTGCCCCGGCCTTATTGGACGAGATAATCGTCTACTCACATTATTTTTTATTCACTGTGTTAAAAGTATCTACAGTTTTGGTAATGGTTACAGCTTTTTTTTTTGCAAAGAAATAATAAGCTGATTTGTAAAAAAATATTAAGAATGCTTTATTATAGATTAGCTTTCGCCAGCGGCTTTGTCGGAAATTTTCCCACGGGAAACGTACAATTTTCCGGGATAAAAAGTAGCCTCTGTGCTATTCCAGACTATAATCTATTTCTGTGCCAAATTTTATCCAGATCTATGTAGCCGTTCTTGCGTGATTGAGTAACAAACATCCATCCAAACTTTTGCATTTATAATATTACTAGCTGCGCCCCGCACCGCGGTTCGGCCCGCGTAGACCTAGATAAAAAGTAGCCTATTTGTTAATCTAGGGTATAAGCTATCTACATACCAAATTTCATCCAAATCGGTTTAGCCGTATGAGCGTAAAGATGTTACAAACATACAAGCACACACACACACACACAAACTTTCGCCTGTATAATTAGTCTGATAAGTAAGAAGTAGTAAACTCGTCGTAAGATTACTTATCAAAAATAAAAAAGTTCAGGCTATTCGCTGTAAAAAATATATAGGTACTGTTCTTTTGTAATAACTACCTGTTATTTCAATTATAAATTTGTTATTTTTTTATTTTCATAGAAGTTGACCGTGACATTATTTTCAGTCTTTTCAGGGACGTAGGTATTGTGACTAGTTTTTAAGGGGGACACCAGCTGAAATTAGCTTCTGTTAATCATTATCTGCCTAGCCTTTTTCCAAGTAAGTTGGGGTCGGCTTCCAGTCTAACCGCATGCAGCTAAATACCAATATTTTACATCGGATTCTATTATGAATAATAACAAAACTAGTAAAAAAATCCAATTAGGTAAGCTATTGAGTTTCTTGAACATGTTTTTTTTTTTTAAATGAGTTTTCATGTTAAGTGTTACTTAAGT
The DNA here is from genome assembly GCA_946251885.1 of Cosmia pyralina. Lineage (NCBI taxonomy): Eukaryota > Metazoa > Arthropoda > Insecta > Lepidoptera > Noctuidae > Cosmia > Cosmia pyralina. The sequence continues at coordinate 3,030,211 of OX276349.1, forward strand.
AGTAATAAGTGTCTCTTTCCTTTTATTTGCAATTAGAGCTAGCGGTATTCTTGGTATGATAATAATACAGTAGTAGATACGGGCACCATTATCCTAATCTGCAAATTAGAATCTAAATTTTGCATATAATTTTAAAACCAACATTCAAAAGCGCCACGCATTGTGATAAGAATTTACGAGAACCAACCATACATAAGAAGGTTATGTACTAACATTTCCCCTAGCTTCACAACGTAAATGTAGGAAATTCAGAGTGCGTGTTCACCAGTGGCTCGACCGATAAGAATCTGACCTTGACCTTCAAACGTCCTAATAAACCGGTTTTTTATCGTCCTGAGTACTAGAAAACTTTTAGTAGTGGTAGATAGCGAGTTGATATGATGGAAATTGGGACTGGGTTAGTTATTTTATGGGACTAATTATGGAATTGGAATAAATTAGTGTTTGTAGTGCTAAAAATAGTCGCTAAAAAATGACATAATTACTCTTTTTAAACATCTCTGAAACAATTGTTTTGGTCACGGGTCTCGAGCTGTCGGCATGTCAATTTCACTTCGATGGACTAAAAATTAATATTATTATGAGTATTGTATATTATTTTTATCTTATAACTACGTAATGGCACTTTTAATTGTCAAAACTTGCTTATCAATTTTAACTAGTGTTCTGTATTCCACCTCACAGTAAAGTATTTTGAATCAAAAACTTTTTTCGCCGTCATAAATTTCAAATTTACTTTTTAAAACACCACGAAAATGCGGTTTTCATGTATTCAAACGAACAATATCATTCTGAATTTTTATAAATTATATTCAGTTTCGTAAATACCAACTTAAATTGAAATAAAAGATTTAGCGTTACGAAATACATAGGGCTTGAATATTTAACGAAAATCTGATATTGCAAGCGTAGAGAAACGTATGCCTCTTATGTCCATTAATTTTATAATATCCATCAATCCTAACAAACGTATTCCGTTGAAACTTACTTAAAAACCTTTTTGAAAGACTAGAGTTTGTGGGTATTTGTTTTCTCTTATGTATTTATTCAAACCTGGGAATACAAGATGGAATTGAGCGAAAGTCTGTGTTGTACTCAGTCTTTTGTGTATTTACACTCATGATTGTGCATTTTATGTATTTGTGCTTATTTTAAAGGACATGGGATATCACTATTGGAATCGAAAATACTAAAGTAAGTGAAACCAAACCAATATATATTTTTATTAAGTAAAATCCACAGGTCAGTCTTAAATAATAATAGTCACAACACCACGTCAAATAACCCGCCCCTAACTGTTCCACGGTCCTCTCGCCGCGGGCATCAGCGGAAGATGCCGCTGAAAGGAAGAGGGTGAAGTACGTTCCGTTGGCGACCCATTACCATTTTGTACCCATTGCCGTTGAGACCATGGGTTGTTGGAGCACTGAAGCCAAGCAGCTCATTAGTGAGATAGGGCATAAGCTCCGTGATAAAACGAGTGTCTCCCGCTCCGGCTCGTTCTTGGGGCATAGGTTAGCCATTGCCATCCAACGTGGCAAAACAATATATCTGGCATTTTGTTTGAATAAAGTAATAAAGTAAGTTAATACTTACTTATAAGATTTTTTAAGATATTGATTAAAAATTAAATATTATGTGCGAATATTTTCAATTCTAATATCGTTTACGTTTGTTGGCACGTTCGTGCTAACAGGTAACAGTGGCGTTAATGGCAAGAGGCGCATCTGCGATGCTTAGCATACAGTTATATGGTGGCAAAAGGCTGATAATAATAATGATATATATGGATACGGAAATTTTTGCTGAGACCAACACAGATGGCTTTCGAGCCATAATTCGCAAAAAAAAACCGTGTCGCTGCTGAATAGAGTTTGAGGTAGTTGCAACTATATCCTGAGAGGTGTGGCGGAGAACAACACTCCTAACATTAGGCATTTTATGCGGAGGTTGATCAGCTAGGAAACATGTTTTCTGCATGGTGTGCATTTTTTTTTTTTTTTAACTACCTATTTTATATCTGTACTACTAACACTAGAATACAGGTCTATAATACTAACAGAATATGGATCACTGTTGTCCGAAATAAATTTAATTTAATTTATTTAATATTACAATGGTGTGTAAATAATGGGAAATGTGCTCGAACGCACCATCACTATTCCATGTATATATAAAAGAGTAACCATAGAGTTTCTTGTCGGCTCTTCTCCTTAGGAAACGACTAATTTGGAACCGTGCACCTAGCTTCTGACGTTTCATAAGTGCCCATGTAGGTTTATGTGAAATTAAATATTTTGATTTTGATTCTATGTAATCTAAAGAAACTTCGTCACGTTATCTATAAATACCGAAATAATAAAATCGTAGATAAGTCAAAACTGTACATTGAATATTTGTGAAATTTTTGAAAAAAGTTTTCTACAAGCTCTGGGAACGACATTCTTATGCCGAAAATATAGTTTTTAGAACTTTTGTGTGTTTAACTGAAGTGTTCCAGCATCACGCAAATACTACCGAATAGATTCCGATCCTTAAACAGGGTGTAAGTGTAAACAATGTCAACCTTTTAAAAGGTCATTGTGCTCTTCATTTTGAACAACTTTTACTATGGGATCAAACCTGAAACCGCGAAAAAAAATCTGCTGTTCCCTGGCGTTATTCGATTAATGTACTGAACAGCTGATTTTTTTTCGGGATTGCATTTTTGCTCCCATAGTAAAAGTTGTTCAAAATGATGAGTACAATGACCCTTTAAAAGGTTGCCACTATGTCTCCACCCTAGGTGCCTCGGAAAGCACGTTAAGCCGCTGGCTGTTATTCGTGGATCTTTGACAGTCGTTACGGGTCATCAGAAGCCCGAAAGTCTGACAACCAGTCTTACCAAGCGGTATCGTATTACCTAGTATTTGAGTTGTGGAGGTCAGACAGGCAGTCGCTCCATGTAAAATACTGGTATTCAGCTGCATCCGGTTAGACTGGAAGCCGACTCCAACATAGTTGGGAAAAGGCTAGGCAGATTGATTCGAGATATTACTTACATGTCTAGTCAGTCTGTAGGCTATAAAATTCACGCTATTTGCCATGGGGGATGAGAAGTAGCGTATTATTTTCCTATATTACTATATTTTACCGCAAATTGTAAATTAAAGACGAGTTAACTAGTTATCATTGCAGATATATCCTTTTGAATGGTATTTATCATCACGCTATGCCTTTATGGAGGAAAGCACTAATGCCCAGTTTCTGAGGTTTTTAAATGGAGTTTATCCATTCGATAGTGATTATTGGTTCAATATCGTGTTTCTGAACACTTCGTAAGGAAAGAATTTAGCTTAAAAGTCGAGTGACTTACTAACGAGGTTTTATCTAAGGATATCAAAAACCGAGCATAAGGAAGGGATTCGCTTAAATAGATAATTTTGTCGAAACTCCGTTTAGGAATTCCTCAGAAACCGGCCATAAGCCGTCAATATAAGAACGGCGATCAACTAACTATACGCCATCTATCGAGCTATGAGTCAAACTTTACGCTATTGTGTTGGAACTCAGTTTTAACAATAAAAAAAATAAAAAAAAATCTTCAAAATTATAATATTATAAAGAGGTAAAATTTGAGAGTTTGTATGGAGGCGTTAATCTTAAGAACTACTCCAAAAATTGTTTCACTAATGGGAAGCCACAGTATTTCCGAGTCATAATAAGATATATTTCATGTTAAAACAAGGAATTTCACGCGGACAAAGTTGCGGGCTGAAACTAGTTCTGATAATAAAATTCGTCATTCAAAGTGCCACTGCAGGATAAGCTTTCAATAGTATATATTCCCGACACCCGGTTCTCCAATTTTCACATCCAGTCGGCCCCCGCATTCTCAGAACCCCATATATTTATTTGCAAAAATAAAGATCACGACCCAAAGCTTTGCTTACATTTTGCCTAATTCCGTAACAAACTGGCGATAACAATTCATAAAAAAGTTACGACCACTCTGGCCTTAACAGCACATACATCTACACTCCGGAAAGCCTTGAATATTTTTTGTTCAAAAATAAAGGCAACTTAGAAGCCCTTCATTAAAATAATTCATTTCGTTAGTCCAGTTAGACACGCAAGGGTGTTTTTAAAAATTTAATTACAGCGAACTCAGTTCGTCGCAGGACAAACACAGTGAAACAATTTCAGAATTAAGTTAAAATTTTCACGTGAAACGTTCACAATATTTATTCTTTTTGCTTCTTTATCTGAGATTATGAAGATTACGCTTGGGAAGGGAATATTTTACTGCACTAGTAGTATGCTAAAAGTAAGCTGTACTTAATAAATTTGATGGTGTTTTGTTTTTTAGGCATAATAGGGATGATGACTCAAAATTTTTATTTTGACCTTCATGTAGATTATTAGAAAATATTGGACAGGTATTTTTTCTTTTTTTACAAAATCAAAAAAATACGGCGATACATTGAGTTAAAACATCGTGTGACGTCACTTGTAGCTAGATTTTATACGTACAAGTGACGTAGCGAGCCCCCACTCCCCAACTTTCATAGCAAAAAAATATGTGTCTAATCTTTTTTTTTATTATCTGATTGACGGACAAAATAGAATTTCCTTTTTTTTACCCACGCATCATCCCTATTAGCTACTATGTTCCCACTGCTGGGGCCTGCTCACTTCGAGAGGGAATGGCCTGTAATCTACCGCGCGGACCCAGTGCGGGTTGGCAGATGTCACATGTCTTCGAATTTTTCGATCTAGAACATGGCCGGTTTTCTCACGATGTTTTCCTTCACCGTTTTGAGAGCAGTAGTGATGAAATTACTTATACAAAGTAAAGCGCCTGTCTGGGTTCAAACCCACGACCTATAACTCGCAAGTCGGAGCCGTTACCATTGGGCTACCACCGCTTTGTTTGTATCAAATCAAATTCAAAAGTCATTAATTCAAACTAGGCTGAGAATCACTACTTTTCGAACGTCAAAATTATATAAGACAGTCCCCGAAACGCCCGCCCTTCAGGCTGAATTGGGAGTGGTTTTACCACACATCTATTTTAAGTCACAAAGAGGAAGGTGGTGACACTAGTATTGTCTGTGCATATGCAGCTCCATTTATCAATAATCTATGAAATACTCAAACTGTTTTGTAAAATGTCATACATAAAAATAATAATTACATTACTTTTTGCAACATAGGAAAGAGAGTTCTTTCTATTACATAAATACATTTTTATGTTCAACAGAATAGAGGACGATTTTCATTTATAAAACATTTTACTTATGATAATATTCTACAGGAAAATTAATCCATTAAAACGGAAACACGACATCCGTGATATAATCATCTTCCGGTGTATCTATACCATTCTTTTTCCAAACTTCGCAATAAATATCACGTATGTATATTTATAAAAAGTTCCATCTTTGCCTAGGAAGAGTAAACTAGTGTAAGTATCAGGTGTCCTAGTTGAAGTCAGGTAAAATAAGTAGGTCAGAGCTGCGAAAGTACTATAGATACCTAAGTCGAGTCAACTTTGGAATTTGAGATGTAACAGTAGCACTATTTAGACGTTTTCAAAATGTTTTGTCTGTCTTACTAGCTGTTCTTACAACAAGATTCACAATACATTCAAGATTCCGCATGTCCGAATAAAAAAAACTGTACCCTTATAGGTTCACTCGTGTGTCTGTCTCTCTGTCTGTCACAGCCAATTAGCACCGAATCGAATGCATCGAATAAATTTGAAATTTGGCACATACCTAATTATAATTATGAATTTCTGCGACCCAGGTACGGACGTCATTTTTTGGAGAGTTAATAATGGAATCAAATAAAAAAGTTTTGCAACTATACCGAGTGACGAATCAAATAAAAGGCATTCTCGAATATTTTGTAAATAATTTATAATAAATATTTTTACACTTTACCATTCCCCCTTATCTCCGTAACTACACATATCCAAAAATATTGAATAAAATACAGAAAGTACTTAGTCCGCTCACACGAACGCGGTGTGAATCGGGTCCGTACCTAATATTGTACGTGGTATGAGTTCTATACCAAGAAAATATTTTTTTATTATTAACGTTGTTCCATCACTATTAAGTACTAATATCGAATTCTATGCATTTAATTTGATGCGTTATCTATTTCCGAACGATTTAAGATACGGCAACACTGACTGAGACTCGTCTATGACATTAAAAAATATTTTATTCTCTGTCATGCCATTGTTCGGTCGGTCGATTGTGAAAAGTGTTTTACTCAGTTAATAGTTTAATTGTACTGTGGTAAGTGAGTTTATTTATGTTTCATGTTAAGAATTAACACACCATGCATTTTAAACCTTAAAACATATAGGTCATCGCTTGTTTTTTCTTACTAGAGCCATTTCTTTGAAATCTGAAGCTAAATTGTCTTTGTTCGTCTTTTTAACCATTTCTAGAAATGTAAACAATAACAAATTCAAATGAAACATTCAATATAATGGTGCTTTACTCATTGGGTTTCCAAGTAAAGAATTGGAGCTACAGAATTCTTAGAAACTATGCCGCTATCGCATTATGTAAACAAACGCGCGCCGCGGGCCGAATGACGTCAGCGGGTGGTCACTTGACTAGTTTTTTAAGCGGGCGTACCTGCCGTGTGAGCGGGTATAGATTACAGGAAAACCTGTAAGAAGTCTATGGTCGTGCTTACAAACTTATATTTGCAGCTGGAATGTATGGGAATACATGTTTTTCAACTATAATATTAAGTTTCTTCTTGGAATAAATTCATCCCAACTACGGAACCCTTCATCGTGCAAGGTCCAACAGGCACTTCGCTGTTTTTTTTTTTATTCTGCCTATGTAACCACGCTTATATTTTTTGACATGGATTCACAAATCAAGGGTTGTTCACGACATTTTCCTCTGCAATAGTCAGTGGTAGTATCTGATTTACTTATTCAAGACGTTGAAAGTTAAAACACGTTTATTCAAATTAGTCTGATAATTAGCACTTTTTGAACGTCAAACTTAGGTAATAAGACAACCCCCAGAATTTCTCGCCTTTATCGCTTCCTAGTGTTTTAGTTGGGAAGAAGTTGCGCAACACCGCACACAATCGGTTCTTACCTTGTACCTACTTTATTTATAGTTTAGACACTAACTTTAACTGAAAATATTATTAAGTGTTATCTCCGATTATCCTGTTTCAGAAATAAACTTAACCAAGTTCTAAATCATTTATGATATGTGGTCTAACATGGGGTCCCAGTGCTCACTTCGTTTTCCAAGACATAAACGGTTGGTCGACTGCTCACGTGACCAGAGGGCTGGCCTATTTTTTGTCTAAAGAATCGGCATTGCCATACAACATGGCAATACTGCCAGCCTTTTAGGCACTTTTCCTGTTGACAGCGATGCGGACGAATTTTTTGATGCCCAATTATCCTTTCCCCTCCTTTTTTGTATACCATTTACATATTATTATTTTAAATCTGTTAGTTTATTTAATATGTACATACAAATAAATAAATAAATTCTTTGTCAGTCTTGGATGAAACGTAGTATCGCTAATCCGCATTGATCCGGTAATGTGTTCAGAACCGCAATATGCAAGCTCGAATGCTTCGGAGACATTAATTGACACGATTCAATCCTGTACATCTATCGTGGATTGACTCTGGAGATATTCGCCTGGCACTTTGCCAAAGGATCGACTATTTAGAAGATAAAGGTGTCTTTGCAACACTTGGTGATAGAAAGCAAATTGTCACCTGACTGATAGACTCATAAAGGTGCAACTGGATTGCGGTTGGTTGAATGCGACCGATGACATCAAACTTTCACATCTATCTATTGTGGTGCATGCTGGATAGCAGTCGACTGTTATTATACGCGACGCCTGCTGAGCGAGGCGGGAGAAGTGGTTTATCGATAGTCGTTCGTTCATCGATGGATATGAACGATAGATTTTGTATAGCGGGAATTAACCCCTTAGTTTTATGTGTTTGTATTAAATTTTGCCAGTGTCGCAACGCAGAGTAAAATTGTAAAATTACGCAATGTACATAATAATTATACATATTTATATGTCGGATCCGGTCAATAGTACGGACGCGTAACGAATCGCAAGCGCGCCACTGGCGACATCACGTGTGGTGCCCACGCCTACAGCGCGCTTCTACAGAGTCGTGATGTTTTAACCTGATGGCGAGAAGAACAGTCTAGTGTCGGATCGCATCGGGGTTACTGCGCCACGGAACTGTATTCGATTCGTTGTGCTTAGTGATTGTGTTAGATTGTGATTTTAAACACCGTGTATCGCACCCAGTGTGTTTTCATTGCACGAAACCCATCCTCTGCCCACGTGTCTGTCTAAATTTAACTGAGTAAATCATGACGTCCCGACATAGGTCTTTACCTATGAAGTTGCCGTTCTGCAGTACTGGCCATTTTAAATCAAAATAATTTTTTGTTTGGCTGAGAATTCTAATTTCAAATTAATTTTATTTTAAAAACCTGGATTTTTTTTTCCAAAAGTAGTCATTTGTTTATTGATTAGTGTTACATTTTCATCGCATTTCAATCTTTTTCGTCATCATGGATACGTTAAAAATTCGAGTAATTATGGAATATGAGTACCGTCGTGGCAGCAACGCGGCACAAGCGGCACGCAACATCAACGACGTTTACGGAGCTAACACTACAAACCAACGCACCACTTGTTATTGGTTTGCTCGCTTCTGTTCTGGAAATTTCGACCTGAAAAATGAACCTCGTGGTCGTCCGAAGACTTTGGTCGACAATGACGAATTAAAGGCGATTGTGGAAGCTGATGATATACAATCTACGGCTGAATTAGCAGCAGCTTTCGACGTTAGCGTCAAAACAATATTGGTCCATTTGCGTCAAATTGGCAAGGTAAAAAAGCTTGACAAATGGGTGCCCCACGAACTCAATGATCGCCAGCGCGAAGTACGCGTCGAGACGTGCCTTGCACTGCTCAACAGACACACAAATGAAGGAATTTTGAACCGCATTGTTACCTGCGATGAAAAATGGATTCTGTTTGATAACCGCAAGCGCTCAGCAAGTTGGTTGGATCCTGGTTCAGCACCTAAACAATGCCCTAAACGAAAACTTACCCCTAGAAAAGTGATGGTCACTGTTTGGTGGTCTAGCGCCGGTGTGATTCATCACAGCTTCTTACCAAACGGGGTGAGCATTACTTCAGATGTGTACTGTGAAGAACTGAACACAATGATGGAGAAGCTGGCACATCTCCAACCAGCATTGATCAATCGCTCGTCTCCGCTGCTCCTGCACGACAACGCGCGACCTCATACTGCACAGCAGACGGTCTCCAAGTTGCAAGAACTGGGGTTGGAAGCTCTCCGTCATCCGCCCTACTCACCAGACCTTGCGCCTACAGACTACTACTTTTTCCAGAATTTGGGTAACTTCTTGGCGGGAAAAAAATTCAATACCCGAGAGGCAGTACAAAATGCCTTTGAAGAATTTGTTGCCTCCCGTCCAGCTGATTTCTTTAAGAAGGGCATCAATAAACTGCCACTGCGTTGGCAAAGATGCATTGATTGCATGGGTGATTACTTCGATTAATACAAATACAAAATGCATGAAAAAAATTCATTTAAATTTTTCCATACAAAACGGCAATTTCATAGGTAAAGAGAAAGATTATATATACTGTATTTGGTCTTGGACAGCCCTGACATCAATAAAATTTCGAATATGGGGTTTTTGGCTACTTTGTATTAGTGTATGTATTTTGAATTTTTTTTTTTTTTTTTTGTAATTTGCGCCTGGTTTGTGCCGAATAAAAAGAATTTCTTTCTTTAAAGAAAAATAATGAAAAATATTTTATTTGGGACACGCACAGGAAATACATTTAAAAAGGAGCATATAAAAGTAATAAAATAAACAACAAAAAAAAAATTAAATAAAAATTATCATTATCATTCAAATTTCTTTCTTTCTTATGCCCTGCATGAAAACTAGTTTTCCGGCAATATTTCTTTGGACTGAGCCTACTTAAAAGTGTCTTTGTTGTAACAAGTTACTTTGTGGACACAAAATGACGAAGCAACAATGATTTATCTGTAAAAACTTTTGAATTTAAATATTATAAAATCACAATTTAAAACCGGTAAACAAACTGAAAATAGTTAATAATAAATCAAAATGTCAACTGTAATACGGCGGGCCGCCGTACACTAGTCGCTAATTAGCTACGTACGAACATAGCCGATGATTCATATGGCCGCAAATTACCCTTATTACGACGTATCGGGTACCATATCAGCAGTAAAGCCCGTTGCTGAACATGGGGCTTTTAATAACGGCTACAATAAACAGCGATGTTGCCTTAATCACCACGGATAGCAGACCGATTGGTGTTCACAAAAAAAAGTGGCTACTAATACCAATGGTGATCTACAATACCAAATGCACCGCATGTGTGTTGCCATCCTAAAGTAAAAGCTGATGTCATTTATGCTTGTAATTACACCGACACTAAGGATGGGATGCACAAAGGGCTACGTTATAGTGTCCGTCAAAGATAACTTTATCAGTAATATTAATAACGACCATATGATCTAACTACCGGCTGTTCACCTTCATGTCAAATTTAAAAGTTAGGAATATAAAAGTTCGATATTCGACAAGTGTGACAGAAGTGACAGATATTTAACAATAACGTTAACCAACGAAGCGTGGGCGGTTAAAGTTACAGTTAAAGTTATGACGTTTGCTAACAAATTGTCAAATTGAAAATCCACTTTCTGTCTAACAGGTACTTTAACAAGGCTGGGTTGCACAATCTTAAATAAAATAAATAATAAATAAATATGTTTGGACATATCACACAACGCCATCTAGCCCCAAGCTAAGCAACCTAATGCTTGTGTTATGGTAACGAGATGGCTGATAAACTACTTATATACATTTTTTTTTGTAAATACATACATATTATAGATAGAAAAACACCCAGACTCGGAACAAATACTTGTAGGTCGTACAAATATTTGTTCCGTGCGGGAATCGAACCCGCGACATGCTGCGCAGCAGTCAATCGCTCAACCACTGCGCCAACCGTGTCGTAAAAATCTTACTTTAAGAATAAAAAACATCACACCATCACTGCGATGTTTGTTATTGTTTGTTTGTTTGGTGCAACCCACCCTTAAGATAGAAAGAGTTCCGGAACCGGAACACATCAATGCTACTTGGTAGAAAGAATAGATTTTACTATTTTTCGTACGACTATTATGATGGTAGTAGATGGGAGCTCTATATTCTTAACTCATCGTCATGTTGAGGTCGGCTTCCAGACTAACCGAATGCAGCTGAATAAAAAAAAAAAAAATGTTTATTTGCACCTTCAAAATTAAACATAAAGAAAACAGGTTTACATAAAATAGGCAAAAAGTAGTTAAAATGTTTACATGTTAGAGTTGCTACTATTACCTAAGCTAAGATAACTTAATATCTTGTGTTATAGGTATCAGCGCCCATCCTCATTTGCATTCACATAATATTAAATACATTAGAGCCATAAAGCTTAATATTACACTTGTCGTTTTATAATTTAAATTCCCATATTACAATTTGACAAGAAAAGGAGCATTCTAGGTACAAAAAAAAACAGGTAAGAGAAAAGTTATTAAAACCAGTATTTTACATGAAGCGACTGCCTATCTAACCTCCACAGCCTAGTAACTGGGAAATATAATATGATACCATTTGGTAAGACTGGTTGTCTGACTTTCGGGCTTCTGACAAAGGTCCACGAATGACAGCCGGTTCCGACAGCTTAACGTGCTTTCCGAGTCACGAAGTAGTCTTGGTATGTAAAGTTGGTTACCCATCCATAGACCATCCGCGGCAAACGTAGCTTAACTTAATCGATCGACCCGTGCGGCTGTTATTACTTAGCCACAGGCCCCTATATATTCTTAACTTTTGTACCTCATACTAACATTCCTGGATATTAAGTTAGGGCGAATTTCACCAATGAAACTGAACATGGTTTAAATGTGCTGTTTGCGTACAGTTTCATTGGTGGAATTAGCTCTTAGTCTATTGTACACAACCAAAACTGAGGTAAACGAGGAGATATTTCATAACACTTGATATTATCATGAAATATAAACAACAAAAAAACTTTTTTACAAAAAAATATAACCGACTTCCAAAAACAACACTACAAAGTGAAAAACAACTTTAATTTCGAAAGTCGGTGTAAAAAAAATTAAATGTATAAAAAAAAAATTAAATGTATTTTCGTTTTTTGCCACCGACTTCCGAAATTAAAGTTATTTTTCACTTTGTAGTGTTGTTTTTGGAAGTCGGTTGTATTTTTTTGTAAAAAAGTTTTTATTTTTCACTTTTTAGTTGTGTACCTACCCCACACAAATTCTAATACCACTACCTGCAAAGCAAACTAGAACATCGTCCATATAAAAGTGGGGAAAAAATACGTATTATTGAAGCTAACTCAAAAACTACCGAAGCAAAGTTAATCAATTTTATATGGGACCAACTGTGATGTATACCCTCTCGAATAAAACAAAAAAAAATCCAAATCGGTACAGCCATCTTCGAGTAATCGGGGAACATACATAAAAAAAAAAAAAAAAAAAAAAAAAGGTTCCGACGAATTGATAACCTCCTCCTTTTTGAAGTCGGTTAAAAACAATAATATAAACAGTACACACAACACACATACATACAACATATACAACACACGCAATACACATAATACACAATAAATATAATATTTTACTCCAAAAGAACTAATAAAACTAAACTTTGCACTTTCTAAAAGGTTACTTGTCCTTTGTTAAATCAGAGTAGGCATCTATGTAAGCAGGCAGCAGTAGGTTTTACGGTCATTGACGCTACTAATCGACCGCTCTGCGATAGTCCTTAGCTAAGTCAGTCGTACGTGCTAATTGCCTATTAATTAGGGGTCACAACCATTTTTTATGTTGTCAATCTAGATCAGAGACAATGGTTTTATCAGCGTTGCGCACAATCGGGGAGCATTAATTTCAGGTATTGACACTTTCTCTGGACTAGGATCATTTGTAATGTTAATAGAGAGCCAATTTTTAAAGATCTGCAATATATTTTTATCCGACTTCAAAAAAGGAGGGGGGTTTGTTTGTCCGATTTTCTCAAAAACTTATGAACCACTTTTGATGATTCTTTCACTAACGTGATCTACATACTTTCAGGAAGGTTTTAGTATATAATACATTATGTAATTATTATTATGTACGAAGTTATATGCATAAATGTATTGTATCTTCGCTATTTCTAAGCAGATTTTGATGATTCTTCTTTTCGTTCGTCTTGGGCTTACTTATGTAATTATAAATTCAACTAAAAATGGAAAAATAAATTTACTTTAAAAAAAGTGAAAACCGACTTCACAAACCAAAAACGAATGAAATAACTTTCATAAAAAAATTAACAGCTTTTGATGTCGGTGTCTTCAATTCTTCAATGCACCTTAGCTTAGTACCGACTTCAGAAGCTGTTAAGTTTTTTATGAAAGTTATTTTATTCGTGTTTGCTTTTTGAAGTCGGTTTAGGCCATGCTAAAACTTTTCTTTGCCACTTTTATCACCTTTAGCCATCACTCAAACATATGAAATGATGAACCTTTTCAGTATCATAATTCTGTATTACACACATGTGTGTAATATACACATGAGGAGCTCGTGGCTAAGTAATAACAGCCACACGGGTCGATCCATCAGGTTAAGCTACGCTTGCCGGGGTCGGTCCGTAGATGGGTGACCATATATACAATACATACCGAGACTCTTCCGTGCCTCGGAAAACACGTTAAGCCGTTGGTCCCGGCTGTCATTCGTGGATCTGTGACAGTCGTTATGGATCGTCAGAAGTCCGAAAGTCTGACAACCAGTCTTACCAAGGGGTATCGTATTATCCAGTTAATGGGCTGTGGAGCTCAGATAGGCAGTCGCTTCATGTAAAATACTGGTATTCAGCTGCATCCGGTTAGACTGGAAGCCGACCACCGACGACCGAAAAGGCTAGGCAGATTGATATTCTTACACACATACAATCTTGGTGTAGGATAGCAATATTTAACAAACTATTTAACTAGGCACTCAATAAATATATAGAGTTTAGATTTCTTAAAGACAAACCTCTAGGTTCCGAGGCTCAAAGAGAACTCCCTTAGAAACTAGGCGATGCTCCAAATATCACGTTTCCATTACCTACATTCCGCTAGAAAAAAACCAGTACTTTTGGCGGTAACTGTCAAATGAGACACTTTTTAATTAACTTCACGACTACATAGATAGAAAATCATTTGAAACAAGTCACATACTTTCAACTTTATATTTAGTATTTAACATCAACAAAACTTATTATTATTATTTGGAAATCATGACACAAACATAATGGGTAGGTAGTTCATCGTTACTATGTCTTGAACGGCCTCGTTTTGGTACCAGGACGACATAACTATTAGGCCCTTTGTACATGACATGGTGTCTGGAACAGCGTATAACCACGCCGTAGAAAAAATGAGTCTATCACCAAGCTTCCATCCATAGTGATCCATACGAGTACAACACTGATGACCATGCCTACACACGGCGAATAAGTAAACCGTAGTTTTTCACTGCAAGAAAAACGTATGCGTACAAACTTGTGCCTTACTGGATACTGAATGAATGCTTACAAAATATTGAATACTTAAGGACATGTAGATTTGATGCTGTATTTAAAAAAACCAGCCAAGTGCGTGTCGGACCCCGCACAATGAAGGGTTCCGTAGTTGGGACGAAATAAAGATACATAGATAAAACATTTATTTGGTGCACACAGAAGACGTAGCACAACACACAAAAGTACAATTAAATTAATATAAAAACAAGGTGCCAATAACAAAAAAAAAAGAGAAGAAAAACATACATATACCTACAAATAAAAGTGACACTATCACATACTTAAAATCAAATTGATTAATAATATACACATATTGAGAGATTTATCATGTTATTTTAGGACCATAGACTTCTTATAGGTTGACTTAGTAGTTTCGGATATAAGGGTGGGGAATGGTCAATTTTAGTAAATTTTTTTCTTAAATGAGTAATAATTTATTTTAAAATTATAAAAAATATATATTTGAGTCCCTTAAGCCCTTTCATTTGATATGTCACACGGTAAAATTTTCAAAACTTTTTTTAAATTTTCTTATTTGCCCCCCAAATTGACCCCATATTCAAAATCCATTTATTTACGTTATACGTCTATATTTAGGTCACAGAAATTCATATGTGTACCAAACAGCTTAATCGATCCATTAGATTCGGAGCAAATTGGCTGTGACAGACGGATTGACAGACCATCCCCCCCCCCCCCTATCTCCGAAACTACTGAGCCTAAAATTTTGTAAAAAATAGAGAAAATTCATCTTTATCTGTAGATTATAGGAAGACCTATAAGAAGTCTGTGGTCTTAAAATAACATGGTAAATGTCTCAATATTGTGAGTACAAACTTACATTTACAGTTGGAATATATGGGAGAACATGTTTTTCAACTACAATGTTAAGTTTGTTCTTGGAATAATTTATCCCAACTACGGAACCCTTTATTGTGCGTGGTCCGACACGCACTTGGCCAGTTTTTCCTTTTGAGGTACGGAACCCTAAAAAGGTACCTTCAATTGGCGTGCGTGTCTATGAAGGTAGACGAAGCAGAAGGAGTATCTACTTATATCAGGGTAGTTGGTACGTTGTATTCCGTAGTACAACTGGTTAGCGTCGTGAGTAAACATAATAAAAAATAAAATGTGTAATATTACAAATCAAGATATCTAGGCTGTGGCCTCCTGTAATTCGCGGTAGCTGGATGTCCTGCTCGTCCAATACAATAATGCTTATAGGATGCTGTTGTAACTGCCTCGTTTTTGCAGTGCCTCAGAGATGTTCGCAGTAACACATACCGATGGATTTCATGCCATCATCCGCAAAAAAAACGGCCTCACTCCTGTGCAGAATAAGAGGCAGTCACAATGGCATTCTGAAGGCTGTGGCAGCACATCCTCCAGATCTTCCTTCTTGGCAATTTCTATTTCTCTGTGTGTTTCATTGATGGGTGGTCTTCTCATTAATTAGTCTTTAGTATAAGATAAATACTAACGATATTGTGTAGAGCAGAGGTGGCCCAGTGACAACGGCCGCGACTTACGAGTTGTAGGTCGTAGGTTCGAACCCTGACAGGCGCTTTACTTTGTGTAAATTATTTCATTACCAATGCTCTGAAAACGGTGAAGAAAAACATCGTGAGGAAACCGGCATGTCGTAGAACCAAAAATTCGAAGACATGTGACATCTATCTACCAACCCGCACTGGGCCCGCGTGGTAGACCCAACAGTGGGAACATTATAGGCTGATTGTGTATGTTATGTTCAGTGTTTTAGGTGCAAACCTGTTACTAACAATTTATGGATCTATAAGTTGTCGAAATAAAATGATTTAATTTTTATTTGATTGAAGGAATGCACTTATTTATTTTCTTCATAAATTGTAAAATTTTTTCCATAATTTGTTATGAGGTCCTCGGTAAATAAATCGATTGATAATGTACCAAAGCCTCTACTTTTAAGAATCCTTTCAACTATTCTTCAAGAACTATGATTAATTTTCTCCTCAAGACCCGTTTAATGAGCTTCACCAGTCAAAGTTGGCGTTTTAGTAAGAAAAGGTTCTCTGAGCTGAACTTCCAATGTTTGGAGTTCACTTCGATTTTCTCATAATGAAACGGTGTAGGTATCAGTTTTATTGGATTCTGGGAAGTCTGTGAATGATGTCTTGAGTTCGCGTTTCACCTGGAAATGTTTTGGCTGTTAGAAATTATTTGTTTTGAAAGATTTTGTTTTAAATTACTTAATAACATTATAATTTACTTAATTTGGATGAAATATTATTTTGAATAAGTAAATAACTTTTTAGTTAAGAGGGATGCCCTAACCTCGCCCGCAAAATTAAAATTTTCTTACTTTTTTTGCAATTTGCAGGTTAGTGTCAGGTTGTGCATTGATCAAAATATGATTCGCGATCGAAACAAATGTGTGTTTACAGAATTATGATCATTTTAATCATCAGTACAATTATTCTCTCTATCAACTCAAGGAGTAAGATTTTTCAAACTAACTTTCATCCCCTATTTTACCCCCTTAGTTGGGGTGGGATTTCCAAAAATCCTTGTTTAGTGGATACCTACTGTTGAGAAAGAATACACTCTCCAAATTTCATGTCTCTGGGACCAGCAGCGGTTTAGGCTGTGCGTTGATATATCAGGCAGTCAGTCAGGGCTTTGTGTTTTGTTTATTATATACTAGCTTTTACCAGCAGCTTCGCCCACGTGTATGTCGGAAATTATCCCACGGGAACCTTCTACCGGGATGAAAAGTATCCTATGTCTTAAGACACAGACAGACAGACAGACAGTTTATAACCTGGATTAATCCAGGTTATACCAAAGGTAAAGGTAAAGGTATACCCAATTTCATCCAAATCCGTTCAGCCGTTTTTGCGTGATTGAGTAACAAACATCCAAACGTACAAACTTTCACATTTATAATATTAGTAGGTTAGTAGGATACAGATTAGCTTTAAAGTCATGATTTCATGAAATACCTAGTCATTAAATAGGGTAATGTCAAATTAGAAAGTTTTATAGACGATTTTAATTATTTTAATTCTGTGAATACGTATTTGTTACGGTCACGATCGGTCGCGATTCATATTTTAATCAACATACTCGTACAAGCTGACACTGACCTGCAAATTTAAAAAAAAAGTAAGAAAATTTGAACTTCCCGGACTACTCTGGCGCTTTCGCCTTAAAGTAATAAAAATACCGACTCAATTATTTAAAATTGGCAATAGCAATCATAAAAATTATTTTATATAAATAACGTAAATTAATATTTAAAATTATGTTTTGAATTGAAAATATTAAATAACTGACCAAAAATATTTAACACACTAACACTAAGCAAAATATTATTACTTTGCCTGTACGTTAGGGGTGTAAGGAACAGTGGCCACTCAGTAATTTCTGCAGCTATCCTAAGAAAACAGTAGACATGGCCGGCCCATCCTAGTTATTTCTCTACTATTATTGTATATTAGATGGAAAAGGACCATGAAAATGTTTTGATACCATAGTGCGATTGCAGACGGTCTAGCTTTTATAACTTAAAATGGTTTTTGAGAACAAAAGCATTAAATTAACTTGAACGAACACCTTTAAAAAAAAAACGATCGAGAGCGAGTCCGAGAGAAAGAAATACAATTCCCCACCCCCTTATCTCCGAAGTTTGCAAAGAGAGAAATCTGAAATTATTCTATGTGATAGAAGTTTATGTAAAAATTACAGGAAAACTAAAATGATGTCTATAAATAGCACTCTTTTTCAGAAATCGGAACGGAGCCCTCGGTGCGCGAGTCCGACTCGCTCTTGACCATTATTTTTATGAGTGGACCGCTTGTCGGCTGACTGCTGGAGGACTGTAAATGTGTGGGGTCCCTTGACGTAAGCAAATCTACTTATTGTAAGCGACGAAAATGACGTCGAGTTATGTTCGTTTGATGACTATTAAAACATTTTTTTTTTTTGGTTTTTCGATCATTTGGGGCCTTGGACATGTCAACATCATCACCCTCGACGTGTCAGCGTCGTTGGATGAAACCAGACACAAAGCTCCTTATGATAACGTGTACTATCGGTTTTACAGGTAAGTTGATTTCCTTTTCACAATTTATTGCGGTTTTATTTTGCGTTATGTTTCTCGGCTCAAGATCGAGTTAGTGGAAAATGGAGAAAGAGCCTTTGCTCTGCAGTGCGATAATACTGGCTGATTATTTATACTTCATCATCATCAGTTCAGTCGAAAGACGTCCACTGCTGGACATAGGCCTCCCCCAAGCACCGCCACTTCGACCGGTTCTGTGCTTCCCGCATCCAGCGGATTCCTGCGGCCTTTGGTCCACATTATTTATAGATTTATTAATATACTAGCTTTTGCTATTGCTTCCTTGTAATAATATAATTCAATCATGATTCGAAAGACACGTGACGCCATCTATTATCATAAGAAAGGTATTGATGTTTTCCTCGGGAACACAACTTTTTTTCGGGATGAATGGTAACCTTTGTCCCTTTTTGTACACCTGACAACATATAAGCAAAATTTCAGGATGATCGGTTTAGTGGTTTAGGCGTGAAAAGGTAACAAACAAAGTTACTTTTGCATTTATAATATTAGTTAGGATTGGATAATTTGTGTGGGAACATTGTCGTGTCATCAAGACAGTGAAAATTCGCAACGCGTCGCCAGTGTCTTATGCCATTGTGCTTGCTCCTTCCTCGCGCGCTGCCTACGTCCCACCGACGATTGGTATTATTAGATGGCGCTGTGGTCGTCAACAAACAGTGTACCTATGAAATTATGAATTGATAAAGTAGGCCTCACGCAGCGGTAGCACTTTGTTTTTCAGCTGGAGCAGCGTAATACAGAGTTTTAAAAAAATAAAAGGCCAGCCAATACAGCCAATACTAATTTAAGTGCTTAATGGTAACGGCTCCGACTTACGAGTTGTGTAGGCCGTAAGATCGAACCCAGCCAGGCGCCTTAATTTGTGTACATAATTTTATCTTCACTGCTCTCAAAACGTGAAGGCAAACATTGTTAGGAAACCTGCATGTCCTAGAACCAAAAATTCGTAGACATGTGACATCTACCGACCCGCACTGGGCCCGCGTGGTAGATTACAGCCCACTCCCATTCGAAGAGTGGGAGCCTGTGTCCCAGCAGTGGGAAAATTATAAGCTGATTATTCTTATTATTCACTGACGTGCAGCCGTACATACTATGTTTTTTAACCGAGGAAAAAAGGAGGAGGTTCTTAATTCGACACGTGATTTTTTTAATTTTTTTTTTATGTATGACCACGCATAACTTTTTACAGAGTCATCCAATTTGAAAAGTTTTTATTTTTTTCGAGAAGGTATATCTCAAAGTTGAGCCCATATAAAATTGATTAACTTTGCTTGGGTAGTTTTTGAGTTAGCTTCAATAAAACGTATTTTTTCCCCACTTTTATATGGATGATGTTCTAGTTTCTTTTGCAGGTAGCTGTATTAGAATTTGTGTGGGGTAGGTACCACAACTAAAAAGTGAAAAACAAAAACTTTTTTACAAAAAAATACAACCGACTTCCAAAAACAACACTGCAAAGTGAAAAATAACTTTAATTTCGGAAGTCGGTGGCAAAAAACGGAAATACATTTAACCAGACACCGACTTCCGAAATTAAAGTTATTTTTCACTTTGTAGTGCTGTTTTTAGAAGTCGGTTGTATTTTTTTCTAAAAAAGATTTTTCAATCATATTTATTGATCGGAATTTATCAGTACAATACTTTTTTCTTATCATCTAGTCCGTAATTGGTTCGGTTACCGTCCAACCTATCCGCGTCCAAACATAGACATTGAACGCTCCACTATCGACTGCGTGATAGTCATACGTATCAAACGTAGCTGAATATTTGTTTAAATCCAATATAGAGTTGATGTTTAGTTACCAATGGAGTCTCCAGGATAATCTCAGTAAATCTGTTGGAAGCCGATAAGCCGGTCAGATGTGGGATTGTAAGACTTCACCCTGTACACCGGGGTGTGCTCAAACCTGTATTATCTTACAATTTTATGTGTAAGGGATTTAACTGTGTATCAAAAGTGATTGAAACCTTGGTTTAACTAGGCGGCCAATGTTTTGTAACCTACACACAATACTGCAATACAAAACCTCAAGATTAATCTTAGAAATCACTGACTCAATCAATCTGCCTAGCCTTTTCCCAATTATGTTGGGGTCGGCTTCCAGTCTAATTAGATGCAGCTGAATACCAGTATTTTACATGGACCGACTGCCTATTTGACCTCCACAACCCAAATACTGGGTAATACGATACCCCTTGGTAAGACTGGTTGTCAGACTTTCGGGCTACTGACGACCCATAACGACTGTCAAAGATCCACGAATGACAGCCGGGACCAACGGCTTAACGTGCTTTTCGAGGCACGAAGGAGTCTAAGTATGTAAAGATGGTCACCCATCCACGGACCGACCCCGGGGAGCGTAGCTTAAGGTGATGGATCGACCCGTGCGACTGTTATTACTTAGCCATGAGCTCCTCAGAAATCACTGACTAACAGTAAAGAATAACACTGTGAGGAATCCTAGATTGAGTAAACGAGGTGATAAATACTCATTTGTCTTCTTCGAAAAGGCATTGCTCTTCAAGAGGTATATAATAAGAACAACCTTTCAAATGTTATGTACGAGTAAACCATCAACAAATAAACTTCAATGTAAACTATGAGAAATTGAAGTTAAGAAGGCTCGTGGCTAAGTAATAGCAGCCGTACGGGTCAAGCTGCGCCGCTTGCCACGGTTGGTCCGTGGATGAGTGACCATCTTTACATACTAAAATCCCTCCGTGCTTCGGAAAGCACGTTAAGCCGTTGGTCCCGGCTGTCATGCGTGGATCGACAGTCGTTACGGGTCGTCAGAATCCCGAAAGTCTGACAACCAGTCTTACCAAGGGGTATCGTATTACTCAGTAACTGGGTTGTGGAGGTCAGATTGGCAGTTACTCCATATAAAATACTGGTATTCAGCTGCATCCGGTTAGACTGGAATTTGACCTCAACATAGTTGGGAAAAGGCCAGGTAGATGATGATAAACTTCGAGATATCAGAACTTAAGCATTTACTTAACTGTAAGACAAGTCGCTAATGCGACGTATACAGGCACTTAACCAAAGAGTAGCTAAATAGCTAAGGCTTAATATCAGTAGGTAAACCTGACGGCTTTGCAGCTACAAAATATATATATCACAGGATAAAAGAGTAGCAACGGGGTGCAGTAAATCTGACTAGCCGAAAGCGTTAGTTCAAACAATATTGAAAAGAATGGGCAGCAGCGTGGTGAAGTTCCAAATAGAGAGGTGTTTTTCCTGCATGGATGTAGTGGAAAACTAAAGGTGTTTTCTTATGTTCGAGCAAATAAAATTTCTTTCTTTCTTTCTAATTAATAATAATGATCGCAGTAAGCGATGAAGCCTCCAATTGTATATTTTGTAGTGTTAGATAAATTTTTTTGTTATGTATTTTTGTGGTGTAAAATCTATAACTATAAATTCGCTTTTCGTGTCTGTGTGGTTGCGTTGTTCTTCTAAACTACACAACGGATTTTGATGCAGTTTTCACTGTCATTTAGGAAATTTATTCCGAAAGGTTTATATGTATAATACATTAATATTTATTTTATATATAATATAGAAACTTTCATGTCTTGTCAAGTCGTAAAAACCGTGCGAAGCGGGTCACTAGTAAAGTATAAATAAATATTACGATAGTTATCATGCTACATTTTCTTAGATATATGTATTATGTATATCGACCCTATATTGAACTACATTTTTCAATCATTATTAAGTTAGGAAAGTTAGGTGTGCAAATACCCAAGTATATTATGTTTATCCAACTTTTTTAATATAATATATTTGAATAGAGTAGTTGAATTGGTAAAGAGTTTAGGTACTATGGGCCAAAGTTCCGCATGATCACTTCAAAGGCGATAATCGCATGCAAGGCTCACGACTCGATCTCACAATGTTCGTTGGTCACCAGCTGCGCTCTCAAAGGAATATTTTCTTAAGTGAGCATGCTTAAGTTTTGTCCATAGTACATATTAAACTTTTATCTACTCAAGTATTAAACCGCCCGGTAAATACATGCGCAGCGCGCTTTTGTAAATCACCAAAGCTATAGAAACCGGTATTTAGAATGAACAGTCAAACGTTTATTAAAACTCAGTAACAAAAATATTCAAAAAATTGTAATCGCTTCACAGTTGTCAGAACGAGTCGATAGTACGTTCGATGTCTGTACGAAAAAATAGGCGTGCAATTTGTTCGTAACGTCCTGATTGATTGACCGACTCCCTTTTACTTTATTTTCATACCACAATTCGACAGCAAACAAAACTATAGCACACAAAAAAAGTTGCCACAAAATTACGAATATAGTCGGATGTTGAGGATAAAAGTTTCGAAAATAAATTGGAATTTCCATGCGTTTTCGGAGAAGTTGCTGCTGGTTGTGAAACTCAAAATAAGGACACATTTTATATTTTGGTAAAGGTGATCTTTTAGCTTTCTATTAATCTGCTTTATCACCAGGTTAGAAAAAATTAGGAGTGCAATATACCATAGCCTAGTTAAGAATATTTTATCTTTTTATTTTGTGTATATTATTTCGTCACTCTCAACACGGTGAAGGAAAACATCGTGAGGAAACCGGCATGGCATAAAATCAAAAACTCGAAGACATGTGACATCCACCAACCCGCGCTGGGCCCGCGTGATGGATTATGGCCCACTCCCTCTCACTGAGAGGAGGTCTGTGTCCCAGCAATGGGAAAATTATAATGTTAGTTAAGAATGAGCTGTCATTAATAGCATTTACGGTTTTCTGATCACTGTTTAGATGGCTGTCCTCTATAAAAATCAGTATCAACTGCATTATACGTTATACTGCTAGCATTTATGGTAAAAATTACCGATGAAATAGTGAAAAGATAAGACGGGCAGCGATCTCGCTAGTTATACGTCGATCATAATAAAGTATAAACTTTATGCTCGTAAATTGACTTAAACCATTTGATCTACAAAAGTATTATAAAGATAGATCAACAGACTAGCGATTCCGATCCATGTTTTGCACAGTCAATCAAAAAAACATAGTCACTAGTAGTCAGTTAATAAATATACAAAAAAAAAATGGATGTTGCGGTCAACTGTCACTGGATCCAATACTATCCAGTTGTTGCTATGAAATACTGTCTACCAATTTTTTACAGCAGCAGTATAATCAAAAGTTTTTACTTGTTGTTTTTAATAGCAGTAAATCCAACAGCAGTTGCAACGCCAAATGATTTTCACACTGCAATGTCCGTTGAGTTTAGCCGTAAAACTTTTTGTTTCATGTGCAAGCCAAAATGTAACTTTTGTTTGGACACAATCCTAGCGATGTTGGCTTTATATTGTAAACTATAGAGGCCAGCTGCCGTATTTCAAATATTATATTGGGTACGTTGCTATTATTTGTTTGAAATCTCAAATATTTTTACGGTGCCGAACTGTCCATTTCGGAATATGCTGTCTTGCAGCTGAATGAAGCCAGAGGAATAAAATTGGATCGTTATTTGTTTTATTGTAATTTAAAAAGTCAATGTTCTTTGCTTTTACTATCCGAACGAAGGATTATAAAACATGCTCATAAACTTTAGGTTTACTTACTATAGTGCCAATAATTATAAGTTAAGTTTATAAAATTACATGCTGTTGCCTGCGACTTCGTCTGCCATATAGGATAAAAAGTAGCCTATGTCTATCTCCAGGTCATGATCTACTCATGTGCCAAATTTAATCCAAATCAGTTCAGTCGTTTTACAAACAACAAACAAACACACACATACGTATACACTCCGAAACTTTCGCTTTTATAATATTAGGGGTTAAAGTATAAAATTGCCGATTTGTTCTCAAAAATTGAAATTCATTTTTTTTTTTAATTGAACATATAATCCAAATAATTACCATTATTATCTATACATTGCTGCCATCTAATAGGAAGGTCATATAAGCCTTTGCGATACAACTCTCGTGATCTAGATTCGACAAACTGTGTGAAAGCATTTTGTACTGCCTCCTGAGAAGAAAACTTTTTATCACGTAGAAAATTGTCCAAATCACTAAAATAATGGTAGTCCGTTGGAGCAAGGTCTGGCGAATACGGACATACGGAGGGTGATGAATGGTTTCTAATTGCAGTTCCTGTAGAGTTAAAACGGTTTCTCGTGGTGTATGAGGTCTCGCGTTATCATGGAGCAATAATGGTGAAGATCGATTCATTAGTCGGGGCTGTTTCACTGCTAGTTTTGCTATCATTGTTCGGAGTTCGGCACAGTAGACATCTGCCGTTATTGCTTGACCAGATCAGAGACAGCTATAGTGAATAACACCATGCTGAGACCACCAAACCGTTACCATTACCTTTTTATTGGTAAGCTTTGCTTTAGGACACTGTTGCAGCGTTTGACCTGGGGTCAGCCATTGCATTTTTCACTTACGGTTATCGTAAAGAATCCACTTTTCACAACACACACATACACAATTCACACACATGTCACATGTCACAATTCGATCTAATATTCCTTCATTTCTGTATCGATTCAACAAGGCAACACAAGTTTCAACACGCGTTTCTTTCTGCAGATCAGTCAAATCATGAAGCACCCATTTCTCATATTTTTTATTTTATTGATTTGACGCAAATGAGTAAATATTGTTGGTAAGGTAACGTTAAACCATGCCGCTAATTCCTGGGTAGTTTGGCTCGGATCGGCTTCCACCATCTCTTTCAATTCATTGTTAATCACCTGTGTGGGCGGTCTTCCACGTGGTTCGTTCTTCAAAACAAAGTTTCCATCACGAAAGCGTTTAAACCAAAATCGCACGGTGCGTTCATTAGCAGTGCCCTCTCCAAACGCAACGTTGATATTGCGAGCTGTTTCTGCCACGTTAGTTCCGCGTCGGAACTCGTATTCAAAAATAACTCGAATCTCCGAAGTATCCATCTTTCTTGTCTAAGCTGAATAAAAAAACAACTGAAATTCGATAATCGAATGTTGCACATTTTTAAAAGAAGAACTTCATAGGTACCATGTGAAAAAAGGTTCACTCAAAAATCTCAAACCATGAAGGTTCTATGTCAATTCGAAGTTCCTAATACAATAAACGGCAGTTTCATACTTTAATCCCTATTATTAGTCTGATAGTAATAATAATACCAGCCTATTACTTTCCCACTATAGGGCAAAGCCCTCTTCTGATACAGAGAAGGCACAAGCAATAATCACCACGCTTGCTCAAGACGGGTTGGCGATTTCAGACTTATATTAACGATAAGGCTAGGTTTCCTCACGATCGATGTTTTCCTTCACCGATGTCAGTAATGTCCAAGATGAAATCAGAAAGTACATCAAATCAACCTGCCTAGCCTTTTCCCAAGCATTTTGGGGTCGGTTTCCAGTCTAACTGGATGCAGCTGAATACCAGTATTTTACATGGAGCGACTGCCTATCTGACCTCCACAACCCAGTAACTGGGTAATACGATACCCCGTGGTAAGACTGGTTGTCAGACTTTCGGGCTTTTGACGACCCGTAACGACTGTCAACGATCCACGAATGACAGCCGGGACCAACGGCTTATCGTGCTTTCCGAGGCACGGAGGAGTCTCGGTATCTAAAGAATGGTCAGCCATCCACTGACCAACCCCGGCAAGCGTAGCTTAACCTGATGGATCGACCCGTGCGGCTGTTATAACTTAGCCACGAGCTCCTCAGAAAGTACATATGAATTGAAAAAGTCACATTGATACTTATCCGGATTTTAAAACTTTCTCGTGCACGAGAGGCGAGGCCTTAACCACTGGGCCATCAAGACGATTTATAATGTTAGTAAGGATTTAAAAATATCTGCATTGTTAAGTTATTTTTTTACAATTTTCGAGACGTATTTTTTAAACAGTTTCTGAACCAAAACCAATATTCTTTCGTAAGAGTAAACACCACGTCTGCAACACTCAAAAGTCAGGATGTACTTACAGATAGCAAGCACGCCTCAAATAAATGGAACCAATAAGATTGTTCACCTCCAATCTTTGCATCACAGGCCTATACGTCTCAGGTAATGCCCAATATGTCTCGGTAGGAAGTCGGTGCGACTTCGACTTCCATTTAATGATACAATGTAGAATGTAGCGTCACTCGTTACGGTATTGTTCGAGCGTGAGGGGAATTCCGATTACTTTGACAAAAGACGAGAAAAGGTATGCGTATGTCACACCCCTAAATGGCTATTACTGTGTAGAAAATTGTTTATAATCAATCTTTGTATGTTAAACATTTCTGTGTGTAGGTAACTGGCTGAAAATCATTGGTAAAAGAAACGGGAAATTTAACGTTAGAGGATGTTGACCGCAACAAGGAAGAGTTTCTCTAAACTTTACAAGTTCACGCGCAACAAACGAGACACAATAGAAGTTTTATTGTTATGACAGCAATAGCCGTATACCGCGCCGGCGTGTGTTAAAACCGAAGTTAATCGAAAAATAGTTGGGCAAACCTCATCTAAAACTGTTCCAAATTTCAAGTTGATAAAATTAGTAGTTCTTGAGATATCCAGCTGTCACAGACAGACAGACAGACTGAGTCACACCATAAGGGTTCTATTTTACCATTTATTTATTTATTTATTTAAACTTTTCGCACTTAAAACGTACAAAGGCGGACTTAATGCCTTAGGCATTCTCTACCAGTCAACCAAGGGTGGTGAAGAGATTAGATGGCAGGTGCTCAGTATGAGAGGAATACTTATAAAAAGAACACTAAAAATATATCTTAATTAATTATAAATAGACTTTATACAACCACATAAATAGGTTATAAACCAATAATACACATACATACACTTACTATAAGATATATATATATATATATATATATATATATATTATATATAACCAACCGGTAAGCGAATATTCTTCCAAACACTCAAACACAGATCATAAGGATTTCTGTTTGTACTATTTATAATTATGTATCTTCTGAGAAGCTCGTGGCTAAGTAATAACAACCGCACGGGTCGATAAATCAAGTTACTCGTAAGCTATGCTTGCCGGGATTGGTCCGTGGATGAGTGACCATCTTTACATACCGAGACTCCTCCGTGCCTCGGAAAGCACGTTAAGCTGTTGATCCCGGCAGCCGGGCTGTTGTTCGTGGATCTTTCACAGTCGTTACAGGTCGTCAGAAGCCCGAAAGTCTGATAACCATTCTTACTAAGGGGTATCGTATTACCAGTAACTGGGTGATGGAGGTCAGATAGGCAGTCGCTCCATGTAAAATACTGGTATTCATCTGCATCCGGTTACACTGGAAGCCGACCCCAACATAGGATAAACAGATTGATTGATTGATTTATATCTTCTGAAGTGGACTTATCTGTTTAGAATATTAGGTCTTTACCTATGAAAT
The DNA here is from genome assembly GCA_946251885.1 of Cosmia pyralina. Lineage (NCBI taxonomy): Eukaryota > Metazoa > Arthropoda > Insecta > Lepidoptera > Noctuidae > Cosmia > Cosmia pyralina. The sequence goes on from OX276349.1 coordinate 3,058,453, forward strand.
TGCCGGTCTGCAGTACTGGCCAATTCAAATCAAAATAATTTTTGTTTGGCTAAGAATTCTAATTTCAAATTAATTTTATTTTAAAAACATGGATTTTTTTTTCCAAAAGTAGTCATTTGTTTATTGATTAGTGTTACATTTTCATCGCATTTCAATCTTTTTCGTCATCATGGATACGTTAAAAATTCGAGTAATTATGGAATATGAGTACCGTCGTGGCAGCAACGCGGCACAAGCGGCACGCAACATCAACGACGTTTACGGAGCTAACACTACAAACCAACGCACCACTTGTTATTGGTTTGCTCGCTTCCGTTCTGGAAATTTCGACCTGAAAAATGAACCTCGCGGTCGTCCGAAGACTTTGGTCGACAATAACGAATTAAACGCGATTGTGGAAGCTGATGATACATAATCTACGGCTGAATTAGCAGCAGCTTTCGACGTTAGCGTCAAAACAATATTGGTCCATTTGCGTCAAATTGGCAAGGTAAAAAAGCTACACAAATGGGTGCCCCACGAACTCAATGATCGCCAGCGCGAAGTACGCGTCGAGACGTGCCTTGCACTGCTCAACAGACACACAAATGAAGGAATTTTGAACCGCATTGTTACCTGCGATGAAAAATGGATTCTGTTTGATAACCGCAAGCGCTCAGCAAGTTGGTTGGATCCTGGTTCAGCACCTAACCAATGCCCTAAACGAAAACTTACCGCTAGAAAAGTGATGGTCACTGTTTGGTGGTCTAGCGCCGGTGTGATTCATCACAGCTTCTTACCAAACGGTGTGAGCATTACTTCAGATGTGTACTGTGAAGAACTGAACACAATGATGGAGAAGTTGGCACATCTCCAACCAGCATTGGTCAATCGCTCGTCTCCGCTGCTCCTGCACGACAACGCGCGACCTCATACTGCACAGCAGACGGTCTCCAAGTTGCAAGAACTGGGGTTGAAAGCTCTCCGTCATCCGCCCTACTCACCAGACCTTGCGCCTACAGACTACTACTTTTTCCAGAATTTGGATAACTTCTTGGCGGGAAGAAAATTCAATACCCGAGAGGCAGTACAAAATGCCTTTAAAGAATTTGTTGCCTCCCGTCCAGCTGATTTCTTTAAGAAGGGCATCAATAAACTGCCACTGCGTTGGCAAAGATGCATTGATTGCATGGGTGATTACTTCGATTAATACAAATAAAAAATGCATGAAAAAAATTCGATTAAATTTTTTCATACAAAACGGCAATTTCATAGGTAAAGACCTATTATTTAACACAACTAATTTCCTGTAGGCTCTGGTGTGGCACGCAACCTGTGTCGACACCCTTGCGCCATCTCTGTTCCAAGCTCGACGTGCTGTGCTGGCGCCGCTGCTGCGGCTGCTGAGACCCTCAAGCGGCGCAAATACTGTAACCTTATAGGTTAGTGCAGTTTTGAGTCGTTTGGGGTCGAAACGCTCGGGTCATGGGGCCCGAGTGCACGTCTTATTTTTATTGAAATTTCTCGCCGACTGGTCAACACTTCACGTGATCAGAGGGCTGGCTCGTTCTTTGGTGAATGAAGTAGCATTGCCATTCAACGTGGCAATGCTGACAGTCTCCTGGCTACGTTTCTGGATGATAGCGTTGCGGACGAGTACTTCGACGCATAAGTGTCCTTTTTATATTTATTTGTATAGTTAGTTAGTAAGGATTTCTGAACATGGAAACTGTTAAAACAACAGAATTTAGAAAACATCACGAGGCGATATTTGAGTTTTAAAACCGATTCTATTTCGTGTGAAGAGTTGTTCGGAAAAAACTATGTGTTTTTCAGTTTCCACGCGATTCCTAGGTTTTTTTGTGAATACCATGTCATATGTTTTAGAATTTACCATAATTCCAGATGGAAATAGCTTTGTGGAATTATAGTATTCACAACATAACATAACGTTTCATTATTTGACATTATACCTACAATTTTAATTTTAACTAATTATTAGTGGCTTTTGTAGACAGGATATTAATTTAGTTTTGTTATAGTTGTAATATAATGTCATTTGATTTAAATAAGTTTTTATGTTTATTATTTTATTCATCATTTACTAGCTGCGTCCCGCAGTTTTACCCGCGTAGACCAAAATAAAAAGTAGCTTATATGTTAATCCAGGGTAAGAGCTATCTACATACCAAATTTCATTTAAATCGGTCTAGCCGTTTGAGCGTGAAGAAGTAACAAACACACACAAACTTTCGCCTTCATAATATTAGTGTGATAATAGTACATTTTGATACAAGTGGAGAATGTTTGTTATTGCATTCGAGGCGGAATTAACACCCGAGCCGTAGGCGAGGTTGTTTTTGAGCCGAGAACTGCAATAACAAATGTCCACGTGTATCAAACGACGTTTTTCAATACACTTTTGAAGAAATAAAATAAAATAACGAAAAATATTTTTGTCATGAATAAAAGGAGGAATTTTTGTCATGAATAATAGGAGACTATGATTAAAATTTTCTTTTTTTTCCGTGCTTTGCTTTCGCCAGGTTAAAGGAGAAGCAAAAGGTATAGTGCCGATAAATAGCCTAATATGAAAAATAGAAAATTAAAATATTTTTGAGTTTAACACAAATAAATGTTAATTTGTTCATAAACGTTTTTAGGGTTCCGTACCAAAATAGTAAAAGGAACCCTTATGGTGCGACTCAGTCTGTCTGTCTGTCTGTGACAGCTGGATATCTCAAGAACTACTAATGTTATCAATTTGAAATTTGAAACAGTTTTAGATGAGGTTTGCACAACTATTTTGCAAATAAGAAAGAAATAAAAATGTATATAGTTTTTTTATAAAAGGGTCTGAAGGGGGTCTTAAAACTTTGAAGTCAAGCTACTAGGGCATATGGGGTATCATATGAAAGAGCGCTGTTTGCTTATTCTGAAACTTTTTAAATTTTTTTTTAGGCCGTGTAGTTTTCGACTTTTGACGAAAAATGTAAAAAAAAATACCGGTCCCCCCCCTCCCTTATCTCCGAAGTTGGCATAGAAAAAAATCTGAAATGATTACACACACACACACCACACACACACACACACACACACACACACACACACACACACACACACACACACACGCACACACACTTCTGTCACATTTTGTGACAGAAGTTTATGTAACGATTACAGGAAAATTAAACGATGTCTCTAAATAGCACACTTTTTCAGAAATCGGAACGAAACCGTCGGTGCGCGAGTCCGACTCGCTCTTGACCGGTTTTTTTTTGTTGTAATAATCATGGTTTTTCATGATATTCTATTTATAAACATTATTTAAATATTCAAAAAATACTAACGTCGTAAACGCATATCTCTTTACCGAGGTTAAAAAAAAACATTCACCTCCGAATAAAGAGGACCGTCTCGCGCCAGTTTCATTTTGGCACTCGGTACCGACAAGTGTCAAAATGAAACTGGCGCGAGACGGTGTGAATAGAGGCATTGAACCGATTTGGACTAAGTATAGGTAGGTATAAGTTATCTGTGGCAATTTTTATTCCCGCACACGTGTTGGAAAATAAAAAAGCGCACGCATGTGAAATACCTTGCAAGTGAACCTAATCGTAGTGCGATATGAACCAGTTTTCGAGGAAGTGTATTGAAAAGATCTTTTATATTTTGTGGATGTGATACCGTTGTACGTACAGTAGGCTTAATAATAACTATACTTGCAGTTTTGTAGACCATTTTATATTTTGTTACGTTTATTTTATGTATATTAGTGTCCTCCCATCACACTTATCACACTAATATTATAAAGGCGCAAGTATGTGTGTGTTATGTTTGTGACTTCTTCACGCTCAAACGGCTGGACCGATTTGAACTGACATTTGGTATTGTATTGTATTGTATTTATTTATTTCAATCAACTTTGGATCATAGGTACAATTAAACAGAATTAAAACATTATAAAATCAACATCACAATTAAAATTAACGTCACAATTAAAATTAAAATCAAAATTAAAATTAAACGAGACGGACGAGACGGGTATATACGAGTAGATAGCTTATACCTTGGATTAACACATAGGCTACTTTTATCCCGGTCTACGTGGGTAAAACCGGGGGTGCAGCTAGTACCTAATAACAATCAATGTAATTTGATAACATTGTAAAAGCAAATTATTTTTAAAAGAGTAACCGTGGAGTCTCTTGCCGGCTCTTCTCCATAGGAAACGACCAATTTGGAACCGTGCACCTAGCTTCTGACGTTTCATAAGTGCCCATGTAGGTTTATGTGAAATAAAATATTTTGATTTTGATTTTGATCGACTGTTCTCCCCGAAGGGTTGGGCAGAGGTGTACATTGTACACCCCATTTCATCAGTTATTTTTGAGTCCCGTGTAATAGGAGGCGAGTCTATCGCCATCAACCAGGCACTAATCCAGACTCCGGGCTGCTACTGAGAAATCCTGACGATAAAATCCCAATAACACTTTCCCTGAACTGGGAATCGAACCCAGAACCTCATGCTCAGCAGTAGCGCTGCGGCTGTTTAAAAAAATAATGCTCATATTTACAAATAATGTGCATCGAATCTGCAAAATAGGACCTTTCTATCCAACCAACCAAGTACTGAGGCTTTTTGTAAAGGAAGTTCTCATAACAATCTACAATCAATCTGCCTAGCCTTTTCCCAACTATGTTGAGGTCGGCTTCCAGTCTAACCGGATGCAGCTGAATACCAGTATTTTACGTGGAATGACTCCCTATCTGACCTTCACAACCCAAATACTGGGTAATACGATACCCCTTGTAAGATGGTTGTCAGACTTTCGGGCTACTGACGACCCGTAACGAGTGTCAAAGATACGGCTAACGGCGGAACGGCTTATCGTGCTTTCCGAGGCACGGAGGAGACACGGTATGTAAAGATGGTTACCCATCCACGGACCAACCCCGGCAAGCGTAGCTTAACCTGATGGATCGATCCGTACGGCTGTTATTACTTAGCCACGAGCTCCTCAATTATTTTTTTTTCTCTGATAACAATCTACATTATTATTATTCTTTTAAACAAACTTGGAAACCTACAACAAGAATATTAAGCAAAAACATACCTACATACATTAAGTACATACACTTCTAGTTCCATTGTACACACGAAGGCGAACATACATACATACTTGGCTACATACTTGGTAGCTGTAATAATACTTACATTAAGAAGAACTGGCTTCCTAGTCCACTTACGAACAATGCGGTGAAATGTTTTCCTTCCAGCGTTAGAGTAAATATTATAAATTGTGGGATAGCTGTTCAATGTTCATGTATTGTTTAAAAGTTGCTTGCCCTCATAAGATTTTACTACCTGGTCGACGGAGCTCTGCTCGTTGAAAATAGAGAAAACGAATTTCCCCAGATCTGAGACCTAGCAGAACGATTTTTGCCCCCATAAACCATTATATTGCAACTTTCATCGAAACCGTGATTATAAATATGAACAAATACATATTGCTCATTTAATAGTATAGCATAATCAGCCTACAACGTTCCCACTGCTGGGCCACACGCCTCTTCTTTTTGAGAGGGCCATCACGTGGGCCCAGTGCGGGTTGGTAGATGTCCCATAACTTCAAATTTTTGTTTCTAGGTCATGCCTTTTTCCTCACGATGTTTTCCTTCATCGTTTTGAGAGCAGCGGTGATGACAATAAATTACACAAAGTAATGCACCTGCCTTTTTTTTTTGTGTGGATGGGGAATCACCAAATGACTTCTTCCGCTCTGGGCGGAGCGAAAGGGCGTGTCAGAATTTTACTGACTAAAACCCACCCATGTTCCTTCAGTTGCCCGTGCCAGGGCCACGGTATCTCTTTCGAATAACCCGCGACCCCGGCGCGACAGCAGCGGTGATGAAAATAAATTACACAAAGTAATGCATGGGTTCGAATTAATATACAACATTATTTTTAGTATAAGTGAAACCTGAATATAGTTTGTTCAGAATAAAGAACTAAATCGATTCCAATAATTTTTATACCGTGTTATATTTTGCCCCAAAAATCTTTAAAAAAGTTACAATATGGACACCGCCTGACGAATACAAGTCACTGCTGGTCATAGCGGCACTTGGCACGGGCGCACAGCGGGCGCCGCGAGGTGATCATGTTTTTGTACGGACAACCAGGTAACATAACAAGCTTATAACTTTGTGATTTCTCATGATACAGTTTTGAAATTTTGTACATAGATTCTTTACATAAAAATACTAGACACGTGTTTCGGGTTTCGCATAAACTAAAACTGATGTTGTAATAAATATAGTATGCCCATACGGGTACATACATAAACTCACGCGTTTTTCCCATGGGGGTAGACAGAATTTACAGAACGCCATCTGCCACGATCCTTACATACTCCTTTTATTACGTTTGCGTTCATACTACAGTGGTGTTACCGCGAGTTTTTATACTTACTCGATCGCGTTTACGTTAACGTTAACTTCCGACAATTTTTATGGAATAATTGTGTTTCCCATTATAGTCATCAGAAGCCCGAAAGTCTGACAACCAGTCTTACCAAGAGGTATCGTATTACCCAGTTAATGGGTTGTGGAGGTCAGATAGGCAGTCGCTCCATGTAAAATACTGGTATTCAGCTGCATCCGGTTAGACTGGAAGCCGACCCCAACATAGTTGGGAAAAGGCTAGGCAGATTGGTAGAATATTAAATAACGTATCTTTTAAATATATACATGTCATATAAATAATTAACACATTGATAGTAATTCGCTTATTTAAAAATATCCCTAGACCGTGTTGATGTGTGTACTTATTGCTTAGTGGATTGTAATCTCAATCTGTTCTGCATAATCTCTCTCTCGTTGCTCCGTATGGCGTAAACACAGCAATGTGGATTAGAGGTTCTGCAGCTTAAATAAACACACTCATGATAGGATTTCAATTGAAGTAACATTTACTGTGTACATTTCTATTGGAAAATACCGTTCACAGTTTAAGCCTGATGAAGTTTTTAATTGGTACAAGCAAGTTGGATGGCACTGTGTGATTATTTTGTTTGTTCTTGCTTCGAGATTTTATTTAGAGTCTGCTGAATGAGACTGTGTTTTGTCGGGACAAGAGTTTGTTGTTGATTCTTTTATCTGCCGATTTTTTTTTTCTTTAATTTAAACTAAAATTGGAGTTAATACTCCAATCTATGTTTTTCAAACTGACAGTGCTACAAAAAATTGTGACAGTTTATAGCTGTCTAACTAGTTTACATCTGAAACTTTACCATGTTTTTAAGAGGGCTGTCAAATTTTGTCACTTCTCTGGCTCACACGGAACCAATTTTTTAAGATTGTTAAATGAAAATATGCTTTTTAGAATTCCGTACCTAAAGGGTAAATCGGGACCCTATTACTAAGATTCCGCTGTCCGCCCGTCTGTCACCACGCTGTATCTCATGAGTTAGACAGTTGAAATTTTCACAGATGATGTATTTCTGTTGCCGCTATAACAACAAATACTAAAAAACAGAATAGAATAAATATTTAAGGGGGCTCCCATACAACAAACGTGATTTTTTTGCGTTTTTATAGATAATAGTACGGAACCGTTCGTGCGCGAGTCCGACTCGCACTTGGCCAGTTTTTTTTTAATGTAATCAATTAGCGAATTAGTAAATAATATTAATATAATAGGTACCTAATTATTAAAACACATTTCTATTGTGTTATCCAATAAACTCAGCTCAAAAAGTATTATCTGTTTTTGAGATGAGTTAAATAAATGCCACAATAAAAATGTGTTTTTAATGATCATCTACAAAATTAATATTATTTACTAGTTCTCTAGTTGATTACATTTTTCAAAAAAGCATCTTTTCATTTAACATTCTTAAAAATTTGGTCCCATGTGAGCGAGAGAGGTGACAAAATGCGACTGCCCTCTTAATGCTACGACTACACTGTCGCGATAAAGCGAACTACACTTCGCGCTCTCTCTCTCGACGTCTCGCTGCACAAAGAGCGCGCAAAGTGTATTTCGCTTTATTTCGACAATGTAGTCGTAGCATAATTAGTGACATGTTCTGACATTAGACGACGTACACGTGTTAGTAGACGTGGCGTTGGAAGGCCTCCCACAAATAGATCGATGAACTTGTAAAGACCGCAGGGACCGCTGAATGCGAGAAGCACAGGACCGTCGAAGTGGCTGTACTTAGGAGAGGCCTATATCCAATGTCTTTTGGCTGAAATTATGATGATGAATATAATAATGTTCTGACATTATGTCTAAACGGCTTATTAGTCGATTCGCCTAAATTTACTCGCCTGAATCAGGCGAATCAACACTTTCAAATATTTTTATTTTTCAGTTGGGTTTCGCCCGAAGTATTTTTTTTTTGCTTAGTACGTATTTCTGGAATTGTCGATTCGCCCAGAATCTAGTTGGTGAGTTTGATTTTTAAGATGCTATTTTGGCAAACCTTGTTTGTACTTCTGAGCCTCGGTCAAAGACCAAATCTGAGTGTCATAGGTTAGGATCAGTAGAATACACATGTCGACGAGTTTGCGCAGTAGTGAGATAAGAAGGTCGCCTTGTATTAGCGCGTTCATGGACCAGTAGCTCCACCAGGCATTTTCGACTCGACGGTCGATCTCTTTGTCATGTCTGTGAGAGAAAACTAGCTAGCTTAAGTAAATATATTCGACGACATAGTGTATTTCCTGCCATCGACCTCGACCATAATTATATTTAACGGCATTTGTCATGCATGACTTTAGTTTTTGACCGATTCATCGTCAGTCCAACCTCAAGGCTTCCAGTGCTGTTCTTATTCTTCATAAAAATGTTAGTTCAACATAATTTTTAAATTATTTATTTAATAAGAGAACGCCCTAATTAAATTTTCACCATTGCCCAAAATTTTAAAATTACAGTCCAATTTCTTAAAAAAATCTGTGAAAATTCCTCAGAGCTCGAAAAATAAAACGATTTGAAGTCGTATCGTCATCAACAATTCCATCGTTCCAATAAGACACCTTACATTACATCAACTGCTTGTTAATTATATGTTGCTGTCGGTCTGTCTGTTAACCTAAATTGGACGGCCTGAGTGGACAGTGACAATGTAATCCCATCGCACTGATTATCACCGACGTTGATGCGAATTAGTAACTGGATAGTGTGTGTTTGTAAATGCATGAATTAAGCAGTTGTCTATTTAACCTTAAAATTAGACTTTGTATTGACTGAGCGAATTCTCTTTTCTGGACTGTACGATTAATGTTGATGTTTTTTAGGGTTCCGTATCTCAAAAAGAAAAAATGGAACCCTTATAGGATCACTTTGCTGTCCGTCAGTCTGTCTGTCTGTCAGTCTGTCAATACCTACCCTTTTTCTCAGGAACGCGTGGAGGAATCGAGCTGAAATTAATATTAAATACGTCGGTCTACGGTCCGGTTCCGTTTTTTCCTTTTGAGGTACGGAACCCTAAAAATAAGGCCATTTATGTGACATATTTTATTGCTCCCAAGTAAACCAAAACCAGAGTACTTCCCGTAGATATAGAAAACATGAAAATTTGCAAGAAGCAAGGTCTTAAATCAAGGAAATCGGCTCAAATAAAGGAAAAAGTCCGAAAATCGTTAATTTGTAAATTTATCACATAAAAAAATATGTTTTTGGGATTACAAACTTAAATTTGCAGTTGGAGAATTTACAGTGACGTATATCAATGTATAGGAGAGCATGTTTTTCACCTACAATGGTCAGTTTGTTTTTGGGATAAATTCTTTTCAACTACGGAACCCTTCGCAGTGCGTGGTCCGACACGGACTTGGCTGGTTTTTTCTGTTTTGTGCTCGTGATTATTATGTATGTCGGAACGTCAGGATTTACCCAGTTAGATTTAGACAGACATGTGGACAGAAGATGGGTTTCGTGCAATGAAAACACACTGGGTGCGATACACGGTGTTTAAAATCACAATCTAACACAATCACTAAGCACAACGAATCGAATACAGTTCCGTGGCGTAGTAACCCCGATGAGATCCGACACTAGACTGTTCTCCTCGCCATGAGGTAATAATAATAATAATGTGGGGCTTGAGCGCTCCGAACTCTGGGTCTGTGCCGATGGAGTTTTTTTTGCCGAAACAGGTCTAGGGTGAGGAGCCAGACCAAGAGAGATACGTGAACCCGCAGGGCAGCTTGTGGCGAGCTGTTGGGCAGTAGCGACCCCACGGACCCTATTTCCCGGGAGAAGTCTTGTTCTTCACCTCTGGCTTGCCTTTATTGACCGGCTAGAGTGAACACTGACGGGAACAGAGCTCCCACCTCATTCTTGCCTTTATTGGCCGGCTTGAGTGGAGATTCGCAAGAGCAAACGTGCTCGGAGGAAGGAAGTATTCTAGTAAGTGCTTGTAGGGATCTTGACCATCTTCCGGGCTCTGGGATTGTTCTGAGAGCCGTGGAATACCTCTCCACTCCTCAAGCACCTCAGGACATGTTGCCCCTTGTCGCTACGTCACTATGTGCTAGCGACCGTTTCCGGGGGCCCATTATTGAGTGTGCAAGTCACCCCCTGCCAATTTATCTGTGTATATTATATAACATTGGTCAGGCAGGGGACATAGTTCTTCCATAGTTCAAGGTACCCAATCCACTATAGCCACCCAAACCCATAGACCCAATGTGTTTTGTTTCCATGTTCTGCAATAGTTCTGCACTGACCGGGGGTTGTCCTTGGGTGCAATTGCATAGTGCATACAGGGATAATCGTCGGCTGGTGCCTTCTTTTCATTTAAAATTGTCTAAGAGGCCTCTGCGAGTTGGCTTCGGCTCCTCGTACGCCTTCCAAAGGTCCGGGACCCCAGGGTCCCGAGATATGTTAAAGAAAATAATAATAATATTTATTTATTTACTCAAAAACAGTAGGTAGGTACAGTACATTCTTACAAATATTAGGCTTACAGTTTAAATAAATAAGAGAATGAACATCCGCAGCTGAACTAGGCGTGAGCCTGTATCTCAGCTAACAGCGCCGTTTCCCCTCAGAAACAATATACTAGGTAACCTAAAATTAGCAAGAAGCAAAAGTTTAGGACCATTACTAATCAAATACAATTAAGAAATTAAGGTAAACTAAACTTAAATTACTAACAATTTTTGAGTGTGCGTGAGGATTTGTGTGTGAGAATGAGAGGGTGAGTGTGTGTGTACTGTGTGGGGGTGTCTGTGTGTGTAAGTGTAAGTGTAAGTGTATACATATGTCTACATGATAAATGGACAGGAATAGAGTAATATACATTTATATATATATACAAACAAAAATATTAACTGATTATTTGAATAAAATTTTCAGTGTCTTCGTATGATAGTTTCATTAAAAATTCATATGCCTTCTTTTTACAATGGAATTTGTTAAGGGAAAAAATATTTATGGATTTGTTAATTTTATTATACACATGTGGTCCTAGAAAGACGAAGAATCTCTTTATGAAAGAGGTTTTAGGTTTATGTATGCGGACCACAACGTCATGTTTTCTGCGTTTCTTTGTGAGATCAGTATCATATATAAGTTCACCATGTTGTTTTAGTACAATGTTGAGTAAGAACAATTGTCTCACTGTAAGGACTTCGCATGAGTTGTACAAAATGTTTGTGGGAAAGCGAATAGGACGGAAAGTGTAAACTTTTAGAATTGCACGCTGAGCTATCTCAAGGCCTTTTAGAGTAGTTTTAGTAGCTCCTCCCCATACAATTATGCCGTAATTAATAATGGATTGACAAAGAGAGAAATAAACCTGTTTTAATAATTTGAGATCAGCAACCTGACGCAAAGTTTTAAAGATATAAATTAGTTTTCTTACTCGTCCCGACAAAGCTTTAATATGTGCCTTATAGGATAAATTATGGTCTATAATTAATCCTAAATATTCCACATTGTTGACACGTTCTAGAGGTACACAATTACAGTTATCTATTCCATGACAGTTGTGAGGAATAAGGCAAAGTTTTGTAGTAAGCAGGTTAGGTGGATTTCGTATGCTGAAAGTCAAGTATTTAGTTTTATCACTATTCAGTGTAAGTAAATTATCTTGTAGCCATTCCTTTACGAGATCAAGTCCACATTGTGCAACGTTATATACCTCATCCCAATTGTCGGCGTTGAATATAAGAGCAGTGTCATCTGCGTAAGAGATTATTTCGCCTTGGGGTATAGATAGGTTCGTGAGGTCGTTTATATAAACGAGAAAGAGGGTAGGTCCCAAAATGCTGCCCTGGGGAACTCCGTATGTAATAGGAAGATAAGAGCTAGTGCAATTTCCTATTTTTACACACTGGTACCTTTCCGACAGATAGCTCTCAAAGAGTTTAAGTTGATTGCCTCTTATACCGAAATTCTCAAGTTTTCGCAAAAGGATGGGGACCGAGATCGTGTCAAATGCTTTGGCCAGATCTAAAAAGATGGCAAGGCATTTCTTACCAGAATCTAAATTTGTAGCTATAAAATTGTTTAATTTAAAGATGGCATCATCTGTGCTTCTATGCCTCCGAAAGCCAAACTGTGTACAAGAGAGTAGGCCCTCGCCCTCCAAGTAGCTAACAAGTCTCTTGTTTAGTAGTTTTTCAAAAACCTTTGACAAGGAGGGAAGGATCGATATCGGCCTGTAGTTATTAACACGATCACGGTCACCACCCTTATGAATAGGGTGAATCACAGACAGTTTGAGATTTTTCGGGAATATACCATATTCTAAGCACCTGTTGAAAATAAACGTGAGAGGAGGAACTAAAAGCTCGATATTACTTTTTATTAGGTTCGATGAGATATTGTCACAACCTGTGGCGCAGTTTGATTTTAATGTAAGGGTTGTACGGATCACTTCTTCTTCCGTTGTTTCTTCACATACAAATGATCGCGAATGAGAGTCGCATGAAAACATAGAGGACCGATTATTAGATGTTGACGGAGAAGGGTTAAGAGGATACTTTTCTGCCAACGATTGACCTACTTTTACAAAGTGCTCATTAATACACTTCCGGACACATCTATTGGCCCACCTTAGAGTTTAGGTTTCGATGGCCCCTACCGAAATATGATTGCTAGATTGAACAAAAACTGTTGATGCAGTTTTAAACCTGATACATTTTACCATCTTTTTCGATCGTATTGTTTTAAATTTGAATTCAGAATACCATACGACATGGAGCTACGCCTAACAAGTCGGATATGCGCCTTGTTAAAGGCAACTGATTTTTGAATAAAAAACATGTTTTATCAAATAAAGGTTTAATTTAATAACGCGTGTTGCCTCCATGGGCATCTACCACAGCTCTCATACGATTAGGCATAGAGTTTATCAACCGCTCTATGAAATTTTGAGGGATCATCTCCCATTCCTCTTCTATGGCAGTTTTCAACTCCTGCATCGTCTGGGCAACTGGCTGACGAGCCCTAACACGTCTTTTTAGCTCGTCCCACATGTGCTCAATGGGGTTCATGTCTGGGCTTCTGGCTGGCCAGTCCATAACTGTGATGTTCACATCCCGAAGATATTCCCTGACGATGCCGGCCGCATGGGCTCTTGCATTATCATGCATAAAAAGGAAATTTGGGCCCACATAGTCCGCGTATGGTATCACGTGAGGTTCTAAGGACTCACGAATGTACCTTTCAGCATTTAATGTTGGCAGCCGTGGTCCTGTAACAACCTCAAGTTGAGTTTTGCCGCTCGCGGATATACCGCCCCAGACAGTCCATGAGCCACCGCCATAAGCAACCCTCTCTTCAAAGCAGCATTGTGCGAAACGCTCTCCCTTACGTCGGTAGACCTTCTTCCTTCCATCATTGCCATGTAACACAATTTTAGACTCATCAGAAAAGAGTACACGGCTCCAATCTTGCTGTGTCCAATTTAAATGACTGCGTGCGAAATGAAGGCGCGCTGTTCGGTGGGCTCGCGTTAGTTTGGGGCCATTAGCTGGCTTGTGTGGTACCATATCGCGTTCTTTTAACCTTCTCCGAACAGTTCGAGCGCTCACAGATACTCCGTGGAAGTCGCGAAGTTGGTTTTGTATCTCAATGGAAGTAAGGTGACGATTTCTCAAGCTGGTCGTCACGATGAATCGATCCTGCCTTTCAGTTGTGGCCCGAGATCGTGGCCTTCCTTGGCGACGAACAAAGCCGCCAGTCTCTAGGTACCTCCGATAAACATTTCGGACCGCAGATCGACTTAAATTAAGTTGAGCACTCACGTTTCTTTGGCTGTGTCCGGCCTGAATAAGTGCCACAGCTTGGGCGGCGACTTCAGGTGAAGTATCCATAGATTATTGATAGAACCTCACCTTAATGTTAAGAATAAGTAATGTTTGTTGCAAAACCAAAGATATCAATCACTTTTTCAAGAATTAAATCCAAGTAAACCAATAAAACCAAGTTTTCTTAGTATTCGATTGTTTGATATCAACAAACAGGCTCCAAATTGTCTTTTGTTTCTTTAAATTCTGTGTTCGAAATTCAAAAAAAGACTATTGAATGAAATTGTGAATGTGCCAGGTTCAAAACTGCATAAAAACTTTTTGCTCGACCTAATATAAAATTTTAGCTAGGACCAAACGAAACTGAAAATACAAGGTGGGCCAAAAGATGTGTCCAGAAGTGTAATATCAAGTGCGGCGTTATTGGAGTCACTCAATTTTAACAATTCCTCTGGATAGTCAACGTTTTTGACACAACTCGTAATTGATTTTATAGTCTTCCAGAGTTTTTTGGGATTATTCTTTGCAGTATCTAATTGAGTTTTCTCATATGCTCTTTTTACTTTCTTTAAGATTTTGGTACAGAAATTGCGGTATCTAATATACGATGTTTTTAAAATGATATTATCCGGATCCGTCCTATACTTTTTGTGAAGAAAGTCCTTGTTTTTCATACATCTGAGAAGGCCAGGCGTAATCCATGGTTTGAGTATTTTTTTGCGCTTCGACACAGTGAAAGTTTTTGTGTTGTTATTTATGGCTGATTGGATATTAGTGATAAGGTAATTTGTGGAAAAATTGGGGTCTTTTGATTCGTATATGGGGGTCATGTCTATGTTGTTAATGTCTTTGTTCAAGTTTTCTGTGTCTATTCTAGTTATAGTTGATTTAGTCGTTTGCCTAGGGTGTTCAGAGATGCGCTGTGGACTAAATTGGGTCAGGACAGGAAAATGATCTGTTAAGGTTGATTGAGGCACAATAGTCATAGCAGTAAACTGGGTCTTAAGGAACACGTGGTCCAGGCATGAGGAGCTGATTGCACGGGTTATTTCAGTGTGTGCAGGTAAGAGACCATGAGAAGCGGCGATGGTTAAATATCTTTCACCCGATAGATCCAGCCTGGAGGAGTTAATGGAAATATTAATATCTCCAATTAACACTATGTTTTTGAAGGACTTTAGTTTGGATATTACATTGTCTAGGGAGTATATAAAGTTGTCAATGTTTCTTATAGATGGAGACCGGTATACAGGGTTACTGGTAACTCGACGTATTCCTTGCAGGACGTCATAGTAGGGTTAAAATGCAGCAAATTAGGCCACCAAATGTTCTACCGAAATTCAGTAGTTTTTGAGTTAATTCGATTTTTAGCTTTTCTATGAAAAATCCCAGATTAAATCATTTGGAGCCAATTTAAAAATGATTTACGGCGCGACTGTACTGAAATTTAAGTTAACATCATAGCTGACGCCGTAGCAGATCCTTGTTAATAATTCAAAGTTCAAAAATGCCAAAAACTTTGGCAAATATCACTAAAGAAACATTTAGTTTTTTTGTGAATTTTGCTATTACTTCATACAAAATGTTGTCTAGTGAAAAAAAAAATTACTACGTCTGATGTACCTACAAATTACTAGGAAAATATCCTTGTCTTATCAGCTATTCAGAAAGGTATGAAAGTTAATACAAAGTTAAGGACTACATTATGTGCGTCTCACAAAAAGGTGATTATTCGGAAAATCAATAAAATATTTCGTGAATATTAGCATTATTTTTAATAATAAAATATCAGTTTAAAAACTTTTACTACACTTTCACACGTCTTGTTCGATGTGCTGCCCTCGGTTTCTAATACACGTTCTTATTCGCTTCCTCACTTCAGTTTTTGTGATTCTTGATGTGATTGTTGCCCTCATCTGGTCCGCTGCATCTCTTATTCTCTCCCTTAGTTCTTCAATTGAATTTACTGGGGTCACATAAACTAGGTCTTTCATATGACCCCAGACGTAAAAGTCTAGTGGCGTAAGATCAGGGCTACGTGCAGGCCACGGAATTGGCCCACCGCGCCCTATCCATCGGTTTGGGTAGGTTTCATCCAGCAATTGTCGAATTGTGATTCGGAAGTGGGCTGGACATCCGTCATGTTGATACATCATGTTTGCTCTTCTGTCTTCCGGTACATCCGTGAGCAGTGGTGTTAAATGATTTCTTAGGAAATCTTCATAAAGTTCCCCATTTAATGTTTGGGGTAAAAAATGTGGGCCAATTAATTTGTCGTCGATAATACCCATCCAAACATTAAGCGAGAATCTACGCTGGGATGCGGTTGGTTTCAGTTTCTTAGGATTTGCTTCTGCCTTCGGTGCCCAGTAATGTAAGTTGTGGTAATTTGTGATACCATCACGGTCAAAACATGACTCATCGGTCCACAGAATGTTTTTTAAAAAGTTTTCGCTTTCGGCGTCGGCATTTAGCATAAAACGACAAAATTCAAGCCGTCTTGGCGGATCTCCCTCTTCTAATGACTGGACAGGTTGATAGTGGTATGGATGTCGGCCTGATAAGTGAACTACAGACCAGACTTTCCACTGTGACATAGCAAGCTCACGCGCTACGATGTTTGTCGATATGTTGGGGTCATCAATAAAACGTTGAAGAATCAGCTCTTCGTCCTCAGCCGTGTATCTCCGAGAACGACCAGTGTCAATTTGCCTGCTTCTTTGGACGCTGCCAGTTTCAGATAATCGCCGATAAGTCGATCCAAAAACACTAACGTGTGGGAGTCTGCGGTTGGGAAAACGAAGTTGATATTCTCTCCGCGCCTGAGCAGCGTTACCGTCACTAAGTCCGTAACAGTACATTATGTCAGCGTATTCAAGGTTAGAATATGCAGCCATAGTCAGCACTTATGAAGGCACAGCACAGCACAAGAGCAAGATACGCAGTATCAGTTAAGGAAATAGCCAGATAACAAAACACGAGCTTGCGCGACGTAGAGTTGAAACTAACTGACTCTGACGACCAGATTTTGTAAAGTCGCACCCCGTGTCATGCCGGGAGAACAATAGTGACCAATCACAAAGCTTGCCGAGTGTTTGGGGTTCAAGCGCAGGTAAAAACTACGAATAATACGAATATGAAACAATAGGTTGACCGTCTCGCAATTTTACCTGCTCCTCATAAAACTCATTCTTTCCCTGTCACACATGCAAAAGTATTGACAATCATACCTTTCTGAATAGCTGATAAGACAAGGATATTTTCCTAGTAATTTGTACATCAGGCGTAGTAATTTTTATTTTCACTAGACAACATTTTGTATGAAGTAATAGCAAAATTCACAAAAAACTAAATGTTTCTTTAGTGATATTTGCCAAAGTTTTTGGCATTTTTGAACTTTGAATTATTAACAAGGATCTGCTACGGCGTCAGCTATGATGTTAACTTAAATTTCAGTACAGTCGCGCCGTAAATCATTTTTAAATTGGCTCCAAATGATTTAATCTGGGATTTTTCATAAAAAAGCTAAAAATCGAATTAACTCAAAAACTACTGAATTTCGGTAGAACATTTGGTGGCCTAATTTGCTGCATTTTAACCCTACTATGACGTCCTGCAAGGAATACGTCGAGTTACCAGTAACCCTGTATAGATATGATTGCGGTATGTTTGTCGAGTGTTGTAACTAAGCAGTTGCCGTCTGTGAATTCTGGTTCCTCAACATTTACATTCAGCGAGTTACTTATATATAATACCACGCCATCATTTTGTCTGAGGTGGGTTTTAGTGGCATAAGAACGATAGCCGTCGAGCTGTGGAATGACAGAAGCACCCAAAAGCCAACACTCGGTAAGTACCAGAACATCACATTCTATGTTCAATCTCCTTAACAAAGTTTCAAAGCCAGCTATATTGCAATTGATACTGCGTATGTTTTGTGTTAATATTATAAGACCACTGGATGGTACCTGAGTAATGTGTTGCTGACATTCTTCTAAGTCACATGTGAGGGATTTAGATACAGAGACTTCGTCTATATCATTTGTTATATGATTTAAGTTATCGAATTATAAAAGTTAAGAAAAGTATTTCACCACATTTAATTAGAAAGTAAAAAGTTTTCAAACGAGTTGATCCGGTACTTATCTGTCCATTTAAAATTGGTACACGTTTAGGTATATGTAATACAAGTGATATGTGACAAGGATTATCTAAAAAATTATAAGCATCGGGCCTGAGCTTATTTAACTGCCAATTTAGGGTTGATATAAAGTGTAATAACCATGAAATATTTAAATAAAGTGGATGTAGAAGACTTACAAAGAATAATATTAATTTATCAGTGCAAATAATAATATAAATTGTGTACATGTGATATGTATGGTTTGTAAACATATTTATGTAAGAATTGTGTATAGTAAGAAGATGTATATTTGAGTCAGTTGTTAATTCAAAAAAGAACCCAGAGTTTATATTTGTAGAGAGTGATTGTGTAATGTACTGTAGTATGTGATTTGTATGGTAATAACATAATGAACTACTGTTACTGACATTTACTAATACATATAACAGTAGTTATACGAAGGTATTAGTAAATGTCTTTTAATTATAAAGTGAAAGAGTGTGGGATAAATGTTTACATAATGTTCGTTTTTTGAGTTATAGTCAGATATATTTAAGTTTAAACAAAGCATTAGTTGAGACGTACTTAATGTGAGCTGTTTACATTTCCCAATAGAGACAACATAACATAGTCATACTGTTAAGGTTTTCTTTAGGTTCTCTAGGTCATTGAGGTCGTTTATTCGAAAATAGGAAGCTCCTTCATGCTGCTTAAGGTACACAATTCCATTTGATGTCCAGCAGAAATTAAAGCCATGCTTTGTTTGGAATTGCCTCGCCATATAAAATAGTTTCCGGGTTTTGCTGGTTAATGTCTCAGATACATATAGCGGTTTTAGTTGATATTCCTGGTTCAGATGGGTAGTATTCAGTTTGTTTCCTTTTTGCTTAGTTTTATTAAAATTTTTAACCGCCTTAAGAACCTTCTCCTTCATTAATACGGTGGTAAAGTCTACCACGACAGGGTTTGAGGGGTCCTGAGACTTGGTTCTATAGATCTCTTTAATTGAGTTAGCATCCATTACCACGTTAAGAGTTTTACCTAATTTTATAACTTCGGTTTGGAGGGATTCTTTCGTCTCGCCGGAATGTTTAGGTAGATTTTGAATTTCTATACCTACACCACGCGATTTTCTCTCCAAGTTTTCCAGCTTTTCTTCCAACTCTTTTATTTTTGACTTGTCGGCCTTGCTTTCTTTTTCTAAAGACGATATTTTTAATATAAACTCATCATATTTATCAGACATGAAGTCAATACTCGCCTTTAACTCATTAAATCTCTTATCCTGCTCTGCGGAGAAGGAGAAAAACATTTCTTTTATGGTTATTAATAAGTCCGTACCTTCGTCATTGTATTTTCTTTTAGGTTAAAACATCACGACTCTGTAGAAGCGCGCTGTAGGTGTGGGTACCTCACGTGATGTCGCCTGTGGCGCGCTTGCGATTCGTTACGCGTCCGTACTATTGACCGGATCCGACATGTAGATTGTTTTGTTTTATTTTCTGTTACTATGTTACTCGAGTTAATTATCTTTTTGAATGCATGTGTTTCTGTACTAAATATACTTATTTTCGTTTCTTTTCTTTTTATTTTATGTTATGTAATTTGACAAAAGTCGTGCATTTTCGAGTGCGTTTATGTACAGCACATTTTCTATCCAAAATGATCTTTGTTATGGTGGATGCGCTAAGGTAGCCCGCGAAATTAAAATGTTCTTACCTACGTTTTTTGCGATTACGATTTCATGAAATCATGAGATTTGAGGTCAATTCTAACTTATGGAGTTGTATTGCTGATTCTTATGATTATAATTCTGTAAAGCCATATTAGTTACGGACGCGAATCATATTTAAATCAACATACAACCTGACACTGACACTGACCTAAAAATTACAAAAAACGTAAGAAAATTTGAATTTCGCGGGCTTTCTTAGCACATCCCCCTTAATTTCAGTGTGTTTTAATGGTAATGAAAGAAAGAAAGAATAACATTGATTTGACACAGTTTTTTAAATAAATACATGTTGTCGTATTTTCATTAAATAGATTTGGCATTATTTTTGTTGCATTATTATAATTTAAATAAATAAATAAATAATAAATAATAATAATAAACCGCCGTATCTCTACGTTGACGTCGTGGTGGGGCTTGCGCGCTCCGAACTCTGGGTCTGTGCCGATGGAATTTACTTTGCCGAAACAGGTCTAGGGTGAGGAGCCAGACCAAGAGAGATACGTGAACCCGCAGGGCAGCATGTGGCGAGCTGTTGGGCAGTAGCGACCCCACAGACCCTATCTCCCGGGAGAAGTCTTGTTCCTCATCTCTGGCTTGCTTTTATTAACCAGCTGGAGTGAACACTGACGGGAACAGAGCTCCCACCTCATTCTTGCCTTTATTGGCCGGCTTGAGTGGAGATTCGCAAGAGCAAACGTGCTCGGAGGAAGGAAGTACCTATTCCAGTAAGTGCTTGTAGGGATCTTGACCATCTTTCGGGCTCTGGGATTGTTCTGAGAGCCGTGGAAAACCTCTCCACTCCTCAAGCACCTCAGGACATGTTGCCCCTTGTCGCTACGTCACTATGTGCTAGCGACCGTTTCCGGGGGCCCATTATTGAGTGTGCAAGTCACCCCCTGCCAATTTATCTGTGTATATTATATAACATTGGTAAGGCAGGGGACATAGTTTTTCCATAGTTCAAGGTACCCAATCCACTATAGCCACCCAAACCCATAGGCCCAATGTGTTTAGTTTCCATGTTCTGATAGTTCTGCACCAACCGGGGATTGTCCTTGGGTGCAATTGCATAGTGCATACAGGGATAATCGTCGGCTGGTGCCTTCTTTTCATTTAAAATTGTCTGTACCGGAAGACGTAAGGTTGGAAGGCCGATGACCTTGTAAAGGCCGCACGAATCCGCTGGATGTTTGTATATAGTCATCATCATACATTCAGCCGAAAGACGTCCACTGCTGGACATAGGCCTCCCCCAAAGCACCGCCACCCGCTGAAATGATGATGATGATGATGATGATGAAGACTTTAAACGTTGAGGACTGATGTCATGTCAGAATTTTAAACTACGAAATGGCTGCCCTCCAAAAACTTTGGCTTCTTTATATGCACTATTAAAAAAATTAAAAAAAAATCTTCAGTCTAATCTAAACTGTGATGTTAATAAAATATCTCGCTTAGACATCACCAGTGTTCTGTTTCTGTATTCTCGCAGTCCTGCTTCAATTCGTACAATGTATTCCTATGCCGTGCAGGGCCTCGAATCTCTCAGCCATGCAACTGTGGGTACTGTTAAATTGTTTATACTGCTCTGTGGCTTGCGTTCACGGCCGAATGAAGACTTCAGCTAATGTACAGTGGTTGCATTTCACGAGCGAACGTCATTTGTTGTAATTTGAACTTTATGTCAATGACATAAAAGTTACATGACTTTGTTTGTAACGCCTGTAAGGTATTGGTTAAATCTCGCAGACTTTGGGGTTGTATCTGTCAACTTTGGACCTGGTCGGTAGTCATTTCTTTACTTCTAAATAGATTGACCTAGTTCTATTAAACAGATTATCTTGTAATTATGTGTAAACGATATGAACTCTAAAGTGCAGATAACTGGGAACGAAGCGAAATGAAGCTTAGTTTTCCTCCACGTCTTTTCATATTTCCGTTTTCGTTTCATACGCGGTGTGAACCGAATATGATAAGACGCGGAAGAATGCTAAACGAACTTAGCTTCGTTTCGCTTCGTTCCCAGTATGTCCTACGCTTTACTTTCTACCTTCCTTGATCTCTCTAAGTTACACCCACACATTTAATTACAATAAAAACCTTGCTCGTATAATTTTTTAAACGATTCATAACAATCAAGTCCATTCATTTCTTTTAATGTTATGTAGGTTTAATATTACGACATTAAGTATGTTTGTATTATCGTTCGAAGATACATTCAGTTTATGAATTTATTAGAATATTTATTTCCCAGAAACATGGTATGTTTACAAAGGTGTTCTTATAGTGCTACATGTCTCACCATTTTAACGGTATGCAATATCAATTTACAATTTTATCTAATCAATGAAGTACATTCATTTTCAATTTAAATTATAGGTATTCATTACATTAATTTTAAAATTTAAATATTATTTCATTTATTATAATGTACAGGGTATAAGTGTAAATAGTGGCAATATTTTAAGGGGTCATTGTACTCATCATTACGAACAACTTTTACTAGGGGACCAAACCTGAAATTGCGAAAAAAAGTGTGCTGTTCATTACATGTATGTTCGCATAATTCGTCAAAATGTAGGGAACAGTTGATTCTTTTTTTCACGATTTCAGGTTTGGTCCCATTGTAAAAGTTGTTCATAATGATGATTACAATGACCCCTTAAAATATTGCCACTGTTTACACTTACAGCCTGTATACACTACACACTTCCTTTTTTACCATATCATTAAATAAAATAAAACAATAAATGAAACATAATCAGTTACAGTTTATCGGTAGTTGTCAAACTGCTGTCAGAAGCACATACGCTCCTCAAACATTTTCGCGATTTGCTATAAACACTGTGAAGTTGTGCCTCAAAACATTATAAAAGTGCGCCTAAAGTGTTTCGGATTCCGTGTTAATGTTATCTAGTGCTATTAACAACTAGAAATCACAAAAAAACTAAATCGAAAGTTTCAAGTTTCTTGTAGTGAAAAACATCTACCCACTTAAAATCATAATTTGTCATTCGCGGCGCGGCGCGGTGACATCGTGATTATCTCTTCTATGGATAATTTCGCGGTGTACTACGCTAAAAATGTGTGTAAACTGAACTGTTAATGTCATAATACACGTATAAAGTGCAGGACAGTGTTAATTTCTGTGAACAGTGCAAATAGTAAACGTGTGCGCGGCGCGAAGAATCGCGAGCCGCGCATCTTGCTCTTTCACTCACGCCTATAGCTTCGTCTCACTCGCACAGCGCGGACATTCAAAATGATTTGTTTTGCTTGCAATAAAAACATTGCAATGGGAGATTTCCTGAGGTGTACTGGATGCAAGACAGTCTACCATTATACCTGTCTAAATATTACTTCGGCTACATTTACTGAGAAAAAAACCCAGCTGAAAAGTTCGTACAGGTGTGATTCCTGCTCGAACGTAACACGTCGTGTACGAGTGACAGATGATACACCGGTACGCGGCTCCCGCTCAGGAGGTGAGTTGATAGAAAAGGAATCAACTAAAAGTTGTGAACAGACTAATTTTGAGGAAAATACTACGT
The DNA here is from genome assembly GCA_946251885.1 of Cosmia pyralina. Lineage (NCBI taxonomy): Eukaryota > Metazoa > Arthropoda > Insecta > Lepidoptera > Noctuidae > Cosmia > Cosmia pyralina. Next base: position 3,082,115 of record OX276349.1, read on the forward strand.
CATCGGCAATTAACATGATGGAAAGTATCCAGAGTGTTACGGATATGTTAAAAGGAGAATTATCTGCCAGATTGAATGCTATAGAAACAAAACTTATACAAGAGATTAAGAATTCAGTAGCAACTTTGGTCTTAGAGAATAATAAATTGAGAGAATATTTAAGTGTAGCTAATAAAAAGTGCACCTGTTTGGAAGAGGAAATTAAAGTTCTGAACGAAAAGATTGTCCCTACGCAGCCGAATGACTGCCCCAAGTTAGTACACAATTCTTCACATAGTCACAGTAGTAAAGAACTTGGGAAAGAAGTATACAATTCAACAACGCAGTGGTCGCGCGCTGTTGCCGAGTCAGGCCCCGCGAACGCGACACCGCTGCCGGCCCCGTCGCTCATACCTACGACGGCGAAGGCTCAGCTGAGCGCTACTTACGCGGCGGTGGCCAGAAATACAGCGGTTGCGGAAAATACCAATGCTAAATGGATTGAAGTGAAAAGCGGCAAAAGAAATAATCCTGTAAAGAAAGGCGGTAACTCTTCAATTACATTGTTGAAGGCGGTAGAACGGAAAAAATATCTACATGTATGGAGGTTGGACAAAAGTACTACAGAAGATAGCATTAAGGAATATACACTTCTGGACACATCTATTGGCCCACCTTAGAGTTTAGGTTTCGATGGCCCCTACCGAAATATGATTGCTAGATTGAACAAAAACTGTTGATGCAGTTTTAAACCTGATACATTTTACCATCTTTTTCGATCGTATTGTTTTAAATTTGAATTCAGAATACCATACGACAAGGAGCTACGCCTAACAAGTCGGATATGCGCCTTGTTAAAGGCAATTGATTTTTGAATAAAAAACATGTTTTATCAAATAAAGGTTTAATTTAATAACGCGTGTTGCCTCCATGGGCATCTACCACAGCTCTCATACGATTAGGCATAGAGTTTATCAACCGCTCTATGAAATTTTGAGGGATCATCTCCCATTCCTCTTCTATGGCAGTTTTCAACTCCTGCATCGTCTGGGCAACTGGCTGACGAGCCCTAACATGTCTTTTTAGCTCGTCCCACATGTGCTCAATGGGGTTCATGTCTGGGCTTCTGGCTGGCCATATCATATGGCATAACTGTGATGTTCACATCCCGAAGATATTCCCTGACGATGCCGGCCGCATGGGCTCTTGCATTATCATGCATAAAAAGGAAATTTGGGCCCACATAGTCCGCGTATGGTATCACGTGAGGTTCTAAGCACTCACGAATGTACCTTTCAGCATTTAATGTTGGCAGCCGTGGTCCTGTAACAACCTCAAGTTGAGTTTTGCCGCTCGCGGATATACCGCCCCAGACAGTCCATGAGCCACCGCCATAAGCAACCCTCTCTTCAAAGCAGCATTGTGCGAAACGCTCTCCCTTACATCGGTAGACCTTCTTCCTTCCATCATTGCCAAGTAACACAATTTTAGACTCATCAGAAAAGAGTACACGGCTCCAATCTTGCTGTGTCCAATTTAAATGACTGCGTGCGAAATGAAGGCGCGCTGTTCGGTGGGCTCGCGTTAGTTTGGGGCCATTAGCTGGCTTGTGTGGTACCATATCGCGTTCTTTTAACCTTCTCCGAACAGTTCGAGCGCTCACAGATACTCCGTGGAAGTCGCGAAGTTGGTTTTGTATCTCAATGGAGGTAAGGTGACGATTTCTCAAGCTGGTCGTCACGATGAATAGATCCTGCCTTTCAGTTGTGACCCGAGATCGTGGCCTTCCTTGGCGACGAACAAAGCCGCCAGTCTCTAGGTACCTCCGATAAACATTTCGGACCGCAGATCGACTTAAATTAAGTTGAGCACTCACGTTTCTTTGGCTGTGTCCGGCCTGAATAAGTGCCACAGCTTGGGTGGCGACTTCAGGTGAAGTATCCATAGATAATTGATAGAACCTCACCTTAATGTTAAGAATAAGTAATGTTTGTTGCAAAACCAAAGATATCAATCACTTTTTCAAGAATTAAATCCAAGTAAACCAATAAAACCAAGTTTTCTTAGTATTCGATTGTTTGATATCAACAAACAGGCTCCAAATTGTCTTTTGTTTCTTTAAATTCTGTGTTCGAAATTCAAAAAAAGACTATTGAATGAAATTGTAAATGTGCCAGGTTCAAAACTGCATAAAAACTTTTTGCTCGACCTAATATAAAATTTTAGCTAGGACCAAACGAAACTGAAAATACAAGGTGGGCCAAAAGATGTGTCCAGAAGTGTATAAAAGATGTATTGGGAAATAACTCGGAATTTATAGTAGAAAAGATAAGAACGAGAACTGAAAGAAATTATGCGTCATTTAAAATAGGTTTACCAGAAAACAACTTTGAAAAATTATGTAACCCTGATGTTTGGCCCCTAAATGTAGAATTCAGTGCATGGATTTTTTTTCGACGCTCAACCACAACCACATCAAACCATCCACGAACAGACACACAGTAGAGCATACAACATTTTATACCAAAACGTTAGAGGACTAAGAACTAAAACAACAAGATTTTTATCGCTGCTGGAATCGTCGGATGCTGATATATTTGCTATTACTGAAACAGGATGTAACGAATCAATTTACGATTCGGAAATTTCACTGCCAGGATACCAGATCCTACGTTGTGACCGAGCGGACGGACGCAAGCAGGGCGGCGTACTTTTAGTGGCCACACCGTGTTTTGAACTGCGGCGAGTACAAATGCCACATGATATTAATATTGATACTCACCAATTTGAAATGATATGTGCAAGTGTTTATAAGCAGAGTCGTTTTTTATTTCTATGCTGTGTAGTGTACATACCACCAAAGGCAGAAGAGACTGAGTACATGGTAATGTTTAGTTTATTAGAGAAATTGTGTATTAAGTATAAAAGTAATATAGTAATTTTAGGAGATTTTAATTTAGTTTCGTGTAATAGTAATGTATGTAGTTATTTTGAATATTTTGTAGCCTTTTGTGAGGTCACTCAGTGTAACATGGTCCCGAATTGTAATAATAGGCAACTGGACCTTGTGTTGAGTGGGCGCGATGGGGTGACGGTGTGCGCTGCAGACGAAGGTCTGCAGCCCGTGGACGTGTACCACCCGCCGCTTTCGGTCGGCGTTGCGGCGTCATGTGCGCCAACATCAACACATTCCGCACCAGCAGCTCGTGAATCACAACCACACCCTCAGTCACAGTATAGGAAATGGAATTTTCGTAAAGCAGATTACAATAAGTTATATTATTTAGTTAATTTAATAGATTGGAAAGATTTGTACAGTATACAAGATCCTGATTTGGCTTTAAACTTTTATTATGATAAAATTTATGAAACGTTCGAAGCTAGCATTCCTCCGAAAACTAAAAATATTAGTAATAGAAGATATCCAGAATGGTATAACATAGATCTTATTAAAGAAATTAAATTAAAATACAATTTACACAAAAAGTATAAAGCGACCAAATCTCCAAGTGATTATAAGGTATTCTCTCAGTGTCGGGCAAGGGTGAAGGCGGCAACAGCGAGTTCTCACCTCCGGTACAAAGATCGAGTACAGAACCATCTCGCTACAGACCCTAAATCATTCTGGAATTACGTAAGGTCGAAAAAAGACACTTCTTGTCAGTACAAATTAATCAAAGAGGGACGAGTTCTATCTGGAGATGAATCCGCTAAGGAATATGCTCGATTCTTTTACTCTGTGTACAGCGCGACAGCGGGCACACTGAGCGCGGAGGCGGCGTACGAGGAAGCAGCGCCGAGTGGCACGTATGCGCACCTCGCCTGCCTCGAGCGGGCGGCCGTCTGGCGCGCGCTGACTTGTCTGCCGCCTAAGCGCTCAGTGGGTCCGGATGGTATTCCGCCCTTCATTTTGAGAGATTGCCGCATGGTATTAATAGAACCTTTGCTGCACATATTTAATGTTTGTTTGTTGGTGGCACACTTTCCTAGTCGTTGGAAACTTACGCGGGTGGTACCTATACCGAAAGGCCGAGGTGGTACGGATGTCAGTGACTTCAGGCCAATTGCGGTACTGAGCGCGCCAGCCAAGGTATTCGAGATGGCTGCTCACAATTGCCTTTATGCACAGATAGACCCTCATTTGTCGGATACGCAGCACGGTTTCCGTCCTGGACGCGGTACGACGGGGAACTTGCTACACCAGATGACACAGTTGGTACCAGCTGTTGACGCTGGGCTTCAGGTCGACGTGGCCTATCTTGACTTTAAGAAGGCATTCGACACAGTCGACCACGACACACTCTTGTCAAGGCTGGCAGGTATGGGCTGCACGTTTCATACTGTAAAGTTCTTCGCCAGTTATCTTCGAGATAGGCGTCAGTATGTGGACTGTGGCGGACACTTCTCAGAGCCCTACTACACCAGATCGGGCGTCAGTCAGGGTACAAATCTGGGACCTTTATTATTTATTATTGTGGTAAATGATTTACCAAAGGTAGTCAGGTCAACATGCCTGCTATTTGCTGACGACCTTAAGTTGTCTACAGTCATAAAAGACACTGCGGATCATGACATGCTGCAGCACGACTTGGATAGGGTCACTGAGTGGAGTCACCGCAATAAGCTATACTTTAATGTATCAAAGTGCTCGGTGCTTTCATTCACACGTACACGAAGCCCACAACACCACCAGTACATCATGGACGGGGAGCCGCTGCAGCGTGTCATGGAGGTTAAGGATTTAGGCATTCACTTCACCAGTGATCTACAGTTTCGCAAACACATATTACACGTTTGTAAAAAGGCGTACAGGAATCTGGGATTTGTGCTGCGTCAGGCAAATGACTTCACGAACATCAGTGCATTGAGGGCTTTGTATGAGGCTCTTGTGAGGAGTCATCTGGAGTATAATGCGGCCGTCTGGAGCCCTAGTGAAATTAAATACAAAAATATGCTCGAACGGATACAGAACAAATTCATTAGATTTATTTATTTAAAGCTGTATGGGATATACCCGGGATACCCGTTACTGTATCCTACCTTGTTCTGTCTAGGCATGGTGGGCTACTACAAATTAGAAATCAGGCGTGAAGTGGCACTGGCAACGTATCTTTTCAAAGTTTTAAGGGGTAGTATACAAAACTCGAGTATACTATCAGAAATAGGGTTTAATTTACCGGATATGTACGTGGTGCGGCGGCGCATGCCGCGGCTGCTGGTGGTACCGCGTGCGCGCACCAACTTGCTGGGGCGCGCACCGCTGACTCGCGCGCTGCGCACTCTCAACACGGTGGCGGAGGCCATCGACATATTCACCTGTGCACTGGGTGAGTTCACAAGGGCCACGTACTGTGTATGTGTAGCATGTAAGGTATAGATACCTAGTTAAGTAAAATTTTATTTTAAGTTACTTTGTCGCATTAGATTTATTGATATCTGTAATGGCAAAGGAAACGTGTGTGATAAATAAATAAATAAATAAATAAATAAATAAATAAATAAATAAATAAATAAATAAATAAATAAATAAATAAATAAATAAATAAATAATTATTATCTCTTAACTAAAATAATTGCTTATGCCTGTATTTCATTGCCAGATCAAGAGAATAAAATTTACTGGGACATTTTTACAAAAAATTCATGAATTGAGTAAAACTATTCCTGCAACAACCACTTCCGTAGTGTGGAACAATTATATATTTTGTAATTATGTATGTAATATATAAACATATGTAGGCAGAAACTACATAACGCCACCTGATACGATCCTTACATACTCCATTTGCTTCGTTTACGTTAAAAACATAGATCTTATTGTCATACACGCATGCCGGTTGTGTTTTGTTATGCACCTGTCATATAAAAACATCACCAATAAGGTCACTATTTATGTCCTCCTAGGGCGGTTCCGTTCGAAGATTTCTGAAAAAAAATATTCTTAGCACGACTTTTCCCGTGAATCACCACACGTATGACTTTTCACGTGTTCACCCGTTATTGAAAACCATCAACCTCACCCCTTCCGACATCCCAATTTATTTGGGGTCGGCGCAATACGCCTTTTTTCATCCATCTTTATGCCGTCATCCGAACGTTTACTTACTTCTCAAGAGCTCAATTCATGGGGCTTCAGTACGGTGCGAACGGTGCGGTAAGGTTCGATGCGGCATTTTCGTGCGAGGTGCAGCAGCGTTACCAACTTAGATTTTTTTTCACCTTTGATTAGAATAGAATAGAATAAATTTATTTGTCAGAATATTGTACAAAGCTGATACGTGGAGTATTATAAATATTCTGCCGTTTCCGGCGTACAAATATAGTTTGTAAAAATAAGGGTCATCATTACATTAAAATTAAATTATTAATCATTAGAATTATAATTACAAATAATTTAAATAAATTGGACAATTAAATTAAAGTACTACTACTTTGATTGTCCAATTTATTTAATGTATAATCAAAATACAATGAAGTCAAGTAGATAAAATATGATTTGTAGGCAATAATGTTCAAATGTTTAGGTTCAGAAAATAAATTTTTCAGTCATAAAATCTTCAGTCGAGTAATAACATTTGCTTAAAAGAAAGTTAAATAATTTGCATTTAAATGTTTTGAGGCTGAGAGGTTTGAAGCCATCAGGTAATTTGTTATAAATAGTAATGATGATTGTGAAAACACATCGCAAGAAGAAAAAGTGCACGGCGGTTGCGCCACACATTGAAAAAAATAATGCGGTGTTTCATATTCTTATATTTATTTCTAAAAAACCTTAAAACTGTCGTAAATTGCTCGACATGGTCGCAATTGATTGTCCTTTGCAAGGCCAATGATAGCGCTGTTTAAGTAGCCAAATTCATTTCGAAGCTTATATAAAACATACCTACACACAGGCTGTATCAGAAACAAATTTATAAATTTTAATAATTAAATTAATTTATTTTCTCCCACAAATAATAACATGTACACAGTATAAGATTACAAAAAGTTTGAAGATGGGAGACAGGAGTCCATACTAAGTAAAACCTGTGCTACGGGTCTCCTGGTCTCCTTATCTCGAATACATAATTGAGAGCCCAAATAAGGACATAAAGAACAGCAGCAGGGAGCTCTTACAGCTATTGAACAATAAAATAAAGTAAAATTTAAAACTAAATACAAAAAAAAAAACTTTTTTACAAAAAAATACAACCGACTTCCAAAAACAACACTACAAAGTGAAAAATAACTTTAATTTCGGAAGTCGGTGTCTAGTTAAATGTGTTTTCGTTTTTTGCCACCGACTTCCGAAATTAAAGTTATTTTTCACTTTGTAGTGTTGTTTTTGGAAGTCGGTTGTATTTTTTTGTAAAAAAGTTTTTATTTTTCACTTTTTAGTTGTGTACCTACCCCACACAAATTCTAATACCACTATCTGCAAAACAAACTACTCGTAGAACATCATCCATATAAAAGTGGGGAAAAAATACGTATTATTGAAGCTAACTCAAAAACTACCTAAGCAAAGTTAATCAGTTTTATATGGGACCAACTGTGATGTATACCCTCTCGAATAAAACAAAAAAAAATCTAAATCGGTCCAGCCATCTTCGAGTAATCGGGGAACATACATAAAAAAAAAATAAAAAAAAAAAAAGGTTCCGACGAATTGAGAACCTCCTCCTTTTTGAAGTCGGTTAAAAAAAGAAGTGTTGTTTTGATAAGTATGTGATTTAGTTTGTGAGTGTATATGTGGGTGTAGTGGTTTTGTGGGTGTGATATACGAATTGTGCTTGTGATGTTTTGGGTGCGTGTGTGTGTAGTAGTATGGGACAGCTGATATTTTTTTCTCGACTACGACGTTGATCCCATGGAAAAAGTTGTGCAGTTTGATGGTCTGTACCACACCCTTGACCAGACCTTTCTGATACATTTAACCGGAATAATCGATACGATGAAGAAGAAGCACGGATATGTTATTTCTGAATGGTTTCTTGCATGCCAACTTAGGAGGTGATTGGCTGAAAAAAAAGAGAAAAAGAAAGAAAACCTGTTTATTCTGCACAAATAAAACGCACATTATAAAAAATTACAAATTACACTCAAAAACAATATAAGCAAAAGCCTCGTATTCAATTTTAAGGTTATTTTCGTTTTAAGGTGTCCAGGGTATGCACACATATCAGTAGTGCTATTCTGTAAAAATCTCACCGTGATAACTTAGGTGAAGTGAGCGTGAAGTGTGTCGTCATTCCACCTGATGCTAGGGTTTGACACTATTGACAGTTCACTTGATCACTTCACCTAAGTTTTCACGGTGAGATATCTACAGAATAGACCGGCTGGGCCGTACGCGGGACGTGACCGGCTGTGGCACACACGAGGCAGGCACTGAAGCTCCGTCGCCAGCCCGGACACGGACGTGTGTGAATGACTTCATGTAAAATGTACACATCTAAGAGCCCTGATATGTGTGGATAGACCAATAATAATAATTAATAATAGGGATTTGGTTTGGGCACTCAATGTGTTAACCAGGCTATCCATCAGGATACCCAGTGGATAAACATTTATTAGAGGCATGACTTACAAATCAAGCATAAAAATATAATGCAAAAATAAATATTTATCCTCCTGAAAAAAAAAAAACACTAATCGCCATGCTCTCAAAATGCCTGTCATTAATTTTATTCACTGTTCTCCGAGTGTATGAAAATGAGCTGTTCCCGCAAAGTAGGCCACGTTTATATGGTTGCATTAAATAAAAACACGATACGGGCAATGCCATCGCATTTGTACCGTACGCACGATTAAGCTGTCGCTGCCGTGAACAGATACAACAAATAGTGATTCTGTTGCATGTACACACAGCAGCAGGTCAAATTACTACAAACTGTCGAATTTTCTTTTTCGGTTTTGAACTTAACCATTAGCATTTTAAGGTTTAACATCATTTGGAGCTGTACCTGCCAAAAATAATGCATAACAGTGGTGGTGAACCTATGGATAGCGAGATTTTAATAGATCGCTGGATGGGACTATTATTGAAGCGTGCATATTAGATCGAAATTGCAAAAAAGGTTTTTTTTTTGTATTTCGACCTAACTTTTATCTATACAGGGTGTCCCGTAATTAATAGATAACCTCTTAAGGAGTCATTTTACTCATCATTAAGAACATCTTTTACTGTAGGACCAAACATGAAATAGCGAAAAAAAAATCAACTGTTCCCTCCATTTATTTTCGCATAACTCGTCAAAATGTAGGGAACTGCTGATTTTTTTTCGCGATTTCATTTTTGCTCCCATAGTAAGAGTTGTTCATAATGATGAGTACAATGACCGCGTAAGAGGTTATCCATTAATTACGGGACAGCCTGTATATAGGGTCACTGGTAATTAGTGGCCGATACTTAAACACATGATTGTACTCTAGATATCAAACAACTTCTACTATGGGAAAAAACCTGAAATCACGAAAAAAAATCAGCTGTTCCCTACATTTTGACGAGTTATGCGAACATAAATGTAGGGCACCGGTGATTTTTTTTCGCAATTTCAGGTTTGTTTCCATAGTACAAGTTGTTTGTTGTCATGAGTACAATCATGTGTTTAAGTCATCATCATCTGCCTAGCCTTTTCCCAACTATGTTGGGGTCGGCTTCCAGGCTAACCGGATGCAGCTGAATACCAGTATTTTACATGGAGTGACTGCTCATCTGACCTCCACAACCCAGTTACTGGGTAATACGATACCCCTTGGTAAGACTGGTTGTCAGACTTCTGACGACCCGTAGCGACTGTCAAAGATCCACGAATGACAGCCGGGACCAACGGCTTAACGTGCTTTCCGAGGCACGGAGGAGTCTCGGTATGTAAAGAATGGTCACCCATCCACTGACCAACCCCGGCAAGCGTAGCTTAACCTGATGGATCGACCCGTGCGGCTGTTATTACTTAGCCACGAGCTCCTCTAATCATGTGTTTAAGTATCGATCACTAATTACCAGTCACCCTATATGCATAGCATTTTAGTGTCATTGATCTTTTAAACAGTCATGTTTTATTTTTGAGCTCATTAAACTACTGTAATGAAAATAATCAAGAACCCATAGATCTTGAATAGAATAGACGCTACGTAAGTACGTTATGTCGTTTTAATCTTGTAAATTAAAAATCAGAGTCTATGTTATAATAATCTCCAAAGAGGTGGGCAAAGCTTTACCCCTCTAGAAATAATTTAAAATTCAAATCTATTACCTTTTCTTTGACGGTTCTTCCTTTTATTATGAAAAATGGAATAATACTTTATACATTAATTTCCTTAATATTAACATTCATTTTCCTCTATGCTGCTTAATCCTTGGCGAGTATCAGTTTGAATTATTTTTTTTAAGTCGCTTGTGATGCGGTTTTTGTAAAGAATTAAACATGGACCAAATTGACATGACATCATTATTATTGATGGCTATTTTTAATATAAATTATTGTATTAAATAAACATAATTGTATTTAATTTATTAATTGCATTGTAATCTAAATTTAATTTTAAATTATTACATTACTATCTTCTTTCTTCTTTAGCTATGAAATTGCCGTTCTGCAGTACTGGCCATTTCAAATCAAAATAATTTTTGTTTGGCTAAGAATTCTAATTTCAAATTAATTTTATTTTAAAAACATGGATTTTTTTTTCCAAAGGTAGTCATTTGTTTATTGATTAGTGTTACATTTTCATCGCATTTCAATCTTTTTCGTCATCATGGATACGTTAAAAATTCGAGTAATTATGGAATATGAGTACCGTCGTGGCAGCAACGCGGCACAAGCGGCACGCAACATCAACGACGTTTACGGAGCTAACACTACAAACCAACGCACCACTTGTTATTGGTTTGCTCGCTTCCGTTCTGGAATTTTTATGTTATTGCCAATTACTAATGTATGCTGAAGCTATAAGTATAACCAAGATGTAAAATCTAAATCTTTGCACGGCTAAAATGCCAAATATAGTGAAAACCATGATAGATGTTAAGAACTATTCTTGCAAATAAATATCATTCGTTCACTCATTCATTCACATTTAATTATTGTCTGTACAGTCTCGTTCCATCTTGCCTGCACACCAAACCCTTTCGCTCACTGTACATGACATAACAATTTGCCGTTCTCTTTATTGTTCATTCAATTCCAGCGTCTCTTGGACCATGTGAATGTAATGAGTACACCTGCAACGCCATTATAAGATAATTACGACATGAAGGCGTACCATTCTGGTTTAGGGAGCAGTTCTCTTTGAATTGGAATGAGCTCAAAATTTAACTTTATGTTTTGCTAGCTGGTTGCCTGCAACTTCGTCTGCTTGTATTTTGAATTTCATATTTTTTTCCAGGATGATACCTATGTCCTTCTCTAGGTCTAGGCTACCTTTCTGTCAATTTTCATAACGATCGCTTCAGTGGTTTTGGCGTGTAAAGGTAACAGACGGACAGAGACACTTTTGCATTTATAACATTAGTATGGATTTCTTAGTACCTAGGGTACAGTTTGCAAGATAAGCCCCGACTTAGTACCTACCAAAAATTTTTGTTTGAGTCGAAAATAAATTATTGTCATGATTGTCAATTCATATAATCAATCTACCGAGCCTTTTTCAAACTGTTGGGGTCGGCTTCCAGTCTAACCGGATGCAGCTAAATACCACTATTTTATATGTAGCGACTGCCTATCTGACCTTCACAGCCCAGTTAGGTACTGGGTAACACAGTACCCCTTGGTAAGATTGGTTGTCAGATTTTTGGGCATCTGCATAAAGACTGTCAAAGATCTACGAATGACAGCCGGTACCAACGGCTTAACGTGCTTTCCGAGGCAAGGTGAAGTCTCGATATGTGATGGATGGTCACCCATCCACGAACCGATCGTAGAAAGCTTAGTTTAACCTTCGATCGTACCCGAGCGGCTGTTATTATTTAGCCACGCCTCTCCTTAATTGTCAATTCATATAATAAGGAATTAATGAGAGTGCATTCGATGTCTCAAAATATAAGAACACTAGGTGTTGCCCACTACTTCGTCTGCGATCCAGGATGAAAAATAGACATTTGTTCTTATCCAGGTCATGGTCTATCTGTGTAGCAAATTTCATTAAAATCCATCCAGCCGTTTTTGCGAAATTGAGTAACAAACAAACTAACTTTCACATTTATAATAATTACTAGCTTTCACCCGCGTGAATGTCGCAAAATGTTCCACGGGAACGTCCTAACCGAGAAATCCTTCCTTATTCCTTGTAATAATATAATTCAATCATGATTCGAAAGATACGTGGCGCCATCTATTATCATAAGAACGTTATTGTTGTTTTCCTTGGGAACAGTAATTTTTTCGGGATGAACACCTGACAACATTTCAGAATGATCGGTTCAGTGGTTTAGACGTGAAAAGGTAACAAACAAACAAACAAACTTGCATTTATATTATTAGTTAGGATTATATTATGCATCTGATTTAATATTATGCCTTCTCTGTTAGTGGAATTCTTGGTTGAAACAATGTAGAATGCGTTTGCAGTAATTAATTTCGTGCCACAATACAGTTCTCAGAGAGTGTAATTATGGAATTATAACCTAATTAGAACGAGAATTTAATCAACGTGTTACAGTAACTTTGTTTATCACATTCAATGTAGGTACAGTCAAGTCTTTTATTTCTTCGTCAGTATTCCGTCTTTCCTTTGTCAAATCAGAATATTTATTATAATTAATATATTATTAATTATCTTTTGAAGCTGCGGCATAGTAGACTATTGCCACAGATAATATAATACTACTATTGCATAGAAAAAAATATATGTATACAGGGTGTAATTATAAACACCGTTATCCTTAAGAGGGCTGTCACATTTTGTCACCTCTCTCGCTCATACGGGACCAAACTTTTAAGAATGTTAAACGAAAAGATGTTTTTTAGGGTTCCGTAGCCAAATGGCAAAAAACGGAACCCGTATGGGTTCGTCATGTCTGTCTGTCTGTACGTCCGTATGTCACAGCCACTTTTTTTCCGAAACTATAAGAATTATACTGTTGAAACTTGGTAATTAGATGTATTCTGTGAACCGCATTAAGATTTTTACACAAAAATAGAAAAAAAGAAACATAAATTTTGGGGGTTCTTCATACTTAGAACTGAAACTCAAAATTTTTTTTATCAAACCCATACGTGTGGTGTATCTATGGATAGTTCTACAAAAATGATATTGAGGTTTCTAATATAATTTTTTTCTAAACTGAATAGTTTGCGCGAGAGACACTTCCAAAGTGGTAAAATGTGTCCCCCCACCCCCCCCCCCCCCTGTAACTTCTAAAATAAGAGAATGATAAAACAAAAAAAAAAATATATGATATACATTACCATGTAAACTTCCACTGAAAATTGGTTTGAACGAGATCTAGTTAGTAGTTTTTTTTTAATACGTCATATATCGTAAACCGCAATTTACCTTTCATTCATCAAACGAACTACAAGAATTTTTATATTATGTTACTTGCTGCTACAGAACCCTTCATGGGCGAGTCCGACTCGCACTTGGCCGCTTTTTTGAAAATTGTAATCAATTAGCGAACTAGTAAGTAATATTATTTTAATAGATAGTTATTAATAACACATTTTTATTGTGGCATTTATTTAACTCATCACAAAAACAGATAATACTTATTGAGCTCTGTTTATTAGATAACACAATAGAAAAGGAATGTGTTTTAATAATTAGCTACTTAAATTAATATTATTTACTAGTTCGCTAATTGATTAAATTTTTCAAAAAAGCGGCCAAGTGCGAGTCGGACTCGCAAAGCATCTTTTCATTCAACAATCTTAAAAAATTGGTCCCGTGTGAGCGAGAGAGGTGATAAAATGTGATAGCCCTCTTAAAGGGTCCCTGTGCTTATCATTACGAACAACTTTTACTATGGGACCAAACTTGAAATCGCGAAAAAGAAAAGAATATACAAAATCGGTCCACAATTGATGGAGAAATAGGTGTAGGTACATAATTATATATACAAGAGACAAAAAATATATACCTACGCGACGAATCGGGAAACTCCTCCTTTATTTGAAGTCGGTTAAAAATCAGCTCTCCCTACATTTAGGTTCGCGTAACTAGTCAAAATGTAGAGAACAGAGCTGATATTTTTTGCAATTGCAATTGGGTTGGTCCCATAGTAAAAGTGGTTCATAATGATGAATACAATGACCCCTTCTGAGGATAAAGGTGATTAAAATTACATCTTTTATTTATAATTACTGTAAAACAAAGATCAAAATAGCATACACCTTTATCTAATGTCAAATTGACATCAACCTAAAAGGTTATTAATGCCCGGTTGAGGTTTTTAAACGGAGTTTATCTATTCGATAGTGATTAGTGGTTCGACATCGTTTTTCTGAACACTTCGCTAAGGATGAATTTAGCTTAAAAGTCGAGTGACTTACTATCAAGGGTTTATCTGAGGACCTCAATAAACCGGGCATATAGATTAGTTTGTCGAATCAATTGCTAGTGAGAGTTTAAACTCCGTTTAAGAATTCTTCAGAAACCAGGCATAAAACGTTCAAATTCAAGTCGCAATCTCCTGCCAGCGACAATCAAATGTCAAAAAAACTTTTTTACAAAAAAATACAACCGACTTCCAAAAACAACACTACAACGTGAAAAATAACTTTAAATTCGGAAGTCGGTGTCTGATTATATGTATTTTCGTTTTTGCCACCGACTTCCGAAATTAAAGTTATTTTTCACTTTGTAGTGTTGTTTTTGGAAGTCGGTTGTATTTTTTTGTAAAAAAGTTTTTATTTTTCACTTTTTAGTGGTTCACATGTGCTTACCCCTTCACAGCGTACTGGCGTCATGTTATGTTATGAACTGGTGTGAACAACAAACAGACATGAGATTCAGCAATCCCAGTCCATTTGCTATCATTTATTGAGGAGTTCCGTTGCCTATCTCAGAAGTTCTTCATCAGGTCTTCACCAAATTGAAATTGGACCACTCCAAGAAAGTACTCTTCCAAAAACTATCCAAATCGCTTCAAGTGTGCCTATAAAATTGGAAGAGTTTTCTCTATTTCTCCAGGATCCCATCATCAGATCCTGACTTGATGATCATGGGACCACCTGGGAAGTATAGGCTTTCAAACAAAAAAAAAAAATCCAAATCGGTCCAGCCATCTTCGAGTAATCGGGGAACATACATAAAAAAAAAAAAAAAAAAAAATAGGTTCCGACGAATTGATAACCTCCTCCTTTTTGAAGTCGGTTAAAAATGTAGGTAAACGCTATACAATTTTTGACAGTTTGAGACTGAGATAAGATTGCGAACGTCGTTAAAAATACGGGAATTGACCCTCTGGTCATTTTATCAAATATAAATTTAAAAAATTGTCAGTGTCATTTTTTATTTGGTCTGACGTAATAATATAGAAGATAGCTGAATATCATTTTGCAGTATTTACAGTGGGCTGCATCAATTGGGTACCCCAGTTGTATTAAAATTTTAATACAACTGGGGTACCCAATTGAGAGGAGCTCGTGGCTAAGTAATAACAGCCGCACGGGTCGATCCATCAGGTTAAGCTACGCTTGCCGGGGTTGGTCCGTGGATTGGTGACCATCTTTACATACCGAGACTCCTCCGTGGCTCGGAAAGCACGTTAAGCCGTTGGTCCCGGCTGTCATTCGTGGATCTTTGACAGTCGTTACGGGTCGTCAGAAGCCCGAAAGTCTTAACAAGGGGTATCGTATTACCCAGTTAATGGGTTGTGGAGGTCAGATAGGCAGTCGCTCCATGTAAAATAATGGTATTCAGCTGTATCCGGTTAGACTGGAAACCGAAACCAACATAGTTGGGAAAAGGCTAGGCAGATTGATTAGGGTACCCAATTGATGCAGCCCAGTGTACATTACCACGCAAGATATAGTGCAGTCGGTAAAGCAGATTCTATCGTGAAATGAGCAAACAAAGGCAGTCTCACGTATTCTTTACAGCTGATTAATTATTCATTAATTATTTTCTTTATATGCGTATTGACGCGGGTAGAAGACATTTTAATCAATTACCAAAAATAGCTCACGCCTTTTGAAGCCCACTAAGAGTTTAATTTTATTTTCAGACTCATTCTAGTTAAGGCATTTAGAGATGAAACGGAAAATAATTCCTTTCTAAATCTACTAAGTGAAATTATTTAGTACAATAAATTCTAATTACTCTTGAAAGACAACTTTGTTTTCAAATATTCGTTGAACAATTAAGTTTAGCAAACACTTTTGAAAAGTTCCTTGGTAAAAATTATTCAAGCACAAGAATTGGAAATTATTTTGTATTAAGACTATTGTTGTACTGTTTATGGCAACGGGACGTCAATGAGAAAACAGATGACGGCGCCGAAGTAACGACAGTACATTTACTGGCGCCGTCATCTGTTTTGTCGTTGGCGTCCCGTTCCCGGTGCGGTAGACAAACAGTTCATGAATCGTATAGTCGAAACGATTGTACATTATGAGAACGATTCCAGACAAATTGATCAAAGGTATGTTGGATACAAACGAAACTAAACTAAAAATATTAACCTAGATAGTACGAGTTGAAAGCATTATTGATGTGAACTCACTACTACCACCAGCAAGAGCTAGTGTTGAGTTTATTTATTATTTATTTATTTATTTACTGAAAACAAAGGATTGCAATAGGTACACGTTAAAAATACAGTTTTACAAAATAAGCACTGTTACATTTCTCAAAACGTGTGGGTGAGCACTGCTCTCCTAGCTAGGTTATGGAAACCTGTGTTAAGGAGAAGCAGTCCGGTCCCCTAAGGTACAATGACGTAAAATTATATAATAGTTCAGATTTAATTGTTAATTTCGGAGAATCGAGTTAGATATTAAAGTAAAATAATTTAAGATAGATAGATATATAATATGTGTGTGAGGGTGTGTGTGTGTGATTGGGTGTGTGGTGTGGGGGGGTGTGTGTGTGGTGTGGGTGTTTGGTGTGGGTGTGAGAAGGTGTATGTTCATCACCTATGTTAAGATCCCTTCAGTGTCGTCATATGACTTATTTTGCAGGTACGTTTGTACAACCTTTTTGCATTTGTAATACGGTAAACCGTAGATTTGGCATTCATCGTTAATTTTATTGTAAAGAAACGGACCAAGAAAATGAAAAAATCTCTTGACAAAAGATGAGTGTACACGCGGCAGGGTGCATATCCCATCCTTTCGGCGTTTACTACGTTTTTTATTTTCTATTTTTCGGTATGGGGTGTTGCGGTGTTGTAAAATGACTGTCTGTAGTATGAAATGTTGCCGAACATTTAGCACTTTGCAGTCATTGTAAAGTTGATCGGTTGGAAACAGAATAGGACTTTTTTTTTTTTTTTTTTTTTTTGAAATGGCATCTCGTAGTGTGACCATGAGAGGTCCCGACTACTTAACCGGACTTTCCTGTTGGTGCCTTTAAGCGAGCTCAAAAGCCTCCAGCCAGGGGCATAAAATACTAACTAAATTATAAACTAAACGACTGCGCACTAAGGGCACCCCCTGTGGGGTACGGACCTCGGCTTAGGGAGTCGTTGTCATTGACCAATGATATACAAGGCAAAGCAATAGGCTGGATCAAGTTAGGGGAATTATTATTATCAGGGGAGTTTAAAGCTACAGGCTCAGCTACGCCACCAGCTGGCTCGATTAAACCGATCAAGGGACATGAATTTACATTTACGTTAGATGGTCTTAAACGCGGTGGGCCTCGGCGGCGAGGCCGGAATGTAGATCTGTGTTTGTGTTGGACTGTGCTAGTGTCCCTGCTACTTTCCTGGAGGAGGGTGATAGGGTCATCGGGTTCAGTGAGGGCATGTCGCGGACGGCGGATACTGCTGATTCTACTGGGGACATAGCTAGCGGCTTCGACAACCAAGGGGTTGCGATGTTTCACGGCGGAATCAAAGAAACGCTTGGAAAGGCGTTTCAAGTACTGACGGATGGTCGGGACTTTAAGGTCAAGGTGGAGGTCCGCGTTCCGAACGAACCAGGGGGCTCCCGTTACCTTTCGGAGGAGACGGTTCTGAAGGGTCTGCATCCTATGGATGAGGTGGGGCTTTGCATGCGCAAAGACTGGGCCCGCATAGGTCATGATAGGTCGAATGCACGCTGTGTAAATACGCAACTTGCACTTAAGGGACAACTTGCTGCGTGCATTCAGAACGGAGTGTAAACGGCCGAGAGCAAAGTAGGCCCGCGAACGAACCTGCTTTATGTGCTCTGAAAATGTTAAATGACTATCGAGCGTCACACCTAAATATTTGGCTCGCTTTTCCCAAGGGATCTGCTTGCCAAACATGGTGATCGGCCGAGGAGGGGCGGTGAGCCGACTACACCGTCTCGTAAAGAGAATGGCTTGGCTTTTATCGGGATTGACTTCGATTCTCCACTTTCGAAACCACTTGCCGAGGGCATCGACTGCGGTTTGGAGGGTGCGAGCGATCGAGTCAGGGCGAATTCCCTTGGAGAAAATGGCCGTATCGTCTGCGAACAGCGCCAACTGTGCCTTTTTACTCTTCGGGATATCGCTGGCGAAGAGGATGAATATGAGGGGGGAAAGCACAGAGCCCTGAGGGACTCCTGCGCGAATAGGGTGGGGGGAGGAAAGTGCTCCTTCAATGCGATAGCGAATGGTGCGGTTTGACAAAAAGTCTCGTAGGATGAGCACGAGACGATCCGGCACACCGAGTTGGTACAGCTTATATAATAAGCCGTTGTGCCAGACTTTGTCAAAGGCTTTCGCTATATCAAAGAAGACAGCACCAGTCATCGCACCGCGTTGGAACCCAACGCTGATGTGCTCGACAATACGGTGGACCTGCTGCACGCAATAGTGCTGGGTTCGAAAACCGAATTGCTCGTCGGGAATGAGACCCTTTGTCTCGGCATAATCTCTGAGACGCTTATAAATAAGCCTCTCATAGATTTTGCCGAAGACGTTGAGCAGACTGATAGGCCGGTAGCTAGAGGGCTCGCTCTTAGGCTTACCGGGCTTAGGGATACCGATAACGGTAGCCTGTTTCCAGGCGTGAGGAAAGATATTATTACCCATGGCACCATTGAAGATGATGGTCATGAGCATAATCAAACGGGCAGGGAAAAGTTGGAACACCCTATTGGTGATTCCATCTGAGCCGGGGGCTTTACGGTGTTTTAGACCCTTGATTATCTCGTGCACCTCGTCAGGAGTGACGGGAGGCAGGGGACAATCAGGGTCCTCAACGGGGGGAAACAGAATAGGACGAAAAGTGGCTACTTTTAATATGGCCCTATGTGCTACTTCTAGCGGCTTGAGGGTGGTTTTAGCTGCGCCGCCCCAACAAGAAATGCAGTATGTTACGATGGGTAGGAGTTTGCAGAGATACTACAGTGTGCGCGCAAGTGCTAGTTACCGCCTCAGATGTGAGCGGTGAGATGGGGAGAGCGCGACTGACAAGATTGGGCATACTGAGTTAGCTTGACAATTGTCTACCTCCCCCGTCTCACCGCTCACATACCTCAGGCGCTGACTAGCACTTTCGCGCATACTTAGTAATGACAAAACATTTCTTTTGAATTTTTATATCTCTTGGAAAACCTAACTTTAAACAACTAGTCAGTCGAAAATGTAACATTTGGTAAATTCAAAGTGCACGCCTCACAGACAAAAACATGTTGATGATAAATTTTACGGAAAAAAATCTAAAAAACGTGTAGCCCGCGAAATTAAAATTTTCTTGTGTTTTTTTGCAATTTGTAGGTCAGTGTCAGGTTGTATCTTGATCAAAATAAGATAAGCGACAATAAAAAATATGTAAGTATTTACATAATTTAAACCATAAAAACTCAATAATCTACTGTAAGCTAGATTTCGCTACTAACTCTGCAAGCTAGATTTCGTCCAGATTGGTTAGATTTCGGAAATCAGACGAATCCGAATGAAATCTAACTTACGGAATCCGGACGAAATAAACACAAGAAAATCTGAATTTTTTTTAAGGGGGATGCGCTGTGGTAGCCCACCACAGCGCATCCCCCTTAATGTCATTTGAACCGTTATGAGTTTGATGACGAAAATCAATAGGGCTCATCCGAAGGATAAAAGAAAACATACACAAGAAGATTTAGATTAATCCATTGTGTGGTACGACGTCAATCATGACATCAAACAGACACACTTCCCAACGGAAAGCACTAGTATAATTACATGTTTTGTTATACATATCAAGGATATCTACATTAAAAAACTTTTTTACAAAAAAATACAACCGACTTCCAAAAACAACACTACAAAGTGAAAAATAACTTTAATTTCGGAAGTCGGTGTCTGATTAAATGTATTTTCGTTTTTGCCACCGACTTCCGAAATTAAAGTTATTTTTCACTTTGTAGTGTTGTTTTTGGAAGTCGGTTGTATTTTTTTGTAAAATAGTTTTTATTTTTCACTTTTCAGTTGTGTGCCTAACCCACACAAATTCTAATACCACTATCTGCAAAACAAACCAGAACATCATCCATATAAAAGTGAGGAAAAAATACCTATTATTAAAGCTAACTCAAAAACTACCATAGCAAAGTTAATCAATTTTATATGGGACCAACTGTGATGTATACCGTCTCGAATAAAACAAAAAAAACCAAATCGGTCCAGCCATCTTCGAGTAATCGGGAAGCATACATAAAAAAAAAGAATTGAGAACCTCCTCCTGTTTGAAGTCGGTTAAAAATAAATAAGTAATAACAAAAACTTATATCGGTTACTGTATAATAATTCAAGGAAATCAAGGTAGGTCGTTTCGACCCTATATTCGCAGTGAAAGGTTAAGATAACAGATGCTCCTGTTCAACTCGAAACACCTGCAGGCTTGTATCGAGTTGTTGAGATAGTGAACTTTCTAACAAGTCGGCTCTAAACAATAAATTAAACAGGAACTGTTAAAGATGAATAATAATTTTGATTAATTTGATGCAAATAAATTGAAGTGTTGTTGTTGCTAGCTTGATATTACGTAGTTTAAATTAATATGAAGATATTATTAAAAATGGACAGGAAATCGTGTATGGTGAATTTTCAACTAACTTAATGGTTTGTTAAAAGGTGCCTCGTGGACTAGTGCTGCTTGGGCTATCAGCAGATAAGATAGCACAAGAGATAGGTGAATACAGCTCAACTATCTCGTTGGCTAAGAAAGAGTAAAAATAAATGCATAGAATTGGTACTAGGTAGTATATGTACAGGTGCTGCTTTAATGGCAACATTAATTTAACACACGTATACGGTTTCACGTTTTCGTTTTTTGAAGATATTTTAATTTCATTGAACGTTATTATTTATTGTTTATTGATTCATTTACAATTTTATAGCATCTTGGAGCAACCTGTACTTAAAGGACTGTAGCGTAGAGGTCATTTGTCGGGGTCGCAGATCATAATTGCATCAATGAAATTAAATAAATAACGTGCAATAGTAGGTGAATTGAAGGAAAGAGAGAGCTTTATTATTTACTCGTAGTTTGTTTGAAAATTATTTTTTTTAATTTACGATTTATTTTATCTTTTTACAATTTTTATGATTACTGGCAACTAGCCCTACCCGTATATTAAATTATTGTCGTCATTGAAACGGCTCGTTGTATAGAAGAAATTAGATTGAACTTTTTATTCTAAACCTTAGAGCATAGTCTATCTTTATACCATAGGTACTAGTCATACTACCGACACGCACTATTGATTCACACGGGTGCAACAGCGACTTGTAAAAATATCGAAACGGTGCAATATCTATGTACAGTCAACAAAAGAGATACCTATATTACTTTGTTTTTGCAATACTCCACCAACCAACACAAAATTGTATATTGTCACGAAATTGAACATGAAGCAATTCACATACAAATATGTTAGTATACCCTGCCTAGATATCTCTTTTGCTGACTGTACCTACATCAAATACACGATATACGATGTATTTTACATTTGTCGAATGTTTTAAATAATGGTGAAAACTGTATCAAATAACATTTTTGTAGTTAAGAAGGTCAAAGCGGACACACAGACTTTACACACTTCTGCAACAAAACGTTCATCCTAGATTTAGTCTTTAGATAAAAGACACTGCACACTTACGTCCCGTAATATTAGATTAAACAATACCCGTACAATCGCACTAAAATGCAAGTAAACCTCAAACGCATCAGCCTGCACACATTGAGCGCACACGACGCTGCCATCAGGGTTTATTAAATCGCACGGCGACGTTAAAGGGGAGTGTAGATATCACAATTTGTTGGCCAACCAACAGAGGATGCCAACTTTACCACCGTGTTTATGTAGACTTGTAAGAGAATGAATGAATGAAATGCAAAACACCCAACATCACCCGATAACCAATTTGTTGTAATGTCTATGGACAATCGACAGTGGAATTTACTGGAAGTTTTAGCTTATTATAGTTTATTTGAAATTTTTACAAAAACTGTCAATTTAAACACTAACTGCAATCTTCGGTCGCTGTCGAAAGAAACTAGAGGTTGGACAATTATGTTGGTAGGTCTGTTGCCAATCGGTTGTAACTAACCTGTTTTTCCGACAGATAGTGACGTCAGTAGGGCGCTTAAAACGTAGTCGCGCTCACAGCAAATACTGGGCGCTTAATTTCTACGGATTTGCTGAGAAACGAACACGGGAATCATGTGTGAACTGCAGTTGTGCGCTACTATTAGTTTACGAAGAGCTTTGCAAATTTACCTACAAGGAAAGTGTATTATACCTAATAATGTACATTCAATTGCAATTTAATGGATAAAGATAAAAGTGGAAGAGCGGAACTTAAGCATTTCTTGCTTAAAAGGTGATCTCCAAATCATGTATACAGGGTGTAAGTGTAAACAGTGGCAATATTTTAAGGGGTCATTGTAATCATTATTATGAACAACTTTTACTATGGGACCAACCCTGAAATCGCGAAAAAAATCAGTTGTTCCCTACATTTTGACGAATTATGCAAACATAAATGTACTAAACAGCTGATTTTGAGCTATGGGACCAGAACTGAAATCGCGAAAAAAAAAATCATCTGTTCAGTACATTTATGTTCGCATAATTCGTCAAAATGTAGGGAACAGCAGAAGGCCAATTCTCGTACATAAAAACGTTCAAATTCAAGTCGCAATCTTATGCCAGCGACAATCAAATGTCAAAAAATGTAGTTAAACGCTATACAATTTTTGACAGATTGAGACTGAGATGGGATTGCGAACGTTGTTAAAAATACGGGTATTGACCCTCAGATTCTTTTTTGCGATTTCAGGTTTTGTCCCATGGTAAAAATTGTTCATAATTATGAGTACAATGACTCCTTAAAATATTGCCACTATTTACACTTACACCCTGTATAATGCACTTTGTAATTGAAATAAACATTTTTTTTTTTTTTGTTAGTTACATGTGATATTTTTGTGTAACAATGGCGTTTGAGTATCAATTTTAAATAAAATAAACTTGTTACTTTAACATTATTAAATTTCTACCTACCCGGGTTTTCTTAGCAGTTATAGTAACGTGCTTTGTGAAAGATTTCGCCCGGGAAACGATTTCCAAAATATTTGATTAATGTCTTCCACCAAGCAATGATTTGTATTCCACTTTGAAAGATAATGCCTTGTAGAACGAAGTTAATGAGACAACTTCATCTCTATTACTGGCTATTGTTATAAAAAAACCGAATTCTCAATTCAAAACATGAGATCACGCCTTGTTTCCCCCCGAAGGGTTGGGCACAGGAGTACCCATAGTACACCCCCTTTTCGCCGATTATAAAACATAGTGCCTTTTTTTATCGTGGAGAAATGCTCATGCATACCTTCTGCACTACCACGGGGAGATAGAGCAGTTATGTGGGACTCTAACCTACTAAAACTCCATGGCCGCTACGTCGTCGGTTTACCGGCAAAAGCCCTGACGAGCGGCCCTTCCTCGGGTTCCCGTTCGCTTCACCGCGGGTGACCAAGCCACGGCTATTGAGCACCCCCGCCTCGACAAAGCGGGAACCCACCAGGGGGGAAAATATCGTGCCTCGTCTTTCAATATTATTCCCACTTATTTCATTCAGACAATTTCCACAGAAAACAACACAAATACGAGTACATTTCTGTGACACGTTCCCGTGGTAGTGGCAATTGTTCAGTAGCACCAAGCATTGTATGAGCGCACCCATCCGTGTATTATGTACCTTTTGACTTGCAACCTTATTGGCGTAGCGCGTTTATATAAAATGTTACTGTTTTAGTTCACAATACTGTTTTGTTTTTAGAGTTCTATGCAGGTTGGGTTTGATCGGGGAACGGTGTTTAAATGTTTCTTCTGGCTTTTGGTTCAGACAGGAGATATTTTGAGTATATATATAGGTTACAACTTCAATTTACCTGAACAGATTGAACTGTCAATTATCACAATTTTTACTCATCGGCAGGACTCACGTGTAGGTACTCACCAGGATAAATTCAAATTCGGAATAGCAAAATTGCCATTTTCACTAAACTAATAACTCCGTACAATCTTAGTGTTGTCAAACTAAAATATAGTTAAGTTGTGTCAGTTTAGTCAATTTCAGAATGGGAAAACGTCGTTTGATAGGAATAAACTAAATTTTGTGACAAGAATCGGCACCATTGTCTCTTCGAATAAGACACAATTATATTATTATAAACAAAGTGGTAGGTACAGTTTGGGCTCAAATTAAAGACGTAACTTTTATTGGTAAATTTTTTGTTCGTCTCTGCATCTCTGCGTTGCAAGAATAAACTTCGACACAACACCTAAACATATATATGTATTATATAGGCATATTATTATATAGGCAGATAAACAAAGAAACAAAAACAAACAAAAACCAAAACCAAAATAAACAAAAACAAAATATTCCATTAGGATTATTTAACCGACAATTTATTTCGTCATGACATAAACGTAACTGAAGGGATCCTGAAACATTTAAACATTTTTTTTCTCGAATGATCTGAGAGGAAATTACTTTGCCCGTTTTAGTGGCTACTTCACTGTCACCGAAGCGACTAGCGACTCCTTCATTTCCCGTCTTCAATATACAGATCATTCTTTTGTGAAATATTATTTTAACCTTACTTTTATTAACGAAGCTGAAATATGCTTTGTGTGTTGTATCTTCAATGTTTTTTAACTTCTTATCTGTTAACTGGGAAACACTGTTTAAATCAAACTAACTATACAAATAAATACAAAACAAAAGGACACTTAGGCGTCGAAGTACTCGTCCGCATCGATGTCATCCGGAAACGTGCCCAGAAGACTGGCAGCATTGCCACGTTAAATGGCAATGCTAATTCTTTGGCCAAAGAAGGAGCCAGCCCTCTGGTCAGTCATTTACAATAATAACTAAATTAAATTAATGTGTCAGTGTCGAAAAAACTAAATAATAAAACACTTTTTAAATCTGATTTTAAATAAAGACTGTTCTTTTACATGGAGCGATTGCCTATCTGAAATCCACAACCCCGTCACTGGGTAGTACAATACTCCTTTAGTAAGACTGGTTGTCAAACTTTTGGGCTTCTGACGACCCGTAACGAATGACGAGTCCACAGATGACAGCCGGGACCAACAGCTTAACGTGCTTTCTGAGGCACGGAGGGGTCTCGGTATGTAAAGATGGTCGCCCTTCTACTTACCAACCACGGCAAGTGTAGCTTGACTTAATCGATCGACCAGTACGGCTGTTATTACTTAGCCACGAGCCCCTCAAATCTGAATTTAATGACATGAACACGATTTAACTTTACTGTTCTCAAATCTATAGTCACTGTCAGCTAATCATAAGGGTTGCTAGACACATGTTTAGGTCAGTATACTTGATTCGGGACTATTTGTTATACAACAAAGCTTATTTAAACATATTAGTGGTAGTGCCGAAAGCGCGCACCAATCTTCTCCGTCGTGCTCCGCTAACGCGTGCGTTGTGCACTCTCAACACGGTAGCTATGAGCTTGGACCTCTTCTCTTGTACACTGAACGACTTTACTATAATAACCTCTAGACTGCTATGTTATCCAGATCTGCCTGTGTATTGTTATAGTTAGTAAGTAAGTACCTAGTTTTAATATTTTGTTCAGTTTTCTTTTGTTATGTACCACTCTATCAATTTAGGTTAGCCTGTAAAGATAGGATGTGATGTTAAATAAATAATTTATTTATTTATTTAACATCACATCCTATCTTTAAATATTCGGCTTTCATTCCGCTCCGCTCGTGCCGATCGAAAAATTTGGTTCGGCATCTACTCTCGCTTAATCCTGTTCGGGTCGGCTTGACACAATTTGAGCTAAGCCGAGCGGCTTGTTCCCGAACATTATTATTATTTTCCATATAATATTATGTTTGATCTTGCTGCCCGGCTGTTCCGAATCATGCTGACCCAAACATGTGTTTGTACCCCTAAAGTTAGATTTAATATAGTGTGCGCGCAAGTGCTAGTCACCGCTTGAGGTATGTGAGCGCGGAGACGGGAAGGGCGCGATTGACAAGATGGCAGACTGCGTTAGCTTCACCTTTATCTACCTCCCCCGTCTCACCGCTCAAATACGTCAGGCGGCGACTAGCACTTGCGCACACATTATAGTGCGACTTGATCAGACTTGATCAGGTCCTATTTTAGAAGCCAGAAAGTAACCTTATTATCAACGTCTTATGCCAAAGTAGGTAGGCACTTAACTAAAATTAAGTTACAATTTCAGTATCTATTACCTTAATGCTTCAATTATACGTAAATGTCAAGGAAAAATACTTACTTTTATAGAAATATCACGTATAAAAAGGTAAGGAAGATTTTTCTACTTGATCCACGTTAAATTTTAGTCAAAATACACACAAACAGTATCAGTTTATTTTTAGAATATTCTGTTCCTACAATCCTGCATTGGTATACTAGTTACTAAAATAACGCTGCTCTTCCGGTACATACTCGTAGAATATTGAGCTTGGTTCTCGTTGAACGTCGGCCATTTTTAGACCCAGCAGTACTATTCTGCAACAATATCACCGGTATTTTCAAGCAAGTCAATCCCTAGCATCAGGTAGACCTGATGCTAGGGATTGACACTATTGACAGCTCACTTCACATAAGTTTTCACGGCGATATTTTTAGGATTCTATACCATAATGGTAAAAAGGATGGTGCGACTCAGTCTGTCTGTCCGTCTGTCACAACTGGATATCTCAAAAATTACTAATGCTATCAATTTACAAATTTGAAACAGTTTTAGATGACGTGTGCTCAACTATTTTGCAAACAAGAAAGAAATAAAAATATATATTGTTTGATGCAACAGGAACTCATAGGGGGTCTTAAAAATTCGAAGCGGGACTACTAGGG
This sequence comes from Cosmia pyralina, assembly GCA_946251885.1. NCBI lineage: Eukaryota > Metazoa > Arthropoda > Insecta > Lepidoptera > Noctuidae > Cosmia > Cosmia pyralina. The sequence continues at coordinate 3,109,556 of OX276349.1, forward strand.
CATGTACATATAATATTTTTATCTTTTTTTTAGGCCGCATAGTTTTCGACTTTTGATGAAAAATGTAAAAATAAATACCGCGTCCAAATAAATACCCCTCCCCCTCCCTCTTATCTCCGAAGTTTGCATAGAGAAAATCTGAAATTATTCTATGTGATAGAAATTTGTAAAGATTATAGGAAAAATAAAACGATGTCTCTAAATAGCAAATTTTTTCAGAACGGAATCCTCGGTGCGCGAGTCCGACACGCTCATGACCGGTTTTACAGAATAGACCGGCTGCCGCCGTGGTCGCGGGTTATTCGAAAGAGATACCGTTGCCCTGGCTCAGGCAACTGAAGGAACACGGGTAAGTTTTAGTCAGTAAAAGTCTGACACGCCCTCCCGCTCCGCCCAGAGTGGGACAAAGTCATTGATTTTTAAAATGTGTGTGTTGAAATATGGATGCATTCTGAAATAAATGATTATTATTATTATTTTATTTGTCTTTGATATATCTTATTATTGATAACATCTCATCCACAAAAACAAAAAAAGACCGGCTGTTCTCACTGCGACTTTCAAAATAACATTGTAAACCTTTTCCGTGTGCAAATAATATATGTTAGCTTGAATGTGTTTTGATATAACTCAGAGCATTAATTTCAATTAAACCATTTATAAGCACCTTTAGATTGTCAAGGTAGTCGGTCAGTCAGAAATATGAAGCTAGTTGCCCATGCCAAAGCGTCGTAGGTACCTATGGAGGAGAACGGGCAAGAATCTCCATGGACACTCTTTCCAATTATATTGTTACAACAATATTAATTGCATCATTATGTTGAATTTATAATTACATGTGAGAACGATGTAAAATAGACGCACACGTTAAAAGCGTTCAGAGTAGCAAACAAATCAATCTGCCTAGCCTTTTCCCAACTATGTTGGGGTCGGCTTCCAGTCTAACTGGATGCAGCTGAATATTATTATTTTACATGGAGCGACTGCCTATCTGACCTCCACAACCCAGTAACTGGGTAATACGATACCCCGAACCCCCCGATGCGTTCAGAGTAGCAAACAGAAACAAAAAAAAAAAATTAAATAAACCGTGGAAGCTAAGAGATGACCAGACCCAACTGACGGTTTCCATCCAAAAATCATTTATCATTAGTAACCATGATGTTTTTCATAATTGGTTGATTGTAAAGAGATCCACCAATGTAGTGATTCCAAATATAAATAAATACATGTCGAATTTCGAAAAAAAAATGTTATTAAAACATATTCCTGCTTTTGGGCTTCGCTGCAGTCGCGTACAAATATAAATATATTATGATAGCCACTGACTACAACTCCGAACAATTTGACCTAAAAAAATGTACCTAAAAGTGACGAACACCTTTTCAAACATAGCTGACATTATTTTTTCATGCATATATTCTGACACGGCATTTTCAGTTTGTTTTTTTGGATATTTTTATATTTTGAGCTATCATAACCCTATTGCTGTAGTTGATTCTATGAACACACTAGGTTCACTGAACTCTTCTATACATAAATTACAAATTTGAGTAGCTTTTTCAGAGTCTCCTAACACAGGCGTTATTATGCTTAAAAGGAGGCTCCAATCATAAACTAATAAATTATGTGGTTGGTACAGTAATAAATATTTTTTTTTTTTTTTTTGTATCTGCGTGTGACCGCGTTCTTCTTCTAAAATACGTAACGGATTTTGATGCGTTTTTCATCATTATTTATTTAAGAGTATTTATTTTCCAGGTTGATGTGAATAATACACTAACTTTAGCCTGCGGCTTCGCACACGTGGATGTCTGAAAATATCACACGGGGACGTATTAAAGGGATTAAAAGTTCCCTTTGTGTTAATCCAGATTATAGTCTATCGGTGTCCCAAATTTCATCCGAATTTGTCTAGCCGATTTTGCGCCGTTCAGGAACATACATCAAGACAAATGGACAAAAATTCTTCGTTACTATTTTATTAAGATGTACCTACATATTAAGGTTAAACTTACTTATAAAAAAGAAATCTCGATGTTTTGTCAAACCTTACAAGCCGTGCGAAGCAGGAACATATCGCTAGTTATAAATAAATCATAAAAAACATTTGTCAGCAAGAATAGTTGTCGCAGCCATGGTGTTGTGATAGGGCCCGAAGATGTATTCTAATTTAATAATTAAATTTGAGGAGCTCGTGGCTAAGTAATAACAGCCGCACGGGTCGATCCATCAGGTTAAGCAACGTTTGTCGGGATTGGTCCGCGGATAGGTGACCGTCTTTACATACCGAGACTCCTCTGTGTCTCGGAAAGCACGTTAAGCTGTTGGTACTGGCTTTTATTCGTGGATCTTTGACAGTCGTTACGGGTCGTCAGAAGCCCGAAAGTCTGACAACCAGTCTTACCAAGGGGTACCAACCAGTCTTATAGTATTACCCAGTAACTGGGTTGTGGAGGTCAGATAGGCAGTCGCTCCATGTAAAATACTGGTATTCAGCTGCATCCGGTTAGACTGGAAGTCGACCCCAAAATAGTTGGGAAAAGGCTAGGCAGATTGATAACCACTTAATTTTTTTTTGTGTGCAAGAATGACAGTTTTTGGTTTGAATATACGAAAAGTTTCAGTTGGTAGACTTGAATTGAGAAATAATTAATTTCTGTGACATAACCTATTATTATTTGTTTGAGATAAAAATTTATTGCCAGCGTTATCATTTTTGTCAGTCTTTCGGTCTGTTTGTTCCTTTGTGTGCAGCGCCACCTACCGGGTCCAATTGTGAAACTAAACCATCCAGGGATCCATTCAAACACACAAAATAAAAAAAATAGTCATGGGACCTGTTTACAGAAGTGAAACTTTGGTGTCGCGGTGACACGGTAACGCGAACCCGTAAGATTTCCCCCTACTAAAACCCGCTCAACGCGCTAGAAGTTTTAATTTCAAAAATTCATAAAAATCGGCCACGTATGGGTCTAATTTAGTAGGTACTTCATCCATATAATTATATTTGTTTTGACTGAACAGCGGCAGCGGAAGTGTGACTGTAATTTACGTGGTTTTAATTATTTTTGGGTCCCAATAAACGATTCTGAACAAACTACTTTCATAATGCGCAAAAAATGCACAATAAAATGAATGAATTAATGTCGATGGCTATATATAAATATGAGAAGACCAAAAAAAAGATAGATGGACTGTGTGAAAGATGACATGCTTATAAAGGGGGTGACTACCGAGATGACGACTAATAGAGAAGTATGGAAGAAAGGGACATGTTGCGCCGACCCCAAATAGATTGGGACACGAGCAGGACAGTGATGAATGCACAATTTAATAATGTATGTTTCATAATGTGTGTAATTAATTCAGTTACACATTGTTTAAAGATTCATCATCATCATCTGCTTAGCCTTTTTCCAATTACTATGTTGGGGTCAGATTTCAGTCTAACCGGATGCAACTGAATACCAGTATTTGATATGGACCGACTAACTATCTGACCTCCACAACGTATTTACTGGGTAATACGCTACCCCTTGGTAAGACTGGTTGTCAGACTTTCGGGCTTCTGACGACCCCTTACGACTATCAAAGATCCACGAATGACAGCCGGGACCAATGGCTTAACGTGATTTCCAAGGCACGGAGGAGTCTCAGTATATAAAGATGGTCACCAATTCACGGACCAACCGTGGCAAGCGCAGCTGTTCGTATTACTTAGATACGAGCTCCGCCAAGCGATAAATACAGTCGGTAAATGTTTATAAAAAAAAATGGTTAGCTGACTCATTTTCACTCCAACGAACTTCAGTAAAAGTAGATCGAGTGCACACACCCTAACCGTAACTGAAGGTTTTAATTTCAGAAACGATGGCGTAGTTTGGCGTGTGTGTGGCTTTACCTGCGCTGTATAGAAGCCATTCATTTCGGTCGGAAGTATTGGAACTTTTAATTGAGCTTCTTTCACGAACCATGTTGCTTATCTACAATTATTGGGGTAAGCGGAATAGTAGGTTTGTTAGACTAGCTGTTGCTCATGACTTCTTCTTCTCAAATATGCAGGATGAAAATCAGCCTATGGCCTTCTTCAGCTTCCACGCTACCTGTCTGTCAAACATAACCATCGGTTAAATGAATGGTGTGAAAAAGTAACACAGTCAGACCGAGGTACTTTTGTATTTATATTCTTGAACCCGTAAAAATATCGAGATGAATAAGTATTAATCCAGGTTATAAACTATTTGGGTGCCAAATTTCATCCAAATCCGTTTAGTAGTTTTTCCGTGAAAGAATAACAATCATCCATCCATGCATCCATCTTCATAAACTTTCGCGTTTATAATATTACTAGCTGCGTCCCGCGGTTTCACAAGCGTCGACCGGAATAAAAAGTAACCTATGTGTTAATCCAGGGTATGAGCTGTCTATGTACCAAATTTCATTCAAATCGGTTAAGCCGTTTAAGCGTGAAGAAATAACAAACATACAAACAAACACACATACACACACTCTCAAACTTTCGCCTTTATAATATTAGTGTGATGTGATAATTCAGCCTATGTTGCCCCACTGTAGAGCAATGGCGTTTTTCCGCTTAATTCGACCCTGAGCCAATATGGACCAATCCCGCCGGGGTATAGGCGTCAAATCAAATCAAATCATATAATTCAGGAATACACCCATATAAAATTTAAAGCAAAAAAAACCGGTCAAGAGCGAGTCGGACTCGCGCACCGAGGGTTCCGTACCATCATATGTAATTTTTGTTGATGATTTCTAGAAAAACTGTGCTATTTAGAGACATCGTTTTATTTTTCCTGTAATCTATACATAAACTTCTATCACATAGAATAATTTCAGATTTTTCATTATGCAAACTTCAGAAATAAGGGGGGGGGGGGGGACGGATTTTTTTTATCATTTTTTATCAAAAGTCGATAACTATGCGGCCTAAAAAAAAGAAAAAGAAGTGTTTGAGAATGTGCAAACAACGTTCATTCATATGATACCCACATGCCCTAGTAACCCCACTTCGAATTTTTAAGACTGTTGCAAAAAAAAACATATATATTTTTGTTTGTTTCTTATTTGCAAAATAGTTGGGCAAACCTCATCTAAAACTGTTCCAAATTTGAAGTTGTTATCATTAATAGTTCTTGAGATACTAGCTGTGACAGACATACAGACTGACAGACTGAGTCACACCATAACGGTTCCTTTTTACCATTTTGGTACGGAACCATAAAAAGATCAAGCCCGTAAAAATATTGCTAACGAAAAACCAAATACCGTCAACTGGGGTGACAATGATTAAGTTTTAGGAAACAAGCTGAAATAAAACCATTGAAGATGGCTGAAAAATTCTGAAAAAAATCCTTATCAATGGGAAGATACTATAGAATAGAAATCTCGAAGTTCAAAAATTTAGACTTATTAGATTTTAAGCAAAAAATAAAAAAACACGCTATCAACTTTATACTGGAAGTGCTACCCCTCATTTTTAATAAGAAACGTGAAAGTCACCCCATTAACAATTTAAATTATGAAATAAAAAAATCATTCCGCCATACATTCCAAGTTATGGATATTTTTTAGATTGCGGGGTAAGTTTGATTAAAGGGGTTAGTTTGATAATGCATGTAGGTATGATTTTTGTACTAAAAAAGGGCAAGAAAATAAAGCTTTATAGTAAGTTTTGACATGTTTATTTACTGACATAAAAAACAAAAATAACTTTTAATTAACAAAACATAATCACAATTTAATTGAGATCAAATAAATAAACATTCAAAATATAATCAACCGTGCCTTTGGAATTTTGATGCAGCATTCATTTGACATAACACCATCGGTGATCTTCTGAAGGGCAACCTCGAGCGTCTCGTCCGAGTAGTTTTTATAATTTCGGGTATCCAACACCTTTTTGTAGTTCCATACCATCTTTGTCTACAACCTAAAAAAAACAGGTGGAATTAATAATCAATACAAAATCCAAGAAAATAGTAGGTATTATGATACCCCAAAGGGGTCACTTTGGTAGCTATCAATGTACCCCCGTGCCCGCAATCAAACTCACCCCACAGACTAAATACCTTCATGGAATAACAAACGGTATCATACCGAGCAAACAAAAATTTTTCCATAATAACAAACAAATTAACAAATAATTTTGAGAGTAAATATCAATTGTCCAGGTCCAGCGGTTTAGTCTGCACAATTGAAGTTATTTACACATGCATTTCTTACCTTTCTTACCATCGAATTTCAATAATTTATCACTCACTACCGAAAATGCGTAGACGCACCGGCACCAAATGACAAGATGGCAGAAATGTCAAAATTGGCAGACTAAAAGAAAAATTATAGCTACGTTCCGCTTTTACAGAGTTAGACGACCAAATTCAAAAATAAATGTTAGTCATCAAATTCGCCCCTTAATTTGAAAGTCACCCCAGTTGACGGTACCTACTTTGTTTTAAAGCTAAGGTAACTATTATTAACATACCTACATTACATAAGAGACCTTCGTTTTAAACCTTTGTACCCTTCACATTTAGAGTAAATAAATGATTTTTACTTTGACTTTGATTTTGACTTTAGTGTTTCGTAATCATCAGATAAATTAATCATTTCTGGAGCAATGTATACGCATACTTCCAATTAATGCTGATGCCAAAGCCCGTGTAACTAACAAAGTTAACTTGTTTGACGAATTTGAATCACCGTAGCACATCGCTACGATCTGCTACGATATGCTACGCTGTAGTCTACGTGCTACGCCGTAGTCATTCATGTAGGTATGATAAATGATTGAACATGTAAACTTTGCGGGAAGTGTGTTCTGTAGAAATTATGATTTAGATAGTTTTTGTTGGAATAACATTCCTTAAAAACTACCAAAAAAAAAAAGAGTTTTCACACTAGGTCAGTATAAACAGTTTTAAAAGTACATGTATTTTTGATCTGTTAATTTTTTTGCCTAAAATATTGCCTATGTGTCAAATAATCAAATGACATCATAATATTTACCTTTGTTCTTCCAAAGTTTTGAATTAAGAACAATAATCAGGGTAAAAAAACGACCCCGCGCGCGCTTCCTTGGCCGAAAACTTTTTTCAACGACATACTAACTTTGTTCGTAATGCCTATAGAACCTCACGGCTTGTGGCAAAAATATAGTACTCCTAACCACCTTTCCAAATAACCTAGAATGCAAGGGGTGGGTCTACATACAAAATTCCAAAAAAAAAAAAAAAATGAGACGCGTATTGCGCCGGCCCCGCCCGTTTTTGACCGCCCACGCTTTGTCTATCGGGGCGTTTCCAGTTTTCACAATCCGGCACGTTTCGGGCAATGGTCATCTAGGTATTATTGTTAATTTTCAAATAATAGTGTTTACTACTGGTCCAGCATCAAAATTTACTACACACCACCAATAGAACCACCACATCACAAATATAAGAAACACATCTCAAAATAAAAAAAACTTTACGCCATATTTCCCAACATTTGTGCAGACAACAGCACGTCAGGTTATGCCAAACTGTCAAATTTATCCAAATAATTTTTAACCTTAATATGTTCACAGTTAAGTTCAAAATCGAATAGGGAAAATTTAAGTTTGTGGTAACTTGACCTGCTTCTGTGTGTGTGTACCTACCATATATCTAGTATTAGACTAAAAGTTAGACGGAACAGAGACGCTCGGTCTTTGAGCAAACACCGACACAATTTTTGTAAAATTTAAGAAGGTTCGCATGCCCACTATGTACCTACTAGGGATGCAACAGGCTATTGTAGCGGAGGCGGAGGTAGAAAAATTATTTAAACATTAATTGAAGCAAAACTCGACCAATCGAATGTCAAAATGTATCTATCTATACTAATATTATAAAGAGGAAACATTTTTTTGTTTGTTTGTTTGTTTGTCTGTACCGAATAGGCTCCGAAACTACTGGACCTATTGTAACCATTTTTTCACCAGTAGAAAGCTAATTTAACAGGAAGTAGCATAGGCTATAATTTATTTTAAAAAAAAACTTAGAGATCCTTAAGAAAATTGCAATAATGTAACCCAAAAATGCAAAATGTTGGCTATAAAATTCATTATTTGGCGTGCGCTGAGAAAACTATTGATGATGCTTAAAAAGTATATACATACTACATAATTAAAAAAGTCCACAAGGCAATATATACAACAACAACAACAATCTGTTTATATATAAATAAAGAATTATTATTATTATTTATATCTAACTATCATAGTTAAGTCACAATAGCAGCTTTTGTGTTCTAAAATTTAATTAGCTCGCCGGTAGAAACAAAAGTTGGTTACATTCGTATCGTAGTATTAATTCTTATTCAAATAAATAGTTTTATCATCAAGGGTATTTATATAGCAGTAAAATACTTTTTCATTCATTCGAATCGGACATTTCATTTCGAAGTTATCACGATTATAAAAATGCCATACGCGTTCCGTGCGACGACGCGCTGCCGCGCCGCGATTAACTCGAAACTCAGTATTTTTTTTCTTTGAGACCAAAAATGAAGAATAACGTGTATCAAGGTGTTTCGGAAATTTACCCATAAGGGGGTGAAAAGGGGTGGTAAATTTTTCAGGGGACGATTTTACTGCGGGGCTTGATTAAGTCGAAAATTGGTAAAAATAATCTTTCAACCAAGTTATCCTCTCCCTCCCCCTCTCACACCCCCTTCACCACATCCCCTTCCCCCTCTCTCCCTCACCACCACGTCCCCATCCTCTCACCCCTGACCTCCTCACCACCCCCTTCCCTTCACCTTTCCCTCCTCGCCTTCCCCCTTTCCGTCCTCACCACCCCCTCCCTTGCCCCTCCCTCGCGGGGAAAAACTATTAATGACAAACTTTATTGCTTGCTTAGGCAAGTATTTGTGCCAAGTTTCAAGTTAATCAACCATATGAATAAGATTTTTCATATAAACTATGTTTTCAGGCCCACAGCAGTGAATTTAAAACAATCGTTTTGGATGTTTCCACGGGAAGAGGATACGGTGAACGAACGTGCTAATCTCTAGAACTACCAGTCGGACTTTAAAAAATCTTTCTGCGTTTTATAGCCCAATTCTAAAGGCAGGCTATATTTTTACGTGGCGAGCTAAAAGAAAAAAAGGCAGAAAGAACGCCTAGCGAAAACGAAGTAATAACGCGGGCGGGCAATGCGATGCGACGGGGTGGGTCGGGGGAACAAGAAATTTCACGCGGACGAAGTCGCGGGCAGCAGCTAGTATTTTATATACTCAAACTCAAAGCATTTATTTCAATTAAACCATAATTTTTGCACTTTTGGCACTTTTGAATTGTCTAAAAGTCGGTCAGTTAGTCAGACAGTTGAAGCTAGATGGGCATTCCAAAACGTAGATCTCTATGGAGAAGAACGGGCAAGAAACTCCAGGGACACTCTTTTAAATCAAGATAAGTAATACAACATCCTGGCCATACATATTATTTTTGTTGCTTCATGTGAGAACAATGTAAAAAGAATAAAAAATACTTTATAAACAAGTCAAAATATAAAATTAAAAATAAGCCCTGGCAGATAAGAGATGACCAGTCTCATTATATTAATTATTATTAATATTAATTAATAATATTATATTTAAACGAATTTTAGTGGTTCATAAATTAAACTAGCTCCAATAAATAGTTTCTAATTTTGGTACTGTACCTGACGGCGGCTTTGATTGGGAGCAAACCTTGAAACTTAGAGGAAGTCGACGTGCGCACGGACGTAAAAATATCGCGGCGATTTTGTTTCGCGCACTGGTTCTTCAACGCTCTGCTTAGCGCCGAGGGTTAAAAATCTAACAGTGTGTTTTTTCAACGCGCTAGAATGCACTCTGTTGTTGTTACGGTTGGATTCTCAATGCTCGGCTCAACAACGAGAGTTGAAAATCCAGTGCACGATAAAATCCTGACGCGATATTTTTACGTCCCTGCGAACGTTGGCTTATAATATACAGGCTGTTTGGTAGATGGGTGCAAAGCCTGAAGGGAGTGATATCTTAGACCATTTAGAACTTATTAAGCTAAACTTGTCTTAGACGAAGTCTGTTCCTTGTATTTTTTTTTAAATCTAAGGTTTTTAACAATAATACCCATTTTTTTTCAATAAATGGTTAATAGTGTCCAGTAAAAGCTGTTATGTTATTATTTTTTATTTATGTAATGTGTGATTACTCAAACAAAATTATTCCCAAGCATCTGTGTCATCAGAGAAACATTCTACGTAATATTCAAGTTTAAGAAACTTTTAAAAATCAAGAAAATGTTTTGTTTACGGCATAATAAAAAAATTAAAAAAATAGCCTCAGTTGTTCAAACCTTTTTGAAAACATGCTTGGTTAGTGCCCTTTCTTTTGAGGTACTATTTACGCAGATGTCTCATCAACTCTTGGAATTAGGATGTACAAAGCAAATTGAGTATGAAAATTGTTATTTTCGAACAGATCAATAAAACAACATTTTTGTTAAAATAATTTATTGTTCATGTTCAAAATGTTGACCGCGGTTTCTTATACAAGCACGTGCCCGTCTTCTCACTTCTGTAGTCGTGATTTTTAATTTCATCTCCTGCTTCATGACTTGAAAAGCCGTTTGGATTCTTTCTATTAATTCTTCTCTAGTTGAAATTTCAACGTGCGTGTAGACGAGCTCCTTGGCCCGTCCCCAAACGAAAAAATCCACAGGAGTTAAATCGGGTGATCGAGGTGGCCAAGGGATGGGCCCGTCTCTGCCAATCCAGCTCTCTGGAAAACAATTATTTAAATGTTCTCTCACGTTTAGGGCCCAATGTGCTGGACAACCATCTTGTTGAAAAATTAGTGGTCTTCTCATTGCCAATATTGGTATTTCGGTCTCGTCCAGAAGCTCTGGGAGATAGTTTTGGAGGAATTCCAGGTAATTTTCTCCATTTAAATTATCTGGTAGGAAGTGGGGACCAATCAACGTTCGGCCGATTACTCCTGCCCACACGTTAACTGAAAATTTCCTTTGGAACGACACTTGCTTCTTCCAGTGTGGATTGCTCTCCTTGTCGGTCCATCGATGAAGATTATGAAAATTGGTAATTCCTTCTTTCGAAAATTTTGACTCATCGGTCCACAATATGGATTTTAAAAACCATGTATCTTCAATGTCACTATTTAACAAAAAGCGACAGAACTGAATCCTTCGTGGGGGATCTTCATTTTCCAAACCTTGTACACCCGTGCCGTGGAAAGGATATTTGTTTTCTCGATGCATCGTATTCCACACCTTCCATACCGAAATGTTGAGGTTTCGAGCTACTACTCTGACGCTCGTAGTAGGATCTGCATCAAAAGCTGCAATAATGTCTTCCTCGATACTTGCGTGATGTCTTCCCGGGTTGAGTCCAGATTCCGCGTGATGGATTCCAACATCAGAAAGCCGACGAAATGTGTTGTAAAACACTCTGACTTTAGGTAATCTGCGATTCGGCTATCTCTCTTGGTACATCCGTCGCGCCAAAGATCCATTACCGTCAGCTCTGCCATACATGAAGACGATATCCGCATATTCTTCATTCGAAAAAGTAGCCATAGTCGATTGATCACACAAATAAAAGTCCAAAATCAGTGAAGGAGCTCACAGCTAGGGCTAGGCTTAATACCTTAAACACCTCCAAAATCAACACGTGAAGGAGCGCACAACTTCATGCGGTGAATTGTGTAAACACGAATTTGCAATTAAAATGTCTAGTCACAAGGGCAGTCGTTACTTGACTAACTGATGGTCCGAAGATGTGACGAGTCCACCCGACTATTCGGGTACTAGTATTAGTGTAAATAAATAACGACTTTACATCCTCAGCAACTAAGCTGATTTTTCTATTGAATAATAGCAGTTCAGTAGACGCTAACCGAGAGTCGAAAGAAGGGCATGTTTGCTATCGTCGCGCGGCGGCTTTTGTTATGCGAGTTCCCAGAAGTTGTGCGTGCACCATAATTCTAAGAATGAATCAGTTATCAGTTCTAACAAAAAACAATAGTGCATTAGCAAAAATGTTGCATTATTTTGGTCTGTTTAAAAATTAAATATTCGACCTGAATTTGCTTTGTACATCCTAATTCCAAGAGTTGATGAGACATCTGCGTAAATAGTACCTCAAAAGAAAGGGCACTAACCAAGCATGTTTTCAAAAAGGTTTAAACATCTGAGGCTATTTTTTTTATTTTTTTATTATGCCGTAAACAAAACATTTTCTTGATTTTTAAAAGTTTCTTAAACTTGAATATTACATAGAATGTTTCTCTGATGACACAGATGCTTGGGAATAATTTTGTTTGAGTAATCACACATTACATAAATAAAAAATAATAACATAACAGCTTTAACTGGACACTATTAACCATTTATTGAAAAAAATGGGTATTATTGTTAAAAACCTTAGAGTTTCAAAAAAAAATACAAGGAACAGACTTCGTCTAAGACAAGTTTAGCTTAATAAGTTCTAAATGGTCTAAGATATCACTCCCTTCAGGCTTTGCACCCATCTACCAAACACCCTGTATATCCACCACAATAGAAAGTATTTGCTTAGTTGAAGCCGATTTTCTTTGGTAGACCTCCATTACAACTCTGCGTAGGCGCAATCGGAGGCGGAGGTCTGTTTATCCCTGTCTGTAGACTACTTAGTAAAAGGCTAAGTTGTGAAATGGAGTTATTAATTTTTTTTTTTTTTTTGTATATTTTGAAGGTTACCCACGGGGAGAAACACACTCCTAATAAATGAAAGACGTTTTGACTTTGTTTTGACTTTGACGTTTTGTATTTTGTTAAAATTATGATGACAGCAAAAACACACAATAAACAATAAGAAATATGACGCTGTCAGAAGCGAACCAATCGCATTTTTTTGAAAACTCAATATTTTATTTTTTTTATTTGTCAGTAGTACTTGTTTTCTTTATAAATAAATAAAAATAGTTTATTTCTCACAAGGATTACATAGTAAAGATACTTAATACTAGGTAAGTATACTAATATGATGTACATTCTACTAATATAATAATAAGTAATCCAGCTGCATTTGTGGTGCTCAAGAGAGGTTAGCCTAGAGTATTGAGTTTATCTTCTGGACTAAGCGAGGCCTGTATCTCAGAAGATAGTGTAATAATATCGTTAAGAGCCTATATTACCTCAAATGGCTTAGCATGATCCTCCGTTACGTCGAAAATACTGCAGCATTAATTTTGAAATAAATATATAGTAGAGTTGAGGATTAATATTAAGTACTTACTATGTTTGACGAAAACACAAATCATAAAATTTTCTCGATAGCAAAAAAGAATCCAAAGTTACCACCAAATCGAACAATAAACCGCTGGTAATAAAAATATACCACAAATTAGTTCAGGAAACATTGCATAATAACTAAAATATCTATAAAGCAGGTCTTTTGTTTTTTTTTAAATAAAAAGTAAGTTAAAAATTAAAACCCGACTACTGAAAAATCACGCTCGCCGCGGTCGTTCTGTAACCAATCTCCACTATAATTTTTTTAACAATTTAAACATATTTATTTACTTAAACAATATGACATATATACATATTTGTAATATGCTCGTCAAGATCTTTTTTTGATACCAAACATGTCAATATTATCTCAATTTAATTTTTTTCGTGGTCAGAAATTTACGTGTACAGTCCACCATATTAAATTTAGGGAGAATTTATATAGCCTATGTCACCCGGACCATTATTACGAATCTATTGATACCTCATTAATTAAAGTCGGTTCAGTAATTTAGGCGCTACGGTGGAACACACGTAAATACATACTTACATACATACGTAGACTGCTAAAGTCATAACCCTTCCTTTTGGCTGTGCCGTAGTCGGGTAATTACCATTATTTTCACCGTAAAAAGCCCAAACTATCGGCGCCCAGCACCGCACTCAGTTTCACTCTCACGCAGTCCGCGAGCAGTATCGGGCGAGCGAGATAAAAACTGAGGTAGTATGGGGTCTTATTGTTTATGCCAATATTTCTTAGTGTCTTAGAATTTGTTTTGTATACGACAAATACAATTTTTATATGACGGGACCTACCCAATAGTCGTAAGAGAATGTACTAGAAAAACATTGGATTTCTAAACCATATTTAATACACCTGTACTCAAAAAATTCTGGTGAACTATCGATTGTTCCGAGAAGCAATTTAATAATTTTTGCTCGAGAGATCTCGAGATCACGATATCATTATAGGTAGGCTCTAGCCATTGAGATTGGAGAGCCCTTACGCCCACATACAATGACACTCCAGTTGAGAGCTCCAGCGGAGAAAAATGGAATCGTTTTGTATTTAGCTATAGATTTTTTTTTTAGGTTTGAATTGTTTTTATGGTTATAACGGGGCGAAATTTCTGTAATATCTTAGTAATAATTTATTTGTATTAATCTCTCTTCTCTACTTTTTTATTATATTTTAAAACTGCATTAAAATCCGTTGCGTAACTTAGAAGAACAACACGGGCATACAGACAGACACAAAAAGCAACTTTAGTTTATACCCAATATGCATAGATACTGAATTAAATCGGAATGCTAGGTCGTGAAGGAGACAGATGAAAAAAGTTTGCATGCAGTGGAGACGAGAATGTTGAGATGGATGTGTGGAGTGACGAAAATGGATAAAATAAGAAATGAGTATATAAGAGGAAGTTTGAAAGTGGCGCCAGTGACAGAAATGTTGAAAGGAAATCGTTTGTGATGTGATGAAGAGAGACCAAACGCATGTGACTAAGAGTAATGTGATGTTGATGGGTGGAAAGGCAGAAGAAGGCCAAAAAAAAGATGGATGGATTGTGTGAGGAATGATATGAAAGAGAAGGGAGTGAATGATAGCGTGACGGTTGACAGGGGAGAATGGGAGAAGAAAACGTGTTGCGCCGACCCCAAGTAACATGGGATAAGGATGCATAGATACTGAATTATCGAAAACTCGTCAGAAAAAGTGAAGTCCTATCATAATAATTATTGGCAATATAGTGTGTTCCACGTGAAATAGCACTATAGTGCCTTTATATTCAGCCTAAAATAAAGGCAGAATATATATAAAATATTAATCCACGAGATCGCTCGATGTCTTTTATTTTGTATTTGCAGGCAGTCAGGCTGACTAATGATTTTTTATTTTTAAATTAATCCAGATGAATAAAATATTAATTCACACTATTGCTTGATGGCTTTCATTATGTATTCGTAGGTTTAACTAATTTAAAAAAAAGCGGCTATATGCGAGTCGGACTTTCACACGAATGATTCTATACCACCGTACAATATTTACCCTTTACCCTCTTATTGTTTTTTACCCCCTTTATATAGACATGAATTATGCGTTCGACCACGGATATCGATGCGTTCGACCAACAAAGACCGCCTTGATGCACAAAGGCATACTTTGCATGGCCCCAAAAATATTTAATAAATTACCAAATGGAATTAAGGACTTAAATATAGTATAATAAAATAATAATAAAAATAATATAATTATAATAAAATAATATAATTGTAAGTTATTTGACATTGATATTTATTTAATTATGTACAATGTATTATTATCTTTAATTCCATTAATTATTTATTTATGTGTACTCAATTGTTAATATTTTGCTTGTTTTTTCTGTCTTAAGTTTGTTGTGTTTTATTTTAATTATTTTATTTCAATATGTTGACTACTTATTCTTTTTTTATAATAATTACGTGAAAGAGTGTACACCTTTAAGGTAGATTTTTTGAGGAACGAATTATTTATTATTAAGATCTCATGTAAAATGTACCAGAAATCACACCAATAAATTTATTTATTTATTTATTGGACAACCAACAAAGCATACACTAAAAAAAATACATGTTAAAATAGCGATGTTATTATCACATATCATAGTGTAGCCTTAATTAAAGGCTGCCACGGCAAGCATAACATATAGGAGTAAAAAAAAGCAGTTACAAAAAATATTCTACTTATCTAGATGATCTATATATCTTAAAGACAAAGAAACTACAATATTAATTTTAGTTTTTCACCTTTATGACAATGCCCTATGCAAGACAGACTTAACTTTATGTAAAGAGTAAGACATATCAATATCTACGGTGGGTGAGTGTGACAGGCGACAAAATTGAATCTGCATTCTGTCCATGGTGGAAAAATGACCCAGATTGGTTTTAAAGCCCTTAGCACGAAGCAACCGATATCTAGACTTACGAGCAAGTTTGTAAGGCACATTCAAATTTATTTGACTCAGTAACCGCGGACAATCAATATAAGTGTTTATTACTTTATATAGGAACAGGTGATCTAAGATCATACGGCGATTTTCCAGACTCATAAGTTTGAAATATTTCAAGCGTGAGCTGTAGCTAGGTAGATTTCTGGCCATATTGCAGTGATATGACAAGTGCCAAAGAAATCTTTTCTGCACTGATTCTAAACGACGTTTATGTATTTCGTAGAATGGAGTCCAAACTATGCTGCAATATTCTAAGCCTGATCTGACTATTGAGTTAAAGATTGCAATTTTAGTTGAGGCGCGCTTGAAATCTCTACAGTTACGCAGAATGAAACCCAACATCTTAAACCCTTTAGTAGCAATTTTATCAACATGAGTATTAAACCGAAGTTTATTGTCAATATAAACACCCAAATCACGAATAACTTCCTTCTCGTAAATAATTTGGTCATTAATTTTATAATTACGAAAATACGGTCCTTTTTTCCTAGAAAAATGTACGTGATTGCATTTTTCAGCATTAAGTAACATGTTATTGTCCAAACACCACTGGGAAAAACGGTCTAAGTCTTCTTGAAGTTTATATGGATCCTGATTGCACTCAATTCGTTTTATAATTTTTAGATCATCCGCGTATAAGTATATCTTCGAGTGTACAAAACAAGACGCCACATCATTTACAAATATATTGAAAAACAACGGGCCCAGATGGGAACCTTGGGGTACGCCTGAGGGTGTCAGAAATAGGTTTGACGAATAACCGTTGACCACAACTTTAGCTGTGCGTTTAACAAGGTAAGACTCACACCACTGCAACAAGTTTCCTGCAATTCCAATTGCGTGTAATTTGCTAACTAACATTTTGTGATCCACCTTGTCAAACGCCTTGCTAAAATCAGTGTAGATTACATCTACAGGTGATCCACGGTCTACGGCGCTGACTAAATCCGATATAAAGCACGCAAGATTGGTTCCAGTCGAACGGCCCTTCATGAAGCCGTGTTGTTCAGGCATCAATGTTTGTTTCACATGCCACGAAAGTATAGGGTATACTAAGGCTTCGAATACCTTGCCAAAAATAGACAAAATAGATACTGGTCTATAGTTATTCGCAGCGGACTTGTCACCCGACTTAAAAATGGGTACTACTCGTGCTTCTTTCCAAGTCTTCGGAAAACACCCAGTGCTCAATGATTTATTATAAATCATAGCGAGAGGCTTCCCCAAAGAGTCACAACACTTTATAGCAAAAATGGAAGGCAGTCCGTCAGGCCCTGGCCCTTTATTAGGGTCAAGTCTCTTTAAAGCTTTAATTACAGAATCCGTGGTTAGTGTCAATTGGGTCAGAAAATCAGTATGCTGACATTGCGAAGTCCCGTATTTAGCCGTATCGTCAACAGTATTGCCACTATAAGGGTTATAAACAGATGAAAAACATGAGGCAAATATGTTGCAATTATCTACACCGTCACAACCTTTAGCATCTCCGTAATGTATTGATGAAGGGTACGTACTATTACCGTTACGTTTATTCTTTAAAAAATACCAAAAGAGCTTAGGGTTAGAAGTGATCGAAGATTCAATTGACTTTATATATTGCCTATAATTAATATGCATTAATTTTGAAACTCTGTCTTTTAGCAAACGATATGAAATTTTATCTAAGGGGTTTTCAAATTTGGAATAAAGTACATGGTACTTATTTTTTTCTTGTAGCAGACGAATAAGATCCCTGCTAAACCAAACTGGATATTTACTAGTTTTAGGCTTAGTCTTAGGTAGGTATTTCTCAATAATATTATAAATAACTTTGTAAAATGAATCCACCATTGCGTCAACATCGTCACACTGTGAAAACAAGTCTTGCCATGATATTTTACTTAATTCTTGTAAAATCTTGCTACTCGTATAATCAGCTTTATAGAACTTATATATTGGCTCCTGGTTAGGGCTTAAAGTTTCCTCATGCAAGTTACACAGCAATTCGAATTCAAGGGGGGGATGGTATGAGTCTATCTTACTTAGAGGGCTTTTGGACATATTTAAACTTTTCACCGTGGTATCGGTCAAGATAAGATCGAGAATCTTATTTTTATGATTATACACACAATTGTATTGAGCTAAATTATTTAAAGAAATAAAATCTAGCAATTTCTGCTCATAAATTCCATTTTTGTTTAACGAGGATGCAAGCGGTGCGCCTGGTGAACCCATCCATTCAATGCTACTCAGGTTGAAATCACCTAATATTAACGTGGTATTAAAGTTTCCCAAGGCATTATTAGCATTATCGATAAAATGTTCTAAAATATGCTTTTGTACTGGAGGAGGAATGTACACCGCACAGATCAAAAATTTAGCCGGTCGTTTGTTCAAGCAAATATTTACACACACCCATACGTCTTCACATTTACTCTCCCATTTAGTCACTCGATATGATTTTAACCTTTTTGACACAGCCACTAATACACCGCCACCGGATTTTTTGTTATGAAAACCACTAGACTCACGATCCCGTCGATAGACCAGATATCGGCTGCAAAATAACTCAGAGTCCAATATGTCGCCCGCCAAACATGTCTCACTCAGTACAATTATATCATAGTTGCATGTTAACATATTCAAGTAAAAATCTACAGTTTTGGTCCTCAAACCTCTTACATTTTGATAATAACAATTAATTATATTAGAGAATGAAAACAGTTAAGTATCGTTTCAAGAATTTAGTTTAAAGTAAGTACCTATTACAACCAAAGAATAGAAATAAAAATAGATCAAGTTAATTTATTCAATGAGTCCATATTGCGAATAAATACCTTTTCAGATTCAATTGATTTACGCACAAAAACTCGTCCTCCGCGTACCCACACAAATTTATAATTAAGTTCCTTAGCTCGAAGTCGGGCTGCGGCGTGTAGGTTTCTATTCTCCATTGTAAGATTCTCAGCAACAAATATCGCAATCTTCTTATCATCCAGGCCTAGTACGCTGGTGTTCAGCTTCTCGTTTGGGTGATCCTTGTTGTATTGTATTGCAGCAGCTAGCAGGGAATCCCGGGTGCGTGGCGTGTTGAACTTCACCAGGATTGTACGTGGGCGAGAAGATTCAGGGTTAGACTTGGCAACTCGTGAACAATAAGATATGTAGCCATCGTTTATGGGAAACTTGACAACTTGGCCGAGTTGTCTGACAATACTCACTACATTCTCAGCCTTGTGCTCGGGAATACACTGAAGTTCCAAATTTGAAGACCTAGACAACTGATCCATCTGCCTGACACGATTAGACAGAAGGTTGACCTCCGACCGAAGCTGCTCGTTTTCAGTTTTTAGTTGTTTCATTGTGGAGTTATGAGCGACCACATCACTATTTACACTGTCAAATTGTGCACTTAAAAAACTGAGGGAATCCTTAAACCCAGTTATCTGATCTTTCAGTTCACGCAATTCAACATTTAAGGTGTTTTTCATATCACTCATAAAATCATTCATAACAGATCGCATCTCGTCGCGTATCATAACCTGTATATCGGAGCGCGATCCAATGTCTGGCATTCTAGTAACAGATGCTTGTAAATAGTCCTGCTTGTTTAGGATCTTACGACGCGTTACATTATCAATACCTTTGGGCTGTTTACTACCGCAACTGAGGCATATCCACTTCTGGCTTGCATCGAGAAACTTCTTTCCTACTTCAGGTGAGATATCGAGGCATAAGCAATGATATTTGTCTTTACAACGCTGACATTCTTAGTAATCCTTTTCTGTCAATTCATTGCAAACAGCACATACACTCATGCTTATTCGGTGCACGCGCACTGCCGTGGCGATGAGAAGGACGAAAAATAGCAACTGTCTCTTATCGCAGGGGAGGTGCGGCAAGTCCCCGCGCACGCCGTTCGCACTCGCACCGAAGTTTTTTTCCACAAGATGTAACTTCTATGACACTGAAATACTTCTATGACACTTGTTAATTGACACAACGGTACTAATTAGCGTAACCGAACAATATTTTTTTATTTAATGAAGATAATAAAGAACGACACGTCTCCTTCCTACAGTGAACAGGTCTACACTCACAATACACAATGAATTTGAATGTTTAACTTTATTTAATTTTTATTGTTTTATTTTTTGTTATTTTTTATTTATTGTTATAGCGACTATAGCAGTACACATTCTGTGAATTTCAAGTTTCTACCTATTACGGATGAAAAGATACAGCTTGTGACAGACGGACAGCGGACCCTTAGGGTCCCAGTGGCACCCTTTGGGTACGGAACCTTAAAAAAGCACTGAAAAACTTATCGAGATTAAAACCTACATGCAATTCTAAAAGCATGAATGTTTAATTTAGAGATTAAAACGAAAATAATTTATTGTATTTATAATGTGCACATAACTCTCGAAACATTTAATATTCATCAGATTCTAAGAAACTTAATAAAATACTACCAGTATTTATTAAGCAAGACGAATATATTGCAATAAATAAATATATGTAATATTGGGAAAACAGCACTTTGTTATCAAATAATTTTGTTTTTATGATTTGTATTTACTCGCTTTGTTAGAAAAGCACATTAACCTAATTAATTTAACGGCTTAAAAATAATTCGTAACGTAGAAAAGAAAAAAGTTTGAATAATTTTCAGGATTATTGAAACCCGGACTCCAAGAAATATAACTCAAAAATTGCTGTAATGGAGTTAATAAATACAACATTAAAATCCTTATTCCTTGGTTTTGTAATTTAATTTATTCTGGGATAGTTCCTAGATCCAGGGGCTGTTTGAGAAAAAATGAGATTCCCGGGATTGAATTCTCTAGAAATAGGTATCTAAAAAAAAAAACAACTCAACAGAATATTCGAGCGACTGGACAAACATCGTAAAATAAAATGGCGAAAACTTATTTGGGGAAGCAAGTTTATTGGCTTTATCATGACATAGCTGATCCCTCATAAAAATATGTATCGGCATTGTAAGAAAAATATTACTTGAAACTTATGTTCACGACCTCTGGAAGGGCTACACGCGAATATGAACATTCAATTCGCACGTTTTATGGGTGCGATAGGGGCAATATCGCGTGGCGTGCTGACTCAGGGATATTGAAATACAGGACATTGTGTAAAGTACAGGTGTGTTCGAGGGCGTCATAATTTTGTTTGCTGGTCGGTTTTGGTGTCAGGAAGTCTAAGGGACAGCTTGAGCATTCAGGGGCATGTAATTCAAATAACCTGTGGTCAGTGAAGCCTTCAGCGATAAATAAAGGGATCCTGAGACCTATGAAGACTCATATGTAGTAAGCTATATTGAAGATTCATCACGTTTACAAAAAAAAAATGTGCTGTTATTTTTTACGTTTCCAGCAATGGCAAGGTGAATAGAGATGATGCCTGGGTTAAAAAAAAAAAGAAATTCTATTTCGTCTGTCAGTCAGATAATAATAAAAATTTAGAGACGTATTTTTGCTTTATGATATTAATAAAAAATTACTTAGGGAGCTTGCTACGTCACTTCTACGTATAAAATCTAGCTAGGCGTGACGTCATGCCAAATATCTTTTGATTACGTAAAAAGAAGAAAAAATACGTGTCAAAAAAAAAAAAAAATTTTTTTGTCCGTCATTTAGATTAAAAAAAAGAAAAAAATATCAATATATTTTTTTCTTTTTTTTAATCTAAATGACGGACAAAAAAAATTTTTTAGTCATCATCCCTATTCTTAGGTAACTGTGTGTTAAATAGGACCTCTTATTTGCAAGACGTTAATACTATCTGACATATTCGCTTATTAAAAAGATCATAGCTGTTAATCAAGTTAGTCTTTTATTTTATTTTTTTCACTATGCAACAGACAAAAGATACAAACTGTGGACATCAAATATCTCACACTTCATTTCTCCGGTAGAACAACTGCTCCCTGGCCACAAACTGCAGAGGTCAATATAGAAATATATGAACCAACTGTAGGCACAAGTCAGCCGCTGCGGATTCAAATAAAGGTATTATCGACCCATCCAAAACACAGTGTGAGTGTGGAACAGGACATGCTGCACCTTCTGCCTTTCCTCTATTTTATGCCGGTCGTGCACTACCTGAACCCTCCAGGTCACAATTGCTCCTGCAAAATATGAGTCATTGACACAAGAAAAAGAAGAATAAAAAAACATAGATACAATAATGTAAAAATATCTCTCGGGAGCTCGTGGCTAAGTAATAACAGCCGCACGGGTCGATCCATCAGGTTAAGCTACGCTTGCCGGGTTCGGTCCGTGGATGGGTGACCATCTTTGCATACCGAGACTCCTCCGTGCCTCGGAAAGAATGTTAAGCCGTTGGCCCCGGCTGTCATTCGTGGATCTTTGACAGTCGTTACGGGTCGTCAGAAGCCCGAAAGTCTGATAACCAGTCTTACCAAGATGTATCGTATTACTCAATTACTGGGTTGTGGAGGTCAGATAGGCAGTAGCTCTTTGTAAAATGCTAGTATTCAGCTGCATCCGGTTAGACTGGAAGCCGACCCCAACATAGTTGGGAAAAGGCTAGGCAGATTGATTGATAATAATGTAAAAATATAGAATAATGTTAAAGTAACATGGGTATTTCAACATGTATTTTTGGTGTATGCTTTGTTGGTTATCCTTAAATAAATAAAATATGCATTATCTTAAAACGCAAATAACCTTACATTCTGAATTTTTCGCGCGCCTCCACCACTTGCAATAAAAATTCTCACAACCAATAATCGATAAAAAAAAAATCGTTTCGTCAAATAGTTTGACGTATAACTGCAGCACGCCCGTTCACACGTCGAGCTATTCCACGTAAGGGCGCATTCACACGGGATACGTCTTTGACGATTCGGTATAAAACACGATTCGCCTTGACGGATAGATGTTCACATTGAATACGGAATCGTGTTTTTTCACGATTCGTCAAAATTGTTCACATGTTGTTTCGTGATTGTGTTCAGTTGAGAGTAAACTACCAAAGACAATGGACGTGAATACTTTAATTTTGTACTGGTATTATCGTCGATCTAAAAAAAGAAAAACAAGAAGAATACACTGGGTGCATCCAATTTTAAGGCAAAGACAAAGTGTTGGGGATTTTTATACTTTGATGAGCTCGTTACGAGAAGATGATACCAAATTTTACACTTATTTTAGAATGTCTAAAGATACCTTTGACTTCCTTCTCCAAAGGTTGGATACGGATTTGAGAAAACAGGATACATGTATGAGAAAGGCCATTAGCCCTGAAGAAAAGTTGGCGATAACTATAAGGCAAGAAAAACTAATTATATTATTTATTATTCTTATTTATTGGTTATATTTATGATAATTTAGAACATGTTTTTAGAAATTTGATAGATCCAGATAATCACTTAATTGACTTAGAGCTGTAGATAGTGCCGGTGATGCACTTGGATCATCGCGATGGATCAGCGATGTTCCAGGTTGTAGAGGGGTGGGCGTTTCTGCAGACACTTCTGCATTTACTATCGATGAACTTTCAGGAAGAGGCCGAGTATTATTATTATTAGACGTTCCTCCCGGTGATTCTTGAGGCTTAGTATAATAACCACCACTATTATAGTTGTGATGATGTGAATTGTAATAATTTTGATGCCAATTCGAATAGTTTCGTCCAGTTTTAATACTCTGTATTAGGTTAATGACCCCAGATTGGAATTCCAGTATTTGATCATCATCAAAATGCTGAAGGGATGGCAGAACCCCCTTAAAAAAATTCATGTTACGGTCATCACTTCCAATTGTGTTTAATTGATGATCAACAAGTTTTATCATTTTATCATCCAATACGCTGCCACTATCCATTCTTTTCTTTTTTGATGATGATTCTAAGTGTTTCTCTTTCTGATTTTCTTGTTGATCTGCATTTTCTCTTTGGGCTTCATCTCTTGTATTTGGATTATTGTCATATGTTTCACCTGGCTTAATAATTGGCTTCAAAAAGCTCATCTCTTGATTATATTTGTAGGGCTTAGATTTTGTACCAGACCCAGATTTTTTTGTTTCTTTGTTTTCATCTAATGATTTCCTCCAAGTGTCTCTCAATTGTGTCCACCTTTTAATCACTGAACTTCCTGAAACAATAATTCATAAAACTGTATGAACGGTTTTATAAGAAGATTTTTATTTACATCGCATTATTCCCAATATTACAAAACAACCACAGATGAATATATATATACTAGAAAACAACTGTAATAATAAGGACACGGTTTCGAAACACGTCACGACAAGACGAGCGGTCTGTTGTCGGGCGAATATCTATTCACAAACGCCGTTCGCTGTCCGTCTGTGTATTTATGAATTATTATACATAAATAAAATATACAGGGACCTGATCTGTGGTTGTTTTGTACGGGCTACGCCCCATACGTTTTATAACGGTTTTTGCTTTCGTAAAAAGAGGATGCTTAGTAAGCTGAATTTGTATAATTGAAGAAGCGCTTGAAGAAGTTGTATTTTCATTTAGACTAATCTATCCCACTAGGCAGCCAGTCAAACATATGAAATCGTTTGGGTGCCTAGTGGGAACGCTTATTCTGAATGAAAATAAGACTTCTTCATCCCACTAATTTGGTTTTAATGAAATATTTTTTTAGGTATTTGGCGTCAGGACTTTCCTATGAAGATCTTCATTTTAGTTATCGAATTGGCAAATCAACCATTTCCACCATCGTAGTAGAAGTGACGCAAAGTATATGGAATAATTTATATGAAGAATTTATGCCACTTCCTAATAAGGAAGAAGAGTGGTTAAAGATAGCAAGTGGATTTAATGAAAAGGCCAATTTCCCTCACTGCCTTGGAGCAGTTGACGGGAAGCATATTAGGCTTCGAAAGCCGTCAAATAGTGGTTCAGTATATATGAACTACAAAGATTTCTTTTCAATAGTGTTATTAGCAGTCGTAGATTCAGATTATCGATTCGTTTACGTCAGTGTAGGTTCCTATGGAAAAGAATGCGACTCATCAATATTTAAAGAGTCAAGTTTTTGGAAAATGTTGACAGAAGGCCGTTTGAATATACCCGAACCAAGGCCTTTATTTACAGAATCAGAAGTTCAAGTTCCTTACGTAATTATTGGCGACGAGGGATTTGGTTTACACACACATTTATTAAGACCTTTTGGTGGAACGCATCTTGACAGAGGTAAACGAATATTTAATTATCGTTTAACCAGAGCGAGAAGATACGTGGAATGTGCGTTTGGCATTCTAGCAAATAAGTGGAGAATTTTACATAGACCCATAGACCTTAAACGAGAAACAGCTATTTCAGTAGTGAAAGCTTGTACTGTCCTCCACAATTTGATTATAAAAAAGGAGGGAATTGAATTAGAAAAAGAATTTAATTTTGAAAATTTACTACCCCAGGAAGTATCACCGAGTGTCGGAACTGGCAATTCAATGAGAAATGAATTTATGACCTACTTTCTATCAGAAACTGGATCAGTACCATGGCAAGACAACAAAATATAGGCAGTATAGATTTGTATTTAAAATTTTCTCAATAAAAACTTACCAAACAACTGTCGGTCCTTTTGATCCATTTCTTCAAAATCTTCTTTCAAAATTATGCATATTTCCCGCCATGCTGCTGTTTTAGCGGTTTTGTCCTTATAAATTTCCAAAAATTTATTCCATAACACTGGCCTGTCTTTGATTGCAGCAATCAAAACTTCGCGATTTATTTGTTGGTCATACAATTTTTCTTTTTCTTTTTTCGACATGATTTTATTGAAGCGCAGCGCTACACGTCTTTAACAAGTCAAAGGAATGTACTGAATTGAGCGGGCGCGCGGCGGGTGGGGCAGACAGGCGGGCGGAGCAGGCAGGCGCGCGGGGCGCGAGCGCCAATCACGATTCGAGATTTTTAACGAATCGTCATTCTAATGACCGTAGTGACCGACGTATCCGTCTACGTCTTTTTTCACGATTCGTGAAGCGTGTGAACATGGGTATATAAAAAGCATTGCTCCCGTCAAAAAAAATAACGAATCGTGAAAAAACACGATTCGTGAAAAATCACGATTCGTCTTCGTGTGAATGAGCTCTTAACTGACAAAACATTCTACCAAAAGCAAACAGTCAGCCGTCTCGAAAACGAGTGTTGTAAATAATTCCAACAGTTTGGATTCGGTTCATACTCTAAACGTTTGGAAAATACGTGGGAGTTTTGTATTTTTAACTGCTAATGTTTTTAAAACTAAATAGAACTTTTTCATTCTGCCCCATCGAAAACTATGTTTTGGAAAGGACGGTTACGTTACTTTGACTTTTAAAATAATTAATTTATTCATATAACAATTCGCAATGTGTTTGAAATAGTACTTACATTAATTAATTTATTACAGCTAAAAATAGTAAAATATGAATTTCAAACAGTAAATTTCGCTAAAAAATAATCAATAACTTACGATAAATCTTATATATAAAATTCTCGTGTCACAATGTTCGTTCCCGTACTCCTCCGAAACGGCTTGACCGATTCTCATGAAACTTTGTGAGCATATTGAGTAGGTCTGAGAATCGGCTAACATCTATTTTTCATACCGCTACTTTTTATCCCGGTCTACGCGGGTGAAACCGCGGGGCGCAGCTAGGATTATGTATAAAGATTGTAAATATTATTATGTCTAATTATTATAAATGTTTAATAGTGTGTTGAATATATTTTAAATGGTAGGTTCAAGAAGGTAAAGCACTTATTGTAAAACTATTCACCATCATCTGATTAAATTAAAATGAGAAAGAAAGAATAACTGTTATAATGATTAACGTTGATAATGTCAGTAGGTATTACAAATGGTGGCTCTGAAAAAGTCTACATTGGCTTCCTGGTGCTTAGAGACATACCAGGTAAAAAAGTGTAGGTTTTTTCGATGAAGAAGATAAACACAGCACAAAAAGTATCGTAGCAAGTAATAAAATTATTATTATTTAAATTGTCTTTGACATATCTCGGGACCCTAGGGTCTCGGACCTTTGGAAGGCGTACGAGGAGCCGAAGCCAACTCGCAGAGGCCTCTTAGACAATTTTAAATGAAAAGAAGGCACCAGCCGACGATTATCCCTGTATGCACTATGCAATAGCACCCAAGGACAACCCCCGGTTGGTGCAGAACTATTGCAGAACATGGAAACAAATCACATTGGGTCTATGGGTTTGGGTGGCTATAGTGGATTGGGTACCTTGAACTATGGAAGAACTATGTCCCCTGCCTGACCAATGTTATATAATATACACAGATAAATTGGCAGGGGGTGACTTGCACACTCAATAATGGGCCCCCGGAAACGGTCGCTAGCACATAGTGACGTAGCGACAAGGGGCAACATGTCCTGAGGTGCTTGAGGAGTGGAGAGGTATTCCACGGCTCTCAGAACAATCCCAGAGCCCGGAAGATGGTCAAGATCCCTACAAGCACTTACTAGAATACTTTCTTCCTCCGAGCACGTTTGCTCTTGCGAATCTCCACTCAAGCCGGCCAATAAAGGCAAGATCGAGGTGGGAGCTCTGTTCCCGTCAGTGTTCACTCCAGCCGGTCAATAAAGGCAAGCCAGAGGTGAAGAACAAGACTTCTCCCGGGAAATAGGGTCCGTGGGGTCGCTAGTGCCCAACAGCTCGCCACAAGCTGCCCTGCGGGTTCACGTATCTCTCTTGGTCTGGCTCCTCACCCTAGACCTGTTTCGGCAAAGTAAACTCCATCGGCACAGACCCTGAGTTCGGAGCGCGCAAGCCCCACCACGACGTCAACGTAGAGATACGGCGGTGGGGTTATATTATTATTATTATTATTTTTTTATTAAGGTAGCCTACATGCGATTATTTGTTAGACTAATTATGATTCATCTTTACATCTTTTAACACATTCTTCATTTCCATTCTTCGTTTTTTTGTTATGCTCATTCTTATTTCATATTCTTATTATGTAGATATCTAAGTACGTATCTGAATAATAAAATACCTATCATTTGTATATTTCTTTGAATTTTACGTTTGATTTGCTTTTCATTGATTCTTGTTTTTTTTGTTCTGAATTTTGCAAACCCGTAGTAACTGTAAGTACATCTTTCAAACTGATATTTATGTATCAGTCAAATTATTTGCAATTTTCCCCTGCTTCATAATTTATTAACAAACACAATACTTAATATGTAAATTTTACAATATTTCTTTTAATTTTGTATGTTTTTCTTTTACCTAATTGCGATTTCAGACATAAATGTAATTATCTTGAGTAACCATTTTGTAAATTAACATGTACAAAAACTCAGGCATCGTTCTCTATTTAAGATTGTGCATTTAATCTAATACCTGTAATAATGGTGTTGACATAAATAAACATTTATGATTATGATTACATGCGGAGACTGACTTGTAACGATTTTTTTGTAATGTAGGTATCATTCGAGGCGAGCTTGGTTACAAAACGGCGATACACAGGACGCGGCGAACGCTCGCATCTAGAACATGCCTCAAGCGAGCTCCATTCCTTGTTACAAAACGGCGATACACTAAAGTGGCAAATGCTTGCTTCGAGCACTTCGAGCTTTCAAACATGCTCCATTTTTATTGTACTTGTTTATAAACATGCGCTCACAATGCTCGCATCGAGCGGCTCGGCTTGCTGCACTGACTACTGTAAAGCGTTTCAAAGGAATTAAAGACAAAGCCGCAGTCGAGTAGAGGATCCGGCGCTCGCATCGCGCGGCTCGGCTTGCTGCACTGACTACTGTAAAGCGTTTCAAAGGAATTAAAGACAAAGCCGCAGTCGAGTAGAGGATCCGGCGCTCGCATCGCGCGGCTCGGCTTGCTGCACTGACTACTGTAAAGCGTTTCAAAGGAATTAAAGACAAAGCCGCAGTCGAGTAGAGGATCCGGCGCTCGCATCGCGCGGCTCGGCTTGCTGCACTGACTACTGTAAAGCGTTTCAAAGGAATTAAAGACAAAGCCGCAGTCGAGTAGAGGATCCGGCGCTCGCATCGCGCGGCTCGGCTTGCTGCACTGACTACTGTAAAGCGTTTCAAAGGAATTAAAGACAAAGCCGCAGTCGAGTAGAGGATCCGGCGCTCGCATCGCGCGGCTCGGCTCGCTGCACTGACTACTGTAAAGCGTTTCAAAGGAATTAAAGACAAAGCCGCAGTCGAGTAGAGGATCCGGCGCTCGCATCGCGCGGCTCGGCTTGCTGCACTGACTACTGTAAAGCGTTTCAAAGGAATTAAAGACAAAGCCGCAGTCGAGTAGAGGATCCGGCGCTCGCATCGCGCGGCTCGGCTTGCTGCACTGACTACTACTGTAAAGCGTTTCAAAGGAATTAAAGACAAAGCCGCAGTCGAGTAGAGGATCCGGCGCTCGCATCGCGCGGCTCGGCTTGCTGCACTGACTACTGTAAAGCGTTTCAAAGGAATTAAAGACAAAGCCGCAGTCGAGTAGAGGATCCGGCGCTCGCATCGCGCGGCTCGGCTCGCTGCACTGACTACTGTAACGCGTTACAAAAACTCGATACATTAGAAACAAATGTTACAAGTTGGTCTCCTCTGAGGCCTCTGCTTCGAATTTCGCGAGCAGCGGGGCGGCAGCGGCGGCGGCGCGGGAGCGGCAGGATTTTATGCATAAAAACAAATGGACCGGACCTCGAAAACAGCGGCGCGGAAGCGGGGCGGGACAATGCCGCCGCCCCGCTGCCCGCGAAATTCGAGGCAGAGGCCTTAGTCTCTTCCTTAATAATAAATCACACCGATAGTAGCTACAGAAACATTCCTCCAACATCCAATCGAGATGTTTATAATTTAAAACAAAAGCCTGCGGGCGCGGTTAAAAGCAAAGCCCGTATATTCTTTTGTCGAACTATTTTCGCGAAACGGCGCGTCCGGTGAGGATCCGGTAAATATTTGAACGATCCACGTTTTACAATTTACGCCCATCTGGGGTATTCGAACGTTGCTTTAGGTTCTATCAAACGGCATGGAATCCTTTAATTAGAAATTGTTTGATGGCCGTCTGCTAGATGGCGTTAGTTTCAAACGGAGTGATTTGGTGTGGTGAAGTCGTTTACTGTTTTGGCGTTATTTACATTGTTTTAAAGTGTTCATTGTGGTTAAGTATTAAACTAGGTCTGCCCGTGACTTCGTTCGCGTTTAAGTCGTAAGACACCACAATACTTAAATAACAGCTACTGTTTATAAAACTTTCTGAATACTACGTTTGTAGTTTTGGTCTCAGCAGCTAACATATGCAGAGTCAGGACTGGTGAAGCGGGAGCAAGCGACGTACAGTCGTCGTGTGAGAAGCAATTTGTCCTGAGGTCGACACCAGAATAGAATAGAAAGAATAGAATAGTAGTAGTAGTAGTTCTTTATTTGCACTTTAAGGGTACAAGTTACAGATGTTTAGTTTAAAAAAGATCCTTATCTAAGGCACAAAATCTGCCTAGCCTTTTCCCAACTATGTTGGGGTCGGCTTCCAGTCTAACCGGATGCAGCTGAATACCATTACTTTACATGGAGCGACTGCCTATCTGACCTCCACAACCCATTAACTGGGTAATACGATACCCCTTGGTAAGACTGATTGTCAGACTTTCGGGCTTCTGACGACCCGTAACGACTGTCAAAGATCCACGAATGACAGCCGGGACCAACGGCTTAACGTGCTTTCCGAGGCACGGAGGAGTCTCGGTATGTAAAGATGGTCACCCATCCACGGACCAACCCCGGCAAGCGTAGCTTAACCTGACGGATCGACCCGTGCGGCTGTTATTACTTGGCCACGAGCTCCTCCTCATCCTTATCTAAGGCACATTTGCCTAATAATAAAGACTCCTTCAAAATATATTATTAACACATTCAATCAAATCAGTACAAGTTACTATGTCAAGATGAAATTCAGCAAATAATTTGAAATAGACAATACATAATGTCAAGTTTAATAAAATGGGATTATAAATTTGTCAAGTTTGAGGTCAATACAGTTAAATTAAAAAGCACCCAGCACCCTTCAATACCAATTTCTCATTGCTAAGTTGCGCTAAGTTTTTAGTGAACGCCTGCATTCTTTCATCGACATCATTCTCTTGTCCTTATTCCAATTTATTTGGGTCGGTGCAAAATATCGTTTAGCCACAGATTATTCCTAACGAACTGTTCTCACTATAATAATATATAACAGTAGATTGTAAACACACGAGATTTCTTATTATTTAGAACCACAAAGAAGCCTAACCTTCATGTCTTTCTGTGTATGTTCTACGAACTATCATGTAATAGTATTACAAAATGTTTAAAAAAAGAAGCTCAAAATATATCAACTATTGGGAATCGTGGTAGGTTTGTAAAGCAGTCGCCGAATCGCTAAGCTATTTACTTTGTTGAAAGTTGAGTAAAATAGCCGTTCTTACATATTTCACGATTGACTGCTTAGCTCTATAAAAGATAGACATTTAAAAGGTTAAATCTGCAATATCCTAACCTTTTGGCTCGTCTTTTTACAATTTGCGGTAAACTATAGAAATAACATAAAGCAATATTGCTTATCCCACATAGCAAATATATGATAATTTATATCCTGTATAGGCTAGGGGTCAGTGTATACTGACCAGATATAAAGGGAATGTCTATGCAAAATTTTAACAAAATCTATCCAGTAGTACTTATTTGAGTGATGCTAGAACATACATACAGACAAACTGATAAACAGACAAACCTCAAAACTTCTACTTTTTTTAGGGTTCCGTAGCCAAATGGCAAAAAACGGAACCCTTATGGATTCGTCATGTCTGTCTGTCTGTCCGTCCGTATGTCACAGCCACTTTTTTCCGAAACTATAAGAACTATACTGTTGAAACTTGGTAAGTAGATGTATTCTGTGAACCGCATTAAGATTTTCACTACAAAAATAGAAAAAAAAACAATAAATTTCGGGGGTTCCCCATACTTAGAACTGAAACTCGAAAATTTTGTTTCATCACACCCATACGTGTGGGGTATCTGAATAATTTGCGCGAGAGACACTTCCAAAGTGGTAAAATGTGTGTGTCCCCCCCCCCCCCGAGAATGATAAAACAAAAAAAAACATATGATGTACATTGCCATGTAAACTTCCACCGAAAATTGGTTTGAACGAGATCTACGTAGTTTTTTTTTAATACGTCATAAATCGGTCTATTATCAAAACATCGATCAAAGTTACAACGAACTACAAGAACTTTTATAATAAGTTACTTGCTGCTACGGAACCCTTCATGGGCAAGTCCGACTCGCACTTGGCCGCTTTTTTTTAAATGTTCATTATAAAGTTTTGACATTGCTGCATTGTTGAAGAAATAACTGGTCTGCTACAGCGATGCGGATCAGGGGGTGATCCTGACACTGGAAGGTCAACTGCAGGATTTGTACGTGTTTACGGAGGTCCAATATCATGGAGAAGTCAATTACAGACATCAGTCGTGATCTGTATCACACAAGCCGAAATTGTAGGTGTTAGCGAAGCTGCAAAAGAAATAATACGGCTTAAACGATTGATTGAAAACACAGACGAATCAATGATGAGTCCTGTTCTCAATGTGGACAATGAGTGTGCCATCAAGCTTGCACTCAATCCGGCATGAGTTCCACAAAAAAACCAAGCATATCAAGCATTTCTTTATACGAGAAACCATAGCTGATGAGACTACGATGATTACAAAGATTGGTACGGAAAACCACATTTCTGACATGTTTACGAAAGCACTGTAAAAGCCAAGACTGGCTATGCTTTATCGTCAGATTGGCGTGCACGTTTAAAGACTCTGTTGTTCCCTAGCTTCAAGAGAAGATGTTAGAGTTTGTATATCAAAGCTCGTTGAAGGTGAAGCTATGGATCCTCTATATATAAATGGAATATATTGACATTCTTCAAAGAATAAAAAAGAACACGATGGTGTCAGTTCTTGATTTAAAATTTCATATCAAATTAAATCAAATCAAAATATTTATTTGCTAGAATACGGTACATAAGGTGTTAATTTGTTTAGTTCAGCGTATCCTGCCATAACATGGCGTGCAAATGTATTTAAAAATCATGCGATGTCAAAATTAATCTAAGTTACAAATTACAGAGTCTATTGACTTGTCTTCTAAATAGTCCTTAATGGTGTAATATCGTTTAAATAGTAAAAATTTGAAAAGCATTTTTTTAAACATTGTCAGCGGTAAATCTTGAATACTATTTGGTAAATGATTGTAGATAATAATCGACATGCAGTATACATTTTTCATAAATAATTTTAGTTTTATTTGTGGCAGACGAAGTCTGTCTTCGTCTCGATTTACATTAAATGTATGAAAGACGACGCCGGTAAGGTTCTGTCCAAAGATGACGAAATAAAAGAACGATGGAAGATTTATTTTGAAAGGCTAATGAACGAAGAGAATGAATGGAATGGTGTGCTTAAAGAGGTACAAGTAAATATGGGTTTGGTAAGGGAAATTAGCATGGATGAAGTCAGAAAGGCAGTTCAAAGTATGAAAAATGGAAAGGCCTTGGGCCCAGATGATATACCAGTAGAAGTATGGAAGTGCTTAAAAGAAGATGGATGTATGTGGCTGACTTTATTCTTTAATAAGTTGTTGCATGAAGGAGGGATCCCACAAGAATGGTGCAATAGTTCGCTAGTGCCCATCTTCAAGAATAAAGGTGATGTACAGGACTGCAACAACTATCGAGGAATAAAGCTCATGTCACATAGTATGAAGGTATGGGAGAAAGTAATAGAGAAAAGACTGCGAGAGGAGAGTGAAATTACCCCGAACCAGTTTGGGTTTATGCCAGGTCGAGGAACAACGGACGCCACTTTTGCACTCCGCCAATTGTGCGAGAAGTACAGACGTGCACACAAGAACATGCACATGGTGTTCATTGATCTGGAGAAAGCGTATGATAGGGTACCTCGGGATGTGTTGTGGTGGGCCTTGAAAGAGAAAGGTTTGCCCGGGAAGTATGTAGAGTTAATTCGTGCTATGTACAGTCAATCTCGTACCTACGTCCGGTCGGCTGCAGGGAATACCAACGAGTTCAATGTGCCTGTTGGCTTGCACCAAGGGTCGGCTTTAAGTCCTTACCTCTTCCTGTTGATTATGGATGCTCTGACGTCGAATCTACAGGAAGAGGCACCCTGGTGCATGCTGTTTGCCGATGACATTGTTCTTGTCGGTGAAGATTTACCTGAGATTCGGAGCAGATTGGAGAAATGGCAACAGAAACTGGAGAATGTTGGCTTGAAGATCAGCAGAACCAAAACTGAATATATGTTCTGCGATTTCGGCGGTATCTCCAGTTCTGGAGGCATAGCGCTTGATGGCGCGCTTCTCCCAGTCTGCTCCGACTTTCGGTATCTCGGTTCACTCGTGCAAAGCGATGGCGAAGTAGATCGGACGGTTAAGCATAGGATTAACACTGGATGGATGAAATGGCGGCAGGTCACGGGGACAATCTGCGACTCCCGCATTCCCCTTAAACTTAAGGGGAAGATATATAAAACAATGGTTAGACCTGCTGTCTTGTATGGATCAGAATGTTGGGCCACAAAAGGGATAAATGAAAAGCAGTTGCATGCAGCTGAGATGAGAATGCTAAGAGGGATGTGTGGTGTTACACGAATGGATAGAATAAGAAATGAGTACATAAGAGGAAGTCTAAAAGTGGCACCGGTGACTGAAAAGCTGTGCGGAAATCGGCTGTCATGGTATGGGCATGTGATGCGGAGGAGTGAGGAAAATGTCGTAAGGAAAGTTTTGGGTATGAATGTCGATGGCTATAAGGGTAGGGGAAGACCAAAGAAACGATGGATGGATTGTGTGAAAGATGACATGGCTAGAAAGGGGGTGACTACCGAGATGACGAATAATAGAGAAGTATGGAAAAAAAGGACATGTTGCGCCGACCCCAAATAGATTGGGATAAGGGCAGGAGAATGATGATGAGCCGAAGTCTGTCTTTATGCCTTGTTCGGCTATTTGGCCTTTCAGTGCTAACTTCAAATAAATCGTAATTTCTTTTAACAAAAATACAAATTTCAAAAATATATAAACACGGCAAAGGTAGAATTTTAAGTTTTTGAAATAGTGGCTTACAGCTGTCTAAAAAGTGAGCTCCACAAATTGCTCGAATACATTTTTTTTGAGCTTTAAAAACTCTGTCAAAATCTACTGAGTTACCCCATATTACAATGCCGTATCTAAGCACGGACGATACATAACCATGGTAAGCCAGCGTTGCAGTATCACAGTTTACTGTTTGCCTAATTCGTTTCAAGACATAAATAAAACGATCTATTTTTACCAGGATTTTATCTATGTGCGTTTTCCAGTTGCAATTTTTGTCGATCGTTATACCTAAGAATACACAATTATCGACAGTAGTCAATTGAGAATCTTTATAATTAATGTCTAGTTTATTTATGTTTGCATTGTATGTATGAAATTGTATTATGTTTGTTTTAGTCATATTTATTTTTAAATTATTTTTTTCTAGCCAATCAATTGCATTATCCAGAGCTTGGACGATTTCTTTTTCTAAATTTTTGTTACTGTCACTCTTAATCATTATTGTAGTGTCATCCGCGAACAGTATGCAATCTTTACCTATGGCCTCTGGAATGTCGTTGATGTAAACTAGAAAGAGTAGTGGGGATACGATTCCTCCCTGTGGCGTGCCATAGTTATTTTGTTTGTATTCCGACCTATAGGTTTTTTGTTCATTTTGACACGTTTTTGTTATTTCCACGCATTGTACTCTTTCAGAAAGATAACTTTTGACCCAGTCGTTGGCCTTAGTTCGCTGAACAACACTATAACTAGGTAAATATCTAGTTACAAGATATTCTCAATCTTTTCTTAACTAAAGATTAATTTCACATCAATGCTCAAGTACCTCGTTCTAATTCTTTAACGTGTGCAATTTAATCCAGATGCTTAGAGCCGAGTGGTAAAAACTTCGGAATTTTTTACTTGGCTCTAACATTTTACCTATCTAGCGAAGCAATCACCAATGAAACATGAATAACAACATCTTGTGGTCAAATAAAGCGGCAGACAACAACAAAATAAGCCTTTACCCATTAATCTAAGAGACTTACGCATAAATTGGACGAACTGTGGTGAAACTTTCCTAGTTTGAACATTTGTTATTCAGATATCCCGTTCCTAATGGAGATTTACGAGATGCTCATTATTTTGTGTAACAGATTCAATTCTAAGACTAGACCTGTTAAGATTTTGTAGATAATTTTGATGGTTTGGGAGTGAAATGTGAGCTGTAGTAGTAATGGTTTTTAATTGTAATGATTTTGTAGGAACGCTTTAACCAAATTTACTTCAAGTATTTAATTTCTCTCCGTGCACACACACCTGTCGCACCTAGAACATTATTTAATAGTAGTGTGGCGGCATCTACATCGCCATATGCGAACTACGCATCACACTGACGTCACGAAAAATCCTGCATCGCGCAATCAGAGTTTACCGCGCGACTAGCATATACGCAACGTGCCGACAACAATAGTTTTTGATTTTTTCATCAATGAGTAAGGGCGAAAATCCACATGTCTGTAGCAGATACAAAAGTACAAGTACAAGTAGCTGGCATGCCATTGTGACATTGACCAATCAGAAGTTGTTATAGCACACGGCATGCTAGCTACTTTTATAGTTTTGATAAGCAATGTTTCCGTCTCAAAATGTTTTCTTCATAGCTCTCTGTAACACTAGTTGTTTGGTTTTACTTAGATGTTTAATATAAATTGTTGCAACCAAATGTTTTAAGACGAGCGCTAATCCTGCCGATATACTGTCTCGCAGTTTGGCAGGTTTACAAAATGTGTTTGGTTCAAAATATTTTTTTTTTTTTTTTTAACAACATGGCTTCGGTAAACGGAAATCAAAGATCATATTACTGTAAAATTGAATATATTTAATAATTATATATCTAATCAAAAGGCGTTTTTATATCTTAAAACGAAGACTACTTTCATTGATCAGGCGAGGTCAAGAGCAGGCCCTTTAGACAATCACACTAATATTATAAAGGCAAAAGTTTGTGAGTGTGTGTGTTTGTATGTTTGTTACTTCTTCACTTGAGAGTGAAGAAGTAACAAACAAGCAAGCAATCAACAGCAAGCAATTTTGATAAAATTTGGTATGGACGTAGCTGATATCTTGGATTTACATACTCGTATAGGCTACTTTTTTTCCCGGTCTACGCGGGTGAAACCGCGGGACGCAGCTAACAAGAAAAAAACTAACAAAAAAAAAAGACTAACAAGAAAAGTAGGTATGGGCTAACACTACACTGAACAAGGTAGTCGTACAACTTTAGTAATTTTATTTTTTAAATAAAAGAATGCAATATAAACATAACTAAATTAACTACCATATTATAACTACGATGTAGAATATAAACCACTTCACTTGAACTCGCACGGTGTTGCCAAACTTCTGCAACTGGAACATTTTAATTGCCGTAATTAATTAGGTTTGAGTTAGGTTTCCTTCATACACGACCCACGCATAATGAGAAAAATACTTCCGTATGATGAGAAGTTAATTTGCAAAAATAATGAGCTAAAATAATGAGGGGCTTTTCAAAGATTTTAATAAAATTTGTTTTGTATCATTTTTCTCAACTTTATGTCAATACCCGATTGTCTACTTACAGTTTGCCAAAATTGGAATCCAAATTATAATGTTTACATTAATCGGCTTGAAGGTATACAAAGGCGATTTTTGAGGGCCACTCAATTTCGCTCAAATATCTATCTCCCGAATTATAAAATAAATAAATAAATAAAATTCGTTTATTTCAGACTATTAAATGTCCATACTTTTGTTAGTAAAACATTATCTTAAAAAACTATGTTAGTAAAGAGGAGCTCAATTAACCATAGATATTTGTATTAACATTGAAAATTAAATAAATAATTAAATTGAAATATAATATCATTGAATATAAATTAAAAATTAAATTAAATTGAAATAAACCATTTAAAATAAATCAAAATTAAAATATATTGAAAATAAATAAAACAAAAATTAAATTGGAATAAATTATTAAAATATACTTAATACATATAATCAGGTAACATGCAGCCTGATATGCCTTCCCACAACTGGCGACACTCGTCTGTCCGCAATCATCCTTAGGATTCCGTTGCCACTACCCCGAATTCGGTGAATTAGTGAGACTGACTTTCTGCGCATTATAGCGTAAAAGTCATCCACCCTCGCATCGGCAAACATACCCGAGGCACTGCAAAATCTAGGTAGTCGCACCAGAATCCTAAAGGCGTTGTTGTACTGTACTCTGAGAGCATTGTAGGCCCGCTGCGTGTAGTTGGTCCACAGGGCGCTGGTGTAAAAACTTTGGCAGTAGGCCAGAGCCTCCTGCCAAAGTTTTTCAGAAACAAAGTTACCTTTACTTACGCTGTACACCTCGCAAACCTGTGCACCAACATGTTAGCGCGTACCGACAATGCTCTCCGCTCTCTCTCAATATCTGCATCATCATGTAGGGTTTCAGTCACAACATGCCCTAGATACCTAAACTGAGAGACCCGACTCAAAGATACTCCGTTGAGATACACTGGTGGTATATGCTCAGGTTGTTTGTTTTTACCTCTGATGAGCATATACTCACTCTTTTAAGTCGGTGTAAATATTTCATATTCTGCCTCTACACGAGTGAAGGAAAATTGCAGATTTTGCTTTCTTAGTGTTGTCCCTCCCTGAGTTGGTGGGCAAGATCGGGCTTCGTGTAGGTACCGAGTGCATTTCTTAGGAGACCACGTCTTCTTCATGTGCCTCAGGAACTGTCTACAGACAGAACTCGTACGTGTTAAGAGCTTGTCGTACTTTTAATATGGTGTGTCAGGATGTTGAGTTAGATTAAGAAGAAAAGTTTGAATAATTCTATTT
Organism: Cosmia pyralina; assembly: GCA_946251885.1. Taxonomy (NCBI): domain Eukaryota; kingdom Metazoa; phylum Arthropoda; class Insecta; order Lepidoptera; family Noctuidae; genus Cosmia; species Cosmia pyralina. The sequence continues at coordinate 3,148,846 of OX276349.1, forward strand.
TCGATGTATAACCATTTTGTTTTTTGTTTGTAACATTTTTACTGTAGTTTTTGAGCGTGAGACTTTAGTTATTTCTTACGTAGCTGTTTTCGCGTTTAATCGTTGCTGGAAGCTTGTAATTGGCCATCTTGTACACAATGTACTTGATATGGAAATATATTAGCTGTAAGCTTTTCTAAAATAAAAAAATCAAAAATGCCTACAGCGTATTTTGACTTATTTCAGCCACATAATGCGTAGAGGAGATAGGAGCCTTGAAAAGCTGTAAAGGTATTGTTAGCAATACCGAAGGTCCGACAATGTAAAAGAAGCTACGTTGTCAAGCAAATTTCAGTAGGTGGGATGGCAACTGGATCGGAGTCGATGGAGGCAGATTGTCCTCTTAAAGGGATCCAGTGACCACGAGCCTAAAAAATGAGGGACCGATTGCAAAAGAAGAGACCATCATCAAATCCATACTTGATACTAAGAATGCGAAAGTGTCTATGTCTGCCTGTTATATTTTCACGTTATAACTACTAAACCAATTTTGATTAAATTTTTTTTGTAGACAGAGAATTAATTGAGTGTTACAGTAACCATGTATGGGAATATCCAAAATACACGCAGCCAAAGTCGCGGGCTGAAAGTTATACTCCCTACCCCTTACATTTAATATTATTTAACATTATATATTATTCTGTTTGAATCGTATCGTATCACAGTAGGAAAAGCAATCATATCTAATAATAATATGTACATAATGACAGCATCAAATATTAATATAACCTGGGTGAGTTTATCAAAATATCTGACTGCAATACCTGTATCTACGTTTTAAGTGAGAATGGAATTCACAATTTGAGATTGCAAAGGTTAGCTCTTGGATAAAGTAGCGGAAACGTTCAATATATCAATCTGCCTAGCCTTTTTAACCGACTTCAAAAAGGAGGAGGTTCTCAATTCGTCGGAAACTTTTTTGTTCCCCGATTACTCGAAGATGGCTGGACCGATTTGGATTTTTTTGTTTTATTCGAGAGGGTATACATCACAGTTGGTCCCATATAAAATTGATTAATTTTGCTTTGCTAGTTTTTGAGTTAGCTTCAATAATACGTATTATTTTCCCCACTTTTATATGGATGATGTTCTAGTTTGTTTTGCAGGTAGTGGTATTAGAATTTGTGTGGGGTAGCTACTACAACTAAAAAGTGAAAAATAAAAGCTTTTTTACAAAAAAATACAACGGACTTCCAAAAACAACACTACAAAGTGAAAAATAACTTTAATTTCGGAAGTCGGTGGCAAAAAACGAAAATACTTTAACTCGACACCGACTTCCGAAATTAAAGTTATTTTTCACTTTGTAGTGTTGTTTTTGGAAGTCGGTTGTATTTTTTTGTAAAAAAGCTTTTATCCCAATTATGTTGGGGTCGGCTTCCAGTCTAACGGGATGCAGCAGAATACCAGTATTTTACATGGAGCCACTGCCTATCTGACCTCCACAACCAATTAACTGGGTAACACGAAATCCCTTGGTACCGACCCCTTGAGACTGGTTGTCAGACTTTCGGGCTTCTGACGATGATCCACGAATGACAACCGGGACCAACGGCTTAGCGTGCTTTCCGAGGCATGGAGGAGTCTCGTTATGTAAAGATGGAAGCTGGCAAGTAGCAGGAACGTTCATGATTAGGTATTTGTATTTCACACAGTTAGTGAAATTCTAAAATAAACTTGGGTATTATCGCATGTATTCACGTAATGTCGATATATAGGGTGACTGGTAATTAGTGATCGATACTTAAACACATGATTATACTCATGATAACAAACAACTTTTACTATGGGACCAAACCTGAAATCGCGAAAAAATAATCAGTTGCCCCATACGTTCATGTTCACATAACTCGTCAAAATGTAGGGAGCAACAGATTTTTTTTTCGCGATTTCGGATTTGGTCCCATAGTAAAAGTGGTTTGTTATGATGTGCAATCATGTGTTTAAGTATCGGTCACTAATTACCAGTCACCCTATATAAAGGCGGAGACTGACTTGTAACGTTTGTCTATAATGTATCGAGTTTTTGTAACACGTCAGTAGTCAGTGCAGCGAGCCGAGCCGCTCGATGCGAGCGCCGGATCCTCCTCTCGACTGTCGGCTTTTTCGTGAATTCCTTTGAAACACCTTACAGTAGTCAGTGCATCGAGCGGCTCGGCAGCGAGCCGAGCCGCTCGATGCGAGCATTGTGAGTGCATGTTTACAGCCACTCTCAATTAATAAATATAGCACGCTTGGGCCAAGTGCTCGAAGGAAGCGTTTGCCGCATCTTGTGTATCGTCGTTTTGTATCCAAGCTCCCCTCGAATGATACATTACAAATTAACAAACGCTACAAAGTCGGTTTAGCCTTAATATATAAAAAAAAATCTAAATAAAATAAAAATATTTAGTTTTTCGTGTCTGTCTGTCTGACCGTACTGTTCTTCTAAACTAAGCAATGGATTTTAATGCGGTTTTTACCATTATTCATTAGAAAATTTGTTCGAAAAAGTTTATGTGTCTAATATATATGTTTGTGTGTACACATATATTAAACTCACATCTAAAAAAGAAATCTCGTAATTTATCAAGACGCGAAGCAGGGGCGTAAAAACCGTGCGAAGCAGAGCTGGTCCCTAATTATTCTATAGGTGTAATAATAAAAAAAATAATAATAAAAATCTTTAATGATAGAAAAACCTTTGACATTACTTAAGACTAGGATACCTACATAACTTGGTGAACAACTGTCAAACCTACAAAACAAATAGATTATACACGGAATAATTATATTATGTTTTTTTTTTTTAATTTATTTATTATGCGTAATGAATTTTAAATATGAATTTACTTAATTTTTGTTTTGTTTTATATATTTTAACTATTTAATTTATCATCAACACTATTATATTAAATTATTTTTATTATTTAAAACACGATGTATTTTGTTATGAAAAATGACTTACGACTTAGCAACTCTCTCATACACTGTCACATTAATTACCTTTAAAAACCCATAACTAAAATAACCCGGCAACCAGTAAAGGAGTAAACATCAAAGAATTAAGGCTAACAGAGGATCGAACATTTCAATCAAAGTGGTTATGCATAATTCAGTGAGACGCCCCGAAGGACCGTAATTGAAATACGCGAGGCCCGTCGGGTAGCTACTGCGATGCTAATCGGTGACACCTAACGTAAATCACTATCCCTTTTAATAGTGTTATTACGAGTGTAGTAGTGACGTTAGAGGTTATTTTGATATTGATTTTCTTGATTGAATGATTGTTAGATGTTGTTGTGGCGGATTATTTTTTAGGGTTCCGTACCTCAAAAGGAAAAAAACTGAACCCTTATAGGATCACTCGTGTCATCGTGTCTGTCTGTCCGTCTGTCACAGCCAATTTGCTCCAAATCTAATGGACCGATTAAGTTGAAATTTGGTACACATGAATTTCTGTGACCCAAACACGGACGGGTAAAGTAAATAAATGAATTTTGAATATGGGGGTCACTTTTGGGGGGCAAATAAGAAAATTGAAAAAAAAAGTTTTGCAAACTACACCGTATGATATATCAAATGAAAGGGTTTCCTATGAGGGGGCCTCAAGTATATTTTATTTATAATTAAAAAAAAAAATTAAAAGAAAATAGACGAAAATTTACCACTCCCCCTTATCTCCGAAACTACTGAGCCTAAAATTAAAAAAAAAAATCAGAATACAGATGTAGACCTGTAAATTACAGGAAAATCTATTAGAAGATAGTGGTCTTAAAATAACATTGGAAACCTCTCAATATTTTGAGTACAAACATACATTTCCACTTGGAATGTATGGGAGAACATGTTTTTGTGATGAGTGTCCGAGTGTATGAGTGAGTGTCCGTGTGTATGGGTGAGTGTCCGTGTGTGTGGGTGTACGCAGCCCTACGATGTAAATCTTGGGATCGGTTTCATTACCACTACGTACTGTGTGCTTAGTTTGTGAGTATGCATCCGTAGTTTTATGCGTGTCTGAAAAAGTTTACGTGTTGTATATTAATAAATCCTCAGTTTTGTGGTAGTCTAGTTTCAGAAGCCAATCCGTCACTAGAGGTTTAATTTTATTTTTAGTTAGTCCTATAATTTGCAGATCCTTGTTTATTATATTGTACAGCTTACAGCTTAATGCATTATAGTGTCTACTTGCAAAAGACGTCTTACAGGGGACTCCACGGCAAACGAAAGTTTTTTTGCGTCTTCTTGGGTCAGGTAAGGGGACATTACTATGCTTTCTCAGCGTAGATTTGAGCACAAAAAGCTGTCTTACTGTTAACACTTTAAATTCTGAGTAAAGTTCTGTGGTGGGATATCTAAAAGGCTTTTTGCTTATTACTTTTAGGACAGCTCTTTGTGCTCTCTCCAATCCAATTAGAAGAGTTTTGGCGGCCCCTCCCCAAACTGGTATGCAATACTGAATGATGGATTGGCAGAGGGCCAAGTAAACCAGTTTTAACTTGTCAAAGGTAGCAGAATTCCTAAGCGTTTTAAAGAGGTGTATCAGTCGTCTTACCCTAGTGGTAACTGCTTCTATATGCCTGTCCCATCTCAGGCCACCATCCATATGTACGCCCAGGTATTTTACGCTTTCAGTGCGAGCAATTGCCTGGCATTTGCAAGTGTCCCTGGATGAGCAGTTATGGGCTTTAATAGTAAAGTCAGGTGTTGGATGGTCAGATTTTCTGATGAAAAAGGTGACGTATTGCGTCTTCGTAACGTTTAAAGTTAGAAGGTTCTTCGTTAGCCAGTTCATAACTATGCGAAGGGAGTATTCCGCACTCTCTTTGACCGCCCTCCAGTTAGGTCCTGATATCAAAATTGCTGTGTCGTCCGCGTACGTGAAAATGGTCGTGTTTGGAAGGGAGATTTGACACAGATCATTAATATAGAGTTGGAAAAGGGTCGGTCCAAGAATACTTCCTTGAGGTACGCCATAGGATATAGCGTCCTCGTCACTTAAGTAGTCTGCTATTCTAACTTGCTGTTTCCTATTTGTAAGATAATCTCTGAAAATTGCATGAGTTATTCCCCTTACACCCAGCCTTTCCAACTTGGCGAGAAGAATAGGGACAGAGACGGTGTCAAAAGCTTTGGAAAGATCAAGAAACATGCATAGGCATTTTTTCTTATCATCCAAGTTCTTCACAACAGTGTTTGTAAGGTCCAGTACAGCATCTTCAGTCGAGAACCCAGAACGAAAGCCATACTGGTTCTCGGCTAAGATCCTGAATTTGTCTAAGAATTTTTTGAGCGCCCGGTCTAACACCTTTTCCAAAATCTTTGAAAGTGTAGATAACACTGCTATGGGGCGATAGTTGTTGACACAGTCTCTGTCCCCGCCCTTATAAATTGGGTGAACTATCGCTTTTTTGAAGGCTTCTGGGAACGCGCCTGTTTTAAGAGCGAGATTGCAGATATGTGTTATTGGAGGAACTAGTATGTGCCGACACTGTCTAATGATTTGCGATGAGATACCATCCCAGCCAATAGCACAATCAGTGCGCAACTGCAGTATGATAAGATCAACATCTGATTCAGTAACATCAGGCATACCAAATGAATTTACTGGGCCGTTGAGGGGTGGGAGGTTAGGTGCGGATGAAGGAGAGGAGTTTGGTAAAGAAGTAGTTGGAGATTGAATTTTTGCTGCTAGCTTTTTACCTATGTTAGCAAAGAAGTTGCACACATCATTTGCGGCTGTCTTTGGGTCTGCAGATTTTTTAAGGAGTTCTGTAGGACTAATTTTCTTATTTTGAGTATTCGTTATGTTTTTCTCACAAAAAAACCAGAATATTTGTATCAAAAATTGACTTGGTCACGAGATATAAATAAAATTAAAACAAGAGCATCATCTTACCTTCTGTTGGCCTCAACGCACAGAACTGCTGCTTTCCGTGGAAGCTTTAAATTCGCTGCCTCTCGCTGCTGGAACGATTTGCCACCGCCGTTTCGTGCTATAAAAACAGTTGGTACTTTTAGTATTAAATATAAGCAACACTTGTTACGAATACAAAAGGAAACCAGTCTCTGATAGTATAAACTCACCCTGGGTCTGCACGTAGTTGGTATTGGTGACCTTAGCGGAGTCTTGTGTTCCTAGCAGCATGTTTAACTTTGAACGCTTTGTTTTTTCACTCGGTGATTGATTATTTTTTTTTTTTTCTTCCGACTTACACAACACAACACATTCAGTTATACACTCAACAATACTTTATATTATTTATTTGCACCATTTTCTTGTCGTATTTATTATTCGCTCTTTGTTTATTTGTGTGACTTTACTTCCTTTTTTACATTAATGCACATTGACAGCCAGTCGCCTGCGCCTGCGTCTCATGCATGGTCTCATCGCTTGTCATAAATATAGACAATAGTCTATTGCATAGACAAGTGAGGTTGGACCGTCGGGCGTCAAGCGTGAGTCGATCTTTACACCTTATTGACGGTTTTTGTTTTTTTCTTTTCAAGTATTCTAGTATTTGTATTTTATTTTATTTGATTTTATTCCCCTTGCTATTTTTAATTGATATCCGTGGGTATGTCCGTGGCATCACACAGGCCCTATCAGAATACCAGCGTTGCGGTATTTATTTTTTTAAATATCGCAGCTTTATGCTGAGATGGGAGCCTTTTTGGCCTCGCACAGGTCTCTTTTTTTTTTTTTTATTCTGATTTCTTTTTTTTGTTTTTTTTTGCTTTTTAATGTTTATTTTGTTACTTTTATATGCTCTTTTTTAACTGTATTTCCTGTGCGTGTCCCAAATAAAATATTTTTCTTTCTTTCTTTCTTCTTTCTTTTTTTATGGCTTTCCATAAGACCTTAGGGTCATTACCTGCTTTGTCTAAGAGTTTCTTTTCGTGAGCTACTTTTAATTTACGGAGGAGACGGTTACAAAAATTACGGTATCGCGTATATATTAGTTTCATAGTCAGATTATCTGGTGATTTCCTAGATTTTATGTGTAACCTATTGCGGTTTTTAATGCATCGGAGTAAACCTGGTGTCATCCATGGTTTTAGAATTCTGGCTTTTTTGGAGACAGTCGTTGTTTTTGTATGTCTAGTAATAATATCAGAGACTACTGCTACAAATGAGTTCGCTGCTGAATTTGCATCATGGTCTGATAAAATGTCCGAGAAATTAACATTTTCTAGGTCTGACTCTATTTCAGACAAGTCCGTACGAGATACAGTTCTCGGTGGTTTTCTGATGGGAACCGTCATGTCTATACATAAGGAGATGGGTAGGTGGTCCATTATGTGGGATTCTAATATTAGTGTAGTAGTGGGAAGGTTAGTTTTGGTTAGCAGGTGGTCTATACAGGAGGTAATTCTAGTGGGGAAGGTATGTGTCGGAAATAGTCCATGTGTAGCGTTGAGAGTCAAATACTCGTCTTTAAGCGGATCTAGACTATTTGGATGTATGTCAATGTTTACGTCACCAACCAGTATTATATCATTGTTAGGGAGACCAGAGTATACATTATTTAGGCTATTGATGAAATTGTTAAAATTCTCGCGGGTTCGGAGTGAGGGTGAGCGGTAAATTGACACTATTTTAACACCATTTTCTAGTTGACAGGTTAGACAACTTGCATCTAAAAATAAGGGTTCTTGAATTTTGCAGTTAAGATTTACTTTAGTATAAATAACGATGCCGTCATTTTGATTTCGCGCGGAACCCGTGGAGTGAGCCACGTATCCCTCTAGGGTAGGTAGGTTGCTCACTCCACGAAGCCAGCACTCCGTCAATACAACGACATCAAAAGAAACTTTAGTCATTGATAATAGTATGCAAAGTTGGTCAAAGTTTTTGTTGATACTTCTAATATTAATGTGAAATAACTTGATTGCATGACTATTTGTAATGAATTTGTAACAGTCTTCTGGCATGCAGACGTGTGAATTAGTGGTCTCGAGTGAGTCTAATTCAATATTTAAGTTATGTATAGTAGCCATTGATTATAGAAGAAAAGCAAAATTTAAAGATTTCTATACAACATGTAAAGAGATATAGGTGTGGTGTGTGTGAGTGTTTGTGCAATGAAAATAAAAAGTGTGAGTGTGAGTGTGTGAGAGATCCATTATGAAGTTTCGTGTTTACATGTGGAGTGGTAATTAAATGTTGACATATTGTTTTAAAATTGTTTTTAAATGTTTCAAGGGCAGTATTAATTTCACCGTAATAACATATTGATAATAAAAGTAAAAGCAAAAATAAAAAAGAAAACAAAAATGAGAAAGTTTTACGCTGACGCAATGGTGATGCGTACGTTAGTCACATGTTCTTCAAGGCTTGAAGACACTTTTCTGAAGAAATCAGTAATTGTTTTTCCCCTACGGCTTTGCGGAGATAGATGTTTCCGTTGGACGTCCAACAAAATTTGAAGCCGTTTTTATTAGCGAATTCACGGGACGCGCGAATATTCATCCCAACTACGGAACCCATCATTGTGCGTGGTCTGACACGCACTTCGCCGGTTTTTTTTTTAATCTGTGCTAATATTATAAAGCTGAAGAGTTTGTTTAGCTGAACGCGCTAATAACTAATGGTTCGAAATAAAAAAAAAAAAAATCATTTCGTGTTGGATAGCCGATTTATCGTGAAAGACTATAATAGTATATATATATAGTAGCATAGGCTAACAACACGCTAGTATAACATCACGCTACAACCAATAGGAACGGAAAATATGTTGCAAAAACGGGGAAAATTTATTCCTTTTGAGAGCTTCTGTTGCGTGCGCTGCATAAACGGTTAAACTTACGCAACAATCATGTATGACGGAATTGTTTCTCTTAAAAAGTCCTAAAAAAAAGTCTTCTGAAAGGCGAAAAAAAAAAAAAAATCTTTAAAGATTGGCTCACTATACATTTTTTAACGGTAATCAAATCTACACTAATAATAAAGCTGAAGAGTTTGTTTGTTTGTATGTTTCAACGCGCTAATCTCTGGAACTTTGACAGTACAAATTGTAGGGCACTTACCTAAGTATGCATATGTTAAAAGCACTCACGATTACCAAAGTAAACATATAATTATGTATTAAGAGAGCAGCTTACGAAAATATGCAATTATAAGCATTATGCGATCGAATGTAATGGTGGTTTCAAAATTTTAGCATTGTGCTTGCGATTACTTGGAAAAATATAAAACAAAAAGTTGCGAGGTGTCAAGGGACACCCGGATGGAACGAAGTTCCTTTCGATTAATTAGTGAAGGAATTGTAATATTTTTTTTTTTTTTGTTATATCTGGCTTACTTTCTATAAGGGAGAGAAAGAGAGACAGAGAAACATGCGCACGTCGCACAGCTTACAATAGCATGGTATAGCAAAAAGTGTCGTTACAACTTTTCGTGAGAATTTTTTCCGTCTAGCCCCCTTTCACAACGCGCGATAAGGAACTTCGTTCCAAAAACACATTTCTTGTATGAGGGACCCCTTTGATTTTTTACTTTATTTTATTTTTATTACTTGCTGTTATAGCGGCCAATAGTAGGTATCTAGTACACACTCTGTGGAAATACCAAGTGTCTAACTATTACGGTTGTTAAGACACAGCCCTGTGACAAACAGATGGACGGACCGACAGCTAGTCCCGTTGGTACCTTTTCAGGAACGAAACCCTAAAAAACCGGCCAAGTGCGAGTCGGACTCGCGCACGAGGGCTCCGTACCATTGTCTATAAAAAAGGCAAAAAAATCACGTTTGTGGTATGGGAGCCACCCATAAATATTTATTTTAATTTAATTATTTATTTTTAAAGTGTATACCTTAATATACCTTACTAAATATTCTGTGAATATTTCAAGCGTCTACCTGTTGCCACTATCAATATCGAGCAAAAACGAGTAAACAAATCACGTTCGTTGTATGGGAGCCCCCTTAACGGGGGGTTATCCGAATTTTACCTGTTTTAGAATCAATTTTAAATGGTCAAATTATTGTATTAAGGTCCTGAAAAAAATATATGCCATAGATACATCCTTTCTTTAGGGAAATTAACGGTTCAAAACACGATAAGTTGTAATTTCCTCGATGAAAAAAAAAATCCGAAACATAGTCGATTTCAAAACCATTTTCCGTTTCATTTCCTAATTACAGCATAAAATTATATGAAAATTGCATGTACCATGAGGTAATCGTATTTCAGAGGGAATTTAACGGTTGGATTTTTGAGTTTGATAGATTTTTTTTAAATAAACTCAAAATTAGTAAATTTGGCTAAATCCGCTCGCGGTCAGAGTCCTGCGGGACGTCATCGAGGTTGGACCTGTGTCAAAATTTTTAAAAATTCGCTCTCCCTGCTGTTGTTCAAAAAAATTCAAACAAAAGACGAACACATTAGATATGAAATTGCGACAGCTCAGAAAAAATATCTCGTAATTATATTATAGTTTTAATTCATAATATCGTTTTCGAAAATGTGATTATTTATATGTGGTATGATGACGTTTCATTGTCATCTTACGATAGTGTTAAGACACATTGCAAATTATTATCGATAAAATTATACTCAAGCGCGAGTAGTTTATAATTTTTTATCGTGGTCCTTTATGAAGAAGTTTTAAAACACATTTTTCTAACATTTTTCATCAGATTCATCCACATTAGTATTTTCACTCTCCATCGAACTGTCTTCACTACTAGTCTACTACCATATCCTACATAAATTACACATAATATAAATACAATGTGTCCGGTTGTCGCTTGGATACTAATAATAATCAACTTTCTCTCTGGCAACAACAGTGAAAATTAGAAAAAAATAAAAATGTGCGGTCGGGGACCACCGAGGAATGAAGTTCCTTATAACGTATGATTTAAAACACAAACACAAAATTTTCACATCCGCCATCTTGAATTTTCATTTTGACTTCACTACCGGCTTTGGCTCCCTCGAAAACCATAAAAACGACACCCCATGATCAGTTTTGAGTACAAAAAGTCACAGTATACAATAAAATATCGTGTTCTATACATTCGAAAAATAGCGCTTTGTGAACGTAGCCATGGTTAGGCGGTAACCGTATCACTCAGTGCCCATGTTCTAAAGCAAGTTCGTCGATGACGTATCCTATTGTTGGTTTGTAACTTTTAACATATTGATAAGTACTTGCACTTTTGTTTAAGTAAATAGTCCTATGGGACGGCAATCCCACATGAGCGGGGCCGGCTAGACAATATACTAAATTAATTTTGATGTCTTAGAATAGTAGATTCGATCAATTATAGCTGTAGCAGTAGGTACATCCCTTGATAATAAAGTACGGCAATTGTTCCTTCATATGTAGTTGTCAATAATTACTGATCTTCATGAGCAGTGGTCAACATCAAAAACAAAAGAATATGTTTGCAGCATAAGCAAAACAGTACGACCATTTTTAGCCCATTCTAAAAAAAAAATTTTTTTATTCAGTCACTAAAGGGGTTATAGGGGATGCAAGTTAGACACACAATATACTAAAACAACAGCCACATTTTATAAAACTTTCCTTTACAGTACGTTTGTAGTTGTGGTCTCTCTCAGTAGCCAAAATACACAGAGAGTTAGGACTGGTGACGCGGGAGCAAGAGACCGACGACGAAGCAGCTTGCCCCGAGGTCGAAACGCGCAGCCTTCAGTAGCAATTTCCCACTGCTTGCGAAGTTTTTCGTTTTTAGTGGATAAATAAACAAACGCCTGTTCGTGTCGTTCCTGCATAGTAACAGGTGTAATACCTAATGGCATAACACGAATACACTGAGTGATTCTTACAGATTATTTCTGACGAACCCGGCTATCGCTAAAAAATATAACAGTAGATTGTACACATGGGATTTCTCATTAACTGTCAGCTAACCATTAATATTTATTTTTATTATAAATATAGATGGTATAAGAGGCCTAAACTTCATGTTTTCTGTGTACGTTATGCGAACTATCAAATAACAGTAGGTATATAACAAAATATAAAAAAAAAAAGAATCGAAAAAAATATAACAGTTGAGAATCAAACTTTTAACCACGGGTTTGCAAAGCAGTCGTCGAACCGTTAAGCTATTTGGTTTGATGAAAGTTTACTGAAATAGCCGTTTAAAGGTTCAATCTGTAACTATCTGCCATATTCGTTTCCTACTCAGCCCAATGAAGTAATGGAATAATTCGCTTTTACATTGTGTTTTAATGTCACTTATATCGTCGTAGACAACGACCGATACCGATTATCAGCATTCTCCTGCCCTTATCGCAATTTTTTTCGGGGTCGATGCAACTTGTTTTTATCTTCCATACTTCTCTATTAGTCGTCATCTCGATAGTCATTCCCTTTCTAGCCACATCATCTTTCACACAGATCATCCATCGTTTCTTTGGTATTCCCTTACTTGTATAGTCATCCAGATTTATAATCAAAACATTCCAGACGACATTTTCTGCATTTCTCCGCATCACATGCCCATACTATGATAACCGATTTCCACACACACCGATACCGATATTGGCACGATATCTACCGGCGAAGACAGTGCGGGGTGAGAGTAGTGGGCATTCTTTCAATTGAGCAAACTTTTTCAAACTGCCGCCGACTTAGTAGTGTGGTTGTTTGTCGTGTCGCGATGGTCATCGATATTCACCAATATCATGGGGCTGATAATAATTGTACCTATTGTTATCGAATCGTGTTGGTATAGTTATCTGATAATGTGAAAACAAAACGACATTTTATGTAATAATCTTAATTCACTCCACCGTAGACACCATAAAATGTAAACCTAAGGAAAAAAAATCGACTGAAGAAAAGCTAATTAAGTTGATCAACTGCAAATATTTTACACTGTAGCATAGGTTTTCCGCGAAATCGTCGGCGGCGCGTCGTAAATAAACACGTCGCGCTACATTTGGGGGAGGCGGAGGTAGCGTTTCAACGGCCTACAGGCCCGAACAACGTAGCCTTAAATATTTATCTATAAAATAATAATAAAGAGGAAAGATTTTTTGTTTGTTTGTACCGAATAGGCTCCGAAACTACTGGACCGATTTGAACCGTTTTATCGCCAATAGAAAGCTAAATTATCAGGAAGTAACATAGGCTATAATTTATTTTCAAAAAAATTAAAGATCCTTAAGAAAATTGCAATAATAAAACCCAAAGTAGCAAAATTTTGCCTATAAAATTCATTATTTGGCGTGTGCTGAGAAAACTATTGATGATACATAAAAAGTATATACTACATCATTAATGTACTCATTATCGCCTTCAAAAAAGTGCGCGAGGCAGTATATGTAACTATCATAGTTAAGTCACAATAGAAGCTTTTGTGTTCTAAAATTTAATTAGATCGCCGGTAGAAACAAAAGTTACATTCGTATCGTAGTATTGATTTTTATTCAAATAAATAGTTTTATCATCGAGGGTATTTATGTAGCAATAAAATACTTTTTAATTCATTGGAATCAGACATTTAATTTCGAAGTTATCACGAGTATAAAAATGCCATACGCGTACCGTTCGATGTCGCGCCGCGATTATATCAGTATTTTTATACATGAGACCAAAAACCGGCCAAGTGCGTGTCGGACTACACACAATAAAGGGTTCCGTAATTGGGATGAATTTATCCCAAGAACAAACTTAACATTGTAGTTGAAAAACATGTTCTTCCATACATTCCAACTGTAAATGTAAGTTTGTACTCACAATATTGAGAGATTTACCATGTTATTTAAAGACCACAGACTTCTTATAGGTTTTTCCGTAATGTACAGGTAAACATCTATTTCTGTACTTTTTTTTTCAAAATTTTAGGCTCATTAGTTTCGGACATAAGGGGGGGAGTGGTCAATTTTCATCTTCTTTCTTAAATAACTTCAAAACAATTTATTTAAAAATTATAAGAAAAATATATTTGATACCCTCATAGTAAGGCCTTTTATTTGGTATGTCACAGGGTGTAGTTTGCAAAACTTTTTTTTTAATTTTCTTATTTGCCCCCCAAAACTGAACCCATATTCAAAATTCATTGATTTAGTTCGTATTTGGGTCACAGAAATTTTTATGTTTACCAAATTTCAACTAAATCGGCCCTGTAGATTTGGAGCAAATTGGCTGTGACAGACGGACAGACAGACAGACAGACACACGAGTGATCCTATAAGGGTTCAGTTTTTTTCCTTTTGAGGTACGGAACCCTAAAATGAAGAATAACGTGGGTTTTTCGAAAATCTACTAATGGTGTGAAAAGCGGTACAAAATTTTTCAGTTGAGGATTTTACTGCGGGGCTTGATTAAATCGAAAATTGGTGTAAATAATCTTTCAGTCAAGCTATGGAAACATCCGAAACGATTCTTTAGAATTCCACTCCTGTGAGTGAGGGGGCGAGGGAGGGATTGAGGGAGGGGGGTTGGTGAGGAGAGGAAGGGGTGGTGAGGGGAGGGGGGAGGGGTTGGTGAGGGGGAGGTGGAGGTGAGAGGGAGAGGAACGGGAAGTGATGAAGGGCGTGTTAGAGTGGGTAAGAGGGGCAGGGAGAGGTTAGCGGGAAGGGGATACGGTGAACGAACATGCTAATCTCTGGAACTACCAGTCGGACTTTAAAAATTCTTTTTGCATTTTATAGCCCAAATATTAAGGAAGGCTATAGGCATATTTAACACCACTTTAGGACCTTTAGGTACGTGCAAAAATAAAAGAAAAAAAGGCAGAAGTAACTCCTAAGCGAAAACGAAGTTATAGCGCGGGCAGGCAATGCGATGCGACTAGGTGGGTCGGGGGAACAAGAAATTTCACGCGGGTGAAACCGCGGGGCGCAGCTAGTTTTATTATATTTTTGAGTTTTAGTTGTTAAAGGAGCAACAAAAATACATTATCTGTGAAAATTTCAACTGTCTAACTATCACGGTTCATGTGATACAGCCTAGTGACAGACGGACGGACAGCGGAGCCTTAGTAATAGGGTCCCGTTTTACCCTTGTGCAAAACTAGGCATCGTGCTACGAAACTTAAAAAGGATACTTGCCTATATTTTTCTTTAAAGTGAACCAAATAGATCTGAAACTAACGGATTTCTCTAGAAAAACGAAGCACCCAAGTAAAGTGGGTACTTACGTTTAAATTTATCGTACCTGCCGCTACTTAGTGATGGATATATGGCCACAAACAAGTTGCTGCAGTACCTTGTTTATCGTTGAATATTCCCTAGAACTATTACTTAATAGTTCCTACTCAATCAATCTGCCTAGCCTTTTCTCAACTATGTTGGGGTCGCCTTCCAGTATAACCGGATGCAGCTGAATACCAGTATTTTACATGGAGCGACTGCCTATCTGACCTCCACAAGCCATTTACTGGGTAACACGATATCTTTTGGTAAGACTGGTTGTCAGACTTTCGGGCTTCTGACGACCCGTAACGCCTGTCAAAGATCCACGAATGACAGCCGGGACTAATGGTTTAACGTGCTTTTCGTGGCACGGAGGAGTCTCGGTATGTGCAATGGTCACCACCCCCCCCCCCCTCCCCCCACCAAGCATAGCTTAACCTGATGGATCGACCTGTGTGGCTGTTATTACTTAGCTACGAGCTTGTATTAAATGAATATTAAATCAATTTGTGTTATTTCTCACGTGTTTATGTTTTTTCTTTGCGTTTTATCTTACCGCAAATAAACGCCTATTTTTTTTGTTCTAATTATCTAGTCATGATGAAAACTCATAATTAAAAATAAAGGTGCAAGTAATAAAGTAAGTGCAAAATTAAACTGCAACGAACTAAAAATACCCAACAATCTGCCTAGCCTTTTCCCAACTATGTTGGGGTCGGCTTCCAGTCTAACCGGATGCAGCTGAATACCATTATTTTACATGGAGCGACTGCCTATCTGACCTCCACAACCCATTAACTGGGTAATACGATACCCCTTGGTAAGACTGATTGTCAGACTTTCGGGCTTCTGACGACCCGTAACGACTGTCAAAGATCCACGAATGACAGCCGGGACCAACGGCTTAACGTGCTTTCCGAGGCACGGAGGAGTCTCGGTATGTAAAGATGGTCACCCATCCACGGACCAACCCCGGCAAGCATAGCTTAATCTGATGGATCGACCCGTGCGGCTGTTATTACTTAGCCACGAGCTCCTCCTACAGAACTAAAAATACCCGACACTGTCTGTAATTAAATTTACATTTTCACTGAAAATTAACGAATATTTATCACAGTTATATAGTAAGCTCTATTCACACAGGAAACATCGCTAATCCTCTATAATTAGGCATTTAATTAACAGGAATGAAATAAAGCCAACTATTGGGAATTAATTTTAGAAATTCCCATATTAATCACTGCTTTGTTTCAGGCACTTTGTTAACTTAACATCGAAAATGGTCGTAATAAATGATTTTCAATGAACACGTAATTTTGGCTTGTGACTACTGTAATGTAAAATGAAAAGCCGTTTCAATTATAATTATCTTGGTGCTAAAATGTTGTGAAAGTTACTTTATTACATACCTAATAAGTTCTATGTTAAAACTAAAAACAAGGAAACTTGTTTTTTTTTTATAATTTAATATCTTCATCCATTGATGTATAAATTAAGAAGATAAGGTGCGCGCTCCTCGACATGGACCGCATAAATTGAGTTAACGGTTAATACAATTGACCTTAGTCACAATCGAACTGGCGTTTGTGTAGCACGTTAAGTAAAATTACCGTAATGTCTAAATAAGCAGCAATTGTTGCTGCTTATTTAGACGATTACGGTAATTTTCAGCCTTCATGTGTTTTCAAAATGTGCACAAATAATTCAAAAACCAAAAACAAGTTCCACGGAATTACTTTTCACTCGTAAGTTCTGCCAAAAATGTTAATTTGTTGAAAATTATAATAATATTTAATTTTTGCTTCGCCATGTTTGTGAGAGCAAGATAGACATACAATATCTATTCGGCGGCTAGCGCGATTTCACTTGCACGACAGTGCCAGCTCCTATCTCTATCTTTGTCTATTGGTAACTATAGGTTTGCGATGTGATCACAGATGTGTGAGTTTTGGTGATGTAGTCGTGCGCCGAGTCCAGGTTTAGCGATTGCGATGTTAGCGCGTAACATATCTTCCTTTAAAATAATAATATCAATGTCTTCATCAATACCTTCCTCAACACTAGCCAGTGCAAAATCAGAATAGAATATATTTAGTAAGTTACTATAATTAGTTTGTTAAGTAGTAGAAATTTTGAGGCCTTTGCCCTGCAGTCAGATAATATATGTTAATTTGCGATTAGTTAGAATATAAATAAAATTATTATGTCGTGTTAATATTAGGTTGGGGAAAAAGTCTTTTCGCATTATAGTATGTATGAACTTAAAATAAAATCTCTTTGGCTATACTATTTGTATCTGGCTGGTTTTGGTATCATTGAAAGTTTAAATTTGAAAGAACATAATTCCAAATTCAAATTAGGAAAATGTGTGATTTTCATTTGTTTTTCGTACTGTCAAGATGAGTGAATCTAATGAAGAAATTCGATACATTTTAAAATTTTACTGCAAAAAAGGTAAAAATGCAATGCAAGCCGCGAATAAAATTTGCGATGTTTATGGACCCAGTGCAGTGTCTGTGAGAGTAGCACAAATTTGGTTTAAGCGGTTTCAATCCGGAAATTTTGATGTCAAAGATGCACGTCGCTCTGGTCGCCCTATTAAAGATAAAATGGATGCCATTTTTGAAATAGTGGAGCAAGATCGGCATATCAGTAGTTACGACGTAGCTGAAGAACTGGGAATTGACCACAAAACAGTTTTGGCGCAATTGAAAAAAACTGGGTACTCAAAAAAGCTCGATATTTGGGTACCTCACGAGCTCACTGAAAGTAACCTAATTTACCGTGTACTCATTTGTGATTCTTTATTACGACGTAATGAATCCGAACCATTTTTGAAAAAGCTGATAACTGGTGATGAAAAGTGGATCACGTACGACAAGAACGTGCAAAAAAGGTCGTGGTCAAAGGCTGGTCAGGCTTCACAGACTGTGGCGAAACCCGGGTTAACTCGCAACAAGGTAATGCTGTGTGTGTGGTGGGGTTGGAAGGGCATTATTCATTATGAGCTGTTACCACCAGGTAGGACCATCGATTCTGAACTCTACTGCGAACAACTGATGAGATTAAAGCAAGAAGTTGAGAGAAAGCGGCCGGAATTAATCAACAGAAGGGGTGTGGTTTTTCATCATGATAACGCTAGACCTCACACATCTTTAGCCACTCAGTAAAAATTAAGAGAGTTTGGCTTGGAGGTGTAAATGCATCCGCCGTATAGTCCTGACCTTGCACCTTCAGATTTCCACCTGTTTCGGTCTCTTCAGAATTCTTTAGGCAGTGTCAGGTTAACATCACGAGAGGACTGCCAAAACCACATGTCGCGGTATTTTGATCAGAAGTCCCAAAATTTCTATAGCAACGGGATCATATCCCTACCTACAAGATGGCAAAAAGTTATCGAACAAAATGGTACATACATAATTTAGATAAATGTAAATAATGTATATTAAAAAATGTTTTGAATTTTCTTAAAAAATGCGAAGAAACTTTTTCCCCAACCTATTAGTTATAATCACTTATAAAATACAGCAGTTATGACTGATAAAATGAAACAAAGCCTTACAGTCTGCACTTAGCAGTCACAAGCGCCATCTAATGTTTTAATATTCTATTAATATAACGACATGTAGCTACAAATCTGTTTTATAAAATCATCCAAATAACCCCTCGTTTTATTTCAGCGTAAAGCTCAACATCAACAAAATAATTTACAACGCCATCTATCCAACGTTTCCTGAACTCGCAACTCAAACGGCTGAGCAAATATTCAGGCGTCGTCTATACAATACGCAAGTAGTTATCCTGTTGTACAGATAGAGGTATCGCCATGTATCGTTTGGGGAATGACATAGCTAAACTCATAATAAATTGGTTTCTTGTGACTCGGCTGTGAATTTATGAGTATGTTTCGTGTGGCATAGTTTTATTATACTGAAAACTTTATTATAAGTTTGTTTAGATGCTAGGATACTGTCTGATTCGTAGATGAGCTTTCTTGGCTTGAAATAATCTCTAAAAGAATAATCTATCAGTCTTCATCATTGTCAAATCAACCTAAAAGCATCTTACCTCCATTTCAAGCAGTCACTCTGATTTCTGATTTTGTCTTCATCATCATATTTTGTCTTAATTATTTATTTTACTCTAACATATATAACGGCTATCGGCCAACCAATCGGCCGGCCAATTACCTACTTTTTTTTTTTACAAAATTCAAACATTCTATAATATCCGATGTTCACTGCTGGCTGGACAAAGGTCTCCCCCACAGATTTGAATAAAGATCCTGAGTGCCTCTTAACTCTTAAGTTCACTTTAAGTTAACATCCAACAAGACTGACACCCCCATAGGAAAGCCACGAAACCCCACTGAATGAACGAACAGAATGAATGAACTAACAGTATCGTTTAATCGCACATATTTAACACAGCTCATGTCGGCTGAACATTCATAATCTATTAACCGTGGACTAATTAATACATGGATTGAATGAATGCCTGATGAACACAATTGTTAATTATCTAGGGGTATTGTTGCGGTGACATGGCGCATTATTGTCTATAATCGGATTGTTTTAGAGCAAAGCGCGTAGGTTGGGTGGAATATGCGTTTTGTCTCATAATCTTCTTTTCCTAGCACAAGCATTTATTTTGCTTAAAGGGTTCATTCCTAAAAGTATAAATGTAGCTACTGTAAGTTATTGAAATAAACATTTTTTTTTTTTTTTTATCTTCTGTACTGGGATTCAGTTTAAAAGAAGAGATAACAACAAAACTATCACACACACACACACAACAAAATAACATCACGCCATCCCGATCTGTTAGGCAGCGGTGTACACCCACATCTCGCCAGTTATGTTTAAGTCATTAACAGGGGGCGAGCCTATTGCTATCAACCAGGCACACATCCAGACTAGGCTGCTTCTGTGAAATTCCAGGTGGAAAAACCTAAACACATCTTGTCCGACCTGTGAATCGAACCCAGGAACTCATGCTCAGCTGTAGCGTTTGTGACCACTAGATCAAAGAGGAAGAGAAAAAAAAAACCTTCGTTGTTTCATTGCACCTTATTCCATATCATGAACAACATTTCAGTGGAAAAATTGCAGGACATAGGCCTCCCCCAAGCGTCGCCACATACACCAAGTCCTGTGCTTCCCGCATCCAGCGGATTCCCACGGCTTTCACTCTTTATGTCATCGGCTCATCTTGTAAGAGGCTTACATACAGGTACTGGGTCTTTTATTACGCGGTCACTAAGTACTTACCTATTCGAAAAACAAAAAAAAAAATATCCCAAATCATTAAATAATTTGTATGTCAATTGGCAAAACATAGCGCAATACCCTAATTTTTAAAATCTTGAGTGTCGTTATATCTTTAACAAATAATAAATGATTCTTATTCTTAAAAGGTTTTAAACCCGTCACTAAATTTGGCTAATACGGCGCAACAAAATCACCAAAATAATTACAAGATATCTCAGTATCCACAATTTCCAGTAGACCCAACTTGGACATCTCACAAAAGTCTCCCTGAATACACCAGAAAAACAAAAGAGCAAAGATCTTACAAACTTTCTGTGGTGCAAGCTCTCATATTTGCCGTTACATCAAACACCACAAAAGACTGAAGTTACTTCTTAGTTAACAGTAGAATCAACACTGAACCGGTGGTAACTTCTGACTATTCAAAAGTTCTGGCAACATCCTAATTGGATGAAAACATTTGGACTTACAACTACGTTTGTGTATTTGTGGATGCTAGTCTGTGAATAATGGTATTTTTAGTTTGTTTTGATCCATGTTTAATTCTGTTGAAGAATTTATTTTCTTTGCAGGGCAGTATAGATGTTATTCTGGTCTTTACCATATATAATTTTGATTTATTTTGAGCAAAAAGTATATAAGGTTTGTAAGTTTCAATAACATTTTGACGGTATTTTAAATTGAGCAGTAGTGGCGCTGCGGTAACGGCCGCGACTTACGAGTAGTAGTAGGTTACAAGTTCTAACCTAGATAGACGCTTTACTTTGTGTAAATTATTTCATCACTACTGCTCTCAAAACGGTGAAGGAAAACATTGTAATCGCGAACCAAAAATTCGAAGACAATCATGTGACATCTACCAACCCGCATTATGGGCCCGGGTGGTGGATTACGGCTCACCGAGAGGAGGCCTCTGTCTCAGAAGTGGGAACATTATAGCCTGATTAAGTTATGCTAAAAATATCAGCAATAAAACACCTCTTTTGTGATGGTTTTAGCTGCCTATGGATGTTCAGGTACAAAGTAAGATAATAAAGATTTTGATTTTTAAAGGAATTACTCCACTAATCAAAAAAATTATATTATCTTACGTAAAGACCGTTTATTGGTGAAGTGTCCACATAAGTATAGCTTTTCGTAAAAATATTTCGACGTTAATTTTCTTTTATCGCCCTGCATTAAAAGTCCTGTTAATTATGCGTCATTTAAATTACCGATACCGTAAAACCCAGTCGCTTTCAGGCACTGCGGGTAATGTTAGATATCGGTGGTATTGCAGAAAAATGTGCAGTATTATTACTCAGAAAAATATTCAGATTTTTTACGGCTTTTACCCAAGTGTACGATTATGCTGCCCAACAGAATGCAACGTCCTGCATCATGTGTTGCGCGATGTGTTGTGAGATGGAGCGTCCTGTATAGTTCCATCTATTTGATGATGAAATGAGAAGAATTGTAAAGAATCATTCACCTTTGCGTCAGTCAACAAACGACGACTTCTGTCTGATACCAAGAAGAACAGTGATGAGGATCAATCAGAATGTGATTGGTGATCACTTTCTTGTGCTCGCAGGACAACAACAATATTTGCCGACATGACGACCGCCGTTGATGCACCGATGACCGCCGCCGAGATATTGGCGACAGCCGCCGACCTAAAGTGACACTAGCAGTTGTAGCGTATCGCGCCCGCCATTTTGTCAGTGAACTGCAAGAAAATGGTGGACGCAACACGCCCTAACTGCAAGCGTAGCTTCAGGTCGGCGGCGGTCGTCGGCACGGCAACGACCGCCGCCGACGTCTGCAATTGCCTCTGCCGTTGACGCGTGTCGCTCGTGTATAAGAACACTTGTTCGATGGTATGCCCTGGCCAATTGGTTGGCGAGAGACAGGTCACAAAAAGTTGGCAGATGAAGAACTGCAGCAAATGACAGTTACGAGCTGCACACTAATTGCGTAACACACTTTCTATCACAATTTAAATTATTTTGAAAGATATTGCTAATCCGTTGCATCATATGTTCGAAACATTTGTCAGTTCAACAACGTAAATAGCGCAAAGAATTTTGTTGAACTGTCAAAACTAAAGCTATTGCTACTGCTGGTTATGATATAAACATAATATGGACAAAAATATAAGCATATAACTTCAACAGGGCAATTACAATAAAAAAATTACAAATATATGTTACTGTAAAAGCCCAAACTGCGGTAAATCTTAGGATTTACCGGTAAAACCTAAGATTTAGCAAGTCTCATCGGTAAAAGTCCGAATTCCGAATCTTTATTTCGGACTTTTACCGGCATTCAGTCGGTAAATCCTAGGTTTTACCGCAGACACCGGTAAATGTCCGAAATCAAAGATTGAATTATCCCCTCACACGGTTCATCCGTGAGTAATTTTGCCTAATATTGTGCGTGGTATGGGTTCTATACCGGGAAAATATTTTTTTATTATTAACGTTGTTCCATCACTATTAAGTAATAGTAAAAAAATTACTTAATAGTGATGGAACAACGTTAATAATAAAAAAATATTTAAAATCTCACGGACCCGATTCACACCGAAACCGTATGAGCGGTTATAACAACAGTCGTGTCAAGTACTAATAATAATTATTATTGTATTGAATAACGAAATGATTATCAAAAGACTGTTTAGCTTACATAGCCAAAGTAATTTCTATATGTGTTATTTTTTCTGCATTTTATTTTTATAAAGCATGTTAAACATGTTTTAAGACTTGACTAATAACAAAAATAATGATAGTAGTGTTATATAAATAGTTTCTGATTATTAACTGCATTATTTTACTCTGAAAACTAACATTAACCGGTATCTGTGGTAAAATCTAAGATTTACCGACTGATGATTGAACTGATGAAGAAGAAATTGATGATTATTATAGAACAATTCGGACTTTTACCGGTGAGACGTGATAAATCTTAGGATTTACCGGTAAACCCTAAGATTTACCGCAGTTCGTGCTTTTATAGTAACATATACACTTAACAATAACCTTGACATGACATTCACAATAACCTCGAAGCCAGAACTTAGAATTCTGACAATAAGTTCGACTGGGACGTAAAATAGGTTTGAGTGCGGATGGATCAAGTGCCCACCACTCGTGTGGAGTGCTCCTTATGATCGCTGTGTAGTGGCTTTGGCGTTTCCGAATTAATTCGGGAACTGCTATGAGTGGATCGATTCGATAGTTAAAAAATATAGGTATGAAACGAAAAGCTTTTGTTTTTGGGCTCAATTAAAGCTAGAAGCTTATTTTATGATGTGATGATAATGTGGCCAAAAAGATAGACAGTTTATATACACGGACTATAAAAAAGAAGAACTCCACGCCACGCGTATCGAAAGTGAAGCACCGTACCAATCTATGTGTGCGTGAGTTGACAAAGACGCCGTCGTGTCATGTAATGGCGGCCAGTCGGCATACTATGATGTAAATGTGTGCGTGAGGCGTGTTTGCACAAACGATTTCGGCATACTTACTGTGCTTCACTTTCGTATGCGTGGCGCGGAGTCCTTTTTTTTCTAGACCGTTTAACATAAAAACAACAAAACATAACTACAAAATAACAACAACAAACAACACAACAAACAACAAAACACAACAACAAAACAACAACATAACAACACATTAAAACATAACAACAAAACATAAACAACAACAACAACAAATAACATAAAAACAACATAACATAACAACAAAACAACAAACACAACATAACAACACAACGCAAAAAACACAAAACAAAAAACAAACAACACAAACAACAAAACAACAACAAACAAACAACAAACATTAAAATTCAAAGACAACTTTTCAATAATTTTTTTTTTCCAATAGGATGATGACTAAAAATTTATTTTTTGTTCGTAATGTAGATTATAAAAAAAATATTGGACACTTATTTTTTCTTCTTTTACGTAATCAATCAAAAGATTACGGCGATACATTCAGTTAAAATATGGCATGACGTCACGCCTAGCTAGATTTTATACGTAGAAGTGACGTAGCGAGCCCACACTCCCCAACTTTAATGCGTGTTATCTAATTATTTTTTTATTAATATGATTAAGCAAAAAAACGTGTCTAATATTTTTTATTATCTGACTGACGGACTAAATAAAATTTCTTTTTTTTTTTACCCAGGCATCATTCCTATTGTTAGAAGTCTCGGCTGAAAAAAAAACCCAATAGCAAAAAATTATCGGATTAAAAACTCAAACAGATTTGTGAATGAAAGAAAGGGGGCAAAAACTAAATATACATTAAAATAAATGAAACAAAGCCCTTCAGAAGGGTTTGTAATAATTAAACTGAACTGATTTTTAGACTTTATTTCACGGCTGACCTTTTGTGCTGAGACAAAAGCTTTTGGTCCACAATAGAGGCCGCCACCTGTACCAGGTTGATAACTTAAGTCACCATGATTTAGCGAAACGAAGGACAAAATGAAAACAATACCTACTTACCTACTGCAAGATTTTATACAGACGCGTGGGTTATGTGATTTAATGACACCTATTTGTTAAAATCCTACTGAATATTTTAATACTCGTACTAAAAATGTGTAATAGATATATTTGGATGTTTGTTACTCAATCACGCAAAAACGGCTAAACGGATTTGGATGAAATTTGGCAAATACCTAGATAGTTTATAATATGGACTAACTTATAGGATACTTTTTTTTCCGGTAGTAGGTTCGCTTGAAATACTTTCCGTCATCCATGCTCGCGTAGCCGCGGTCAAAAACTAATCTTTAATGTTGCTCTTATGATAGATTTTGAAAATTTATTTCTCTTTACTCTTTGTGACTTCAAGTGATAGTTTAGGTATATATATTCTTAAATCTCGAAACCGTAAGAATATTGGGATAAAAAGTATTCTGTGTTAATCCAGGTTAAAAATATAATGTGTGCCGTTTTTCATTAAAATCCATTTGGTAGTAACAAAGAGTTATAATATTATAAGGATTATTCTTGAATAATTTAATTTAAAAAAAAAAACTAACAACAACAACAACAATAAAACAACAACAACAACAACAATTTGAATAAACTCGTTCGTATGTAGGTTTTCATAAAGCAAAGTTATTTTCTTCTCAAATATAAAATGAAATGTTTTATTATAAATAAAACGGGCTCTTATGAGATGTCAGACGCAGATTCAACAGTTTCTATCTAGCAAAATGTAGTAGGTAGTTTTTTATTTTACATAGGTAGGCACGTTCTCAAAATAATTTTCAAAACAAATAGGTTTACGTTTGAAGAGCCTCATGCTTTTTGAAATTCGGTTAAAAAGCTTTCTAATTTTGAATGTTAAATAAGAGACGTATTATAATTCAATCTAGTTATGTTTATTTAAAAAATGAAACAAGCATAATTTAATACAGGGTGGCGCATAATAATATGGTCACTGTATACTTAAATATCCCTTTTTCTCTGAGAACAATAGTAATTCGAAGAGCACGCGATGAGCCCCTGACTGAGACGATCTCGTCAGATTATTTTGACAAAACAATTTATTGTTTGCTCAGTAGGTTTCCTCACCTTTTCATATTTATTTATTCAAGTTATAAAAAATATTATCTTTCCGCGTTATTCTGCCGAGGCTTTTGAATGCTTGGATAGATTCTTTTCTCCTTTATCCGACTACGGCGAAGCAAGTTATGATTTTGACTGAAATGTATATGATATGTTCATCTATTCCCATCTAAACTACTTATCATAATTTGACAAATGAGGTATCTTCGGAAGCGTCTTGACCATCCGCTAGTTTAAATTTAAGCGGCTCTGCAAATACTTTATCATGAAAATATAACCCCAAAATAATTTAGATAAAAAGTAAGTTCATATACTAAAACCCATCTACTGAAAAATCACGCTTTGAAAAGTATGAGACAAGAAAATATTCTCCCCTGAATATAATTATTTTGTTTTGAAAATAACAGACAAATTAAAAATCCGGAGTCACACGTCATGTTAGGTAATAAATCGAACAGATTACGTGTTACTCTGGATTTTTAATTTGTCTGTTTTTTTCAAATTTCAGATAAGATATTTTCCTTGTTTCATACTTTTTAAAGCGTGATTTTTCAGTAGTCGGGTTTTAGTTTTTCAACTTACTTTTTATTTAAATTATTTTGGGGTTATATTTTCATGATAAAGTATTTGCAGAGCCGCTTAAATTGATAACAGTTTGATGTTTTACGCAAAACATGTGAAAAAGTTAGTTGTTTGGATTTTGTAAACACTGGATAATGAAAAACTAAATCTTTAAACTAACGTTTTATTCTGTTTACCATTTCAATGTATAGGTAAAATGTCGATCAATTCATTGTGATTACTGTCTTAGCCGGTAATTCAATGTGACATTCAAAAGTTTGTAATTTTTCTATAACAAAGCCATATATTATTTGTTTGATATATTATAACAAAGAATTGTTATAATTTCAACTCCCAACTAAACAGACTAGCAGTAATTTAGTTACTTTAAAAACATTCTATTGACCTCAAAACCAGACGCAGTATGACCCACTAATGAATTAATTAATCAAAACATAATCAAACACCAATCAATATTTATTATTACTAAGCATTAAATCAATTAGTGTGCATAAGCTTCGTGTAGCTTATTTGCTGTGCAAAATAAATTTTAAATCAGTTTTAGTAATAATGGCCGAACAATACTTTCAGCAATGAGAGACTGAACTACAATGACGGACTGACTGACTGAGACCACATTGACTGACAGATTACTCTAAAAATACCGTTTATTATCTGTGTAACAACTACTTACCAACGGACACCAATTACTTACCATCGTTCATTAAGTACTTACCATCAGACATCAAATACTTATTATATTATATATATTATTACCTTATATATTTATCACCGGACACCGAGTACTTATCATTGGACACCAATTACTTACCATCGGACATCAAGTACTTACCATCAGACATCAAATACTTATTATAGGACACCAAGTATTTATCACCGGACACTAAGTACTTATCATTGGACACCAATTACTTACCATCGTACATCAAGCACTTACCATCAGACATCAAATACTTATTATAGGACACCAAGTATTTATCACCGGACACCAAGTACTTATCATTGGACACCAATTACTTACCATCGGACATCAAGTACTTATTTTAGGACACTAAGTATTTATCACCGGATACCAAGTACTTATCATTGGACACCAATTACTTACTTTCGGACATCAAATATTTATTACAGGACACCAAGTATTTATCACCGGACACCAAGTACTTACCATTGGACACCAATTACTTACCATCAGACATCAAATACTTATTATAGGACACCAAGTATTTATCACTGGACACCAAGTACTTACCATCGTACATCAAGTACTTACCATGAGACATCAAATACTTATCATAGGACACCAAGTATTTATCACCGGACACCAAGTACTTATCATTGGACACCAATTACTTACCATCAGACATCAAATACTTATTATAGGACACCAAGTATTTATCACCGGACACCAAGTACTTACCATTGGACACCAATTACTTACCATCGTACATCAAGTACTTACCGTCGGACATCGAGTACTTACCATCGGACATCGAGTACTTACCATCGGACATCGAGTACTTACCATCGGACATCGAGTACTTACAATCAGACACAAAACTAGTAACTGGTAAGCGTTCACACCACCTTATGCGCAGGGAAGTATTACCTACTATTGAAAGAAAGATTTATTATTGAAGTGTTAGCGTATTAGTAGGACGCTAATTGTCCTTGAATTCTTGTATTGCCCTCTTGTTTGTTTGTCAACAGAATAATAATAATATTCTAACAGTTAAACATTGTCACTTATTTGGTTATAGACAAGTATATTTTATCATGACAATATCGTGAACAGTTCGAAAATTCAACATTGTTCATCCACATTTCAACATAGTGCACGCAATCAAATGTCACAACGCTGGTATCGATATAATCATCAAACGGAAAATTGACACGAGCTAGTCAAGTATTTCAATGAGTATTTCACTGTGTTATTGAGGCACCCCCAGCGTTCCCACTTCCGTGTAGGTGTCGGTTCTGAGTTCCAATAAAGGTTCTACTACTCTGTTTGCGTGGTATACCTCATTAAGGCGAGTAGTGCCGCCAACTAGCGCCACCATTGAGAAAAAATCATAAGTCTGGATGGGGGTCAGTCGCCTCGAGGGAAGCCAATATTCGCCAAGCTGGTCTAAATTGGCGATTATTCAGATGGACCTCACCCGTAAGGGCGGTACACTGTTATCTTGAAGTCTGCAGATACGGAACATTTTGAAATTTCACCTATGCTCACATTTTTAGTCAGATTGGGTAGAATTTTTTGTATAAAAAAAAAGCCAAAAACGGCTGTTTTTGGCTTCGAACCTAAGAGGTTTAGTTGATATTTTTGACCTCACCTGACCTACCTCATCTGACTAAAAATGTGAGCATACGAAATTTCAAAATGTTCCCTAACTTCAGACTTAAAATTTTTTCTCAATGGTGGCGCTATTTGGCGGCACTACTCGCCTTAACCCAGTTACACTGGATTTGCTGTATCGAGAAAATCTGAGCCGAGTTGATTATGTATAACAACATTGTTGATATGACATAAAGTATTACCATGAGCATGAGGTATCAAATCCTGCAATAAAATGTGTTTCAATTACGTTACTGAATATAAGACAAAAAGATTCAAGAAGGTAATTTTTATTAAAAGGTAAAATAAGCGACCTTTGGCAAAAAATTAACCGTTTGTGAAGAAACAGTTACAAAAACCGGCCAACTGCGAGTCGGTTCCGTACCACCGTACAATTAACACTACATATTTAAGTAAAATACTTCAATGTAAAAAAAAAATACGTTTCTTGGTTGTAAAATTAAAGGGAATGGTCCGTTTTTAATTTTTAACTGTATTTTATTTGTATGAAAATTCTAGACGAAGCATATTTTTCATCCCAAATTTTAACAATCGCAAAGATAACTTTATATTTCATAATGATACTGTGATAGTGTGTGTGTGTGTGTGTGTGCGTGTGTGTGCGTGTGTGTGCGTGTGTGTGTGCGTGTGTGTGTGTGTGTGTGTGTGTGTGTGTGTGTGTGTGTGTGTGTGTGTGTGTGTGTGAGAGATTATTTTTTGCAGTTGCAGAAAATTGCCCCTTATACAAAATACCTTATGAATCGGCGTTTTTAGTATTTGTTAAATAAATAAGGTATATGGTACATAATATACAGAAGTTTCAAATTCCTAACTTGTTAAGTTATTGCGATTGAGCTCGTATAAAAATGGTCTAGAAATGACAAGGGCCCCCTTTTCTTCATTTCTGATGATAAAAAAAAATATACATTTGTACTCTGCTGAATGATTTTGAGACAGTTAAATCCCACAAGGAAAGAAAAAAGATTTTCAAAATCAAAAATTTATTTTATGGGGACCTCCTTTAATTTTTACTTTATTTTATTTTTATTATTTGTTTTTATAGCGGCAACAGAAATACACAATCTGTGAGTTTTTTTTTAACTGTCTACTTATTACAGTTCATGAGATACGGTCCGTTGACAGACTGACGGACAGACAGCGGAGGCTTGGTAATATGGTTCCGTTTGGCACCCTTCGTGTGCGGAACGAGTACGGAACAAACTTGAAGAATAAACCACAACCACATCTTTAGCGAATAAATGATTGTATTCTATTCTATTCTAAAAAGCTGCCAAGTGCAAGCTGGACTCGCACACGAAAGGTTCCGTTCCACCGTACAATATTTAGCACAACATATTTTTTTAAATACAATGCAAAAAACGCCGACAAAACATGTTTTTTTCGGTTTTTCCCATAAATTTTCAATTTTATTATATTTTTATTATTTGTTATTATAGCGGCCATAGTACACACTGTGAAAATTTCATGTGTCTCGTAGGGTTTAAAGGATAGGTACCTACATCCCTGTGATAGACCGATGGACGGACGGACAGCGGAGCCATAGTAATAATAATAATAATTTTATTTGTCTCAGATTAATTACATCCATATTTGTTAGTACAATTCTGAGCTTACAAAACTAGTGTTAGTAATAATAATCGTAGTAATAGTAATGGGGACCCATAGGGACCCTAAAAACACAATCATAATAAATAATGTAAATTAGCAAGGAAATCCTTCCTATTTCACATTCATTTTGTTTCAAAACACACTCGCAGCTTCACATAATTTCCCAAAAGCATTACTCCAGATGGTTTGATATTTCATTCCATTCTGAAAACTGCAAGCCTGGCTTCTGACAAGGCTTTTGTTACATCACAGCTAAATAACTTTGTTGAAGCACGTACTGGCTTACCACACTCTACTCGCGTGTTATCTGAGCTAGCAACTCCTTTCCCTAAGGATATAATGTATTATTATATGTATCGTCTTCAGTGTTGAGCCTCAAATTACTAAAGCAATGTCTTTGGTTGCTGCTTAGGTTTCACTATTGGGAGTGAAGCTGATCTTCTGTTGCGCAAAGCCTTTATCTATTTATCAGAATGCTGTACGTCAGAGTGGTAAAAATACCAGTATAAGCTGGCCTCGTAATCTATTAAAACTCCGTACTACGCTAGCCCAGTTAATGGTCAAAGTGTCACCTCTGAGTTGCGGCCTACTGTATTACAATAGCCCAACGGTTATGTCGGGAGTGAGAGGTCGTGGGTGATTACACCCGGTTTCTTAAAGGCTGTCAAACTCATGTTAAGAGCTGTGATTGGCATTTCTTCATCATCTGCCTAGCCTTTTCCCAACTATGTTGGGGTCAGCTTCCAGTCAAACCGGATGCAGCTGAACACCAGTATTTTACATAGAGCGAATAATACGATACCCCTCGGTAAGGCTGGTTTACAGACTTTCGGGCTTCTGACGACCCGTAACGACTGTTAAAGATCCACAAATGACAGCCGGGACCAATGGCTTAATGTGCTTTCCGAGGCACGGAGGGGTCTTAGTATTTACAGATGGTCACCCATCCACGGACCAACCTCGGCAAGCGTAGCTTAACCTGATCGATCAACCCGTGCGGCTGTTATTGCTTAGCTACAAGCTGCTTCAGTTTGACAATCGCTTAAAGGGTCGAAATTTTAAATATTCTTTTTTTTTTTCATTTTTTCTTCAGGATTCTCCAAACCGCATCTGGCCCGGAGTCTAGATTTGTGCCCGGCTAATGGCAATAGGCTCGCCTCCTATTACATAGGACTTAAAAATAACTGGCGAAATGTGAGTGTACTATAGTTACATCCCTGCTGAACCCTTCGGTGAATGTCGGCGTAATGTTATGTTACGTATCTACACAAAATATCAATGATGATACGATAATACTAATTAAACTATTTTATAGGAGATAGTGGTGCTGAGCTTTGCATATTGAATTAATTGGAAGGGTTACTAACAATTAAAAGTTTGTTACGATGTTTCCATGCAAGCCACGGCTTTTAGGCCTTGAGTATGATAGCTAGTGAGTTGGTTATTTTTATTTTATTTATTTATTATTTATTTTCTAAGCATCTTTTGAGATACCTTTTTGAATTATTCGGGTAACGGTATGTTGTAGGCGAGGTTACTAAATCTTAACTTATTGGTGTTTAATCTTTAAGAATTAATTTTCATATAAGGCTCTCGTTAAGGAAAAAATATGAGTGAAATGAGAGCGTAAACTAAAAAGTTTGTCACGTTTTTGTGTAACATTTTTTTGTGTCACGTTCTTTGGGTCTAAAAGCGTTGTCATGCAAAGTACCTTGCCCAACGTAAAATAAAACGAGAGGGGGTTGGGGATGGAGAGAGGGTGAGAGAGATGGAGGAAGGGAGAGAGTGGAAGGGGATGAGAGGGGGAGGGGGAAGGAATGGGTGGGGCGGGTAGGGGCTGGTAAAAGGGAGAGGGTGTGGTGGGGAGAGGTGATGAAGGGGGGAGAGGGGGAGGAGGTGGTGGTAACTCTGCCCGACAGAATTGACCGAAAAAAAAGTAGGAACGGCACAAAAACAGGAATAAACTCCAGTCGGGCGTCGGAGCTGACACACACACTTTTAGTTTTTCCCTGCTTAGGCCTGACGGACCTTTTAAGCCAAAGCGCAGATGGTGGTGATACCGGCCGTATCACCGGCAAAGTAAGGGAAAAATTACTGAATTGGTTTTTCATATTAAAAATATTATATTAGTTCAAAATAGGAAAAAAAACTTTTAATCATAGGAACAGCCAGAAACAATAGATAAGTGTAGGATTATAACTTTCTCACCTTGGCCTTATACATAAACTTCTTTGCTTCTTTATATATATATACTCCCAAAATAGAAGTTTCTGAATTTTCATTTTCCAACACTAGTAGCAAAACAAATGTAGTGAGCGACAGCCGTTTTGCGTATAGATGTGACGCATAGTTTCTCCCAATTTGTTTTTTTTTTATGTTTGTTTTTCTTTCTTTACATCATAATTTTACCCCAAATAAACGTATTTTCTTTCTTTCTTTTTCAACCATAAAAGTTGCACTGTCTAAAAATTGTTTAATTTTAGAAGATGCAAGTCATCATTTGTTGCTTCAATTTTATTGTATGGCTGCATCGTGTATACGGGGCTTTATAGCTTACACGAGTAATAAAGAAATAAAATCTTTTTTACAATAAAATACAACCGACTTCCAAAAACAACACTACAAAGTGAAAAATAATTAATTTCGGAAGTCGGTGTCTAGTTAAATGTATTTTCGTTTTTTGCCACCGACTTCCGAAATTAAAGTTATTTTTCACTTTGTAGTGTTGTTTTTGGAAGTCGGTTGTATTTTTTTGTAAAAAAGTTTTTATTTTTCACTTTTTAGTTGTGGTACCTACCCCACACAAATTCTAATACCACTACCTGCAAAACAAACTAGAACATCATCCATATAAAAGTGGGGAAAAAATACGTATTATTGAAGCTAACTCAAAAACTACCAAAGCAAAGTTATTCAATTTTATATGGGACCAACTGTGATGTATACCCTCTCGAATAAAATAAAAAAAATCCAAATCGGTCGAGCCATCTTCGAGTAATCGGGAAACATACCTACATAAAAAAAAAAAAAAAAGTTCCGACGAATTGAGAACATCCTCCTTTTTGAAGTCGGGTAAAAAGATAAAAGATTATTTATTTGTCCAAAACATGAGTTAACACATGGCATGCAAGATGTTAAATAAAATTTTCTTAGTCATGTTTTGCCTCATCGGCGTACGAATATAAATAGGTACCTAGGTTATTTAATACACATACGTCAAATAATTATTAATACATTATTCAAATAATTAATAGTTCAAATTATAATTTAATAATGAAAATGTCCTACAAAACAGTGTCATCAACTCATTATAGAATATAATAAAATTAAAGTGAAATTACAATTTATTCAGATGGACACACAAGGCATTGTAGAACAATGAAAATCAATGCTTCAATATTATTGTATTTCTGCATCGTGTATGCGAGGCTTTATAGCTTACACGAGTGAAAATACAATTTCCTGATGACACACAAGGCATTGTTCTACCACCGGCCTAGCAGACTTGTCACGAAGCGAATACGTAAACCAGTGTCAACATGAATTGTTTTCGCTGACTTCACACGACGCAGAATGTTGACAGGTAACCGCAAGCTCGCCACTCTGCTGTTCCCACTACGTGCCAACTCTGCCAACCAACTGACTTTTAGTAATGAGAGGTATTTCAGCAGATAGTCTGTTGTGATGGTCAGGAGATTAAGGGATTCTCGGGCTAACTGATTGTGTGTTCTAAACTGGCAAGTAGGTAATCTGGAATAACACGTAGAAGTGAACAAAACGAAGTAAAAAAAAAAAAAAAAAGTGAAATTAACAGTGAAGAAAAACGTAGTGGAAACCTAGACTTACAATGATCTGAAGTTACCTTCCCGCAGTGAGCAAGCGTGGTGACTCCTCTCGCACCCGAGTTGAGTAGCGCACATTTGTTAGGGTTCCGTACCAAAATTGGTAAAAAGGAACCCATATGCTGCGACTCAGTCTGTCTGTCCTTCTGTAACAGCTGGATATCTCAAGAACTACTACTGTATCAACTTGAAATTTGCAAATAAGAAAGAAATATTTTTTTTTTTTTTTGCAACTGGTACTGAAAGGAGGTCTTAAAAATTCGAAGTAGGACTACTAGATCACGTGGGGTATCATATGAAAGAGCACTGTTTGCACATTCTCAAACGGTTTTTTTCTTTTTTTTTTAGGCCGCATAGTATTCGATTTTTGATGCAAAATGTAAAAAAAAAATACCGTTCCCCCTTATCTCCAAAGTTTGCATAGAGAAAAATTTTAAATATATTCTATGTCATAGAAGTTTATGTAAAAATTATGGAAAAAATAAAAATATGTCTCTAAATAGCACATTTTTACTGAAATCTGAATGGAACCCTTGGTGCGCGACTTTTTTTTGAGTTGACCGATTTTTTTAAATTAATTAGTCGGACTATAGTGTTGGATAAACTGCCATTAGCTAGACCATACTATGCTAAAAAACAAGTACATGATTTGGAAATTGCGCTGAAGTTTTGAGTGAGCTCAACGTTGAGGGTATTGGACGTGCAGTAGGGAATGTTTGTTCTTGCTGTTCAAAGGCCTTTGACCTGCAGAGCGACAATTAAGTGAATAAACTTTTAAATCTAAGTCATCATCTGCCTAGCTTTTTCCCAACTACGTTGGGGTCGGCTTCCATATGGAGCGACTGTCTATCTGACCTCCACAACCCAGTAAAATAAAAAAATAAATAAAAAAAAGTAAAATAATACTTAATAAAAATATAAAAATAAAATTAAAAAAAAGTGCGGAAACGAATCTTTGCTCTGAAAATTAAATTATGTTATTTTATTTTCCAGCAAAAAATCAAATCTGCCTAGTTTTTTCCCATATATGTTGGGGTCGGCTTCCAGTCTAACCGGTTGCAACTGAATACCAGTATTTTATATGGAGCGACTGCCTATCTGACCTCCATAACCCAGTTACTGGGTAATACGATACCCCTTGGTAAGACTGGTTGTCAGATTTTCTGGCATCTGACGACCCGTAACGACTGTCAAAGATCCACGAATGATAGCCGTAACCAACGTCTTAATTTTGCTTTCCGAGGCACGGAGGAGTCTCGTTATTTAATGATAGTCCACGGACAATCCCGGTAAGCCTAGCTTAATCTGATAGATCGACCCTTGCGGCTGTTATTACTTAGCCACGAGCTCCTTTTCAATCTAAATCTTAACACTATTTTTGATACAGCCATTTATTGCAGAACGTCGCTAATAAATCCAATGAGACAATTTAAAACACTTTTCTCCAAGTTCGCCCTAAGAGCTCGGGTGCCGAGGTAATCCTCACGTTGGCACGTTGTCAACGCTACAGTTTGTGGTCAGCGGTCCCTGTTTGCGGTCATCGGTGTCAGGTGGTTTCTGTCCACTGGACAACGATATTTTAGGGCTAAGTAGTATTACGTATAATAGATAGGTCCTATTAAAAAACTTCACTTTCGTAGACTTTCTGGACTGTAAAACTGGCCTACAATCAGATTTTTAATTCGACGGAATTCTGACAGCTCTCCTTTTTTGACATTTCAGATATCATAAACCTTTTCTGTCTTATCCTTTTTTATAAGTTATATA
Organism: Cosmia pyralina; assembly: GCA_946251885.1. Lineage (NCBI taxonomy): Eukaryota > Metazoa > Arthropoda > Insecta > Lepidoptera > Noctuidae > Cosmia > Cosmia pyralina. Next base: position 3,184,984 of record OX276349.1, read on the forward strand.
AATGACTACAATTTTCTGGATATAAAATAAAAAATATGAAAGAGAATGAGATCAAGTTAACTATATGACAGTGTAAATAGTGTTTGTTCTGTGCATTCAATCACATTTACCAAAATATTTATTTTATATGGCTAAATGGAAAAAAGAGTAAAAGAACATGTTTTTTAAATTTAAATATTTATTTAGGTATCATTTTCACGAAATCATCATCGTTGTCTGTATGTTGTTACAAGAAGCGAAGATTTTACAATCAAAAAGATATTCCTAAAAAATTTGTAGCCTATGGATTAGTGGACAGGGATTTCTGTGAAAGAAAAATAATTACCTTAACCTACCTACCTTACCTTACCTTATTGTAAATTCATTAATTTGATAGTAAAAAATCTGATTACCATTTTAAACTTATCAGTCAAATTTGAAGTTTTAGTTTTTCCAATTGAAACCTTAAATTCAAGAAAGTTTTTTTTTAATTGCGCTTAAATGCGTTCCGTTTTTAGTAGGACCATTTTATTATTGGCAACACTTCTGAAATGTCAGAATTCCGTCGAATTAAAAATCAGACTGTAATTCCCTGAATTTTTTTTGGCATTTCTTGTCAGATGTTGGCAACAAAGGAAAGCAAGCGCCATCTTGTTTTTAAAAATTGACTTGCACAACTGTCTTTTATAGATATACCCACTCACAGGGGGGGGTAGTTGGGATGAATTTATCCCAAGAATAAACTTAACATTGTAGTTGAAAAACATATTCTCCCATACATTCCAAGTGTAAATGTAAGTTTATATTCACTCACAATATTGAAAGATTTACCATATTATTTTAAAACCACAGACTGGAGGTTTTTCTGTAATCTACAGGTAAAGAACATTTTTTGTATTTTTTTCATACCAGAGATAGGAGGGGAAAGGTAAATTTTTGTCTATTTTCTTAAATAACTTTAAAACAATTTATTTTAAAATTATAAAAAAACAAAGTTGAGACCCTCATCAGTAAGCCCTTTCATTTGATATGTCACACGGTACAGTTTGCAATTTTATTTTTTAAATTTTCTTATTTGCCCCCAAAAGTGAACCCCATATTCAAAATTCATTTATTTACTTTACTTGTCCGTATTTGAGTCACAAAAATTCATATGTGTATCAAACTTCAACTTAAACGTTCCATTACATTCGGAGCAAATTGGCTGTGACAGACGGACAAACAGACAGACACACGAGTGTTCCTATAAGGGTTCCGTTTTTTCCTTTTGAGGTATGTGACCCTAAAAATGTTAAATATTATTTATCTCTATTTTTCAATAAATCACAGGTCCTCAGCTAGTCGTAGTAGAGGCATAACCTTGTCTGGTATGCCTCTACCACATACAACTACTGCTACACAAAGTTTTTCACCGGTTTCATCCAACCCACCATAGTTACCAGTTTTTTTTTGTTTTTATGTAGTTACTTTACATAATATTTTGCAAAAAGCTTATTCTATTATCTCCGAATTTCTAGCTGAAAAAGGTTTTGATTGAATAATTTTATCTTTTTCCTGACACTAATATTGAATTTTTATGACATAATTTTGTTGTAAAGTTGTAATTTTTGACATAAATCTTGTAATTTTTGACATTAATGTTGTAATTTTGACATCAATCTAGTAAATTTGACATAAATCTTTTAAATTTGACGTATATCTAGTAACTTTGACATTATTCTTGTATTTGATTGACATTATAGTTTTTGACTTATTTTGAATTTTGACATTATAGTAAAAATAAATTTTAATTTATATACAGTTTGCATGCTTTAATTTTAAGAGCAAAACATGTAAGATCTCATATTCTCTAATAACACCTATGTATACCATGTTTTACGCAAATAATAATTATCTTATCATATCTTAATACATAATAGTCCTATAATCAATGCAATACAAGAAGTCCGTTTGGACTGGTTTGGACAGCTGTCAAAATACTTTGTGTAGTGATGAGAAAAAATATTGGTTGCTTTAAAAACTGATTCTCGGGATATCGATTTATCATACTTAGAGTTTGTAATCGACAATTTATCTACATTTCTTAAAACCGATTCTCGAGGCATATCGTTTTATTACACGTACGTACACGTACGAGTTTGTAATATTTAACAGTTATTACATAAATCCCTACTAAGTTTAAGTTTGGGCGAGTTTCAAAGCTAAACCACAGAATAAGCACAGAAGTTGCACTCCTTTGATCTTGAAGAAAGCCGCTTTTATAATTGCCTACAAAATCACTTCCCCCCATAGGCAAGCTAAATTGCACTTAATCGCCGCGCTTGAGAGTTGTTATTACTTTGATTCCTTGCTCGTCCGTAACATACTCGTACCTACGCCGCTTAACCGAGTTCTAGGGCTGTCTGGAAAGAAAAATAAAATATGGTTTAAACCTTTTTATACTTTTGTTTTATTTATGAGCTAGATACTCATTGTTATAGTGTATGTATAACATAGTAATTAATTAGGATTACGAATTTAATTTTCCGATTTCTTACGTAGACGTTCATACAAAGTTATCGCGGCTTGTGTAATGAGAATCGTCCAAACGACTTCATATATTGCGTTGATTATAGTCTAGTAGTTCTTATGACAGTTCCAAGAGCTACCGGTCTTCCGACAAAGAAAGCCACCCATCACGTCTTATTGACACTGCAACTTATGTTAATGCGGCATCCAAAGCAACACAGTTATTCGCTATTTGAACACAGCTTGTACCAAGTATATAAGTTGCTACAACCAGGCGTGACCGATCGTCACGCGTCTAGTACGTGAGAGGGAAACTCGACTGATATTGTATTATGTTTCTATATCAGATAAAAAGAATATCCACTAGTAAAGTTGATGGGAAAATTCAATTTCACAGCTCTTGGTGTGAAAGTGTTGGGTTCAGTTTTAGAGAAAAATGGTACTACGTTCTTTGAGTAGATGTGATGTTGGTACTTTAGCGTTGGTGCATTTTGGTATAGTCTGGTATAAGGACGTGCATCCATACTTAATTAAGTATTATAAGTGGAAAGTTACTTAGTCTGTTTTTAGCGTTCCGTACCTCAAAAGGAAAAACGGAACCCTTATAGGAACACTTCGTTGTCCATCTGTCTGTCAGTCTGTCAAGACCCTTTTTCTCAGGAACGCGTGGAGGTATCACTTTGAAATTAATATCAAGGTCTATGTTCTCTTGGAGCTCTAAAAAAATCAAGCTTTTAACTCAACGCAATAAAAAATACGACCATTTGTGCGATACATTTTGGTACTCACAACTGTCGCAAGTAAATCAAAACCTATAGGGTACTTCCCGTTGATCTAGAATCATGAAAGGCAAGAAGCAAGGTCTCACAGCACAAGTAAAGGAAAAAGTACAAAAATCGTTAATTTGTAAAAATGTATTTTTTTTGTGATTACAAACTTAAATTTGCAGTTGGAGAATTGACCGTAACGTATATTAATGTATGGGATAAATTCTTTTCAACTACGGAACCCTTTATTGTGCGTGGTCCGACACGCGCATGGCCGTTTTTTTACCTATTCACACCTAAACCACTGGAATGATCGTTTTGAGACAGATCGGTAGCCTGGGACCTGGAGTAATCCCAGCAATTTTGTATCCCAGATACAAAATACACGCAGACGAAGTCACGGAGACAGCTAGATAATAAAAAACCTACTCGATTTAAAAGGAAAAACACTGTCTAAGAATAACATTTTCTGTCATCTCATACAATAACACAACACAATATGGAGCTTCATAATAAAATAATTGTAGGCGTCAATTGTCATGCGGGCAAAATGACACGGATTACTCGTTACAAAAGATATTCATAAACGCAATAATAATAATAAAAAACCGGCCAAGTACGTGTCGGACCACACACAATGAAGGGTTCCGTAGTTGAAAATAATTTATTCTAGAAACAAACTAGGTATGTTAAGTTTGTTTGTAGTTGAAAAACTAAAAATCCCAAAAAAATAAATTATGCGATAAAATTGCAAATGAAGAATTTTCGGACTTTTTCCTTTACTTGTGCTGTGAGACCTTGCTTCTTGCCTAATTTCATGATTCTAGGTCAACGGGAACTACTCTATATGTTTTGATTTACTTGCAAGTATCTAAATATTGTCGCATAAATGGTCATATTTTGTTACTGCGTTTACTTAGAAGCTTGATTTTATTAGAGCTCCAAGGAACTATATACTTAGGTTTTTGGTATAAATTTCAACTTGATACATTATTGAGTTCCTGAGAAAAAGGGTCTTGACAGACTGACAGATAGACTGACAGACAGGCAGACGGACAACGAAGTGATCCTATAAGGGTTCCGTTTTTTTCCTTTTCAGGTACGGTACTCTAAAAAATGCCAATATTTTGGGCCACCCATTGTGTCTCCTTGGTAAAATTTCTATTTTCATATTTGTAATTTGTATAAAGAGTATTCTATTCTATTCTATTCCATTCATATTTTCTGTGTAGTCTCATTTCAAAAACTAGCTTCGAGATTTTTGTATCAAAATATTAACAAGAGGATTAAACAGCTACTCATAGAAACTGAATTGCTTTTGCTCCTATATTTATATTATATATATTTATATTATATTTAGAAAGACGTAGGTAACATTGCGACCATTACAGTACAGCCATTAGCTATTCTATTCCTAAATGAATGTCGCTTGTCCGATTCTGCTGTTACTTAACGTCCCTATTGTCCGTTCTATCCGTTTTCTGTGATTTTGGTTATTTTATTTACATAATTTAAAATAAACAGCGTTAAAAAAATTATATGTACAAGTATATAAAAAAGGAGAGGAAATAATCATAGGACATCAAAAATTCGTCCGTATCGTTGTCTACAGGAAAAGTGCCCAGAAGGCTGGCAGCATTGCTACGTTGTATGGCAATGCTAATTTTTTGGCCAAAAATCAGGCCAGCCAAAAAACTTTTGCCAAAAATTAGGTTGGTCACGTGGTATTTCAACCCCAACCGGCTCGACCATATACGTCTCAATAAGATTGGAGTATTTGCGCCGTTTGAGGTTTTCCGCACCCACAGCAGCCGCCCCAGCACAGCCCACCGTGCTAGGAAGATAGGATGGCGCAAGGGTGTCGACACACATTGCATCCAACACCAAAGGCCTACCTACCTTCCAAGGCATTATGGTCACTCCGTCTGGTCATTTATTTGTCATTTTCGTTATTTTAGGACTTTGTTCAAGTCCAGATACATGTTTTTGGGGAGTTATTCCACTTAGGGTCAATTTGACCAAACTTTTATACCCAGTTTATGTCTTAACCTTCGAATAAATTTAAAAATTTTGACAGTTTCTCCGTAAAAAAACTGTCAGACGTCCATTTTATTCCACGGATAAAAGATATCCGACTTTGGTCAAATTTACCCTTAGATGGGTAATTAATAATGGATGATGTTATTAATAGTATAGAGCCAATGGCAGTAAAATATGTATGTGGCTGAGAGTTATATATAAACATTTTGCAACTATGTATAAACTATGTATTCAATATTAACCGTGAGTTATTTGTTTGTTTTAGAAGAAAACTTTCCAAAATAATTACATACATTCTTATCAATAACTAGCTGCGCCCCGCGGTTTCACCAGAGTAGAACGGGATAGAAAGTAGCCTATGTGTTAATTCAGGACATAAGCTATCTACATATCAAATTTCATCCAAATCGGTCCAGCTGTTTGAGCGTGAAGAAGTAACAAATACACACATACTCACAAACATTCGCCATTATAATATTAGTGTGATATGAAAAATAAAAAAAGGCAGGCTTTGGAAAAGCTTCTTGCGACTTCAAAATCTACTTCGGTACCTAATTCGTAAGGAGGATAAAGTCTTAAGTCGTAAAACGGTGTAACAGCGTAGGTATCATAATAAATGTATGTATGTATACGTTACGCAAACAACTACCTACATTGTTAAAAATAAAGATAAAAAGGATTAGTTAATTTAAAATTCTCCGAAAGGGGCCGTATTCATATTCGTATACCTTTGAATTACACCATTCATTTTCCACCGCTGTTAAATATGTATGAGAATACGTCAAAAGTTTTGTATGAGAACCGAAGTAGAAACTTAAAGTATCACTTGGAAGTTGCGAGCTTAAGTATACGAGGAGTAAGTAAAGAGCGTTCGCTATTAAGATTCTGTGACATAGTATAGTCAAATACAATATTCAGGAAAAGCTATTGTGAATGAAAATGTCGCTTTGTTCATGGGACCATTGTTGGTCGCGTTCGCTACTTGCTAATGGAGACTGCATTGTCTTAAACTGTAGTGAATCAGCGTCTGCCGACTTGATTTGGTTCTCGTTTAATTGTATTGCAACCGATTGTTGCGATAAAAGCGTTTACGTTTTGATTTATCGATATTACATTGGGATTATTTGGTACCGCAAATGCCATAAACGCATGGGACTAAAAGAGTGATGTTTATACATGTTGATGGATGGATTCTGTGAGGAATGATATGAAAGAGAAGGGAGTGAATGACAGCGTGACGGTTGACAGGGAAGAATGGAAGAAGTTTTGCGCCGACCCCAAATAACATGGGATAAGGGCAGGAAGATGATGATGTGCTGTTTCTGTTTTTGTTTCGTGTTTTGAAGTAAAATCAATCTGCCTAGCCTTTTTCCAACTATGTTGGGGTCGGCTTCCAGTCTAACCGGATGCAGCTGAATACCAGAATTTTACATGGAGCGACTGCCTATCTGACCTCCACAACCCAGTAGCTGGGTAATACGATACCCCTTGGTAAGACTGGTTGTCAGACTTTCGGGTTTCTCGACCCGTAACGACTGTCAAAGATCCACGAATGACAGCCGGGACCAACGGTTTAACGTGCTTTCCGAGGCACGGAGGAATCTCGGTATGTAAAGATGGTCACCCATCTGTTTTAATATTCACTTTCAAATCATGTTAATAATAAGGCTAGGTATTGAACACATATAGAATACAATGTACAAAACGATTTTTATGAGACCCACTCATTTTGTACATTGTACGATATTCAACAGACAAAATATACCTGGAGTTGTTATGTCGCCGTAAACATAGATGCCATAACTTTGTTTTTATTGTTCACTCAAGGCGTTTTACATATTATTTTCTTTGTTAATTTTTAAGGACAGCTTTCCAAATTAGTAGCCCAAGTAAGTAGTAACTCTAGTAGGTATTTAACTTGCATTATCTTTATGCTAACGAGAACCGTTTTAACAATTACAGTCAGAAGTATATCTTAGAAATATTTCAGTCCTTTTCACAATCTTTCAGCCAAGAACCGGAGTTATTTAACTGTCTGTTCGGTCGATAAGCAAGGCTGCATTTTATGGCCCTTCGGAGAACATTCTGGAGATAATTTGTGTTGGTATTTTTTCTGCATTTTATATGTTAAGTAATAGCTGTCTCCTGACTGGCAGATTATCATAAAAGTGCCGCTGAAGTTTATATGGATTGTAGCGTTCGAGTTTTTCTTTTGGAGGTGACGCCGGTTTCTGTATATTTTTGTTTTTGTTCCTTTACTTATAAAACGGAGTGTGGATATTATGTTAATTTTGTGAAGGGGAATTTGAGTATAATAATAGCTTGCTTTTATTTTGCTTCTGATTCAAATGTGAACATAAAAGGTAGGTAGTACTTTGTTACTACCATTCTGTTGAAATCTGAGTTCTCTCAGTGATGCAAGTCAGACAAGAATCGCTTTGCATAAAACATGAAACTAACAAAGCTGTTCCTGAGATTCGCGGTTTAAACTAAGATGTATTTCAGTCCTTCAACATCATAGTTCCAACTACTAGGTATCGTGAATCAACAAATGAAATAAAAATATCTTTTAATACCACTAATAAAACTTCACGAGCTCATAAAACTTTATATTATGTTATTAAACGTGAGATTTCAATGAAACCTTAGTAATACGTGGGATCAATATGGCCGTTTACCTTGTTCGGCCACAGTCTTGTTCATACAAAGGTGTATGAACTCAAGATTACTGGAATGCGGGCTTGGCATCCAAACTGCTTAATCAACTTCAGACGCTATATTCTTGAGGTGCACGATATATTATGTCGGTTTAGTTGCTGTAATGGGAGTCAATTTTGCACTTTGGAGAGTTTGCAAAAACATATTGATGAGTAAAAGTGTATTTCCTAAAGAAAGCCTATGATTTCTTTATGTGCAGGCTTGTTATTAGGTATTTTTTTAATATTATATTCTTTATGTTCATTGGTGTTTTAGTCTGTAAGCCTTCTTTAAAATAAAATAAATAAATATTAATAAATTTAACTATTTATATTTATATCTCGTACAAATTCTGTTTAATTATGTTTCAACAGTATTTGTATGACTAAGTAATAACAGCCACGCGGGTTGATCGATCAGATTAAACTACACTTGCCACGGTTGTTCCGTGGATGGGTGAACATCTTTACGTGCCTCGAAAAGCACATTAAACCGTTGGTCCCGGCTGTGATTCGTGGATCTTTCACAGTCGTTACGGATCGTCAGAAGCCCGAAAGTCTGACAACCAGTCTTACCCAGGGGTATCATATTGTCCTCGCGCACGTGTGGGAGTGGCGCGAGGAGGCGAAACGCCGGGGCGTAACTCCGCTGCCGCGAGAAATCACGGTACAGCGGACAGAGCTCCGGCGGGATCTCATGGCGACATGGAGAGTGCGATTGTCGCAACCCAGCGCTGGGCACGCCACAATTGCGGCGATAAGTCCCCTCTTTGAGGAGTGGTTGGAGAGGCGCCACGGCGTCCTCACCTTCCGCCTGACGCAGGTCCTCACCGGACACGGTTGTTTCGGGAGGTTCCTGTTTCGGATAAGGCGGGAGGAAACGCCCGGGTGTCACCATAGTGTGGATCGCCCGGAGGACACGGTGGAGCATACAGTGGAGGTCTGCCCGGCTTGGGCGGAGCACCGCCGTGTTCTCACGGAGGCGATCGGCGGCGGCGATCTCTCGCGTCCAAACCTGGTCCAGGCCATGGTGCGGAGCGAGAGTGCATGGGAAGCCGTCACCTCCTTCTGCGAAGCAGTAATGCTCGCGAAGGAGGAAGCGGAACGCGTGAGGGAGAGGCAACAGCCGCGCCCTCGCGCCCCTAGCCGCCGTAGGAGACGCCCTGGGCGGCGGGAATCGATTGCCGATTCCCGGCCACCGTAGGCGCGGGCTTGCGGAAGACGAGTAATGGGCAGCTCGCCGTCCGGTAAGGACCAGGCCCGGGTCGACGGCGCGTTGTGTTCCACGCGCGCCTCAAAGAGATGTCAGCAGTGACGGGGTCAATTGGGCCGATGCCGCCGGGGTCGCGGGTAGTTCGAAAGAGATACCGTGGCCCTGGCACGGGCAGCTGAAGGAACATGGGTGGGTTTTAGTCAGTAAAAGTCTGACACGCCCTCCCGCCTCTGCCCAGAGCGGGAGAAGTCATTTGATGATTTCCCATCCACAAAAAAAAAAAAAAAAAAAAAAGGGGTATCATATTACTCAGTGGTTGTGGAGGTCAGATAGGCAGTTGCTCCATGTAAAATACCAGTATTTAGCTGCATCCGGTTAGACTGGAAGCCGACCCTAATATAGTTGGGACAAGGCTAGGCAGATGATGAGTATTTGTTAGATTAAATAATGCCTTTCTGGAAATTGTGAAACTTAGCACTTAAAGTTGGAAACAAGATTCTCTGAACATACTGTATCATTTTACAAAACAATATTGACGTTAATTTGCAATCTAATTCCTAATTCTATATATGTATTTATCAAAGAATGTTCTAAACCAATGGCTTTGGGAATACGTTAGCTTTTCGTGTTTATTTTGGATCCCAAGTAAATAGCAGTCCGGTTCTGATCATCTTTATAAACACAAAGATGGCTACTGTTTATTCATAGCCAATCTATTAATGTCGGCTTATGAATGTCCTTCTGGGAACCATCATAGTCATGTCCTTATCCCTAATTATTTCGGGTCAATTCAGAATATTTTCCGTATAATAGCTTAAAATTTCAGTGGTTGATAACCATTTAGAAAGAAACATAGAGTTTTAACCGATGATAAAAAAGGAGGAGGTTCTCAATTCAACACGTTTTTTTTTATGTATGACCTTGCATAACTTTTTACAGAGTCGACCGATTTGAAAATTACTTGTTTTATTCGTGAGGGTATACCACAAAGTTGGTCCCATAAAAAAAATATTAACTTTGCTTAGGTAGTTTTTGAGTTAACTTCAATAATACATATTTTTTTCCCACTTTTTAAGTGGATGATGTTCTAGTTTCTTTTGCAGGTAGTGTTATTAGAATTTGTATGGTGCAGGGTGTAGGTACCACAACTAAAAAGTGAAAAATAAAACTTTTTTACAAAAAATACAACCGACTTCCAAAAACAACACTACAAAGAGAAATATAACTTTAATTTCGGAAGTCGGTGGCAAAAAACGTAAAATACATTTAATCAGACACCCACTTCCGAAATTAAAGTTATTTTTCACTTCGTAGTGTTGTTTTTGGAAGTCGGTTGAACTTTTTAGTAAAAAAGTTTTTATTGTCATAGAAACATGCATTTAAAAAGATAGGAAAATAGTCGGCAGCTGCACGTCGTACCTAACTGCGACTTTATGTGATTTCAAATTTTAAAGTGATTGTTATAGGAATCGAAAAGTTAGTAGGTACTGCAAAATTGACAATACTTCTTTTAATTCCTCTCTTCAAATAACAAAGTAGTTGCTCAACTAATTTTTTTTTCCTTTGTATACTTAGTACATACACATATATACATATATATTTTAATGCTAGATTGTTTGTATTTATGAGTTGTGTATAATAAAAGAAATAAATATGTACATTCTTTCTGTTCTAATTCAAATCCCTCGCTTGCACACTCTGCGTTCAATGGCTATGGACGTCCAACCTGACTGTGATATGTTCACAAATGGAAAATGCTCTTGTCAATGTGTCTGGAGTATATTGTGGGATTAAGAGAGTATTCTGCAGTACTATTCTGTATAAATCTCACCGTGAAAACTTAGGTGAAGTGAGCGTGGAGTGAGCTGTCAATAGTGTCAATCCCTAGCATCAGGTAGAATGACAACTCACTTCACCTAGGTTTTCACGGTAAGATTTGTACAGAATAGCCCTGCTGATTGCAATGTAGTTGCATGTTTTTAACTGACATTTGGTATTATGATATGTTATAAAAGTAAATTCATGTTTTTGAGCTTTGAGAAAGTAATTCAATTATGAAATGGTAGCTGAAACCTAAGAATAAATTGAATTGGCTTACCTACAAGTTTTTCTACACAAGTTCACAATACATTATAATTCATTTTTCACCTTATTTTATGACATGAAATTTATGATTACAACTAGATTAAAAAAAAAAATTATTACGAGAATTGACCTTTTAGACGTAACTTCAAGCGAATAAAGTTTTGAAGAAGATATGATAAGATGTGATAACGATGACCGATTGGTGAGATAAAAAAATAATTTATAAGAACACAAATAACATAACATCACTCCTGTAATCTCCGAGGGGTTGGCAGAGGTGTACCTCTAGTACACCCACATTTCGCCAGTTATGTTTAAGGCCAATGTAATAGGGGGCGCGCCTATTGTCATCAACCGGGCACCACGGGCAGCTACTAACAAAGTGACCTATAGTACACCCACATCTCGCCAGTTATGTTTAAGTCCATGTAATAGGGGGCGCGCCTATTGTCATCAACCGGGCACCACGGGCAGCTACTAACAAAGTGACCTATAGTACACCCACATCTCGCCAGTTATGTTTAAGTCCATGTAATAGGGGGCGAACCTATTGCCATCAACCGGGCACCACGGGCAGCTACTAACAAAGTGACCTATAGTACACCCACATCTCGCCAGTTATGTTTAAGTCCATGTAATAGGGGGCGCGCCTATTGTCATCAACCGGGCACCACGGGCAGCTACTAACAAAGTGACCTATAGTACACCCACATTTCGCCAGTTATGTTTAAGTCCCATGTAATAGGGGGCGCGCCTATTGTCATCAACCGGGCACAAATCCAGACTATGCGGCCTGTGACTGAAAAATCTTTGACGAAAAACCCAATGACATTTCGCTTGCGACCACTACACCAACGACGCAGTCAGTTTATAAGAATAGTCTCAAATAACGTTGTCACGCACCTCCTTAGTGTGCGTTTGCACTGGCGAAACATTCACAAAAAAAAAACATGTTGAAATCTCCGTTTCCATGGTTTCCTGTCAATGTATCAACTCGCGTTTGCATCGTCACAGAACTTGTTGACGCCAAAATTTGTTTGACGTTTCATATCACGACATTTTTCTACCACATTTTTACTACAAATCTTAACATTTGTCTAAAGGCGCGGGCCCACCGCGGTGCACGGAGAGGCTACGCACGTGTATTAAGCTTCGCTTTGTAAGAAAATGTATGTGGTTGTGTCCACTGCAACCCACGGAGAGGCTACGCATGAATTGACGTCATTGATACACGCGTGGCTTGCTCGAATAGGCGGTAACATAGCTCAACGCTGTCAACGTGGGTCTACGTTTCCACTGGAGTACACGAATAAGACCCACGACTATGTACAGCTCGGTTATCGCAGAGCAGTTTTCAGTCATACACGTCCCGTGTCCGTAGATTGCAGTGGCATGTGTGTAGCCTCTCCGTGCGCTGTGCCACGCTAACATAGTCGTGGGTCTTCGTGTAGGTACTCCAGTGGAAACGTAGACCCACGTTGTCAAACAAATGAATACACGCAGCTAAAATGCGCCGCGTGCCCGTGCACAGCATGCACCGCGGTGGGGCCGCGCCTTAAGACTTACTCATGTTTCGTGCAGTGCGAACGCAAATTCAACAAAACAAATTGTGAGATTTGTTTGACATGACAAGTATCGAAACATCTCATGTTGAATGTTTTCTAGTGCAAACGCTTAGTTTTGCGTTCCAAGTTTGAAATTAAATAGCGAAAAAAGGTCGTGATGTGGCTTTGTATTCGGCGTTTGAGTTTCCTCTGAAAAAAGCTTTAGACGCTGTCGACATTGAAACTTGGCCCACAAACTCATCCCTTATGGGAGTTGATTCGAACGTGACGCGAATTTTCATTCTGTGATGTTTTAGGTCGGTTAATGTCGTTTTACTGCTCAATCTCCTGCGGGGATCGGACAGAATTTGATACGAGAACTCTTCTACTATATCTTTTTTTTTTAATAAAAGTGGAAGGATGAGTGTGGAATAAATAAAGGGATTTGAATAGGATGTGAATACTGCAGTGTTGTGTGTGAAGATAATCTTGATTTTTCGTTTGACAGTTCAACGTGTGTGCAATCGACAAGAATACATCGAAATAGGTATTCTTGTCGTTTGCAATGTCTTGAGATTATTCAGGGAAGTTATAGATTGCTGTCTTGAAGGTTATTTAATGAACTATGATACTAAACTTACAGTTTAATAAAAAAAAACTATTAAGGATCCTCATAAACACTACAAAATGTAGAAGGTACGGTCAGCAACAAAAGTCGATTAACACTTGCAGTTTTTTAATCTTAATTACTAAGCGAAATATTTAATTCAAATCGGAACAGAAGTACTTAAAAAATTATGAACATTAACTCTTAACAGTTAAACGAAAAAAGCAGTTTATCGAATCATTTTGTGTTAATTTAGATGACGTCAAAAAGTAGCAGTGTTAACCGACTTCTGCTGTGACCGTACCCCAATTGATTTTAAACTGCTATTTATCTAGTCAAAGCATTTTATTACTACACTCTCACCCCAAAAACACGATAATATTCATCTTTAATTTGCAACACAATGCTAAAATTCAGCCAAACATGATCGGACAAATCCGCTTTCGGCCGCTTCTGGGCGGATTATACCAGTTTTAACCGGATTCAGGCGGGTGCTACCGACACCGGCATTGTAACAAATACATATTAATTCTTGTCCACAATCCGCGCATAATTGAAACGACAATATCGGTTAACATGGGGCTAATATAAACTGTTTTTGATTGTTAACTTATTTTAATGATGCATTGATTTATGAATGGAGACTATGTTTTGGTTTGGCGCGAATGAGGTTAGTGAGGATTTTCTGAATAATTATGAGGCGAACTATTAATTGGATTTAATTATTCAGTTTTGACTTAAGGCTACTTGCATTTTGGTATTGGGGTATACAGAAACTACAGAACGCCACTAGTGTATGTCAAATAAAACCTAATTCATTGTCATTGTTTTTCATTCCACAACCATATTTTTCCCAATTATTTTGGGGTTGGCTTCCAGTCTTACCGGTTGCGGCTGAGTACCAGTATTTTACATGGAGTGTAATTACGATATCCCTTCGTCACACTGGTTGTCAGACTTTCGGGTTTCTGACGACCCGTAACGACTATCAAAGATCCACGAATGACAGCCGGGACCAACGGCTTAACGTGCTTTCCGAGGCTTAAAGGAATCTCGGTATGTAAAGATGGTCACCCATCCACGGCCACCACAGTTGGTTTACGGGTCGTCAGAAGTCCGAAAATCTGACAACCAGTCTTACCAAGGGGTATCGTATTACCCAGTAATTGGGTTGTGGAGGTCAGATAGGCAGTCGCTCCATGTAAAATACTGGTATTCAGCTGCATCTGGTTAGACTTGAAGCCGACCCCAACATAGTTGGGAAAAGGCTAGGCAGATTGATTTTTTATTGTAATTTATATACTTAATAATACATGGCTTCAAAGGGAGATTTCCCTTTGAAGCCATGGCAGATATTTTTATTGCATCATATATATTTTATCAAATGATAAAATACTGCGATGCTCACATAGTATTATCATTACATAAGGAAAGGACAGATGTAATGCTAATCTCAATAAAGGAAATAGATTAGTTGCCGAGATGAAGGAAGGGACGGAAGCCAGATAATTTTGTATCGGGAGGCGGGAGGTCGGCTGGATGATTGTGAGATAGGACAGAATTAGATATAAGCGTGGATATTAGATGAAGTAACCATGTGAATATTATGTTGTTTAAATAAGTTTTAGGATTTTATATTTTAATAAATAGCGTTATCTTAAATTTAAGAGGGCTGTTGCGTTATGTCACTTCTCTCGCTCACTAGGGACCAATTTTTTAAGAGTGTTAAATGAAAATATGCTTTTTTGAAAAATGTTATCAATTAGCGGACTAACTATAATGTTAATTTAATGGGTAATTATTAAAAACACATTTTTATTGTGGCATTTGTCTATCTCATCTCCCAGCTATAGGTATGTGTAATGTATCCTTTTCAAAAGGTTTTCTTCATTACTCTCTGTAACACTATAGTATAGTTAAAATCTCGCTGCAGACTTGGTCATAAATCATAATCGGAGTAGGGATGTGCGCTAGTTGCGCGCGCTCAAGGTCATTATCGATAACAGGATTTCAATGTCTCCATTGAAAATTGGCAAAAATGTGTGGAACATGCAGAATTGCTGCAAGATGAAGACTTAAGAAAAGCACATTTATGCGAAGAGTTCATCATTCATGTGGATGATGATGACGATGACTCAGACGAAGAATTTTAATTTTCTATTTTTAGTTTTATATATACGTTCTTTTGTATATTTAATATGCTTTGTAGTAAATTTGGTAATAAAATAAAAAATAATGTGTATTTATTTCTATCACCCATTTATAAATATATAAAACTATCAATATCACTCATCGACTGCCTATAAGGCCCGTGAGTGGGAAAGAGAGCGAAACACTCGAATGATTTAAGACCGAGTCAGCAGCGAGATTTTAACTATACTATAGTTGTTTGGCTTTATTTAGATGTTTTATTAATATTGTTTGAACCAAATGTTTTAAGATGAGCGCTAATCCTGCCGACAAACTGACACGCAGTTTGGCAGGTTTACAAGTGTTTGCTTGGTCCAAAATAAATTATTTATTTATTTATTTGTATAACATGGCTTCGGTAAACGGAAATCAACGATCATATTACTGTAAAATTAAATGTAATAATAAGGAATAACAAAGCAAACAAACAAAGCAAGCGAAGGAGGAGGCGGAACGCGTGAGGAAGAGGCAACAGTCGCGCCCTAACGCCCCTAGTCGCCGCAGGAGACACCCTGGGCCGCGAGAATCAGTAGCCGATTCCCGGCCACCGTAGGCGCCGGCTAGCAGATGGCGAGCAATGGGTGGCACGTCGTCCGGTAAGGACCAGGCCCGGGTCGAAGGCGCGGCGTGTTCCACGCGCGCCTCAAAGAGATGTCAGCAGTGATGGGGTCCAATAGGGCCGATGCTTCCGGTATCGCGGGTTGTTCGAAACAGATACCGTGGCCCTGGCACGAGCAACTGAAGGAACATGGGTGGTTTTAGTCAGTAAAAGTCTGACACTCCCGCTCCTCCTAGAGCGGGAGAAGTCATTTGATGATTTCCCATCCACAAAAAAAAAAAAAACTAAAAGGTTGCTAATTAATAAAATTTATCAAAAAAATATCTTTAAAATTTGGTCCTATATGAGCAAGAGAAGTGATAAAATGCGACAGCCCTCTTAAGTTCCAATAAAAGACCTATTTATGAGTATGACGATAGCAAAATTATCTTAAGTTCAATTAAAGAGGTAGATATTTTTCTAGCGCACGCGTCGCGTCGCGTGTGAACTCGAAAATGTCCTAATAGGTCCCGTCAATATTAAACGCTGTGTAGTTACGTGTCACGACCAGATTTTAAACGTTCGGTTACTATGAACGGAATATCTTGTGTCTTGTGTAATATCATTGCTTAATTTAGTATAATTATGTAATCAGAGGACCTAGATATAGTGACAGTCTAGGTATAAGCGACAACGATGATGGGGAGGTCAAAAATGTATTGGATTGACATAAACTAGGTAGGTGCCTGTTGAAAGTCGTTGTTAAAATAAGAAACGCTTTGAAAACGATTAACATTCGCCTGAGCCCTCAGGTCTCCCTGTTTTCCTTCTAAAACTTCCATAATTATATACTAACATAACTAAAACTATTAAAAAACTAAAATATGGCGTCGAAAAATTCCTCCGCATCGCTGTCGACTGGTAAAGTACCCAAGAGGCTGGCGGCATTGCCACGTTGTATGGCATTGCTAAGCCGCTGGCCAAGGTAAAAGCCAGCCCTTGGGTCACGGGAAGTGTCAACCAGCCGTTTGGAGATTTCGTTGAACAAACTATGAGCACTCAGACCCCACGGCCCAAGGGTTTCAACCTTTAATTTAATTAATTATATACTTCTTGTCTCCCCGACCCACGCCGTCGCTTCGTATCGCCTGCCCGCGCTTTACTTCGTTTTCGCATTCTGTTTTTTTTTTCTTTTTGCTCGGCTCCTAAGGGTTCTAGCGTGATGTTAAATAGCCTGCCTCAAAAATTGGGCTATCAAATGCAAAAATATTTTTTTGAATCGGATAAGTATTTTTTGAGATTGAAACAAACATACAAAAAATAAAATCTTTTCTCTTTATAATATTAGGTTAGGTTATATTTAGATATAGTATTAGTAACTAACAATAAAGTTATTTAATTTTCATTATTCAATTATAAAATGCAGCATTGCTTTTTTATTCATATTTTGTTTAGATCCCCTAAACAAAATATTATGTATAAAAAAGCTCTGACGCAATCCAAAAAGTTCCTGTCATACTACATAGTTCAGATAAAGTAGTTATAAACTAAAATTAACTGCTACACAACACAGTTCTCACCCCTACAGTTAATATTAGTTGACAAACATAAAATTAATTTATAGGGTTCCGTACCTCAAAAGCAAAAACGGAACGGTGTCTGTCTATCTGCCCGTCTGTCACACCCAATTTGCTCCGAATCTAATGGACCGATTAAGCTGAAATTTGGTACACATAATGAATTTCTGTGACCCACACACGGACGGGTAAACTATATAAATGAATTGAAAATTTAAAAAAAAAAGTATTGCAAACTATACCAGCTGATATATCAAATGAAAGGGCTTACTATGAGGGTCTCAAATATATATTTTTTTATAATTTTAAAATAAATTGTTTTAAAGTTATTTAAGAAAATAGACGAAAATTGACCATTCCCCCCCTTATCTCCGAAACTACTGAGCCTAAAATTTTGAAAAAAATACTGAAAATAGATCTTTACCTGCAGATTACAGGAAAACCTATAAAATGTCTGTGGTCTTAAAATAACATGGTAAATCTCTCAATATTGTGAGTACAAACTTACATTTACAATGTATAGGAGAATATGTTTTTCAACTACAATGTTAAGCTTGTTCTTGGGATAAATTCATCCCAACTACGGAACCCTTCATTGTACGTGGTCCGTCGCGGCTCCAGTACGGCGCCTGTACGGTTTTCATTCGTATACACAAACATGAGGTCCGGCGCCGGTGCGGCTGCGGCGTCGTGTACATGAAGCCTTAGGATGGTAATGAAAAGTACTACGATATTGAGTTTCTGCTAACCTTGTTTCACCTAATCTGTTGGGCCAAACTGACAGGTCTGTCTGCATAGAATGGCCAGAACGAACAGACAGACCTACGCTACGCTTTATATGGTAGGTACGCCAGGGGCCTGCTGACCCTGCGGGCAATGGGCTGTCAGACTCGCTGCCAAAGCTGAAAAATGTTTCAGCAACTTTAATAAAATAAAACATGAACAATGAACAATTTCTCAAAATTAAACAAGAACTCAAGACTGCAACGCAAAATAAAAGGTAATTAAAGTAGTGAAATAACCTAGCAGTAAGTTAATTCTACCTCCATTCAACCTGCTTGAGTATTCCAGATATTAAGGCAGGTTCATACTTACATCTATAGCCAGGTAGTTAACGTAGCCTGTAACACGAAAGGGGCGGTCTCAACGAGCAGTGTATACACTGTCGCAACCTTCCGGCCAGCGGTGTGTACCGGCTTTATTGTGTTGTATGCTAGTGTATACAGTGTCTTAGTAGAGCTGGTGTAATTGATGGGTTGTGTTTCATTCGTAGGGAGTTATAATAAGAGCCGGAGCAATTATTAAAATTTTATTTTGTTTGGTAATTAGTGTATGGTTGGGATATTGTATTTGAGTTGCACGCAAGTTTTTGTCGAGTACAAAATATAATTACAATAAACTGAACCAGATTTTAAATATACATTCGAAAAGTTGTGCGGAAATCGGTTGTCATGGTATGAGCATGTGATGCGGAAGAGTGAGGAAAATGTCGTGAGGAAAGTTTTGAGTATGAATTTCGATGGCTATAAGAGTAGGGGAAGACCAAAGAAATAATGGATGGATTGTGTGAAAGATGACATGGCTAGAAAGGCGGTGACTACCGAGATGACGAATAATAGAGAAGTATGAAAAAAAAAAGGACATGTTGCGCCGACCCCAAATAGATTGGGATAAGGGCAGGAGAATGATGATTTTGAATATACATTCCCTAAACACTTTTCATTGTAATTCTAAAATTAAAGAAAATCTTTTAACTCTTTACAACGGTAAAACAGAAGACCTATTAAAATCGCAATATATTTGACCACTTTATACACACACACACACTCGCACACACACCCTCACACACTGTCACACACTTTTTTCATACTACAATTAAGCACATAATAATTATTGATCCCTAAAATATAAGTACTGCTTACTTACCTGTAATCGTGTATACGGAAGGATGGATGACAACACAGGTTTCACCTGGCATGGAGGCCATTGATCAATTATACGAGTATACTAGTACTTTTACATTACTTTTTGGAAAAATATTTTTTTTTATTAATTCAATATGCCTAGCCTTTTCCCAACTATGTAGGGGTCGGCTTCCAGTCTCACCGGATGCAGCTGAATACCAGTATTTTACATGGAGCGACTGCCTATCTGACCTCCACAACCCAGTAACTGGGTAATACGATACCCCTTGGTAAAACTGGTTGTCAGGCTTTTGGGCTTCTGACGACCCGTAACGATTGACAATCCACGAATGGCAGCCGGGACCAACGGTTTTACGTGCTTTCCGAGGCACAGAGGAGTCTCGGTATGTAAAGATGGTCACCCATCCACGGACCAACCCCGGCAAGCGTAGCTTAACCTGATGGATTGACCTGTGCGGCTGTTATTACTTAGCCACGAGCTCCTCTAATTTATTTTTTTTAATTATCATCTGAACAAAAAACCGATACCATGATTACACAGAAACTAGAAAATAGTTAATAGCATGCTCATTCATGAATAATTTTATTAGTAAAAGGCAAAATAACCGTTATACCTACGCAAAAACCAATTATTACATAATGTACTATAATTTCAGTACTTTTATAACATTTGGCGGCAAATAATTGTAACGTCGTGAATAAAATATGACGTTACAGCCTACTGAAATTGAGGCAAAAATGAGAGCAAATTTTCCGACATGATGTTACTTTATATCATCGAGTAAGGTTTATGTTATCTACCTAACAAAGATGAACACGATCGTTATGTTTATTTAAATTCTTATATAACTTGACCTTAAATGACCTTGGTCATTTTCTTTTAGTATTCTTCGGCTCATGAGTAGTGTAAAGTAGAAAAAAAGATAATTCTTATCAACGTCCGGCTGTTATTTGCAGATCTTTGACAGTCGTTACGGGTAGTCAGAAGCTTAAAAGCCTTTTTTTTTTTGTCGATGGGAAATCATCAAATGACTTCTCCTGCGCTGAGCGGAGCGGGAGGGCGTGTCAGACTTTTATTGACTTAAACCCATCCGTGTTCCTTCAGTTGCCTGTGCCAGGGCCACGGTATCTCTTTCGAACAACCCGTGACCCAGGCGGCATCCGCCCTATCGGATCCCATCACTGCTGACATCTCAACGCGCCGTCGACCCGGGCCTGGTCCTTACCGGACGGCGAGCTACCCATTGCTCGCCGTCCGCAAGGCCGCGCCTACGGTGACCGGGATTCGGCTACGGATTCCCGCCGCCCAGGGCGTCTCCTGCGGCGACTAAGGGCGTGAGGGCGCGACAGTTCAGTTCAGTTCAATTCATGAGAAGAGTAAAGTAGAAAAAAAGAAAATTCTTATCAAGTATTTTTTTCCATTTTTCCAAACTGACATACTTAACTTTTTTATTTATGAACCAATTGAAACAAAACAAACACTAAATGTCAAGTCAAGTTTATGTTTACATATAAATAATGAAAACTGCACCCAAATCGGTTAAGCCGTTTCTGAGAACCACAATAATAGGTTTTCTCAAATATCTACCATGTACAGATAGCGATCAGTTACGCTGCCCACAACCCAACAGCAACTCTATTTTAAGGGGAATGCGCTAATGATGATTTCCGAAATCAGACCAATCCGGGGGAAATCTAACTCAGAGAGATGTGTGATGAGTCAAGGTTATAATGATGTAAATACATATTTGTTACTGTCAGGAATCATATTTTGATCAATATACAGCATGACACTGACCTGCAAATTGTAAAATAAGCAAAACAATTTGAATTTCGCGGGCTACCACTGCGGATAAAGATCATTGTGATTTTGACGGATTTGTCAGTGGTAGCAATCCAACAGCAACCTTCTTGTAATGTACTTAGAGATCACTGTCATTTTGACAGTGACGTTGTGATCATAAGGCAGCCGCCATGTAATTATCGATGCGACGCTCTGCTAGAGTGACTGTCACCAGCCATTGTCAGTCTCATCCGACCTCGTCGGTGGTTTCTAGTGACTTCGTAACGAAACTAGACGGTGCCACTTACAGCGCCATCAAGTATTACATCTTCAAAACAAGATAAATAAGAAAGCGGCAATTTTCTAAGGACTAGCGAGCAAGAGGCTGTTTGAACATGGAGCCATTGCACGTATTACAAAAAACCGGCCAAGTGCGAGTCGGACTGGCGCACGAAGAGTTCCGTACCATTTTCTATAAAAACGGCAAAAAAGTCACGTTTGTTGTATGAGAGCTCCCCATAAATATTTGTTTAATTTTAGTTTAATTATTTATTTTTAAAGACAATACCTATATAACTAAATATACCTACTGTGAATATTTCAAGCGTCCTGTTGCCGTTATCAATATCGAGCAAAAAATTAACGTTTGTTGTATGGGAACCCCCTTAAATATTTATTTTATTCTGTTTTTTAGTATTTGTTGTTATATCATCTGTGAAAATTGTAACTGTTTAACTATCACGGTTCATGAGATACAGCGTGGTGACAGACGGACAGACAGCAGAGTCTTAGTAGGTAATAGGGTCCCGTTTTACCCTTTGGGTACGGAACCCTACAAAAATCTTTCCAAAAAGCCTCCTACACTATGCTTGTTCGTTTGACATTGTTATCTAAAGTAGCACAAGAAAGAACTATAATATGCCAGATATTTATTTACCTAGAGTAGGTACAAAAACATCTGAAAATAGTTTTTAGGGTTCCGTACCAAAATGGTAAAAAGTAACCCTAATGGTGCAACTCAGTCTGTCTGTCTGTCTCTCACAGCTGGATATCTCAAGAACTAAATGCTATCAATTTGTAATTTGAAACAGTTTAAGATGACGTTTGTCCAACTATTTTGCAATTATAAGAAAGAAATAAAAAAAAAATGTTTTTGCAACAGGGACTGAAAAGAGCTCCTAAAAATTCGAAGTCTCATTATGTGAGAACGCTGTTAGCACATTCTCAAATTTTTTTTTAATTTTTTTAGACCGCATAGTTTTCGACTTTTAAAAAATAAAGTTCCCCCCTTATCTCCGAAGTTTGCATAGAGAAAAATCTTAAATTATTCTATGTGATAGAAGTTTATGTAAACATTACAGGAAAAACATAACGATGTCTCTAAATAACACACTTTTTCAGAAATGGGAACGGAACCCTCGGAGTGCGAGTCCAACTCGCTCTTAACTGGTTTTTTTTTTTGAGCAGGTCTGTTCAGCTTTTATGTACAAAAACAGTATCTCAACTAATTCTTTGTTGCTTGCTTATTGATAAAACTTTACGTCGCATCATTAATAAAAATGTTATTTAGCAAATCTGTTCTTTAGAACCAAGCGAAACGCCAGAATAGTTCAAAAACCTGAAACAGAAAAACAACAGACTCAAATGGCATACAATTTCCAGCTGCATATTAAAATGATTTCGACAAATCCTTTTCATAAAATAACTTGGTATTATCAACAGTGTTTTATTCAATCTACGTCTGAGGGGTTAAGCCGGGTCTCCATTTGTGGGTTTAAAGCCAAGCACAAGCTATTTTGTCAGCGACAGTGTGCTTCTGACAGGGAACAAGCTATGCCGGTGTTAGTGTGGCTTTATGTCGCACCGGAGCGTAATGTTCGCATGCCTGAAGTGACTTGTGGGGAAGATTTTTTAAAGTGATTTTGCGTAGTTTTTTTGATCATTTTATGAATTTCTTTCAAAAAATTCTTTACTAGGATGTATGGTTTTATTTATGTCGATGTTCGGATAAATGACAATAACAGCCGTACGGGTCGATCCGTCAGGTTAAGCTACTCTTGCCGGGGTTGGTCCGTGCCCATCTTTACATACCGAGACTCCTCCGTGCCGCAGAAAGCACGTTAAGCCGTTGGTCCCGGCTGTCATTCGTGGATCGGGTACGGGTCGTCAGAAGCCCGAAAGTCTGACAACCAGTTTACCAAGGGGTATAATATTATCCAGTTACTGGGTTGTGGAGGTCAGATAGGCAGTGGGCGGAGGGCGAGAGGAGAACGCCCGGCCCCGGAAGAGCGCGAGGCCCTCCGACGGGAGTCGCGAGACGCCATCGTCGTCCACTGGACGGGAGAACTCGCCACTGCAGTCTTTGGCCGCCGGACCCTCGATGCGCTCGGGCCAGTGCTGCGAGACTGGCTCGAGCGGTCGCACGGGTTCCTCTCCTTCCGTCTGACGCAGGTGCTGTCCGGACACGGCTGTTTCGGGTCGTACCTGCACCGAATCGGACGGGAGGAGACGCCGTCGTGCCACGGTTGCGGCGCGGCGGAGGACACGGCGCAGCACACCCTCGGGTCGTGCCCGTCGTGGTCCGAGACGCGCCGCGATCTGGTCGCGGTGATAGGACCGGACCTCTCGCTCCCCGGCGTGGTTAACGCCATGCTGGCGGATGAGAGGTCCTGGGCGGCGGTCGCCTCCTTCTGCGAACACGTCATGTCCCAGAAGGAGGCGGCGGAGCGGGCGCGGGAGGATGATCCTCACGCGGCGCCGCTCCGAAGGCGGAGGAGGGGTCGAAGAAGACGTGAGTTTGATACTCATCTCCGACTCCTCCCAGGTGGAGGCCAGCAGGCAACGGGTGCGGGGGCACCCTTGCCTGTATCGCACGGACCTCCACCAGTGCCGGACGGGAATGGTCAGGTGCTCCCGGCCATTCCCGTAGCCCCTCAACCTGCTGGGGGGCAAGCGGGGCCCGCCAGCTAGGCGGGCATGCGCCGGGAGGGTTGTGGATGTAAAGGCTGAGCCAGTTTCCCATGACCCTCCCGTCACGGCGATGCGGGAGCGCCGCTGGGTCGTTTAGTGGGTATACCGGATTTACCGGGGAGTCCCACATACCCCACCCGTCCCCCGACGGGTGGGCATGCGTAATGCATTTTTCCCAGCGTCAAAAAAAAAAAAAAAAGGCAGTCGCTCCATATAAAATACTGGTATTCAGCTGCATCCGGTTAGACTGGAAGCTGACCCAAACATAGTTGAGAAAAGGGTACGCAGATTGATTGTTCAGATAAATGACTTTGACTTTACACGTATAAGTGTATACCTATCTGGCATTAATTTATTCAAACTCAAAGTATTTATTTCAAATAAACCAATTTTTCTATTTTAAACGAGTCGGTCAGTCAGAAAGATGAAGCTATTTGCCCATTCGAAAGCGTTGTAGGTCCCTATGGAGAAGAACGGGAAAGAAACTCCATGGACACTCTTTTAAATCAAAATATTTTTACAATATATTGACTACATCGTTCATGTTGAGAATATACATGTGAGAACAATGTAGATAAACATGCATGTTAAAAGCGTCCGTAATAAAAAGAGAAAAACTAATAACAACTAAATTAAAAATATACCTTATTGTTACAAAAACACCTTGGATATAAATAAATATTGCAAAGTAGAATAACATCAGAATTATTTCACACCGAGTGGAAATAATAAAAAAAAAAAAAACATCAGGATTACGACTAGAACGGTGTAAAAGACGACCAGTCCTTTTCTCATAGTTGTAGAACAAGTAAATTCTTTTTCCGACTCTGTTGTAAGGGACCCCTTTATTTAATTTAAGTGTAATTTTTCACTAAACAAGATGATAATCTAATAAGATTAAGTATACATTTTTGTGAAAGGTTTAATACAAAAGTGGTACTTATATAAAATTTCGGTCACAAGTGTTGTTATGGTGTAGTTGTGTAGTGTGGTTATGGTGTTGGTGTGTTATGTGAGGAAGTTGATGTAAAGGAAAAACTAAGCTGGGAACGGCTTCCTGTCTAACCAGATGCAGCTGAATACCAGTATTTTACATGGAGCGATCTGACGTCCACAAAGCAGTTACTGGGTAATACGATACCCCTTGGTATAACTGGTTGTCAGGCTTTTAAGCTTGCGGGTAGGCGCGGGCTTGCGGATGGCGAGTAATGGTCAGCTCGCCGTCCGGTAAGGACCAGGCCCGAGTCGACGGCACGTTGTATCCCACGCGCGCCTTAAAGAGATGTCAGCAGTGATGGGGTCCGATAGGGCCGATGCCGCCGGGGTCGCGGGTTGTTCGAAAGAGATACCGTGGCCCTGGCACAGGCAACTGAAGGAACACGGGTGGGTTTTAGCCAGTAAAAGTCTGACACGCCGCGGCGCTCCGCCCAGAGCGGGAGAAGACATTTGATAATTTTCCATCCACAAAAAAAAAGGCTTTTAACCTTCTGACTACCCGTAACGACTATCAAAGATCTGCAAATAACAGCCGGGACGTACATGCTTACGTGCTTTTCGAGGGGTGTCTCAATATGTAATGGATGTTCACCCATCCACGAATGGACCTCGGCAAGCGTAGCTTAACCTTCAAGAGACCCGTGCGGCTGTTAATATTTAGCCATGAGTTTTAATACAAAAGCGGTAAATAAATCTTTGGACACAAGTGCGGCTTCCATTTTGTGAAGCAGATGATGTAAAGGAAAAATGCCTTTATCTAGTACTATTTCATACATATTCTTTTTGTATAAAGATTAACTAGCATGTCATTTGGTATTATGATCAATTCCGCAAAAGGAGTGTTTCTTTATACTTGTAGGACTCATTTTGGGACAAGAACATAAACGAGTCAATTGGATTAATTTTCTTTTGTTAATATTTTTCCTTGATCTTTCTTTTGTTTATCACGTTTCTTTCCTGTAACTATTTTTGTATAACTACTTAGTAATTAATTTGTATTACTGATGCTTTGTGTTTACTTTTTGTTTTTCTGTATGCAGGGTGATCTAAGCGAAGGAGGAGGCGGAACGCGTGAGGGAGAGGCAATTTTCGCGCCGTCACGCCGCCGCCTAGTCGCCGCAGGAGACGCACTGGGCGGCGGGAACCCGTAGCCTATTCCCGGCCATCGTAGACGCGAGCTTGCGGACGGCTTGAAAGAGATACCGTGGCCCTGGCACAGGCAACTGAAGGAAAACGGGTGGGTTTTAATCAGTAAAAGTCTGACATGCCCTCCCGCTCCGCCCAGAGCGGGAGAATCATTTGATGATTTCCCATCCACGAAAAAAAAAAAAAAAAAAAAAGGTGATCCAAATAGTGACGTCAAAATGGAAAATCTGAATTCCTCATACCAGGGGTATTATAACCTCATGTACGTTCCTCAATTTTTTGTAGTTATCGAGTTACTTTTGTTTTTGTAATTGTTTACAGTTTTTAGCCGGTGAAAATCCAAAAAATCATATCTTTTTTTTTGTGGGTATTTCTCAGTTTTTTGCGTCATTGTCGTCTTGAATGAAACATTAAGAACATTATATTAAGTAAAAAGTGGAATTTCAGCTGGGTTCGACAGTTGGCGCTGGCTGACGAATCAGGTTTGTGTTCGTTCTTATCCTTCATGTTTGTTTTAAGTCACCTTAAGTAAAATCTCTTAAGTGTCAAACCACAGCCCCTGTATTGCACAAAGCAAACTATCGATCAAAATACCATCCTATTTAAATAAAATTCAAATTCTATTGCATGACAATATGAAGGAAGCCACCCGCTGGCGAATGTCCAAAAATTGCTTCATTCACCATCCTGTAAACCACGTTTCAGTTTCATTCATGTGTAAAGATACTATTTGAACTAGATCGGGGCAGCTTGGAAAATGTAGGTTTAGCACGTGAAAAGAGCTATTGAGCTGGATGAAGTTTAGTTATGGTCATATTTAGCTAGATTTTTAGAAATTTTCTTGATATTGGATAGTAGAAACTCATCAGTCTAGGTTCATCCCAATTTTGATAGAATTTGCTACAATAGTAACATTTTCATCAAACTTGTGTGGTCTGTCACCCAAAAGCAATATGGTATTTTTTAAATAGGTTCACAATGTTAACTATTATATTTAAAACCTTATTGCGTTGAATTATTTCTATCTTGTATGAACATTCTTTGGAGGCAGGTAGGGAGTATGCAGGCAGATGTAGTGTGTCCTTAGCCTGACCCAAGCAATTATAACAGGATTATTATTTGCGAAAACTGAGACAAAACTTTAAGAAATGAATTTCGCGAAGTCAGCCAGCGCGTTCTCAGCTTCTTCATTTTAACTGCAAAAGCAGAATAAGACAAACACTTAAAACTTTCGTCTTACCATACCGCAATTCATATAATCCAGGTCACATGCAGGACAAGCTTTGCCGAAATTCGTTCACAGGAGGCCTCAAAACAGGCAGGCCTCAAAATCGGGTCTAACGTCTGAATAGTTCAATTCCCGGGGGTTATTACCAAAATAACCATGTTCTTTCATCAAAATTGCTACACCCACCGGAGAATCTGTCGGTGCCTCAAAGGACCAAGCGAAATGACAGACTCAAGTGTTAATGACTGATGCGTATCTCCATTTTCGTGAGGCAGACATTACTAAACGCGTCCGACGCCCTTTTGTTGACTTCCAAAGCCTTTAGTTTTGATGATATGAACGCTTCGAGGTGATTATACGAGAAATATTTTTGGATTTTCTGTTGGGAAATTGGGTTTATATGTATTAAAAGAGATGGTAGCTCTCGATTAGATTATTCGACGTTGATTAAATAGCTGTGAAAGAGGCGTGAAATCTGATTACGATCTTTGCTGATGTTAATTTCAAAGTTTATTTTTCCCAAACTCAAAGCATTACAGTATAAAATTTAATCCCAATATCTTTTATAGCAGTTTACTTGCGCCGGTAAAACTTAGGACCACCGATGATGAGGTTTAAACTTTCAGAAACTTGTTCCTTGAGATAGTTTTTGTGAATCTGCACAATGTAACACAAGCGTGGTGACGGGTACTTAGGAAGAAGATTGATCAATATGTCCTTCCAAGCAATAAATTACAATATACTCGTAGTTTAGGTACCCTATTAATGATACTTGTTAAAGTTTTACGGGACTGCGTACTTGTACGAGGGATATTTTTATTAATAGAAGAACAATAACAATGTGGAGGAGCTCGTGGCTAAATAATAACAGTCGCACGGGTCGATCCATCAGGTTCAGCTACGCTTGCCGGGGTCGGTCCGTGGATGGGGTGACCATCTTTACATACCGAGACTCCTCCGTGCTTCGGAAAGCACGTTAAGCCGTTGGTCCCAGCTGTCATTCGTGGATCTTTGACAGTCGTTACAGGTCGTCAGAAGCTCGAAAGTCTGACTACCAGTCTTACCAAGGGGTATCGTATTACCCAGTTAATGGGTTGTGGAGGTCAGATAGACAATCGCTCCATGTAAAATACTGGTATTCAGCAGCATCCTGTTAGACTGGAAGCCGACCCCAACATAGTTGGGAAAAGGCTAGGCAGATTGCAGATTGATTTTGTTAACTATGTTTTTGTTTTTATTTTACCATATTTTTTGCAAATTATTTTTGTCATGTTTTGTTAGTAACAGAATTATGAACAAGCTGGTAACTTACTTACGTCAGAGACACCCAATTCTCTCATATTTGATAATGATATTTCTCGTGTTAATAGGATATATCGCAACGTGGTTTAATTCCAATACTGATGAACGCCACTAGCTTGTAAGCAAAATAGGTTGATTTCCAACGGTTAGGTTTCCAAATAATTATCGTATTCGCTAGTAAACTAATATTAGTTTCGAATTTTGGCACCAATTAGGTAACGTGATTGAGCTATTTGCTACTTTGTTTTACAATATTACCTGTAATATGTTGAGCTCTATTGAAACAGTACTGTAAAAGGCAAATTTAAATCTAATGAAGCGTTTAAGGAAGTTATAGATTGCTCTTATTACAAATAAGAACTTGTAATCAAATACACTTCTGGACACATCTTTTGGCCCACCTTGTATTTTCAGTTTCGTTTGGTCCTAGCTAAAATTTTATATTAGGTCGAGCAAAAAGTTTTTATGCAGTTTTGAACCTGGCACATTCACAATTTCATTCAATAGTCTTTTTTTGAATTTCGAACACAGAATTTAAAGAAACAAAAGACAATTTGGAGCCTGTTTGTTGATATCAAACAATCGAATACTAAGAAAACTTGGTTTTATTGGTTTACTTGGATTTAATTCTTGAAAAAGTGATTTTGATCTTTGGTTTTGCAACAAACATTACTTATTTTTAACATTAAGGTGAGGTTCTATCAATAATCTATGGATACTTCACCTGAAGTCGCCGCCCAAGCTGTGGCACTTATTCAGGCCGGACACAGCCAAAGAAACGTTAGTGCTCAACTTAATTTAAGTCGATCTACGGTCCGAAATGTTTATCGGAGGTACCTAGAGACTGGCGGCTTTGTTCGTCGCCAAGGAAGGCCACGATCTCGGGTCACAACTGAAAGGCAGGATCGATTCATCGTGACGACCAGCTTGAGAAATCGTCACCTTACCTCCATTGAGATACAAAACCAACTTCGCGACTTCCACGGAGTATCTGTGAGCGCTCGAACTGTTCGGAGAAGGTTAAAAGAACGCGATATGGTACCACACAAGCCAGCTAATGGCCTCAAACTAACGCGAGCCCACCGAACAGCGCGCCTTCATTTCGCACGCAGTCATTTAAATTGGACACAGCAAGATTGGAGCCGTGTACTCTTTTCTGATGAGTCTAAAATTGTGTTACATGGCAATGATGGAAGGAAGAAGGTCTACCGACGTAAGGGAGAGCGTTTCGCACAATGCTGCTTTGAAGAGAGGGTTGCTTATGGCGGTGGCTCATGGACTGTCTGGGGCGGTATATCCGCGAGCGGCAAAACTCAACTTGAGGTTGTTACAGGACCACGGCTGCCAACATTAAATGCTGAAAGGTACATTCGTGAGTGCTTAGAACCTCACGTGATACCATACGCGGACTATGTGGGCCCAAATTTCCTTTTTATGCATGATAATGCAAGAGCCCATGCGGCCGGCATCGTCAGGGAATATCTTCGGGATGTGAACATCACAGTTATGGACTGGCCAGCCAGAAGCCCAGACATGAGCCCCATTGAGCACATGTGG
Source organism: Cosmia pyralina (assembly GCA_946251885.1). Classification (NCBI taxonomy): domain Eukaryota; kingdom Metazoa; phylum Arthropoda; class Insecta; order Lepidoptera; family Noctuidae; genus Cosmia; species Cosmia pyralina. The sequence goes on from OX276349.1 coordinate 3,215,635, forward strand.
GACGAGCTAAAAAGACGTGTTAGGGCTCGTCAGCCAGTTGCCCAGACGATGCAGGAGTTGAAAACTGCCATAGAAGAGGAATGGGAGATGATCGCTCAAAATTTCATAGAGCGGTTGATAAACTCTATGCCTAATCGTATGAGAGCTGTGGTAGATGCCCATGGAGGCAACACGCGTTATTAAATTAAACCTTTATTTGATAAAACATGTTTTTTATTCAAAAATCAATTGCCTTTAACAAGGCGCATATCCGACTTGTTAGGCGTAGTTCCATGTCGTATGGTATTCTGAATTCAAATTTAAAACAATACGATCGAAAAAGATGGTAAAATGTATCAGGTTTAAAACTGCATCAACAGTTTTTGTTCAATCTAGCAATCATATTTCGGTAGGGGCCATCGAAACCTAAACTCTAAGGTGGGCCAATAGATGTGTCCAGAAGTGTAGGTTGACACTTTCCATGACCCAAGGGCTGGCTTTTACCTTGGCCAGAGGCTTAGCATTGCCATACAAAGTGGCAATGCCGACAGTCTCTTGGGAACTTTACCACTCGACAACGATGTGGAGGAATTTTTCGATGCCATATTTTAGTTTTTTAATAGTCTTAGTTATGTTAGAATATAATTTTGTTATTTTTAGGTTATGTTTATATTACATTTAAATAAAAATATTGACCAGTAAAAATAGGTAAATAAAAAGTTATCTTATGTATAAAATGGTAAACTGACTGACTGGGTGATATAATATATCAACGCACAGCCCAAACCACTGGGTCTAGAGATTCCAAATTTAGCAAGTAGTTTCCTTAAGAGGTCTAGGGTTGCACTAAGAAAGGATTTTTTAGACGGGGGTCTAAAGTTTGTGTGAAAAATCTTATTCCTTGAGTTAATAGACTTGAAACTAGGCATGAATATATATCTAAGTAAATTATAAAGTTTGTCATTTTTAGTTTTCCTAAACTATCACTCTAGGACTCTTCGGTGCCGAGCAAAAAGAAAAATTAGTCAGAAAGAACGCTAAGCGAATAGCGCGGGCAGGCAATGCGTTGCGACGGGGTGGGTCGGGGATACAAGAAATTTCACACGGACGAAGTCGCGGGCAGAAGCTATCTCAATATTTTTCTTCCTGTAGCAGATTTCCGATATTCACGCGGGTGAAGCCGCGGGCAAAATCTAGTAATTAATAAAAATTTAGCACTGCCGTATTCTAAGAATATTAAAGAACACGTCCTAACATTCACCTAAAAATCGCTACCTATATTTGGAATTTTAATCATATTCAGTAACTTGACAGTTTGAAGCAAAATAATGTTACCATACTTTATCAGTTATTACTTATCGTTTATATCATCACACTATCACATGACACAAATATTATAAAGGCGAAAGATTGTGAGTGTGTGTGTTTGTATGTTTGTTACTTCTTCACGCTCAAACGGCTGGACCAATTTGCATGAAATTTAGTATGTGGGTAGCTTAAACACATAAGCTACTTTTTATTCCGGTCTACACGGGTGAAACCGTGGGGCGCAGCTAGTTACGGTATAAACGAATATAAAATGCTTGAATTAAAACTGTAGCACATCAAAGTAGTTTCGCTAATTTGTTTTTTCACCTCATTTCCTTTTTTTTTTTTGTAATCCCTCTAACTGTCAAGTTAATGAATTCAATTAAAAGTCCAAGTATTATCAAAACTTAACTGGTTTTTTGCTAAAAAAAAATACATTATTTTAAACATAATCTTACCAACAAACATTAATATTAACTAATTACTCAGGCCAGCGCACGTAATCCTCCTTCATACATAAACCCCACCCCTCATGAATACATAGGAAGTGACTAGTTGTGATGAAGCCCTTAAAAGCTTTCCGCAAATGGAGCCCAAACGTGAGATCGTTTTGGCCGCACACTTATCACATAGATTGATTGCAATAGGAGGTGATTGGGTTCCTATATGCGCCGTCAGGTGGCAATTTTCTGGCAATTTGTGGGATGTTAAGGAGTGACTGAAGTTTTATTCAGACGTAAAAATATCTGACACTATGAATGAGCTGCACTTGAACTAGGTGTCAGCTAAAAGTGATAAACTACCTTTTTATTTAATACTTTTAGCTGACACCTAGTTCAAGTGCAGCTCATTCATAGTGTCAGATATTTTTACGTCTGAATAAAACTTCAGTCACTCCTTAACATCCCACAAATTGCCAGAAAATTGCCACCTGACGGCGCATATAGGAACCCAATCACCTCCTATTGCAATCAATCTATGTGATAAGTGTGCGGCCAAAACGATCTCACGTTTGGGCTCCATTTGCGGAAAGCTTTTAAGGGCTTCATCACAACTAGTCACTTCCTATGTATTCATGAGGGGTGGGGTTTATGTATGAAGGAGGATTACGTGCGCTGGCCTGAGTAATTAGTTAATATTAATGTTTGTTGGTAAGATTATGTTTAAAATAATGTATTTTTTTTTAGCAAAAAACCAGTTAAGTTTTGATAATACTTGGACTTTTAATTGAATTCATTAACTTGACAGTTAGAGGGATTACAAAAAAAAAAAAGGAAATGAGGTGAAAAAACAAATTAGCGAAACTACTTTGATGTGCTACAGTTTTAATTCAAGCATTTTATATTCGTTTATACCGTAACTAGCTGCGCCCCACGGTTTCACCCGTGTAGACCGGAATAAAAAGTAGCTTATGTGTTTAAGCTACCCACATACTAAATTTCATGCAAATTGGTCCAGCCGTTTGAGCGTGAAGAAGTAACAAACATACAAACACACACACTCACAATCTTTCGCCTTTATAATATTTGTGTCATGTGATAGTGTGATGATATAAACGATAAGTAATAACTGATAAAGTATGGTAACATTATTTTGCTTCAAACTGTCAAGTTACTGAATATGATTAAAATTCCAAATATAGGTAGCGATTTTTAGGTGAATGTTAGGACGTGTTCTTTAATATTCTTAGAATACGGCAGTGCTAAATTTTTATTAATTACTAGATTTTGCCCGCGGCTTCACCCGCGTGAATATCGGAAATCTGCTACAGGAAGAAAAATATTGAGATAGCTTCTGCCCGCGACTTCGTCCGTGTGAAATTTCTTGTATCCCCGACCCACCCCGTCGCAACGCATTGCCTGCCCGCGCTATTCGCTTAGCGTTCTTTCTGACTAATTTTTCTTTTTGCTCGGCACCGAAGAGTCCTAGAGTGATAGTTTAGGAAAACTAAAAATGACAAACTTTATAATTTACTTAGATATATATTCATGCCTAGTTTCAAGTCTATTAACTCAAGGAATAAGATTTTTCACACAAACTTTAGACCCCCGTCTAAAAAATCCTTTCTTAGTGCAACCCTAGACCTCTTAAGGAAACTACTTGCTAAATTTGGAATCTCTAGACCCAGTGGTTTGGGCTGTGCGTTGATATATTATATCACCCAGTCAGTCAGTTTACCATTTTATACATAAGATAACTTTTTATTTACCTATTTTTACTGGTCAATATTTTTATTTAAATGTAATATAAACATAACCTAAAAATAACAAAATTATATTCTAACATAACTAAGACTATTAAAAAACTAAAATATGGCATCGAAAAATTCCTCCACATCGTTGTCGAGTGGTAAAGTTCCCAAGAGACTGTCGGCATTGCCACTTTGTATGGCAATGCTAAGCCTCTGGCCAAGGTAAAAGCCAGCCCTTGGGTCATGGAAAGTGTCAACCTACACTTCTGGACACATCTATTGGCCCACCTTAGAGTTTAGGTTTCGATGGCCCCTACCGAAATATGATTGCTAGATTGAACAAAAACTGTTGATGCAGTTTTAAACCTGATACATTTTACCATCTTTTTCGATCGTATTGTTTTAAATTTGAATTCAGAATACCATACGACATGGAACTACGCCTAACAAGTCGGATATGCGCCTTGTTAAAGGCAATTGATTTTTGAATAAAAAACATGTTTTATCAAATAAAGGTTTAATTTAATAACGCGTGTTGCCTCCATGGGCATCTACCACAGCTCTCATACGATTAGGCATAGAGTTTATCAACCGCTCTATGAAATTTTGAGCGATCATCTCCCATTCCTCTTCTATGGCAGTTTTCAACTCCTGCATCGTCTGGGCAACTGGCTGACGAGCCCTAACACGTCTTTTTAGCTCGTCCCACATGTGCTCAATGGGGCTCATGTCTGGGCTTCTGGCTGGCCAGTCCATAACTGTGATGTTCACATCCCGAAGATATTCCCTGACGATGCCGGCCGCATGGGCTCTTGCATTATCATGCATAAAAAGGAAATTTGGGCCCACATAGTCCGCGTATGGTATCACGTGAGGTTCTAAGCACTCACGAATGTACCTTTCAGCATTTAATGTTGGCAGCCGTGGTCCTGTAACAACCTCAAGTTGAGTTTTGCCGCTCGCGGATATACCGCCCCAGACAGTCCATGAGCCACCGCCATAAGCAACCCTCTCTTCAAAGCAGCATTGTGCGAAACGCTCTCCCTTACGTCGGTAGACCTTCTTCCTTCCATCATTGCCATGTAACACAATTTTAGACTCATCAGAAAAGAGTACACGGCTCCAATCTTGCTGTGTCCAATTTAAATGACTGCGTGCGAAATGAAGGCGCGCTGTTCGGTGGGCTCGCGTTAGTTTGAGGCCATTAGCTGGCTTGTGTGGTACCATATCGCGTTCTTTTAACCTTCTCCGAACAGTTCGAGCGCTCACAGATACTCCGTGGAAGTCGCGAAGTTGGTTTTGTATCTCAATGGAGGTAAGGTGACGATTTCTCAAGCTGGTCGTCACGATGAATCGATCCTGCCTTTCAGTTGTGACCCGAGATCGTGGCCTTCCTTGGCGACGAACAAAGCCGCCAGTCTCTAGGTACCTCCGATAAACATTTCGGACCGTAGATCGACTTAAATTAAGTTGAGCACTAACGTTTCTTTGGCTGTGTCCGGCCTGAATAAGTGCCACAGCTTGGGCGGCGACTTCAGGTGAAGTATCCATAGATTATTGATAGAACCTCACCTTAATGTTAAAAATAAGTAATGTTTGTTGCAAAACCAAAGATCAAAATCACTTTTTCAAGAATTAAATCCAAGTAAACCAATAAAACCAAGTTTTCTTAGTATTCGATTGTTTGATATCAACAAACAGGCTCCAAATTGTCTTTTGTTTCTTTAAATTCTGTGTTCGAAATTCAAAAAAAGACTATTGAATGAAATTGTGAATGTGCCAGGTTCAAAACTGCATAAAAACTTTTTGCTCGA